>OY757020.1:30076184-30676184 GCA_963580285.1 Lucinisca nassula
GTTTTATAGAACATATTTAATGGACAGTACTGCTTCTGACAGACAGCAGTGGAGGAAAGCCCTAGTTGGTATACAAAATGGAGCACGCAGCCCTTAGTGAGTATAGCAAAAGAAAGGCTTTTAAAAGGAACCGGTGTTGACTATTTTTTCTCCTGGGCTGGGTATAAGAAAGAAAAAGAGGCGTGGAGCAGGCGTTTGATTCGCAAACAAATGCCATCTTTTCTAACTCAGCTTGTCACCTGAAATTTTCATCATGAAAACGCGCCTATATAATTCTGATCCGCTTCAACCCCAGTTTTATATAGTAAAACCGGGGTTTACATGGTTTAACCTTATTTTTCTTATTTTTGCTCTAAAACATACGAGCGGTGATCAATAAATTCGAGAACTTTGGCTATAACTTAATAATGAAAAACGATACTCACGAATACTGTTTATTATTTCTCGACATAGGATCCCTTGACCTTGATGCACTTTTGACATCTGTTCATCCACGTGCCGAACGCGTGACGTAAGCCGTCACGTGACATCTCCCTAAGCGCCACCGTTATATTAGCCCCTAGTTCATCTCGCGTCTCATATTTTACTCCACGCAGCTGATCCTTCACATTTGGAAACAGGAAAAAGTCATAGATAGCCAAGTCTGGGCTATATACGGTGGATGCGCTAGAGTTTCGATACCCAGTTCCTTGAGGGTGGACGTCACAAGTTGACTCACGTGCACTGGAGCGTTGTCTTGGTGCAAAATGAACCCCGACCTTGCAAGTTCAGGACGTTTATCTCGAATAGCTCTCTGCAACCGGAATTTAATTAGATGTGCGTAGTATTCACTATTGACTGTAGTTTTAGCTGGCACCATGTGATTCAACACAATTCCTTTTGTGTCACTGAATATGATGGACATAACTTTACCCAACGACTTGGAAAGTCGTGCTTTTACAGGCGATGGTGACGATGCATGCTTCCACACGGAACTTTGTTGCTTGCTTTCTGGCTCAAAGAAGTGGAACCATGTTTCATCACATGTAACTATTTTATTCAGGAACCCATCACCTTCCTCTGCATATCGGTTGAGAATATCTCGACAGATCTGTTTCCTTACTCTCTTCTGGTCAGGCTGAAGTAGACGGGGGTACCCACCTTGCACAAACGCTGCTTAATTCAAGCTTTTCCGGCAGAATCTCTTGGGCTGTACCATAACATAGGTTAAAGTCATCCGCTACATTTCTAACAGTCACTCGTCTGTCTTCCATTACGTATTGTTCAATGGCAGCCCAGTTTTCCTCTGTAGTATACTTCACAATGCGGCCAGATCGGGCGTCATCTTTGGTCGATGTTTGGTCACTGAAGCGATTCCACCATTTATGATTACAAGATTTCAAAAATGCTGCTTCTCCGTATACTTTTTTGAGATCCTCTTTGATTTCGCCCGTAGTCTTCCCTAATTTTACGTAGAATTTAATTATAGTCCTCTGTTCTGCAACAACGTCGACAGCCATTTCTGAACGGCGAAAGTGAAGTATGACGTCGAAAATATGACGTCATTGAAAAACTAGTAACGTCACGAACGTAATACCTTGATGACGTTGTCCGTAACGTGCTATTCTATCGACCATATAAATTTTATTGCGATTGGTTGTATATTAAAAAGTTATAGCAAAAGTTCTCGAATTTATTGATCACCCCACGTAGGTTGTGGGTACTCGTTTGAACCGCCTCTAACGAGTAACCACAATCTATGTTTTGAGCAGAAATAAGAAAGGTTTCGCAATTTTTTTCATTTTTATTTAAATTTTCGATTTTTTTTTCCGCGGCAAAATTTACACTGTATTTGTATAGGCGTGTTTTAATAATGTGCTATCTTTGTCCATCTTTCCTTTGATGTGTGGGGCAGTCTTAGGATTCTGATTCGATCAATTCAGGAAGTATGTTTACTCATTAAGTACCATTGGAACAGCATACGGATCCAGAAATATGTCCAGATTTTTTTCTTTCCCCCACCCTAACCCCACCCGATTCCACAAACACACATACACACAGTCTTTAAAGGGCTTGCGATAAACCAAAAGTATGTCAGGTCCTAGTCTGTCAGTATGTCAACAGTGGCATTTTGATGAGAAAATGGTGTCCCCAGATGCCCCAGCAGAAGATGAGTAAACTATAATCCACCAGATGGTGAGTCCACATGTTTATTGGCCCACAGCATTACGAAACACGCCTATAGATTGTAAACTTTAACGCCGAAAAAACGAACATTTTAAGATGAAAATCGTGATATTTTTTCTTATCTCTGCTCCAAAATATAGATTGTGGGTACTCTTTAGAACCGCTTCAAGTTTTCTTATTTCTGCTCTAAAATATAGATTGTGGGTACTCTTAAGATACGCATCATTGAGGCGTTTCTAACGAGTGCCCACAATCTATATTTTGGAGCAGAAATAAGTAAAATAGGGTTTACCCCTGTAAACCTCAGTTTTACTATATACAAGTGGGGTTCAAGGGGCTCAAACTTATATAGGCGTGTTTTCGTGATGTTATACGTACAACTTGGCACATGTAACTCCCTTGTCAGGCCTTCCAGCTGTACGTAAATATAGTAAATACATGGTTAGTGTCTTTAATAATAAAATATAATCGGTGAGCCTTAGACAATTTTATAGGGGCGAGCTTTAACGAGCCCCTATAAAATTGTCGAGGCGAACCGATTATATTTTATCATTAAAGACACTATCCGTGTATTTAGTTTATACCGCAATTCAAAACAGTCAATGAATTTTGCAATAATTTAACAAATTTACGCGAAAAAGACAGCAGTCTGTGTGGCATGTTAAACAACATGCAGTGCCGTGGCGCGCACACGTAGTATAACGTGACGTCAACGAGTGCAAAGTTTCTGACGTCACCGCGCCACAAAGATGTAGTAAACAACACGGACGCTCGAATAAGTTTCTCAGCGCTTCACTTTCTGTATGAAAATCTGCAAATAAATAGTTAATTTTAGCTATAAAAAATATTTTCGAGGTTGAGACGCAACTGCAGTTTCAGATTGCAGTTATTCCAACGGGCCATTCAAACGAGAAAAAGGCCGAGAAGGTAAGAATTTAGCTGAAATATCTGAAAATCTGTTTAAATAAAAATTGCAAAGATTTTAACTAGCAGTTTCGTTGTTTTCCTGTGTATGAAAGGTTGCATATTATTGATAACACTTGTAAAATAGGGACCTGAAAAGTAGGTCCGGTCTATAAACGGTCACTAGACGTATTATAGGTCAGTAGAAGGTATTATAGGCAAGTTCGGCCTTTTAAATCGGGGCAAGTTCGGCCACCATCACCCAGTCTCTGCGACTGAAAATAGTCTTAATCGAAAGAGACATAAGAAGGCGTATACCGACCTTACTTGCATACACAGTTTTCGAAGACCCAGCTGTAAAATAGTCTTTCGAAAAGTGAACCTTTTCTAAAATGGGGACGAACTAGCCCCGGTCTCCCCTACTTTTCTCATGTTCAGGTATTTAAACTTTTTTTAAACTTTTAGAAAAGTTTATGTTTTAATTACAGAATTGAAACTATATGATAGATGCGTTATATATTTACATTGCTTTCCTCCCTATAAGTTAGTACTGTGAAATATATTAATAGTTCAGGAGAGTTACTGTGAGATGAACTTGCCCTGCTGGGTGGCCGAACTTGCCCCTCGGCGGGGCAAGTTCGGACTTCATGACCCGGTCTCTTTGATTAAAAAACAAGCCTTTATCAGACAGAGACATAAGAAGGAATATACCCAGGCTAGTACGGCTCCATTGTACCTTACCTACATATATAGTTTTCGGAGACCTAGCTGTAAGACTCATTTCAAAAATGAACTTTTTCTAAAAAGGGGCCGTACTAGCCCCGGTCTCCCTACCGATAATAGCGTGCAGTTATTCGACCCCCTTTATTAGGTTACTAGAATGCCTGATTGCGGTATAAAAAAATCTTTCACAAGATTCTAAACCATTTTATTAGCCTGGGTTAAAATTTTGATTTTTCCAGACGTAGGAAGTTTTGCCATACATGTGTAATGGTAGGTGAACCCAACCAGACCACATAAAATACTCACTTGCAGTCAATACCTGTATTTTAATAAAACTGTAAGCAAAATAGTGATTTGTTTGTTTGTTTGATTTGAGGTTTAACGTCCCCGTCAGCACTGTAAAGGTCATTTTGGAGACGCCGCTTCCAATTTTGTGGGACTATTACCCGACATTGAAATGAAAGGACATCTCAAGCCCTGCCGCCCAATGAAACCAATAGGGTTTATAAGCATGGACGGTCTGACATGTACCGCTTTGCCTGGGCAGGCTTAGATACTCTAAGCTGTTTACCAGTACTCGTGTGCGGGTCGGTTTCAGCTCTGCGTGGAAGCATCATTCAGCCCATCTATTTCTTCAAGTCCCGATGGGTGGTGGCTGAGCAAAATAGTGATACATTACGGAAACATGCCTATACAAATACATTGGTAAATTTTACCGCCGAAAAATCGAAAATTTTAAGATGAAAAAATATGTCAGTTTGTAATTTCTAATTTATGCTTAAAGTATTGATGTGGGTACGCGTTAGAACCGCCTCATTGAGGCGGTTCTATCGAGTACCCATACTCTATATTTTAGAGCAGAAATGAGAAAAATAAGGTTTAACTCCTGTAAACCCAAGTTTTGCTGTATAAATAGCAAATAGGCGTGTTTTCGTGATGTAATGTGCGGGTCCACCGCCAAGAACTTAGCCTGGCCGTGAATATCTTTTACTATAATATGTGCTTCCATACATTTCCCTGAGAAATATAAAACTAAAGACAATTGTTGAGGCTTTAGTTTTTAAATACGTGTTGGACGGTTCGAGTCTATTTAGTTTGATCACGGTTCAAATGTTATGTCTGGAATTTCATGTACTGGGTATCCTTGCTTCCATAGGATTACCTTTTCATAGAGCATTTAACTTCACTGCAGCTGGTTTTAATGAATGTGTGGCGGCTGTAAAATGTCTCCCTGTCCTTCCTCGGTGTAGTTTATACTAATTTATTTTAGTTCGATTGCGATAGAAGCTTCAAGCTTATCTAACCGCTCTCGAACACACATTCCGGATGTTTTCGAGCGCGCGAGTGAGAGGCAGTGACTATTACACCACTGCTGCCCATTTACACCTGGGTGGAGTGAGGCAGTGTCATTACGTGTCTTGCCCAAGGACACACCTCGATACCGGGTGCCGGATTCGAACGCACAACCTCTCGATCATGAGTCGAACGCTTTAACCACTTCGCTATCGGGGCTGACGGTGTGTTAGCTGTATTTTTAGTCCTTTTGGTTGTTTGTTTGATTTGAGGTTTAACGTCCTCGTCAAAACTGTACAGGTCATTTTGGAGACATTAGTTCCAATATTGTGGGACTTTTACCCGACTTTGAGATGAAATGTCATCTCAAGCCCTGTCGTTCAATGAACATGGACTCGTACCGCTTTGCCTGGACAGGCTTAGATCCTCTAAGCGGTTTACCAGTTCTCATGTGCGGTCGGTTTCAGCTCTGGGTGGAAGCATCATGCAGCCCATCTATTTCTTCAAACACCGATGTGTGTGTGTGTGTGTGTGGGGGGGGGGGGCGTTTTTAGTCCTTTAGGATCAGTGGTTTGAAAAAGTTTAAGGGTCACTGATGAGGCCTAATTGGCAAAGGGCTAGCCAATCTGGGGCAGAAAAAAAATAACACTCTACTGTTATAGCTTTGTTATGTTATCCTTACTCATCACGGGAACAAGTCCGTGAAATGAAAACCCCCTAAACCCCACTTTATATATAGAAAATTGGTGTTAATGGGGGTATACATTATTTTTCTTAATTCTACTACAAAACATACGTTGTCGGTACTAGTTAGAACCTAACGAGCACCCACAACGTACAGATAAGCTCGTGAAGAACCTAACCATTTTCGCGTTTTGTCCGCGGGACATACGCGCATTGCGTGCGTGTTAAATTTTCGGGTTTCAATACGCGGTTCATCGCGTTCATACGCGATTTTAACGCGTTTAATATCAGCCAATGAAAGTGATTATTCGTAACGCGTTAGGTTAACTCAATACGCGTTTCTTTGCGAGAGAATTCCAACCAATAAGAATAAGACAGGTAAGCGAAGATAAACCGCGTGAATGCGAAAGAGCACGGACCAATCAAAATCCTCTTAGCTCGTATGTTTGACCAATATTCTTCATTTTATTTTTTTTTATTCATTCACAAATTAATGGCGGTATTGGCCTCTCTTATCAGTAGTGATTTCTTCGGATAAACACACACAATAATATTTACATTTAAAGACATATTTTGGATTGCATAACACCCTAATGTCTGGCAGTTTAGAGATAATAAACACTCGGGGTATTCTGATGCATATGGTGTAGGGAACCAAGAGGGTAATCGTTTATCCTGGGATATTTGTTTGACAAGTCACGTTTATTTACTTGTGGGCGCTCATCAGAACCGCCATTTAATGGGTGTTTATGGTGTTTCTAACACATCTTGAAACACACCTATACATATTTGACCCCGTTAATCCCCAATTTTAAATAGTAAAATTGGAATTTAAGGGGTATATATTCTTCTTATTTCTGCACAAAATATAGATTGTGGGTACTCGTCAGAACCGCCTCGCCGAGTTGTTTCTAACGAGTACAATAACCTTGTAATTTGTGCAGAAATATTAAAATAACGGAAAATGTTCAGTTTTGGTGGTAAAAAAATCAATAGATTTGTATAGGCGTATTTTCGCAATGAAGTTCCAACAATCTCTGCTTGGATCAAAGACAAATAAATGAATATATAAGTACATAAATAAAAAATAAGGAAAAGGTAAAGGCTGAAATACGCACATTTCTTAAAGTTCATAAAATTTAGCGCCAAATGGCAAACAGTGCAGGCCACGTTCAGATGCAAAAAACTAGGCGTCTGATCAGGGCCTTCATTGCTTCCAAAAGCTTCAGACATTTTGATAATATTTTGAAAACAACATAACCTCACTCTTTTAAATTTTGAACTTGTCTTGTGCTATTTACAAGGTGGAAGATTCCATTTGGCGCCAATTCGCAAAAAAGTGCAAACCCAGATCAAACGCAACAGAATTAACGTCCGATCAGGAACTACACTGTTTGGAAAAAGTTCAGTTTTTTTTTGAAATTTATTAAATTTTGAAGAAAATGGGAAAAATGGTAATAGTAAAAATGCCCCGGGTCAGGCGCAGCAGAAGTAGGCGTCTGATCAGGGCCTAGATTATAGAAGCTTACGAAATGTTCAGTTATTTCCCAAATAAATTTCGAAAAAAATGTATGTTAGGTGGAAAATTCCATTTGGTAAAACAAATGTGTTAATGAAAACAAAATAAATGAAAATTACAGCAATAAGTAATTAAATAAATGAGCTGCTTCTGTGAGTGACGGAACATCAATTATTTCGGAAATTTTGAAGAAAAGACAACCTCACTCTCTTATATTTCGAAATGGTTTTGTGCTATTTACAAAGTGGAAGACGCCATTTGGCGCCAATTAGCAAACTGTGCAGACCAAGATCATTCGCAACAGAAATAGGCACCTGATCGGGGCATACATTGTTTAAAAAAGCTTCAAATATTTTCAAAATAAATTTTGAAGAAAACACACCCTCACACTTTTAAATTTTGAAACGATCTTGTGCTTTTTACAAGGTGAAAGATCCCAATGGCAAAATAAAGTGCAGATCCAGATCAGACCTAGTAGGAGTAGGCGTCTGATCAGGACCTACTCGGTATGACAAAATAAACAAAGAAAACAAAACTTCAACTTTAATTTTGAAATGGACTTGTTATATTAATAAGGTGGACGATTCCATTTGTTGCCAAATGGCAAAAAACATGCAGACCCAGATCAGACGCAGCAGACGTAGGCCTCTGATTAGGGCCTACATTTAGTGCATAAGGTTCAGGCATTTCCAAATAAATATCGAAGAAAATGTAACTTGATTCTCCGAGTTAATTAAACAAAATAAATGAAAATTACAAAAATAATTAATTGAAAATTGGACCGCTTCTGTAAGTGAAAGAACATTGATTATTTCGGACTTCTAGAATAAATGACGATAATGAGATGTTGTTTTAAACTGATATCTTTATAGCCCCCCAGTTGCACCTGGGTGTCATAAAACTTTTGGTCAATAAACATCTTGCATTTTGACAGTCAACTTCAATCACGACTCAGTACCTGTATTTTACCCTTTACCCCCAGGCAAATGTAAATGGATAATTGACTAGTCTGCCAGATTTGTTATGTTCAAACTGAAAAAAAATATCTGGAATAAGGAAATTTTGAAGAATAGAAAAAAGAAACAAAAAAGAAGGATAAGTGTGAAATAGTTACGCGGTACTGATTGTTGTTTTTTTTTTTGAAACGCGAAGCAGTCTGTGAATGTGCACTATCTGCGTTTTCTACACTCATGTTTGATTGGCTGGTCAACAATCGCGATTTACACGCAATATCGCGATATTCATAAAAGCAATTGATTGGCTAAAATGTCATTCGCAAGTGAAACGCGCGAATCACGAGTGCGAATCTCGCGCGTTACAAATGCGAAACAAATGCGTGTGCGCTGTAAAGTTCTTCTCAATCTTAACTGTACATGTATGTTAGCATAATAAATAAAAAAATATATATATCACGAATTTTCATCAAAAGCGTATTCTTGCATAAATACCTATGCGCATGGCTGTTTGAAGCCATTGTCAAATGGACCGAAAGCCGTGATCAAACACCAAAAACCATGTTCAAATCATGAAATTCGCGTGCTGTTTGAACATGGATTTTGAGCTTTTGATATCACAAGACGGGCCTTGCTTTGTTTACGTTACGTTGAGCGACGTAACGTTATCGCCCTGAAAGAGCGTTTTAGGGTTCTATGATGACGTCAGAGGGTTACTGCATGACAACGTCATTATAAACAACATTCTTGCATAAATAATTATACGCATGGCTGTTTGAAGCCATTGTCAAATGGACCGAAAGCCGTGATCAAACACCAAAAAACCATGTTCAAATCATGAAATTCGCGTGCTGTTTGAACATGAATTTTGAGCTTTTGATATCACAAGACGGGCCTTGGTTTGTTTACGGCACGTTGAGCGACGTAACGTAATCGCCCCGAACGTAGCGTTTTAGGGTTCTATGATGACTTTAGATGGTTACAACGTCATTGTAAACAACATTCTGAACTGTCCGCCATGTTGGTTCGCCGGTCGCATTTGAAGAATTTATATGGAGTTTATATGGAGCTTTTGGACGTTTTCGTCAAAATTTGCTGTCGGAATCGTAAGTTATGCAAGAACTGCGATCATCCATGGTTATTTCATTGCATTAACATTTGCCGGATCCCTCGGAAGATATTTGAACATTCGGCCTGGCGGCCTCATGTTCAAACAGCTTCCTCGGGACCCGGCGAATATTTAAGAAATGAAATTTATTTTTCTGCAGTTCATGGAAGTATGAACGCAGTGGTCGCGTGCAAAGTGAATGAACCCCGAAGGGGTTCATGTAAACTTTGCTCGCGACCCACTGTCGTACATACTTCCATGAAAAGCAGAAAAATTAAGTTTATTTTTTATATTTGCATTATTTGCCTCTCATCAATGGGCGAATAAATGCTTGTAGGGCAAACTTTTAAAACTGAAAAATATTTATACACTGTTTTTCTACAAAGAGCGGAGCATCGTTGACGTCATCAACGCCCGTAGAGAACAGTGGTTTAGAATGACGTCACTTAACGTCACTGAAAATCATGTGATTCGATGCGTTCATGGGCCTATGAACGCAATTGTTTTCTATAGGTTTACATTAGACTCTACACTGGAAATGTAAATATTAATGCATGAAAAAACATGGTTGATCCCTATATTCTGAACTGGCCGCCATTTTGGTTTGCCTGTCGCTTTTGAAGACCTTATATGGAATTTATATGGAGCTTTTCGGCGTTTTTGTCAAAATTTGCGGTCGGATTAGTAAGTAATGCAAGAACAACGATCACCCATGGTTATTTCAATGCATTAACATTTGCCGGATCCCTCGGAAGATATTTGAACATTCGGCATAGAGGCCTCATGTTCAAACAGCTTCCTCGGGCCCCGGCAAATGTTAATGCATGAAAAACCATGGTTGATCCCTATAGCCATTTAGGAGATGTGAAAAATGTACTATGTCGCACGGGTGTTATTCAAATGTTTTAAAGGATTATTGTTTTACTGAACATTTAACTTCACCACAACTGGGTTTAAGGGAATATGTGGCAGCCGTAAAAAATCTCCCTGCCCTTTATTAAAGTGTAGGGTATATTTTCTGGTCCTTTGTGTTCACTGATTCTACCACGGAAGTTTAA
The DNA here is from genome assembly GCA_963580285.1 of Lucinisca nassula. Taxonomy (NCBI): domain Eukaryota; kingdom Metazoa; phylum Mollusca; class Bivalvia; order Lucinida; family Lucinidae; genus Lucinisca; species Lucinisca nassula. Next base: position 30,086,592 of record OY757020.1, read on the forward strand.
AAAATATTTGAAGGTCACTGACTGGGCCGTAGCAAGTCTTATTCCACCCCACCTCCGACCCCCTACCAGAAAAATAAATAAACTAAAATAAAGGTTTTCAGCTCCGGCATCACGTTAACAAGTTCGTGTGATGAATACCCCCTTCAACCCATATTCATATAGAGAAAACTTGGGTTAACAGGGGAATACATTATTTTTCTCATTTTTGCTGCAAGACATAGGTTGTTGGTACTCGTTAGAACCGCCTCCATGAGGAAGTTTTAACGGACACCAACATATGTATGCAGTTTTTATAAGAACAAGAAAAGTGTAACATGTTTCTAGCATGTTATAATGGGCCGTATCTTGAATGATGTGGAATTTGAAAGGAAGAAGAACACTCTGTGAAGGCGTACTTATTGAATGCATCTAATGTAAATGTTTTGTAACGTGCAGTTTGAAGTACATTTAAGAAATGAATTTTATTTATTTTTTTATTTATTTTTTATTTTTGGCTGTTCATGAACGTATGAACGCTGTGGGTCGCGTGCAAAGTAATTGAACCCCGAAGGGGTTCTTGTAAACTTTGCTAGCGATTCGCTGTCGTTCATACTTTCATGAAAAGCAGGAAATATAAGTTTTTTATATATATTATCATTCTTTGGCCATCATCACTGGGCGATAAAAAAAGGTTATTGGGTAAACTCTTAAAGCTGAGAAACATTTACACGCTGTTTTTTTTTTTTTTTTCTACAAAGTGCGGAACAGCGTTGACGTAACCAACGCCCGTAGGGGAATCATGGTTTAGAATGACGTCACTGAAAATCACGTAACTCGATGCGTTCATGGAAGTATGACCTTCGTTGTTTTCTATAGGTTAACTTTAGACTTTACACTGGAAATGTAAATATTCTGTATTATTGCGATCTAAGCAAACTGTATAGACCCTCATCAGACGCCGCGTTCTGTGGCGTCTAATCTGGACATACACTATTTGCCAAACCCAACACAACACATGCATGATTCAAGCCCAGATGGTACAGCTAACCCTATTAGGCAACACGCTGACCTCACATCAGTGATAGCCATGTGGACGTTAGCGCTGAAAAAGATTTTGTGCTTGGTAACATGGTCGACTGCCATCGCCCATGGGGTTTTGAAGAAATTGTTTGGACTGCATGCTGCTTCCGTGCAGAGCTAAAACCGACGGCACACGAGTAGGCCTACTGGTAAACTGCATAGAGGTTCTAAGCCTACCCAGGAAAAGTGGTGCGAATCGGACCGTCCATGCATATAAACCCTTAATTATTTTCATTCGGCGGCAGGGATAGAGATATCATTTCATCTTAATGTCAGGCCCCGCCCATAGGGGCTTGAAGAAATATATGGGCTGCATGATGCTTCCAAGCAGAGCTGAATCTAGCCCGCACACTAGTACTGGTAAACCGCTTAAAGGATCTAAGTAGAAGTAAAACAAAGATCAGGAATCGATACAATTATCTTACTCCACGCATCAAAGACACCAAAGGGGAAGAAACACAAACATTAAGCGACCAGACCATAATGGAAACCTAAACAAAGGAAGGCCATAAGGACAGTTACTTTCCCACAAAATGGCCAATCATCCAAAATAAAAACACATAAGTGGTACACACAGTAAGTAACAAACAATAACATAAATAAACCGCCACAGAAGAACCGCCCCTTGGAACAGTCAGTGGCAAGATTTCCACTGGGGGGGGGGGGGGGGGGGGCTTAAATCGATTTTTTCGTGGCCACAATCCTCGCCATCCAAAATTAAAAGACACAAGTGATACACACAGTAAGTAACAAACAACAACATAAATAAATCGCCACAGAAGAGCCGCCTTGGAACGGTCAGTGGAAGATTTCCACTGGGGGGCTTAAATCGATTTTACGTGGCCACAATCCTCGCCCTTACTTCCGTCGCGATTTAGACCCCATGCTATTTCTCAGGTGCAAGCTTTTAGTTTACACATAATATTATACCCAGTAAATACGTTGGGCACCACTAAATTGACGCGAAACGAACAAAGTTGGGTTTCTCTGAGGGTGAGCGACACGATTAGTGAAGGTAAATAATGCGATTTTGAAGCATGAAAGAAACAGAAAATTTCATTTTTTAGTGTAAGATCAAATTCTATTTCACCCGTGAAAATACTGGTTTTGGTGTTTATTCGGTGAAATAAAATTCGATCTTACACTGATAGATAGATAGATAGATAGATAGATAGATAGATAGATAGATAGATAGATAGATAGATAGATAGATAGATAGATGATAGATAGATAGATAGATAGATAGATAGATAGATAGATAGATAGATAAGATAGATAGATAGATAGATAGATAGATAGATAGATAGATAGATAGATAGATAGATAGATAGATAGATAGATAGATCGTGAATAACGGTATCTCAAGCCACTGACATGGGTCATTCACGAAAAGATTTTCGTCAATTAAAAACGGATCCAGGATAAACGAATTTCAGTATTAAAAGCAAAATATCATTCTTTCCTTCTCGAGGCATTATTTCAATGTAAACGGGCATATTTTCTATTAAAATGTCTGAATATTGTTAGCATTTTAAGTTCCGCCAATACATTTGAATAGCCATGGCCGTTTCAATTGACGGCCAGTGCTTTGCGCATGCGCAAGAATGACGTCATAAACGGAATTCCTAAAACCTCCTATAGACTAGCTAGTATTCCTGACAATTTATGTAAAAGATAATTTTTTATACCGTAATCAGGCATCCTAATAAAAGGGGTCGAATAACTGCACGCTATAATCGGTAATGACCTATAATACATTCTACTGACCTATAATACATCTAGTGACCGTTTGAGCTCGCCCCTATAAAATTGCCTATAAAATTGTCTTAGGCTCACCAATTATAAGTTATTATTAAAGACACTAGCCATGCGTTTACTATACCATATGACGTCGCGTCTGAGAATGTAAAAACGCCATTTATTTTATGAAATGATATTTTCGCAGTGTGAAAAATAAGATGGCCATGTTATTTTCACAGTAGCAGCCCGGACTACTTTTTCGCCAAAATTCATATGTAATCTATAAAATAATTCTGTAAAATACCTTGAAAAAGCATTGTTGAACTGCAAAAATGCTGTAATAAAATGGCGATCTGTTTATGGTCTGCAATTGACAGTTGTGACGTAATAGTCAAGTCAAAAATTGTGACGTAAGATCCGATTGATCAATTACAGTAAGTGGCCTAAAATATTATCAAATAAAAAGAAAATTCACTTTTTTTTTCGATAAATATCAAAAATATTTCATTCCATGTGTTGAAAACATCAGAATTTTCACTCGTGCTTCGCACTCGTGTAAATTCTGATATTTTCAACACACTCGATGAAATATTTTTGGTATTCATCTCAAAAAAATAAATATCCTCTAAGTATATAATACGGTAATCCAAGTAAGGCTCAATTCCTTCCTGCAGCTGATCAGGTTCCTGCTGCTGTGGACGTGGCACCCTGCTGATTAGATAGATGCCAGCAGGAATTGAGCCTCACCCCGGTTATCACTTTCTGAATGTAATAACGCCATGTATATAATTCAGTAATCCCAGTAAGGCTCAATTCCTTCCTACAGCTGAGGTGCCTGTTGCTGTGGAGGTGCCAACCTGCAGATTAGATAGATGCCAGCAGGATTTGAGCCTCACCCGGGTAATCCACTTGTGGATTAAATATGCAATTTAGTTCAAAACGCATCGTAACGTTACATTAACGACGTCCTTTATATTAACGACGTCGCATTTACTAATGGCGGACCGTGAATTAAATGCGATTTAAATGCCATATGATAAATAGACTCTTGCATCCATGCTAATGTATTGATGAATTTATTGAAAGCCTCGCATTTCATCCCTTTTCCTCATCTCGTTTAATAAATTCAATAATACATGAACCATCACAAAAACACGTCTATATAATTTTGACCCTATATAAAGGAAAACTGGGGTTTACAGGGATAAACCTTATTTTCTGAATTCTGCTCAAATATATAGGTTGTGGGTACTCGTTAGAACCGCCTCAATTCTAAAGAGTACCCAAAACCTATATTTCGAGCAGAAATAAGAAAAATAATTATCACATTTTTTTCGGCGGTGATGTTTACAATACATTTGTATAGGCGTGTTTTCGTAATGACCCAATTATATATATATATATATATATATATTTTGATTGAAGTTTAACATCCCAGTCAACACTATTTAGGTCATTTTGGAGACGTTGCTTCCAATTTTATGGGGCTTTTACATCTACCTGACAATGAGGTGAAATGACATCTCAAGCCCCGCAATCCAATGAAACCAAAAGGGCTTGTATGCAATGGACGGTCTGACTCACACCACTTTGCCTGGGCAGGCTTAGACCTTCTAAGCGGTTTACCAGTACTTGTGTGTGGTTAGTTTCAGCTCTGTATGGAAGCATCATGCAGCCCAGACTATTTCTGCAAGCCGCGATTGGCAGGGGCGATGCTCATGTGGTGAAATGGCGTCATTCACATTTCCATTGAAGCGGTTCTATCGAGTACAAACAGTCTGTTTCTGAGTAAAAATAAGGAAATAAAGTATACATGAACCCTGTAATCCCCAATTTTCTCCAGCAGGGATTGGTGAGGTATTCGTTACATGGGCTTGTTACACGGGGATGTTAATACGTTAATCTCAGAAACTCAGCAACTGGCGAAAGAATATGTACCGTAGTAATCCTAAGTATTAGATAAGATAGGCCTTAGCAAACAGTGCAGATCCAGATCAGGCTGCTCCTGAACTGGATCATAAAACGAATTTGTTAAAAGTTTAGGAGAATTCCAGCAAGTCCTCAATGTGTCTGAATTTTAGGATTTTTACGGTAATGTATTTGCTAACCGTTTATCTGAAGGCCTGTCCACGAAATGCGTTGATACTTAACCTATCTCTCTAAATGACCTAAATAACGTTGGCTGGGCCGTTACACTGAATAAAAAGTAGATCTCTCAAAACGATAGATTGCCTGACACAAGAAAGAGGTCACAATATACATCCAACAACCTCTTTATAACATAGTTGATGGGTTCCAAAACAGAAATTGTGTTAGTAAAACAACAGTATTGTATCCAAACAAAAATGTATAGATTATACAGAAAAACTATGTCAAAGTTCATTTAGGGGATAACTGTATTCAAAATTGTCATTTTGGGAGGTAAATCGGTGGTTTTACGGTCGGAAATTTCGTTTTACGGCGGAGCCGTTAAACGGAATTTGCGACCTTAAAACCTACGCCCCCGCCCATAGGGGCTTGAAGAAATATATGGGCTGCATGATGCTTCCACGCAGAGCTGAATCTGGCCCGCACACTAGTACTGGTAAACCGCTTAGAGGATCTAAGCCTGTCCAGGAACCGCGGTGCGAGGCGAAACGTCCATGCTAATAAACCCTATTGGTTTCATTGGGCGACAGGGCTTGAGATGTCATTTCATCTCAATGTCGGGTAAAAGTCCCACAAAATTGGAAGCAACGTCTCCAAAATGACCTTTACAGTGTTGACGGGGACGTTAAACCTCAAATGAAACAAAAAGCGACCGTAAAACCACCGATTTACCTCCCCAAATGACAATTTTCAATACAGTTATCCCCATTCTAATGCACTTATATTCGGTTGTTTTGTTAAAAATTGTACTATTTTGCACAAAGCGGCAGGCGTTGTGAGCTGCGTAAAACCAAATGTCAGCCAATGAAAAATGACATTACGTGGTGGCGTCGGATTTTCGACAGTATATCGTGGAATATACTGTCGCAAATTTTTGACGTTATCCAATCAGACGTCGCGTTACATACGTAAGTGCATTAGAATCTTTCATATACTTCAAACATAGCTTGTGGGCGGTTCTAACGAGTACCCATAAGCTATGTATTGCAATAGCATCACGTGAACAAGTCCGTGAAATGAACACCCCCTTAATCCCCACTTTATACAAAGAAAACTGGGGTTTAGGGGTGTATAAATTATTTTTCTTATTTCTGCTCCAAAACATCACGTGAACAAGCCCGAGAAATGAACACCCCCTAAACCCCACTTTATACAGAGAAAACTGGGATTTACGGGGCTATACAATAGTTTTTTTTTATTCCTGCTCCAAGACATAGGTTGTGGGTACTCGTGAGAACCGCCTCAATGAGGCGGTTCTAACGAGCACCCACAACATATGTTTGCAGTATAAATAAGAAAAATATCACAGATTTTCGACAGAAAAGTAGCAATTTTTGAAGATGTAAAAATTGCACTGTATCGCACGGGAGTGTATTCGTAATGACATAGGTTGTGGGTACGCGTTAGAAACGCCTCAATGAGATGGTTCTACCGAGCACCCACGACCTATGTTTGCAGTATAAATAAGAAAAATATCACGGATTTTCTTCAGAAAAGTAGCCATTTGGGAGAAAAGAAAATGCACTATGTCGTACGGGTGTGTTATCGTAATGGAAAATAAGAAAAATAGGCCTTGTTAACATGAAGTAGGTTATATAGAAAAAATGTATAGATTATATAGAAAAGTGATTAGTTATGGCCATTGGTCTGTAAAATCTATATATCTTTTAATCATACAAACGTGAAATATCAAACCGTGTTACAACGAATAGTGAAACAAAAAGTTGTGTGTATATTTCCTGATCATGATGTTAACGGTTATAACGGGTACCAACAAATTTTATCTTGAGCAGCCCTTGGATATTAATGTACATGTATGTCCTTCTAAACATCGGATTTTCTCTCTGATTACACTCTTCTGGAGTCATTGTCTGTTGGTCTGAACATTAATCATTTGCCATTTCTCTATGGATTAATGATTTTGGATTAACGCTTTGGTACTACGACCTAAACTACTTAATGTCAAGTCTATTGTAACAGCTGTGTTAGGTAAGGGTCAAAACTACTGCTGAAAGAACTTGTGTTCCAACCCGATTTATAAACTTTAAACTTTACAATCATTTATAAACTTTAACTTTTACAAGATAACCACAACGGTCATTTATAAATTGTATCTGTATATCATTAAATTCCTGAGGCAGTGTTATATTTCTGTTTAGAAATTATTATAGGCGGCTCATGAAAAACTTGCGGCACATTTTTTACACTCATGAAGGAGTATACGCCGTCGTGCATTGCCAGCCTATGTAGAAGTCTGGGCATGCATCTGCAATGACTACCCAAACGTGCGCAGTAGCCCTGCCTTCGAGTTGCGCAGTAACGCCGACTGTAAGTTTCCACGCATCCATTCCCAGCCGGTCGACAGATACGACCCTCAGCAAAGTGGTCTACGCTTGAAAGGGAGAGGATGGTAGCCAGCAGGAGTGAAAGGAGAACCGCTCTATTCATCTGAAATCAAAACATAATTAAACTATAATGACTCAAACAGTGTTGGTTGAATACTATGGCTTTGACGAACTCGTCCTTGACCCCTTCATTACGCAAACACGCCTATACAAATACATTGCAACCTTTATCGCCGAAAATATAAAAAATTTATGATGAAAAAGTGCGACATTTTTCTTATTTCTGCTCTAAATAAAGATTGTGGATACTCGTTAGAACCGGCTCATCGAGGCGGTTCTAAAGAGTACCCACAATCTATATTTTATACAAGAAATAAGAAAAATAAGGTATACCGCCCCGGAAACCCCAGTATTACTATATAAAAGTGGTGTCCAAGGGGGTCAAAATTATATAGGCGTGTTTTCGTGATGTAAAATTACCACTATCATTACTAAGACATGTTAGCCCCCGCCCCGCCAATTGGGGCTTGAAGAAAAAGATGGGCTGCATGATGCTTCCTTGCAGCGCTGAAAGTACTGGTAACATTAGGAAAGCATGTCCCTGTGAAATAATGGCTTCCAACATGGTGTCAGAAATGACAAATATTAGTTGAAATGAAAACATCTTTCTTATATCTGCTTTCAACATAGATTGTAGATGCTCCTTAGAACCGCCCCAATGAGGCGAGTATCCATAATCTATGTTTATGAGCAAAAATAATGCAGATAATGTACACCCCCGTAAACCCTAATTTTCTCTATATAAAGCGGTGTTTGGGGAGGTCTTCATTTCACGTTTTTTATCATGATGAACCGCTTAGAGGATCTAAGCCTGCCCACTTGTCCGGCGTGGTTTGCAAATTGAAATTTGAAGAAATTATATGGAGTTTAAACGGAACTTTGGGGCGTTTTCGCCACAAATGGCGTTAAAATCTAAGTTATGCAAGAACAACGATCATCAATGGTTACAAGTATTTCCTTGTAAGAACAATTGCCAGGTCCTCGAAAAATATTTGAACACGAGGCACCGATAACACACAATTTATATTTTACAGCAGAAATTAGCAATAAGGTTTGCCTCTGTAAACCACAGATTTCCCGTATAAAAGTTGGGTTTAAGGGGGTACAAATTATATAGGCGTGTTTTAGTGATGGAATATTCACAACAGTACATGTATCAGTCACTTTTTCAAGGCCATTTTTTTGTTATCTGTTGTTTTTTTTCCTCTCTCATTTCTCTAATGTTTGTGTGTCATGATAGTATTCATAGATGGTGGCTGCTCCTAACCCTTGTCCTGCTGATCCCGGATATGCCTTATTTTCCAAACAATGAAGATCCAGATCAGATGGCTTCTGACGAAGCCATCTGATCAGGATCTACATTGTTTGCCATTCAGATTGTGAATTTGTTGCAATAATTTGCATCAAGTAATCTGATTGGTTGATAATGGGTAGTTGGTGTGGCATATATGAATATTCAGCAGGACAAGGGCTAAGATCCACAAGATTTGTAACAATGACAAATCCGCCGTTATTACAGTACATAACGCACTCTTTCATTTATCCAAATCGGTTTTGTTTGTTTAATTTGAGGTTTAACGTCCCCATCAACACTGTATAGGTCATTTTGAAGACGTTGTTTCCAATTTGGTGGGACTTTTACCCGACATTGAGATGAAATGACACCTCAAGCCCTGTCACCCAATGAAAATTATATAGGCGTGCTTTCGTGATGAAATATTCATAACAGTACATGTATCAGTCACTTTTTGAAGGCGATTTTTTCCTCTCTCATATTTTCAATATTTGTGTGCCATGATAATATTCATAGATGATGGCTGCTCTTTAGAACGACCTAATTAAGTTTGCAACAATAACAAATCCGTCATGATGACATAACGCACTCTTTCCATCATGAAAACACGCCTGTATAGTTTTGACCCCATTTTTAATGACAGATTCAATCTGTCGTTTCTAGCTATCCTGCGTGTTGTAAAGTAGTTCCGGCTTTCTTACGACTTTCTTCCGGCTTTCACCGCCAAAGAAATATGAGTCCGCACAAAATGTAGTCCGGTTTGGCGCAGTTATCAAAATTGTACATCCTATAATCGCAATACAAACTTTTGAAGCAGACGACTTGACGATTTTATTTTACCTATCAGAGAATAGATTCAGCATTTCATATGAATCAGCTGCATCATGCGAGACTGTATGCCAAGATCAATGCGGCGTCTGCTCAGACGTCTGCTCAGGTTTTACACTGTTTTCTAACAGTGCTGTCAATATTTAATCCTTAAAGACCAGCCGGTCAGCTGCAGACCAGAATATTACTGGGTTTTCCGATATTCGAGATCAAGTCTAGGTCAGTTACAACTAGGTGTATATCAGACTTTGCGAGAAAGGTACCTTTGCAAACAGTGCAGGTCCTGTGATATAATTCTAGGTGCCATATTTAGCAGAATGGACGAGCCCAACTTCAGTGATGGAAGAGTACACTCCAGAAACTCAAGGCAGTGAATAAATCAAAGCACTGACAACACTCATGCCGATTGTCTCTAAATGCAGGCTGGTCATGAACGAGGACTTGGACTGATCCGTTTAAACTTAAGATGTTAGTAACTGATGCAAAAATGTAGAACAAGATCAGCACCGTGTTCTGTGGCGTTTGGTCTTAGTCTACATTGTTTGCCAGATCGAACATTTTATTCAACGGCAGATTTTACAGATAACACTTACATGTACCCAAGACTGACAAACGACCCGGCTATGTTTGGGTTGATTGTTTGGCATTCGACCCGAAGTTACTGATAAAAAGCGATTCAGAGCTAACGTCTATGTGATATCACTGACTTCTCAGAATGACCTTTTTCTTGCAGAAATAGCCGCAGTGAGATCAGGGTATTCAATAAGACTGAAGATGGTCTTCTTGGAATCATAGGGTGAGCTTTGCAAACAGTGTAGACCAAGTTCGGACGCTGCAGAATGCGCTTCTTATCAAAATCTTCACTATTCGTTTGGAATTTCAGAGTTAAATTAAACAGTTTAATCTCAGCCAAGGACTTTTACCCCAACCTACATCCCACCAACACTTTCGGTGCTTTGATTCTGAAACCAAACGATTGCATGATTACAACACGCTGTCGCTTAGGCACCATGCCCTTAAGATAAAAAGGTTAAATCAATCAACCGTGACGTATGTTTACCAGTCCGGGCACGATCCTGTGTTTTGTTTTGTTTGATTTGAGGTTTAACGTCTCCGTCAAGACTGTATATGTCATTTTGGAGACGTTGCTTCCAGTTTTGTGGGACTTTTACCCGACACTGAGATGAAATGACATCTCAAGCCCTGCCGCCCACTGAAACCAATAGGGTTTTTATGCATGGACGGTCCGACTCGCACCGCTTTGCCTGGACAGGCTTAGATCCTCTAAGCAGATTACCAGTACTCGTGTGCGGGTCGGTTTCAGCTCTGCGAGGAAGCATCATGCAGCCCATCTATTTCTTTAAGCCCCGATGGGCGGGGGCCAACGATCCTGTACGACCGTCACACCAGCACTGATAGAAACCACATGTTCAGGATCAAACTTTTGATGTGTGATGTAAGGTCGTGCCTAGAAAAGAAGAATTGTATTTTGTTCTCAAAAAGCATCAAGTGAGAACGTATTGCAACATTTTTCATTTAATCCTGGACAGGTAAAGTAAGTGAGTGAGTGTTTGAGTTTTACGTCCCACCAACAGCTAAAGTCATACGGAGACGATACCTCGGTTTAAAGACACATCCGAAAGTCTTGAGAAGTCCGAGATCGGTCCTGCGATCCCTGGTTTACAAGGCGAGTAGCATAACCACTACACCACGGAGGCTTCTAATGGACAGTTAGAAGCTGGTCTGAAAGCGGATGGCGTTGACTCTGATTTTGGGTGCCACATGTGTGTGATCTATTTGTCTGTTGGAGAGACATCTTGCTATCAACAGAAGACGCTAGTGGACGTCGGCGTAGCGGAAGATCGACGTCAGTACGTCAACATCGATTCATCCGACAGACGCATATGCGAAGCAGATTTCCGCCGGCATCTGCTACACTGTACCTGTAGATAAACAAAGGGTTTCGACTACCGACTAATAAGCACTGACACAGTTCGTCGCCCTTATGCGATGCACTTTTGAGAGCTAGACGTCCCTTTCGTGACCAAAATTAAGACGTCGACACAGTACGGAACACTTACGCTGGTGCATGGAATACATACATGTATATTGGCGTCTAAGCGACTCGCGTGATATGCGTTTCAGTGACACATCGCACTTTAACGTGAATCACGCCGATTGTCGTTTCGGGGTGTTTCGACATATAGGTGTAAGGTATGCCGAGGCGACGCGTGCGTAATAGAGCATTACATATCGGATGGAAAAAGCGAAATGGTATGTCGAGCCATTGCATTTAGCTAGCGATATTAAGAACATTCAAGATCGTGGCTGAGACGTTATGTTATAACTGAACAGCGAGACGTTACATCAATCAAGTGCGTCGGCCTCACGTGGTTCCATTTATTTGTTTACGCTCAGAATCCGGGATATCTAATCCAGCAAGATTACGCGCGGGTTTATAGTGCTGTTCTTACTCAAAAATGTCTTCAAGCCAATGGAATTCATGCACTGGACTTACCAGCCTTTCTCCTCCGATCTCTTTGTGAAAAATAGAGTATCTTTTGTGGGGAGGTATCCACAGCCGACCAGACAAAAATGTTACTAATTGACAGTAGCATTGTTAAAACTTGAATTTTAATGTTTGGTTTTGAAAACGTAAATAGTTTCTTTCCAAAATTTGAAACATCGAATGGCATTTCATGATACCACCGGTGTATAGACATCTGCAAACATATCATACGATGGAATTTGCAGAACTACTTTTCTAAATTTTAAGATCATTTTAGAAAGGTTGTCTGTAAGTTTTCACAGTGTTTTGATTTTCTCATAGAATCTGTCATTTCAGTGCCTTTGGCGCTTTGATTATAATAGTTAAACTGGAGTTTACAGGGGTACACCTAGTGTTTTTCTTATTTCTGCCCTGAAATATAGACTGTAGAGACTCATTAGAACCGCCGTTACGAGTCGTTCTAGCGAGTAGCCACAATCTAGATTTTTGAGAAGAAATAAGAAAAATATCAAAAAATTTTATCTTAAAATATATGTTTTCGGCTATAAAGGTTACAATATATTTGTATAGGCGTGTTTTCGCCAAAACTATTATTCTTCTGGTGAAAAAAATGTGATATTCTCTTAATAATGCTCCAAAGATAGATTCTAGGTGCTCGTTAGACCAGCCCATCACAAAAAACGCCTGTATAATTTTTATCCCCTTGAACCCTACAATTATATAGTAAAACTTGGGTTTACAGGGGTAAACCTTATTTTTTCTTATTTCTGCTCTAAAATATAGATTTTGGTTACTCGTTAGAACCGCCTCAACGAGTATCCCTCATTGAGGCGGTTCTAACGTGTTGCCACAATCTATATTTTGAGCAGAAATAAGAAAAAATCACAATTCTTCATCTTAAAATATTCCTTTAACGGTGGTAAAATTTACAGTGTAGTTGTATAGGCGTGTCTTCGTAATTTCATTGAACCTATATGTACTGGAGAAGAAATAAGAAAAATAAAGTATATCCCTGTAAACCCCAGTTTTCTCTATATATTCTATATAAAGCTTGGTTTATAAGGTTGTTTTGTTATGGTGGTGAACTCGTTTCTAAAGACCAGCCACAGGCCTGTGCATCTCGAAAAGACGCCTATATAATTTTACCCCCTTGAACCCCACTTTTATGTAGTAAAACTGGGGTTTACAAGAGTAAACCTTATTTTTCTTATTTCTGCTTTAAAATATAGATTGCCGGTACTCGTAGATGAGGCGGTTTTAATAACTACATGTACTCACAATCTATAGTTTTAGCAAAAATATGAAAAAAATATGACAATTTTTCATGTTAAAGTTTTCGTTTTTCCGGCGGTAAAGTTCACAATGTATTTGTATAGGCGTATTTTCGAAACAGTGCTTTAGAGCAGAAAAGCAGAAATAAACAAATAAAAATGTAATCTTGCAAATTCAACTTATCACGCGGCGATTTTAATTCACAGTGTATAAACGCTTGTCAATGCGCTTTTATATAATGGAACGAAAATACGCCTATATTATTTTGATCCACGAAACCCCACTTTTATAAGGTAAAACAAGGTTTACAGGGGACTGCATAATTTTGTTATTTCAACTCAGAAACATAAGATTGTGGGAACTCTTTAGAACCCCCTCGCCGGTTCTAATGAGTATCCACAATCTAAGCCGCAACAAAGGAAAGACGCATAGCTAGAAAAAAATCCACGTCATAGGTGGAATTCGAACCCGGGCCGCTTGGGTGGCCAATGCTCCAACCACTGATCCCGCGGCAAAGAGTCGGCGATAAAACCTATACGCAATGCATAATCTACCAAGGTTTTGTTTGTTTGATTTGAGGTTCAATGTCCCCGTCAACATTATTTAGGTCATTTTGGAGACGTTGCTTCCAATTTTGTGGGACTTTTACCCGACATTGAGGTGAAATGACATCTCAAGCCCTGCCACCCAATGAAACCAGAAGATTTTTATGCACTGGACAATCTGACTCACACTGCTTTGCCTGGGCAGGCTTAGTTCTTCTAAGCGGTTTACCAGTACTCATGTGTGGTCAGAGATTCAGCTCTGCGTGGAAGCATCATGCATCCAAATCTATTTCTCCAAGCCCCGATGGGCGGGGCCGAAATCTACTAAGGTAGATAAATGAAGGGAGGAACTTAGTTGCTGTTCGCAACAATCCCCCCCCCCCTCCCCCTTCTTCAAGAAACTCATCATTTATGATGACGCGAAGCTAAATACGGCACGAAGCCATTTGCCACGAAATAAAATACGCCACAGAACGAGCCCCTGCTTACGACATTTACAGGAAAGAAGCATAGCTGGGCAAAAATCACCATTGTGGGGATTCGAACCCGGGCCGCTCGGGTGAAAGTCGAATGCTGTAACCGTCGACTGTCTGACCCAGTTTGGTATGCATAATCTACCAGTGTAAATGTACCCAGCAGGCCCACGTCGCTAGGGCAACGTCAAATCTACGTCGGTGCAACGTCACGGTGTTGCACCGACGTAAATGTGACGTTGTATTGACGTAATGACGTTTAACTGACGTTGATGTGACGTCACAATTACATCATTTGCCTGCTGGGGTAGATAGATAGTTGAAGGGAAGAGGTTTTGAGCATACATGTAAATATGAAAAAAGTGCCGGAATTTTTATCTTGAATTTGATTATGTCTGGGTTTCCTTTGACGTCTACAAGAGAAAGTGATTGAGGAGATGGAAGGGGAGATTTTTTTTGGATTGTACTGGCCCAGTCAACACTATTTAGGTCATTTTGAGCCGATCAGTTTACCTATCCACACTTTCCCTGAGCATGGTTATACGTAAGCGGTTAACCAGTACACTTGTACATTCTTTCGCTGCCCTTCTTGGATCAGCGGAAGGGAGACAATGACCCTAGAAATGATTTCATGATCAATCTCCACGAAAGAATGTTGCCCATCTCGAAAATATGCCTATATGATTTTTACCCACTTCAATTCCACTTATGAGCCCCGCCAAGCGAATTTGTGTCTTCGAGCATCCCGTCATGACAAATTTTAACTGCGCATTCCCAGCCATTCAGAGGGACCAGGAATATGGCTTTCTGTCTTAAGGTTCCTCTTGATTCACTGCTTGTATGAGCGAGCAGCGAAGGTTCTGGCGAGACTGCGCGGATGCCAAGGCTCGCCTGAACCTTCGCTGCTCGCATAGGCGATAAGTACCAAAATCGCTTGACGGGGCCCATATTGTAAAACTTGGGTTTCTTATTTCTCTAAAATATAGATTATGGCGACCCGTTAGAACCGCCTCGCTGAGTGTATTAATGATTTTTACATGTACCCAATGATTTGTAAAATTGTTTCACATTAGCCACCATAAACGAACAACTGATTTTTGGAAAGGTGACTTACTGGACAAAACAATGTTTATATTTATATGATCCAATGAATAATATGTTGTGTCACCTCCGGATATGAATGCACAATATCCATAAATTAACGAATGAATTATGTTGGAAAGTACGTGAAATTAGGTGCAAGACAGGTTCAAATATAAATATTATTTTTTGAATTATAAACAATAGTGTACTATTGTTATTTTTGCAAACTTAGTTTACGGTGTAGCTTGACAAGAAGGAAATCTCTTCAATTTGACACCCTGCTAGCATTCTACATAAATCTACAGCGGGCCGTTAGCGGCCCGTCAGCTACCCTGACGGGCCGCTAACGGCCCGCTGTAGATTTATGTAGAATGCTTACTGGGCAGCTGCATATCAGTGATGACAGGATTCCAAGATTCTGAACATTTCCGATTTACCGCTAAAACAAAAGATGGCGACGCCCGTGAAGCAAAAACATGTAAAAAAAAAATCTGGTTTTCAGATCAGAAAGCTTTGTCCGAGTCGCTAGTTTTTGATGCGAACTATTGATCTGCAGCTGTTTTAGGAACTTTTAAAAAGTCTAGAAAGCGGTTTCATTTGTTTTTTTCCTTTGAAAAGTGAAAATTACAGAATTGCATTTATTTTCAAAGGCACGGGGATGTTGCTAATGCACGAAAGTATTTAGTACCTCCAAACCTTTTTCTTCTGCGACAGGCATTTTAAAAGGAAATCAGTTTCATATTTCAAAGTTGACACCTACATGTATATTTTTCTTGTGAAATGTATTGAGAAACACGACCCTGAAGGCACAAAACGTTGACTCAAAATTGAACTATCGTTGAGACAACGTTTTAACGTTGTTTCTGTTTCAACGTTAATTCAACGTTGAGTGCCTGCTGGGTTAAGGTTTTATTTTTTAAAAAAATCACATCACGTGAACAAGTCCGTGAAATGAACACCCCCCCCCCCCCTAAACCCCACTTTATATAGAGAAAACTGGGGTTTAAGGGGTAAACATTATTTTTCTTATTTTTACTCCAAGACATAGGTTGTTGGTACTCGTTAGAACCGCCTCAATGAGGCGGTTCTAACGAGTACCCACAACCTATGTTTGTAGTATTTATAAGAAAAATATCACAGTTTTTCATCAGAAAAGTAGCCATTTTGGAGATGTGAAAAAATGCACTATGCCAAACGGGCGTGTTATCGTAATGTAAAGAGGTGCACTTACCTTTGTTTAGAATCCTGTTTTGTTTCTACATGTACTCTTATCATCCCCGTGTGGTTTCTTGGTGATATTTGCCGAATCATTCTGTCTGCGGACTGACCTCGTAGACATGCCCCGTCCGGAGAAAACCTGGTGTTTTCCAGGCCCCATCCAAACATTCAACCTGCCAACCCACGTGTGCACATTCTGATCTGCGTATAAGCTGTTCGCAGATTAAGGCTCTATTGCGAGGGTCTATAAAAGGCCCGTACGGATGGTACGACTTTTTTGCGGACGGTGGAACTGCGCGGCTGATCTGAGTATACCTCTGACATGTAACAGACATTTTCGACGAAACTCACGTGTTTCTGATGAACTCTTTTAGCACCGGAAGTTGTTTATTTATTCTGGCCAGAGTATATTCGTAATGCTCTGGTATGGAACTGGGATTTTAATCAAAACAAGCAGGTTGCATACTGATAAGCATAGGTAGTAAGAGGTAACACAGCTGTTTCTCATAAATAATTCTGTGGGGGGGGGGGGGGGGGGGGGTAAACAGCCGTCTACTCCAGATAAAGAATTAGTGTAAAATTGCAGCAGCTAAAGTGAGTTAAACAACAATGGTGAGCCGCTGTTGCATGGTTACTCCTACGTATAACTTCCAAATAGTTGCTCAGACTGAGCAGACCGATTTATCAAATATATGACAGCTGTTGCCTTGCTGGTATAGAAATAATGGCATGGAGTTGTAATTAATTCTGATTTATTCAGAGAATTTTACAGCCAAGCATGCTAGAGGTTTAAAATTAGACAGTGCAGTACCAGACTGAAATGTTTATCCTAGTAAAGGTATACACATCTGTTCATTTTGAACCAGAAACCCCAAAACGGGCAATTGGCAAACAGTGCAGGCCCTGATCAGATGCCGCGTTCTGCGGCGTCTGATCTGGGCCTGCACTGTTTGCAAAACTGATTTTGTTGCCATCATGATACTTAGGCAATTAGTGAGGCTTATCAGTGTGAACCTGAGATTTATTGAAGTTCATTTTGGCAAATGAAAATAAACAGAGCTGTTGTTCTGGAGAGACTAAAATGTCCATACCTGGATTTTCGGGGTACTAAAACCCAGGAGTAGTGTCAGAACCTTATCATATTAATCTCATGATTTGTTTATCTAATTCCCATTTTACATGCAGAAAGCAATATTTTATGTTTCATTAAAGTGGCTGTTTCAACCTTGGAATTTTCTCGATGATCCTGAGATCCTTACTTTTTTCTACTACCTCATATGAATAATATTTAAAAAAAAAAAAGACAGAAAATGAAAATACCTGAATTTGTTGCTGTGAATAGAAGACATTTGGGGGTTTGGGGTTTTACAGCCTTTCAAGATTATTTCACTTATATCCAGCCGATTGATAATCAGAGCTGGGCGAAAACATGAGTACCCAGTGAAAATCACATGACCTTCCGTTGCAGAACTTGGCATCTCACATATGACCTGGGCCAAGCTTGAACCACAGCCTCGATGGCGCAGTTGTTAACGCGTTCGACTCATGATCAGGAGGTTGTGCCTTCGAATTTGGCACCTGGTATCGAGGCGTGTCCTTGGGCAAGACACATAATGACACTGCCTCACTCCACCCAGGTGTAAATGGGTAGCAGTGGTGTAATAGACACTGCCTCTCTCTCACGCGCGAGAAAACATCCGGAATGAGTGTTCGAGAGCGATTAAATAAGCTTGAAGCTTCCATCGCAATCGAACTAAAATAAAATTAGTATAAACTAACCACAGCTTGATTAATTAACATGATTAAGAGTGAGCGCTCTTATCCATTATGCCACAGTGGCCCGTTAAATAAATCTCGAAATATCCCGATATCTCAGTGGTAGAGTGTCAGCGTCGGGATCGGGAGGTCGCAGTTCGAAACCTAGCCGCGTCATAAAAAGTACTAGGCGCTCTCTTAGCTATGCTTGCATTATCAAAGGGAGTCATATGAAGATAAATGAAGGCAGGTGAGTATTTTAACCCTTGTCCTGCTGATCCCGGATATGCCTTATCTTTGAAACAATGTAGATCCAGATCAGATGGCTTCTGACGAAGCCATCTGATCAGGATCTACATTGTTTGCCATTCAGATTGTGAATGTGTTGCAATAATTTGCATCAAGCAATCTGATTGGTTGATAATCTGTAGTGGGTGTGGCTGTTTTGGAGATATGAAAGCATTCTCTATGCTACACTGAAATGTGTTATCGTGAAGTTAATGATTATGTCACCAAGCCATATTTTATACACAGAAAGTTGGGTCACAGGCAGCTGACATTTTTTTCAGGTTAATTAAAAATGTATTATTTTTTTTTATTTATTCTAATAAACACCTAGCCAACCCCACTTCAGACAGGGAAAAGTGCGTTCACAGTCATCTGACAACGGATGTTGTATTGGGGTTTATTGCCTAGCACCAATATTTCAGTCATATAAGGACGGTCTGTTAACCTAACCACACTGTACCTGGACAGGCCTTAACCTTCTAAACAGTTAACCAGTTTTTGTTTGTTTGATGTTAGGTTTGACGTCCCCATCAACACTGTATTGGTCATTTTGAGACGCTGCTTCCAATTTTGTGGGACTTTTACCCGACATTAAAAAGAAATGACATCTGAAGCCCTGTCGCCCAATGAAACCAATAGGGTTTATAGGCATGGACGTTCAGACTCCCCGTACATCAACCATAGTGCAGTTTATATTTTACTTTTGGTCCTTTGAGATCAGCGTGAATTTTCTGAGAAATCAAATAAATTATTGGTTTAGACTCATATTCTAGACAGGTTTTTAATTATTTGGACCCCATTTTGATTTATATCAGTCTTTGAATCGACTGCCTATTCGAAATTCGCAAAATTGCAGTATGTTTCCTCTGGCTTTCGTCGCCGGATCATTACAGGGTCACTGATGAGGCTTTATTAGCCGAAACTACGTAGTATGACCCATCTTCTTTCTTATGAATGTTTACAGTGCTCTTAAAGGAACTCATTTTTGATTTTTATTCGCACCTCTTTCCTGGGCAGGCTTAGATCCTCTAAGCAGTTTACCATTACTCGTGTGCGGTCGGTTTCAGCTCTGCGGGGAAGCATCATACAGCCCATCTATTTCTTCAAGCCCTGATGGGCGGGGCCGTCGGTTATCACAAGTACTTGGTGACATAGTTTAGCCAGTAATATACAACTGCCTTTCACACAAGAGTCGGAGGAACAGACTGCACAGGACAGAAGAGGTGCTAATGACTATGAGGCAAAAAAGTTCAGCGAAGCGGAACAGAAACAGGCACACGCAACGCCATCTTCCTCAGACCGCTGTTGCTCTATCTGCATCAGACAGTTCAGTGCTAGAATTGGTCTCACCAGCCACCTCAGAACACACAAACAGTAACATTTCGCAAAAGTGATTAAGACTGGCCATTGTCAGTAATATAAAGACGAAATATTATTATTAAAGTACCCCGTTCCCCGCAGTAAAAAAAAAAAAACAATAATAACATTAAACATAGAAATTATTTTTCCAAATGTAGCAGCGACAAGAAAAAAAAAATAACATGTTATACAGAGGCTTTGCTAAACATGAGGGTTGATTTCATATCTCCAGAACAATCATTTTTCAGATGAAAATTAGTGATGTTTTTTTCTCCCCCACCCCTGGTGGGTATTGTATAGTTAATTCCCTGCTAGCATTCTACATAAATCTACAGCGGGCCGTTAGCGGCCCGTCAGCTACCATGACGGGCCGCTAACGGCCCGCTGTAGATTTATGTAGAATGCTTACTGGGAAGACAAGTATGTTGTTAAAGGAGTCTTGGTTGGGGAAGAAATGGGCCTGTCCGTTTCTGCCCCACCCCAGGTGAGTTTTGCAGAGTTAAAAGTAAAAAGAGAAACGATCAGGAACTGATCCAACCAGATCCCAAATTCCTATCACATTCTTACATGCTTTTCAATGAATGATAGAGATTTATCAGTGAAATATAAATCGATATTTTCACTGTTTCAAACAGTGAAAATAAGATTTTTTTATTTTTCACTGTTTGGGACTACTTTTTTCTTCAAATCTAACTCTAATTTCAATTTTATCTTTGTCAGATAACTGAACAATACTGAAATGTGTTCTAATTGACGCATAGCCCGTTCATGTGTGACGGGGACGTTACTGACGTCATTTATGACGCTGACGTCACATCTTTTGTCGCGCGACGTTAGACTTGCCAGCAACTTCTTTGGAAAACTACTCTCTCAATTATTTCATTGATCATTCATAATAATACCATCCTAATAGTCAGCAGCTCTTTCCTAAACAGGTGGTGACTCAGAATATCCATACCTAACCAAAAAGGAGCAATATACATACTGGGGGAAATAATCAGAACCACCAATATTACAAACATTAAACTGGAAGGACAAAAGTATTTAAAGATGAACAACCAAAAAAGGGTGAAGAACTAGAATCGTCAACGTATCAAATTGGTTGTGCAGTTGACCTCAAATCAAACAAACAAAATCCTTCATTTTTTGTGTTGGTGGTTCTGGTTCTTTGCCTAATCATATGTTGATACGTTGACGATTCTAGTTCTTCATCCTTTTTTGGTTGTTCATCTTTAAATACTTTTGTCCTTCCAGTTTAATGTTTCGTCATATTGGTGGTTCTGATTATTTCCCCCAGTATGTATATTGCTCCTTTTTGGTTAGGTTTGGATATTCTGAGTCACCGACTGTTTAGGAAAGAGCTGCTGACTCGGTTTACCTGTTGTCCCTTTTGTTTACTATCGTCACTCCATGTTTCGACTTCCTTCCCTAGTGATACTGTGATAGGAATTTGGGATCTGGTCGGATCAGTTCCTGATAGTTTCTCTTTTTACTTTTAACTCTGCAAAACTCACCTGGGGTGGGGTAGAAACGGACAGGCCCATTTCTTCCCCAACCAAGACTCCTTTAACAACATACTTGTCTTCCCAGTAAGCATTCTACATAAATCTACAGCGGGCCGTTAGCGGCCCGTCATGGTAGCTGACGGGCCGCTAACGGCCCGCTGTAGATTTATGTAGAATGCTAGCAGGGAATTAACTATACAATACCCACCAGGGGTGAGGGAGAAAAAAACATCACTAATTTTCATCTGAAAAAAGATTGTTCTGGAGATATGAAATCGACCCTCATGTTTAGCAAAGCCTCTGTATAACATGTTATTTTTTTTTTCTTGTCGCTGCTATATTTGGAAAAATAATTTCTATGTTTAATGTTATTATTGTTTTTTTTTTACTGCGGGGAACGGGGTACTTTAATAATAATATTTCGTCTTTATATTACTGACAATGGCCAGTCTTAATCACTTTTGCGAAATGTTACTGTTTGTGTGTTCTGAGGTGGCTGGTGAGACCAATTCTAGCACTGAACTGTCTGATGCAGATAGAGCAACAGCGGTCAGAGGAAGATGGCGTTGCGTGTGCCTGTTTCTGTTCCGCTTCGCTGAACTTTTTTGCCTCATAGTCATTAGCACCTCTTCTGTCCTGTGCAGTTTGTTCCTCCGACTCTTGTGTGAAAGGCAGTTGTATATTACTGGCTAAACTATGTCACCAAGTACTTGTGATAACCGACGGCCCCGCCCATCAGGGCTTGAAGAAATAGATGGGCTGTATGATGCTTCCCCGCAGAGCTGAAACCGACCGCACACGAGTAATGGTAAACTGCTTAGAGGATCTAAGCCTGCCCAGGAAAGAGGTGCGAATAAAAATCAAAAATGAGTTCCTTTAAGAGCAATGTAAACATTCATAAGAAAGAAGATGGGTCATACTACGTAGTTTCGGCTAATAAAGCCTCATCAGTGACCCTGTAATGATCCGGCGACGAAAGCCAGAGGAAACATACTGCAATTTTGCGAATTTCGAATAGGCAGTCGATTCAAAGACTGATATAAATCAAAATGGGGTCCAAATAATTAAAAACCTGTCTAGAATATGAGTCTAAACCAATAATTTATTTCTGATTTCTCAGAAAATTCACGCTGATCTCAAAGGACCAAAAGTAAAATATAAACTGCACTATGGTTGATGTACGGGGAGTCTGAACGTCCATGCCTATAAACCCTATTGGTTTCATTGGGCGACAGGGCTTCAGATGTTATTTCTTTTTAATGTCGGGTAAAAGTCCCACAAAATTGGAAGCAGCGTCTCAAAATGACCAATACAGTGTTGATGGGGACGTCAAACCTAACATCAAACAAACAAAAACTGGTTAACTGTTTAGAAGGTTAAGGCCTGTCCAGGTACAGTGTGGTTAGGTTAACTGACCGTCCTTATATGACTGAAATATTGTTGCTAGGCAATAAACCCCAATACAACATCCGTTGTCAGATGACTGTGAACGCACTTTTCCCTGTCTGAAGTGGGGTTGGCTAGGTGTTTATTAGAATAAATAAAAAAAAATAATACATTTTTAATTAACCTGAAAAAAATGTCAGCTGCCTGTGACCCAACTTTCTGTGTATAAAATATGGCTTGGTGACATAATCATTAACTTCACGATAACACATTTCAGTGTAGCATAGAGAATGCTTTCATATCTCCAAAACAGTTAACCCTTGTTCTGCTGAATATTCATATATGCCACACCCACTACAGATTATCAACCAATCAGATTGCTTGATGCAAATTATTGCAACACATTCACAATCTGAATGGCAAACAATGTAGATCCTGGTCAGATGGCTTCGTCAGAAGCCATCTGATCTGGATCTACATTGTTTCAAAGATAAGGCATATCCGGGATCAGCAGGACAAGGGTTAAAATACTCACCTGCCTTCATTTATCTTCATATGACTCCCTTTGATAATGCAAGCATAGCTAAGAGAGCGCCTAGTACTTTTTATGACGCGGCTAGGTTTCGAACTGCGACCTCCCGATCCCGACGCTGACACTCTACCACTGAGATATCGGGATATTTCGAGATTTATTTAACGGGCCACTGTGGCATAATGGATAAGAGCGCTCACTCTTAATCATGTTAATTAATCAAGCTGTGGTTAGTTTATACTAATTTTATTTTAGTTCGATTGCGATGGAAGCTTCAAGCTTATTTAATCGCTCTCGAACACTCATTCCGGATGTTTTCTCGCGCGTGAGAGAGAGGCAGTGTCTATTACACCACTGCTACCCATTTACACCTGGGTGGAGTGAGGCAGTGTCATTATGTGTCTTGCCCAAGGACACGCCTCGATACCAGGTGCCAAATTCGAAGGCACAACCTCCTGATCATGAGTCGAACGCGTTAACAACTGCGCCATCGAGGCTGTGGTTCAAGCTTGGCCCAGGTCATATGTGAGATGCCAAGTTCTGCAACGGAAGGTCATGTGATTTTCACTGGGTACTCATGTTTTCGCCCAGCTCTGATTATCAATCGGCTGGATATAAGTGAAATAATCTTGAAAGGCTGTAAAACCCCAAACCCCCAAATGTCTTCTATTCACAGCAACAAATTCAGGTATTTTCATTTTCTGTCTTTTTTTTTTTAAATATTATTCATATGAGGTAGTAGAAAAAAGTAAGGATCTCAGGATCATCGAGAAAATTCCAAGGTTGAAACAGCCACTTTAATGAAACATAAAATATTGCTTTCTGCATGTAAAATGGGAATTAGATAAACAAATCATGAGATTAATATGATAAGGTTCTGACACTACTCCTGGGTTTTAGTACCCCGAAAATCCAGGTATGGACATTTTAGTCTCTCCAGAACAACAGCTCTGTTTATTTTCATTTGCCAAAATGAACTTCATTAAATCTCAGGTTCACAATGATAAGCCTCACTAATTGCCTAAGTATCATGATGGCAACAAAAATCAGTTTTGCAAACAGTGCAGGCCCAGATCAGACGCCGCAGAACGCGGCGTCTGATCAGGGCCTGCACTGTTTGCCAATTGCCCGTTTTGGGGTTTCTGGTTCAAAATGAACAGATGTGTATACCTTTACTAGGATAAACATTTCAGTCTGGTACTGCACTGTCTAATTTTAAACCTCTAGCATGCTTGGCTGTAAAATTCTCTGAATAAATCAGAATTAATTACAACTCCATGCCATTATTTCTATACCAGCAAGGCAACAGCTGTCATATATTTGATAAATCGGTCTGCTCAGTCTGAGCAACTATTTGGAAGTTATACGTAGGAGTAACCATGCAACAGCGGCTCACCATTGTTGTTTAACTCACTTTAGCTGCTGCAATTTTACACTAATTCTTTATCTGGAGTAGACGGCTGTTTACCCCCCCACAGAATTATTTATGAGAAACAGCTGTGTTTACCTCTTACTACCTATGCTTATCAGTATGCAACCTGCTTGTTTTGATTAAAATCCCAGTTACATGCCAGAGCATTACGAATATACTCTGGCCAGAATAAATAAACAACTTCTGGTGCAAAAAGAGTTCATCAGAAACACGTGAGTTTCGTCGAAAATGTCTGTTACATGTCAGAGGTATACTCAGATCAGCCGCGCAGTTCCACCGTCCGCAAAAAAGTCGTACCATCCGTACGGGCCTTTTATAGACCCTCGCAATAGAGCCTTAATCTGCGAACAGCTTATACGCAGATCAGAATGTGCACACGTGGGTTGGCAGGTTGAATGTTTGGATGGGGCCTGGAAAACACCAGGGGCCCGTTTCACTAAACTTCGTAACTTTACGAAATTCGTGGACTTAAGAACTCGACTTACGAAATTCTTAAGAAAATCACGGGTGCGTTTCACTAACGTCTTCGTAAGTTAAATGACTTAAGAATTTCGTAGCTAAGAATTCGTAGCTACTCTCTAATGCTGAAGATAAATATTTTACGCACGGAGGTTGAGATTGCGGGAATTTATTGTAATAAAAACACGTTTTAGACATGAGGAATCACATGTTTTGTTGGTTTAGATTTACTTTGACCGATTGCGAGGAGCAAAAAACGAAACATTTTGAATGGGGAAAAAGAAAAATCTAGTAAACCTGTTTGCATCAAAGTTGTTTCATTCCATCGGCGCTGTGAAGAAGTCATAGAGGGAACGGACAGGCCCAAGTTAAATGATGAAAGCTGGCAAATCTCTGTCATACCTGCACACTCAGTGACACTGTATTGTCATTATTTATGTGTTACGTAGTTATCGATGACGTCATCAATTTAAATACGCAGGGGAGCTTACTCCGACTCATGTCTTATGGTCGGGTAAAATCTAGGCATAGGCCTAGCTGTATCAGTAGCCAATTCATCTAAGTTGCTTGTTTGAATTGACGTTTAACGTCCCCGTCAACACTATTTAGTTCAATTTGGAGACGTTGCTTCCAATTTTGTGGGACTTTACCCAATGAAACCAATACTCAGAGTAGGGTTTTATAAATATGCATGGACTGTCCGACTCGCATTACTTTGCGGTTTACCAGTCGCCTACTCTGACCTGTGCGGTCGGTTTCAGCTCTGTGCGGAAGCACCATGCAGTCAAATCTATTTATCATAGCCCGACAAAGTTGAAAACCATAGTTCTTCGCTAAACTTTCGGAATATTTCGAATATCTAGCACCGACCGAAGAGTCAGTACTGTTTATTGGTAGTTAAATCTTCAACACAATCTATTTTTTTCCTATCTTCTCGCCTCATAACCATACATAGCCTATCTCTTATGGTCATTTAATAAGCATATCAGGACGTCTGTTTTTCAATTACGGATTTTTTCCCCTTTTCTCTGATAAATCTGTAGACCTAGACATGTACCTTACATTGGACCCCCGCCCCCTGGTTTCTGGTTCCTGGTTGGGCTCCCGCCCATCGTGGCTTGGAGAAATAGATTAGGCTGCATGATGCTTCCATGCAGAGCTGAACCTACTGGTAAACTGCTTCAAGAATCTAAGCCTGCTAAAGTGGTGCGTATCGGACCGTCCTATCGTTTTCATTGCGGGCGGCGGCATGGATTGTCTCAATATTGGATAAAAATCCCATAAAGTTGGAAGCAACGTCACCAAAATGACCTATGTAGTGTTGACAGAGACGTTAAACCTTACATCAAACAATTGGTTTCCTGGTGGTTGACCTGGGCTATGATGGTGCTAGTTAGCTTACAAGGCCCGATCGTCCCAATGCATTTGGAGCACAGTGGGTCATGTGTCTAAGTTCTGTGCTTGCAACAGGTGCGGAATGTTTTTTTTATCTATTTATCATTATCAAATCTCAGTTCCATAACACACACGGTTTCGAATAAAGTGTACCTTATTTCATTGTTTTATTACAAACACCAACTGTTCTGGACACTTCCTACTGATATGAATTTTTAAAGCTTTAAAACATTTGTTTTAAATCATTTAAGAAAGAGTGGCATGCGTGCGTGCGTGTTTTTATTTATTTATTACTATTTTTTGGAGGGTGTGTGTGTGTGTGGGGGGGGGGGGGGGGGTGAGGAGTAGGGGGTCTATTAAAGGAGCCTTTGGATTTTTTCGTTATTCTCATCAAAATAGTGCCTTGGCATTTACGAGATACTGGATACTGGTCCTAGAGAATTCATTGCCCATTTCTCTTCTAGATAGTCTGCATTACGCTGAAAAAAATAACTAGTACATTCGACTAGTTTACCTAGTAAACACAGAGGGTCACCTAGTCGTCTGTAGGTTGACTGAGCATTCTTAGTCAATTTAACTAGTCTCTCTAGTAAGCGTAAATCAATAATCGTTGACAGGGCATCTGGTCAGTATGACTACCCTTTCTAGTCAGTATGACTAGGGTGTCTAGACAGTTTTCCCGCCGAATGTTGATTGACAGCTTGCAGAATGTGTAGAGGAAGCGTTCCAGACGCAATCTTAACGTTTAGGAGAACATGCTCCAACTTACAGTGGGTTGATTCTGATATTATTTCACCCAACATACAGTGGGTTGTTGTACTCACCTTGAGCACTTTGTTCTTATTGTTTGTAACTCTGCAGGTAAGAAATATTCTTTTATTTCTTAAGCACCTAGTGGTTATAAGCAGCGTTATAATGCTTACAAGATAAACAACAACAACAACAATGTCAACATACAAATAAACGTCCAGAAGCTCTAAAGTCGACATTTCCGTGAATCCAAGCATAAATAATGGGGATTTTCTTTTCTGCAATATGAAAATATAACTCTGCAGGTAAGAAATATTCTTTTATTTATTCTCTTATCTTCCTAAAGGCGACTTTACACAGCATGTTTTTCCATATGTGTTTTGAGTACTAGTAATCAGTACTAAGAATCTAGTAATCTACGACTAAAGCAACTAGTAATCAGTACTAAGAATCTAGTAATCCTGACCATGCTTGCTAGTACTTTTGACAGTCACACCAGTACATTTGACTATTAAGCTAGTACATATGACTAGCTTAAACTAGTGAACTTTGACTAGATGAAGCTAGTCAAATGTACTAGGCTAAGTCAAGCTAGTCAAGTTGACTAGTTTTTTCTAGTCAAAATGCTTGACTAGGTCTTCCTAGTCATATCGACTATTTTGCATAGTGCTTTTTTGGACAATCATATTGACTAGGTTCCTTAGTCGGCATGACTATTTTTTTTTCTCAGTGCATTACTGGTTCTATGTAATTGTTAACAGAAATGGGGAGACCGGGGCTGGTTGGTCCGCGGGGCAAATTGGTCGAAGGCCAATTACTTTGAACAAAGAAAAGCTCTGTAGACTTTCAGCTTTGTGTCAAGCCGTATTCCACTTCGATTCCAAACACTTTCACGTAGTCGGCCAGATGATGCACTAGCTTGCAGTTATATTTGCAATCCTGGCATTGACTTCACTATCAATGTGCACGACTCTTGAAGGTCCCCGTCAATCGGGGCTTGAAGAAATAGATGGGCTGCATGATGCTTCCATGCAGAGCTGAAACCGACCCGCACACGAGTAGGTCTACGGGTAAACCGCTTAGAGGATCTAAGCCTGCCAAGGCAAAGCAGTGCCAGTTGGACTGTCCATGCTTATAAACCCTATTGGTTCCATTGGGTGGCAGGGCTTGAGATGTCATTTTATCTCAGTGTCGGGTAGAAGTCCCCCAAAATTGGAAGTAACGTCTCCAGAATGACCTTTACATTTTTGCCGGGATTGTTGAACCTCAAATCAAACAAAACACGATCTTGACAAAGTGCTTCCAAGGTAGGTGAACTTGTCTACCACTTGCAATCTTTGACCTTTTCACTGTAATGGTGGGCTCCTTATAAGGTTTGCCAAGTTCTGGTTAATAAACCACCTCGGATATTTTAATGCTGATCGTGAATTCATAACTGTCAGATACGCCATCTATACTTTTTTGCATCTGCTCTTCTGCTGGAGCACCCTTTGTCATGTCGTCAGCAAAGGGGAACTCGTCTTCTGGATCACTTGCAACCTTCTTAGGTTGAAAAAAGCTACCCATCAAAGCCATACCAAACAGGTATACCATTGTCACCATCCCGGAAAGCATTTGTGATAATGAAAGCGAACATTATGCTGAGCAGCTTGACTCCATTGTCACAGGAAATGGATCAGAAAACTCATCATCATTTTTATGCGGTGCCGTTTTACTATTTAACCCATATTTATAGATATCCATAATTCGATTTATGGATATCCATAATTCGAATTAAGGATATCCTTAAATCGAATAATGGATATCTATAATTCGATTTATGGACATCCATAATTCAGATTGATTTATAGATACCCATAATTCGATTTATGGATATCTATAATTCGAATTATGGATATCCATAAATCGAATAATGGATAGCCATAATTCAATTTAATTGATATCCATAATTCAGATCGATTTATAGATATCCATAATTCGAATTGTAATTCGAATTATAATTCGAATTATGGATATACAAATTTAATCGAATTATGGATATCCATTAATAATTATTGATATCCATAAATAATTATGGATATCCATAATTCGGATTGTGGATAACCATAAATAATTATGGATATCTATAAATAGGGAATAAATAGTGAAAGGCCGTCCCATACGTTTTGGAAACCGTGCAAGCATGCCATCGCGAAACGGCCTCCAGTTGCTATACTGATCTTGGTCGGACAACCAAACTTCGCCATAATTTTCCAAAGACCCTCACGACCGACTTCGTCATATGATTTTGTGAGTTCAACAAACCTGGCATTGCTCTTGAAGCTACCTTGCTGTGAAGATCATGTCAGTTTTTCATTGAGCTCTCCTTGCTGAACACTGTTACGAGCCAGGCGTAGCAGAAAGAAAAAGCAAACAAGCCTTTTGGAAAATTTTAACAAAATTTATTTACAAGTTAACTTTAACCTGTAGAAGTAAGAAAATTAAATGTACTTAGCTCTGTTATGAAATATCCTGAATGAATCTATTTTCCTTGATCCCACAGAATTCACAGTCCAAAATGAAAAGTAATATCCCTTAACAATCCAACACAGAATTTATAAATAACTTTTCTTAAATGCCCAAACATCAAACTCCAAAGTCTCTCTCAGTGAGAAAAATCAAGCTCTTTTATAGACCCTAAGATTTCTCTAGAACATTCCAGAGGGCTGTGGAATAAGATGAGGTAATTTTCTAAAAATAATGCAACCCAGAACTTTCTGGAAGGTTCTGAAGTACTTTTCCTTGTAAACATGTTGTTTACAAAAATGAAATTAATCTGTGACTCAGTTTTCTAGAATCTTCTATAAGAAGATTAACAAGATATTTATAGCACTATTAGGTCACAGTGGGGTGCAAGTGGGAATCAGAAAAATAAATTCTTATGCATAACACTCCCCCTCTTCGAGGAAAAGAAAGATTTATGTAATAAAGCTTTCTTTTGCTTTAAGAATAATAAAATATTGAGCATAGCATATAAAATTACATGTATCTACAATCCACTTTAATAGGAAAGAAAAACACAACTCCTGACACTGCTCAAGCTCTTGAAAGGGCATCAGGGATAATGTTATCTCTCCCTCTGATATGTCTTATGTCTAAATTATACTCTTGTAGCATAAGACTCCACCTGAGCAACCGCTGATTTTTGTTTTTCATTTTATGTATGAAAGTCAGTGGATTGTGATCACTGAAAACAACAATCGGTGCAGTAGTAGGGGTAAGATAAACTTCGAAATGTTGCAGACTGATTCTTGCTCTGCATCTGTCTATGTTCGAGAATTAATCCTTCTAAGAGTCTATAAACATTTTTGTCCTTTCTTGTTCTGGTATAAGAATACTAGGAGAACTCCATTCCAGTCATTGTCCAGCAAATACTGAATTTCTTCTTTAAGATTTTTCTGTTTTATAGGATTCATCCTGTATAGGTGTTGTTTTACAGGTTTGGAACCATTTATGTCCACATCGTGAAATATTTTGTCTGTCCGTGTTGGAATGTCAGGAAATAAGTGTCCATATTCAAAAATCAGCTGTTTCAGTTCATTCCGCTGATTTGGCTCTAGATGTGACAGTTTCTGGTCAAGATTCCGTAGAATGTCAGAATTCTGAAGTTTTGATGATGTGGGATCCGACTTCACTGAATTAATATCCTCACAGTCATTGTCACATGAATTAAGTGGAACAGAGCTAACTAGATTGACTGATGTTAAAGATGTATTGTCCCTATCTATGTATTCCTTAAGCATGTTAATATGACATAGCTGCTTTAGCTTGCGCCTCCCAGGAGTGTTTATTATGTAATTTACGTCACTGATCTTTTTGTCTACAGTGTATGGACCATAATACCTGGCCTGCAACGATTTTCCTGGAATAGGCAAAAGAGCTAGTACCTTATCACCTGGTTTAAAATTCCTTTCTTTTGTCCCTATGTCATATAGCTGTTTCATTTTCCTTTGGGCTGACTGAAGATTGGTCCGAGCAGCCTCACAAGCTTTTGAAAGTCTAGTTTTGAAATCGGACACATACTGAAGTAAATTCAGGGAGGTATTATCATTGGAGAGAAATTTCTCTTTGAGAAGTTTCAAAGGACCACGAACAGTATGGCCAAATACTAATTCAAATGGACTGAAGCCAAGAGATTCTTGCACAGATTCTCTAACAGCAAATAAAAGGAGATGGATGCCTTCATCCCAATCCTTCTCTGTGTCAAAACAATATGATCTTATCATGTTTTTCAATGTTTGATGGAATCTTTCAAGGGCGCCTTGACTTTCAGGATGATAGGCCGATGACTTATACTGTACAATGCCAAGTTCATGCATTACTTGTTGAAATATTCCAGACATAAAATTTGAGCCTTGGTCTGACTGAATAGATTTAGGAAGCCCAACAAATGTGAAAAACTTCACTAAGGCCTTGACGATTGTCTTAGTTTTGATATTTCTTAAGGGAATGGCTTCGGGAAAACGTGTGGAAGCACACATAATAGTCAAAAGATATTCACAGCCAGACTTAGTTCTGGGCAAGGGACCCACACAGTCTATAATTATTCGACTGAAAGGTTCATCAAAAGCAGGTATAGGCTGCAAGTGAGCCTTAGGTATAGTCTGATTGGGTTTTCCTACCATTTGGCATGTATGACAGGACCTACAATGCTGAGAAACATCTGATTTTAACCCAGGCCAGTAAAAATGATTAAGAATCTTGTGATAGGTTTTATTTACACCTAAATGTCCTGACATGGGAGTTTCATGTGCCAAGTTTAATATTTGGGAACGGTAAACCCGTGGAACCACTATCTGATGGTTGACAGTCCACTCGTCTTCTGCTGAGACGTCTGGTGGACGCCATTTTCTCATAAGAATGTCATTTTTGACATAATAACAGACTGGGACCTGAGATACTTCCTGCTCATCTAAGGCCCTTTCAAATAAAGGCGAAATTTCAGGATCCTTATGCTGTTCTATAGCTAGTTGAGACCCAGACATTATGTCATGGCCTAGATCTAAAGATGAGTTATTCTCATGAAAATCTGTCTGCTTATCAGGCAGGCTTGAAGACAGAGACCTTGTTATCTCGTCATTAAAAGACTGACCCAAAAAGGTATCAGTTAAATCAAAATCCTGTTTCCCATCAGTTTGCTTGGCCTTACGTGCCATAGCCCTTGTGACTGCACAAGACGGATAAAGATCAGGAATTTCCTGCTCAATGGGATCAGGCGGTTGGTCTATGCAAGGATTAGTAGTCAAAAGTGGGTTTACCACAACCTTATCTCCAGCTAAGTCATTGCCTAGCAACAAATGAACACCTTTAAAAGGTAAAGAAGGTCTAATACCAACAGCCACTGAACCGGATGCCAAGTCTGATGACAAATAAACGTTATGGAGGGGAACATTAACAAATCCACATTCCACACCCTGAATAAGGACACTTTGGCCCAAAGAAGTCTTCTCAGAAAAAGGCAGAGTATCTGCTAGAATAAGAGATTGAGAAGCTCCGGTATCTCGTAAGATTTTAATAGGGGTAGGATGGGCATAACTGTCACCATTTAGTGACACAAAACCATCTGATAAGAATGGTTCATAACACTCCATAACTGTATCAGTCTCAGATAATTTGGTATCAGAAAGAGTTTCCTCCCTTACACAAGACTGTGGTTTTGGCCTTATAGAAGTCAAGCCTGTAGGCTTAAGTTCCTCATGTCTTTCTCTTTCTTTCCTTCGCTTTAATTTTAAACACTCAGAGATCAAATGACCTGTATTTTTACAATAATAACACACTACTTGAGATTGAGATAAGGGATTCTGGTCTTTGTTTTCACCAGAAGGTTTGGAAAAATTCTGGCTTCTGTTTTCACCAGAAGGTTTGGACGGATTCTGGCTTTTATTTTCACCAGAAAGTTTGGGCATAGTACTAGATGTATGGCTATAACTACCAGAAGGATTACTGGGATAGAATCTTGGACCTGTCTGTGGATTATAAGGTTTTCGAGGATAAGGCCTGTTCACAAATGAGACTTTATGAGTCAAAGCATAATCATCTGCCAAACGAGAAGCTTCCTCCAAAGTTTCAACCTGTCTTTCATCGAGAAAAGATTTAATGTCTGAATTTATGCACCGTTTGAACTCTTCAACAAGGACAAGCTGTCTAAGTTTGTCATGATCAGAGCCTACCTTTTTAGAAGAACACCACCTATCAAATAGCTGTTCTTTGGTTCGAGCAAATTCTATATGGGTCTGGGAAATTTCTTTTTTACAATTCCTAAATTTTTGCCTGTAAGCTTCAGGGACCAATTCATATGCCTTAAGAATAAGCTCCTTAACCAAATCATAGTCTGAGCTTTGCTCGACAGTCAGCTGAGTGTAAATGTCTCGAGCCTTTCCGACAACAACGCTTTGCAAAAGTAAGGTCCAATGCTCTTTTGGCCATTTTAAATTTTCTGCAACTTTTTCAAAATGCAAAAAATACTTATCTACCTCTTTTTCCTGAAATGGAGGAACTAATCTGATGTGCTTTGTGGCATCAAAGTAACTACCAGAGTCAAAAACAGGGGTATGTTTCACCCTATCTTGACCCTGGAGTTCCATTTCTTTCAGCCTTAATTGAAATTGCCTTTCCCTTTCTTTTTCTTCAATACTATATCTCATTTTTTCCTTTTCTAACTCAATCCGTTCCTCCATTTCTCTTTGCTTTTCCCTCTCTCTTTCTTCCATTTCTCTTTGTTTTTCCCTCTCCCTTTCTTCCATTTCTCTATTTTTTTCTTCCTGTTCTAATTTTTCTTTTCGAACACGTTCTTCCATTTCTAATCTTTCCATCTGCATTTGTCTCTGCATTTCTCTTTCTTTTTCTTTGCCTCGTTCTTCCATCTCTAATCTTAACTTTTCTAATTCAATTTGCCTTCCTATTTCAATTTGTCTCATTTGTAATTCAGTATGTGAAACCATAATGAGAGACAAAGCAGATGGATCGAAAAGTTCTTCATCAACAAAAAACTGTACCAAAATATTCTTAATTTCATGCTTCTTCATGCTTGTTTTGACAGCAGTAACCCCATAATGGGAAGCAATATCTAACAAATCTGTCCTTTTGGCCAGATTAAACAACTCCTGAGTAGGCTGAGCCAAAAAGCTTCTCAAATCAAACGACATGTTTGCTTTTTGTATGTTTTATTAAGTAATTAGGGTAATAAAGATTGAGGTTAATTTGACAATTTTTTTTTTATATATATATATTTTTTTTTTTGAAATGACAAGTCCAATAAGAATTTCACATGAAATGACAAGTACTATTTCACCTGAAATGACATTCACATGAAATGACAATCCCCCATATGCCTATAGGGAAATACCAATCCTGTGAAGCAACTGCCAAGTCTATATTTGACAAGAAATGACAATTACCTGCCGTCACATGAAATGTCGGTTTTAAAATGCTCGAAATGGTTTATCCCGGACGAGCCCCCAATTTCTGTTACGAGCCAGGCGTAGCAGAAAGAAAAAGCAAACAAGCCTTTTGGAAAATTTTAACAAAATTTATTTACAAGTTAACTTTAACCTGTAGAAGTAAGAAAATTAAATGTACTTAGCTCTGTTATGAAATATCCTGAATGAATCTATTTTCCTTGATCCCACAGAATTCACAGTCCAAAATGAAAAGTAATATCCCTTAACAATCCAACACAGAATTTATAAATAACTTTTCTTAAATGCCCAAACATCAAACTCCAAAGTCTCTCTCAGTGAGAAAAATCAAGCTCTTTTATAGACCCTAAGATTTCTCTAGAACATTCCAGAGGGCTGTGGAATAAGATGAGGTAATTTTCTAAAAATAATGCAACCCAGAACTTTCTGGAAGGTTCTGAAGTACTTTTCCTTGTAAACATGTTGTTTACAAAAATGAAATTAATCTGTGACTCAGTTTTCTAGAATCTTCTATAAGAAGATTAACAAGATATTTATAGCACTATTAGGTCACAGTGGGGTGCAAGTGGGAATCAGAAAAATAAATTCTTATGCATAACAACACACATTAGCTTTCTGACTGTTCAGTGTGTTCATTCAGTCGGTGAAGTAAATTTCTTGAAAGAAACTTCCCAGCAATTGGTAAAATAAGAGATGCCTCGACGATTGCCACACAACTGAGGATTCCCTTACCGTTTGAATATGTGGATAATTGACGCGTCCTTGAATTCTTGAGGGACTTAGAGAAATAGATTGTGCTTCCATGCAGAGCTGAAACTGACCGTCCATGAATACTGGTAAACTGCTTAGAAGGACTAAGACTGCCCAGGCAAAGACCATCAAATGCATATAAGCCTTTTGGTTCCATTAGGCGGCAGGGCTTGGGAAGTCATTTCATCTCAATGTCGGTTTAAAGTCCCATAAAACTGGAAGCAACGTCTCCAAAATGACCTAAAAAGTGGTGACGGGGACATTAAACCACAATTCAACCAACCAACCAATCAACTTCACTGTCGCATCGTTTGTCTTGCGATTAGCGCAAAAAGACGCGACCATTGTCAGTTAATTATTCGATTATTAATTGTGTTGGGTTTAACATGTCAACCCATGTGGATAGTTTTGTCTCGTCTCCCAGAGAAAGGGAGAAAAAAATGTAGAAGACATCGTAGGTTAAAGTAAAGGACAGAGGAGAAAGAGGAAAATGAATGGAAGTGTAGAAACAGAAGGAATAAGAGCACTCCCCTCTACCTTTTCCTGCTGCAAGGATAGCAGGTCTTACCCAATTGTCAGCCAATATCAGTTGGACGCCACAGTGACGCAAGACATACGTCACCTTTACCTTACGCTCTATTTAAGATTGTCAAATTCAAAGAAATTAATAACTGCTATCGGATCAGTCTGAACAACGGTTATTTTTTGCCACACAAAATTGCGCATGCGCAAAAATACGGAATCGTTGGGTAGCATTTCCTTAGCGACCGGTGGCGTCCTAATCTCATCTATTGGTATGAGTTCCCCTGTTCATAATGAACAACTAGTCCGAATGTCAAGTAAATATGTTCAGTAATGACAGAGATATTACTAAATGTCCAAGTTTTTGCACGACGCCGACGACGCCAGAGCTATGACAATACCTCGTCGTTTTCTTCGAAAACAGCCGAGCTAAAAATGATTAATACAATTTTCGGACCAACTATTTCCGGTCTCCTCTATGTCCAGAGCAGATGAAGCCCTCAAAGCCCTGGCAATATATATATATGGCTTTGCCTCCCAGTCAGCAATGAATAACGGGCAAACGGCGGGCCGAGCTCAGTCGGATGCGCGTTTGACTGGTGATCGGGAGGACGCAGGTTCGATACCTGCCGGAGTCGGCAACATTCTTTCGTGGAGATTGATCATGAAATCTTTTCTACGGTCATTCTCTCCATTCCGCTGATTCAAGAAGGGCGGTTGTCAGTTTCTGGTGAAAGAATGTCCACTGTACTGGATAGCATGCTTACGTACAAGCCTGCCCAGGAAAAGTGTGGATAGGTCAACTGACCGGCTCATAAATGACATAAAATAGTGTTGACTGGGCCGTTAAACTCCAATAAGCTACAAACAAACAAACGGTGGGCCGATAGCGATGCAACGTTGCAACGTCGTATCGCTGTCGGTCCGACGTTGGTCCGTTGTTGAGTGCTGACTGGGCTGTTCCAGCTATGTTAGGTGAGAAGGGCGAGTGGGAGAGGGAGGCAGAGAGGTGGTGAGAGGGAGAAATACTGGGAGACAGGGGAGAGCGGGAGGAGATCGGGGAGAGAAGGAGAGTGTGAGAGTTTTGTTTGTTTAATTTGAGGTTTAACGTCCCCGTCAACACTGTATAGGTCATTTTGGAAACGTTACTTCCAATTTTTTGGGACTTTTACCCGACATTGAGATGAAATGACATCTCAAGCCCTGCCGTCCAATGAAACCAATAGGGTTTATAAGCATGGACGGGCCGACTCGCACCGCTTTGCCTGGGCAGGCTCAGATCCTCTAAGCGGTTTACCAGTACTCGTGTGCGGGTTAGTTTCAACTCTGTGTGGATAGCCCCCGCCCATCGGGGCTTGAAGAAATAGATGGGCTGAAATAGATGGGCTGCATGATGCTTCCACGCGGAGCTGAAACCGACCCGCACACGAGTACTGGTAAACCGCTTAGACGATCTAAGCCTGCCCAGGCAATGCGGTGCGAGTCGGCCCGTCCATGCTAATGAATCCTATTGGTTTCATTTGGCGGCAGGGCTTGAGATGTCATTTCATCTCAATGTCGGATAAAAGTCCCACAAAATTGGAAGCAGCATCTCAAAAATGACCTTTACAGTGTTGACGGGGACGTTAAACTTCAAATCAAACAAACAAAAGCTCTGCGTGGAAGCATCATGCAGCCCATCTATTTCTTCAAGCCCCGATGGGCGGGGGCCGTGAGTGTGAGAGTACGGGGGCCGTGAGTGTGAGAGTAGGGGAAAGTTAGAGAGAGAGAGAGAGAGAGAGAGAGAGAGGGGGGGGGGGCTGACTGATACTTTGTACTCTAAGGCACACGGGGGCTACCTCTAAAGAAAGACTTCCGTGTTTTACCCTGAGTATTCAGCAATACAATATGACGTCATTATGACGTATCTGACGATTTCTATTCTCCTCGCGCACAAATGTCAACAAAACTTATGGCGAAGTAAAAAAAAAAAAGCATTCATGACGACTGACACAGGCAAACACCATTTAATGAGTTGCAAGAGTCTTCAACAGGTGCTTTATGCTTCTGCCTCATCCTGAAGTCTCGAAATGATGTGTTTATCAAAGAAAACAGTAAACTGGGTCACTGATAATGTCGATGCTGCTAAGGATTACTGAAAACCGGTAAGATTTTCTTTATTTCAAGCTTCAACAAGCTTGGAAATTGCGATTTATTGCTCTAATCGGGCTCGAATCGAAACCGCCGCCATGACACTTACGAAATTCTTAAAGTTACGACTGCCTACCCCCTATCGTAAAGTTACGAACAAACTTACGCATAAACTTCAGAATTTGACGTTAGTGAAACGCAAATTTTGAGTTACGAATTCTTAAGATCGAACTTAAGAAAATCTTAGAGTTACGAAGTTTAGTGAAACGGCCGCCAGGTTTTCTCCGGACGGGGCATGTCTAAGAGGTCAGTCCGCAGACAGAATGATTCGGCAAATATCACCAAGAAACAACACGGGGGTGATAGGGTAGAAACAAAACAGGATTCTAAACAAAGGTAAGTGCACCTCTTGATTTTTTCAAATAAAACCTTATCCCAGCAGGCACTCAACGTTGAACTAACGTTGAAACAACGCTAAAACGTTGTCTCAACGATAGTTCAATTTTGAGTCAAAGTTTTGTGCCTTCAGGGTAAGGTTTCTCAATACATTTCACAAGAAAAATATACATGTACATATAGGTGTCAGCTTTGCATGTTATTTGTGTTCCAAAATATGAAACTGATTTCCTTTTAAAATGCCTGTCGCAGAAGAATGAGTGAGTGAGTGTTTCTGTTTTACGTCCCACCAACAGCTAAGGTCATACGGAGACGGGACCTCGGTTTAAAGACTCATCCGAAAGTCTGTAGAAGCCCGGGATCGAACCTGCGACCCCTGGTTTACAAGGCGAGTAGCGTAACCACTCGACCACGGAGGCTTCTCTGTCGCAGAAGAAAAAGCTTTGGAGGTACCAAATACTTTCGTGCATTAGCAACATCCCCGTGCCTTTGAAAATAAATGCAATTCTGTAATTTTCACTTTTCAAAGGAAAAAACAAATGAAACCGCTTTCTAGACTTTTTAAAAGTTCCTAAAACAGCTGCAGATCAATAGTTCGCATCAAATACTAGCGACTCGGACAAAGCTTTCTGATCTGAAAACCATTTTTTTTTTTACATGTTTTTGCTTCATGGGCGTCGCCATCTTTTGTTTTTGCGGTAAATCGGAAATGTTCAGAATCTTGGAATCCTGTCAGCACTGTTATGCAGCTGTCAAATTGTCCTTCTTGTCAAGCGACACCGTATTCAGACGCATTGGAACTAATTTTGCAAAAATAACAATAGTAAACTATTGTTTATAATTCAAAAAAAAAAAAAAATAATAATAATATTTGAACCAGTCTTACACCTAATTTCACGTACTTTCCAACATAATACGTTCGTTAATTTATGAATCATCACGCTAACAAGACCGTGAAATGAACACCCCCTTACACCCCACTTTATATAGAGAAAACTTGGGTTTAGGGGAAAACTTGGGTTTAGGGGGTATACATTATTTTCCTTATTTCTGCTCATAGACATAGATTAAGGGTACTCGTTAGAACCGCCTCAATGAGGCGGTTCTAACGAGCACCCACAATCTATGTTTTGAGTATAAATAAGAATAATATCACAAAATTTTTATCAGAAATTGACCGTTTTGGAGATGAAAAAATGCATTATGACGCACGGGTGTGTTATCGTAATGATTGTGCATTCATTTCCGGAGGTGACACAACATATTATTCATTGGATCAGATAAATATAAACATTGCTTTGTCACCTTTCCAAAAAATCAGTTGTTTGTTTCAATATGGTGGCTAATGTGAATCAGTGTAACAAATCACTGGGTAAAAATCATTTATACACTCAGCGAGGCGGTTCTAACGGGTACCCATAATCTATATTTTAGAGCAGAAATAAGAAGCACAAGTTTTTCTACAGTCAAACATCAATGGCTCGAACACCTTTGGGACCACGCAAATCTGTTCGAGACAGGGGTAGTTCGAGCCACTGAGGTTACTGTCAGGAGGCATAACGAGATACTTTTAGACATCTTTTCGGTGTTCTATAATGAATATGTATGCTGTGTGTACTCATTAGAATCGCCTCGATGAGGCGATTCTAATGAGTATACACAGCATACATTTGCAAGATAAAAGACTAAAATCTCTTTAATTATCCCCTACTATTTCTTAGATAGAGGATTTAACTAGGGGCTCAATAATGGGTTCGACACATCCATGGTAAGCGAGCCATCGATGTTCGAGCCATTGAAGTTCGACTGGATATAAAAGTGGAATTGAAGTGGGTAAAAATCATATAGGCATAGTTTCGTGATGGGCAACATTTTTTCGTGGAGATTGATCATGAAATCATTTCTATGGTCATTGTCTTCCTTCCACTGATCCAAGAAGGGCAGCGAAAGAATGTGCAAGTGTACTGGTTAACCGCTTACGTATAAGCATGCTCAGGGAAAGTGTGGATAGGTAAACTGATCGGCTCAAAAAGACCTAAATAGTGTTGACTGGGCCAGTACAATCCAATACAAAAATCGTCAAAGGAAACCCAGACATAATCAAATTCAAGATAAAAATTCCGGCACTTTTTTCATATTTACATGTATGCTCAAAACCTCTTCCCTTCAATTATCTATCTACCCCAGCAGGCACATGACGTAATTGTGACGTCACATCAACGTCAGTTCAACGTCATGACGTCCATACAACGTCACATTTACGTCGGTGTAACGTGACGTTGCACCGACGTTGATTTGACGTTGCCCTAGCGACGTGTGCCTGCTGGGTACATTTACACTGGTAGATTATGCATACCAAACTGGGTCAGACAGTCGACGGTAACAGCATTCGACTTTCACCCGAAGGGCCCAGGTTCGAATCCCCACAATGGCGGCGATTTTTGCCCAGCTATGCTTCTTTCCTGTACATGTCGTAAACTGGGGGCTCGTTCTGTGTCGTATTTTATTTCGTTGCAAATGGCTTCGTGCCGTATTTGGCTTCGCGTCATCATAAATGTTGAGTTTCTTGAAGAATGGGGGGGGGGGGGGGGTGCGAACCGCAAATAAGTTCCTCCCTTCATTTATCTATCTTAGTAGATTTCGGCCCCGCCCATCGGGGCTTGGAGAAATAGATTGGGCGGCATGTTGCTTCCACGCAGAGCTGAATCTCTGACCACACATGAGTACTGGTAAACCGCTTAGAAGAACTAAGCCTGCCTAGGCAAAGCAGTGTGAGTCAGATTGTCCAGTGCATAAAAATCTTCTGGTTTCATTGAGTGGCAGGGCTTGAGATGTCATTTCACCTCAATGTCGGGTAATAGTCCCACAAAATTGGAAGCAACGTCTCCAAAATGACATAAATAATGTTGACGGGGACATTAAACCTATAATCAAACAAACAAAACCTTGGTAGATTATGCATTGCGTATAGGTTTATCGCCGACTCTTTGCCGCGGGATCAGTGGTTGGAGCATTGGCCACCCAAGCGGCCCGGGTTCGATTCCACCTATGGCGGGGATTTTTTTCTAGCTTTGCGTCTTTCCTTTGGTGCGGCTTAGATTGTGGATACTCATTGCAACCTGCGAGGGGGTTCTAAAGAGGTCCCACAATTTTATATTTCTGACCTGAAATAACAAAATTATGTAGTCCCCTGTAAACCTTGTTTTTCTATATAAAAGAGGGGTTTCGTGGATCAAAATAATATAGGCGTATTTTCGTTTCATTATATAAAAGGGCATTGACAAGCGTTTATACACTGTGAATTAAAATCGCCGCGTGATAAGTTGAATTTGCAAGATTACATTTGTATTTGTTTATTTCTGCTTTTCTACTCTACAGCACGATTTCGAAAACACGCCTATACAAATACATTGTAAACTTTACCGCCGGAAAAACAAAAACTTTAACATGAAAAATTATGATATTTTTTCATATTATTGGTCAACTATGGATTGTGAGTACTCGTTAGAACCGCCCCATCGAGGCGGTTCTAACGAGTACCAACAATCTATAGTTTAAAGCAGAAATAAGAAAAATAAGGTTTACCCTTGTAAAACCCAGTTTTACTACATAAAAGTGGGGTTCTAGGGGGTCAAATTATGTAGGCGTCTTTTCGAGATGCACAGGACTGTGGCTGGTCTTTAGAAAGGAGTTCACCACCATTACAAAACACCCTTATAAACCAAGCTTTATATAGAGAAAACTGGGGTTTACAGGGATATACATTATTTTTCTTATTTCTTTTCCAGTACATATAGGATCAATAAGAGTACGAAGACACGCCTATAAAAATACAGTAGAACTTCGATGGCTCGAACACCGATGGCTCGTTTACCATGGATGCGTCGAACCCATTCTTGAGCCCCTAGCGAGAAATAGCGGGGGATAATTAAGAAGATTTTAGTCTTTTATCTTGCAAATGTATGCTGTGTGTACTCATTAGAATCGCCTCGATGAGGCGATTCTAATGAGTACACACAGCATACATTTTTATTATAGAACACCGAAAAGATGTCTAAAATATCTCGTTATGCCTCCTGACAGTAACCTCAGTGGCTCGAACTACCCCTGTCTCGAAAAGATTTTCGAGGTCCCAAAGGTGTTCGAGCCATTGAAGTTCGACTGTACACTGTAAATTTTACCACCGTAAAAGGAATATTTTAAGATGAAGAATTGTGATTTTTTCTTATTTCTGCTCAAAATATAGATTGTGGCAACACGTTAGAACCGCCTCATTGAGGGATACTCGTTGAGCCGGTTCTAACGAGTACCCAAAATCTATATTTTAGAGCAGAAAAGATAAAAAAATGAGTGTCTACAATCTATATTTTAGGACAGAAATAAGAAAATCACCAGGTGTACCCCTGTAAACCCAAGTTTAACTACATGTATTATAAAGTGGGATTCAATGGGGGTCAAAATTATATAGGCGTGTTTTCATGATGGAAAGAGTGCGTTATGTCATAATGACGTATTTGTTATTGTTGCAAATCTTATTTAGGTGGTTCTAAAGAGCAGCCATCATCTATGAATATTATGACACACAAACATTGAAAAAAAATGAGAGTGGAAAAAAATTTCGCCTTGAAAAAGAGACTGATACATGTACTGTTATGAATATTTCATCACGAAAGCACGCCTATATAATTTTTTCATTGGGCGACATGTGGTGTCATTTCATCTCAATGTCGGGTAAAAGTCCCACCAAATTGGAAACAACGTCTTCAAAATGACCTATACAGTGTTGATGGGGACGTTAAACCTCAAATTAAACAAACAAAACCGATTTGGATAAATGAAAGAGTGCGTTATGTACTGTATTCTAACACAGCGCGCCTATATAGGCAATGGAAAACGGCTGTGTTTTATTCTACAACAAATCACGGCTAGGAAGAGCGTGACGAGTGACGTCATTAAAAATTGCAAATTTATGACGTCACTAGTCGATTTACTTGACGTTAGACGGTGTAACGTCATTTTCTCGCATCGAAAACGTTAGAAAAGGATATAAATGAATGTGTTTCAGTCGATAATTTTAGCGGGATTTCTTCTTACAATGGCGAAAAGTTGTGAGATTTTGAAGGAAACAACAACAGTATTGCCGATTTTCAGCCTGTTAGAATCGAAATAGATCAGCTCTAACTGTGATGATTTGTTGTTTAATAAATCACAGTTTGTCGGTCAGTTGTAAGTAGACAAATCACGCGCGCTACGCGCTCGTGATTTGTCTACTTTACAACTGACCTCCAAACTGTGATTTATTACACAACA
The DNA here is from genome assembly GCA_963580285.1 of Lucinisca nassula. NCBI lineage: Eukaryota > Metazoa > Mollusca > Bivalvia > Lucinida > Lucinidae > Lucinisca > Lucinisca nassula. The sequence continues at coordinate 30,130,592 of OY757020.1, forward strand.
AATCACAGTTAGAGCTGATCTATTTCTTAAATAACGGCGGATTTGTTATTGTTACAAATCTTGTGGATCTTAGGAGCAGCCACCATATATGAATACTATCATGACACACAAACATTAGAGAAATGAGAGAGGAAAAAAAACAAATAACAAAAAAAAAAAAAAAAAAAAAAATTTGGGCCTTGAAAAAGTGACTGATACATGTACTGTTGTGAATATTCCATCACGAAAACACGCCTATATAATTTGTACCCCCTTAAACCAAACTTTTATACGGGAAATCTGTGGTTTACAGAGGCAAACCTTATTGCTAATTTCTGCTGTAAAATATTAATTGTGTGTATTCGGTGCCTCGTGTTCAAATATTTTTCGAGGACCTGGCAATTGTTCTTACAAGGAAATACTTGTAACCATGGATGATCGTTGTTCTTGCATAACTTAGATGTTAACGCCAGTTGTGGCGAAAACGCCCCAAAGTTCCGTATAATCTCCATATAATTTCTTCATATGCGACCGGCAAACCACGCCGGGGCAGTGGGCAGGCTTAGATCCTCTAAGCGGTTCATCATGATAAAAAACGCGAAGTGAAGGCCTCCCTAAACACCACTTTATAAAGAGAAAATTAGGGTTTACGGGGGTGTACATTATCTGCATTATTTTTGCTCATAAACATAGATTATGGATACTCGCCTCATTGAGGCGGTTCTAAGGAGCATCTACAATCTATGTTGAAAGCGGAAATAAGAAAGATGTTTTCATTTCAACTAATATTTGTCATTTCTGACACCATGTGGGAAGCCATTATTTCACAGGGACATGCTTGCCTAATGTTACCAGTACTTTCAGCGCTGCATGGAAGCATCATGCAGCCCATTTCTTCAAGCCCCGATTGGCGGGGCGGGGGCTAACATGTCTTGATAATGATAGTGGTAATTTTACATCACGAAAAGACGCCTATATAATGTTGACCCCCTTGAACCCCACTTTTATATACATGTAGTAAAACTGGGGTTTCCGGGGGGTATACCTTATTTTTCTTATTTCTTGTCTAAAATATATATTGTGGGTACTCGTTAGAACCGCCTCGATGAGGCGGTTCTAACGTGTGCCCACAATCTATATTTATAAGAAAATTATCGCACTTTTTATCATAAAATTTTGATATTTTCGGCGATAAAGGTGGCAATGTATTTGTAAAGGCGTGTTTGCGTAATGAAGGGGCTGAAGGACGAGTTCTACAAAGCTACAGTATTCAACCAACACTGTTCGAGTCATTATAGTTTAATTATTTGTTGATTTCAGATGAATAGCGCGGTTCTCCTTTCACTCCTGCTGGCTACCATCCTCTCCCTTTCAAGCGTAGACCACTTTGCTGAGGGTCGTATCTGTCGACCGGCTGGGAATGGATGCGTGGAAACTTACAGTCGGCGTTACTGCGCAACTCGAAGGCAGGGCTACTGCGCACGTTTGGGTAGTCATTGCAGATGCATGCCCAGACTTCCATATACAGGCATGTATAGGCTGGCGGTAATGCACGACTACATGAGTGTGAAAAATGTGCCGCTAGTTCTTCATGGGGAGAAATGAATAATTTCTAAATAGAAATATAAGACTGCCAATGTACTCGTTGTGGTTAACTTGTACCGTTTAAAGTTTATAAATCTGGTTGGACCACCTGTTCTTTCAGCAATAGTTATGGCCCTGCCATAACACAGCTGTTACAATAGAATTGACATTAAAAGTGATGCGATGTTTAGTAGGACATACATGTACACTAATATCCTCAGGACTGCTCAAGATAAAGATTGTTAGTACGCTAAAATATAGATTGTGGCCACTCGTTAGAACCACCTCGATGAGGCGGTTCTAATGAGTACCCACAATCTATATTTTGAACAGAAACAAGAAAAATAGCACAAATTTAATCTTAATTAATTTCATTTTTTTCGGTGGTAAAGTTAATGTATTTGTATAGGCGTTATTTCGTAATGCGTTGTAACCGACTCGTCAAGGCGGTTCTAACGAGTACGAAGATGGGTTTCTAACGAATACCAAACAATTTATAGTATTAAAATATTAGTGTACATCTGAAAACTGTATTTGAAGGAGCTATGAGAAACTGCTATTTTCCCCCATGGTTTTGTTGGGTCGATTGTTTATCAATCGATCCAAAGTTATAAAGCGCAGCAAGCTTTTCGGTGCTCAAGTCAACGTGACTATCTCTGACAGGTAAAGGTTATTTATAGAAGATAGCTCGCTATTCTTATCGAGGTGCATTATGCAAACCCGCCTATACAAATACATTGCCACGTTTATCGCCGAAAAAAAAAAAAAGCAGCAAAAATTTTATGATGAAAAATTGTGATATTTTTCTTATTTCTGCTCAAAATATAGATTGTTGGCACTCGTTAGAACCGCCTCATTGAGGCGGTTCTAACGAGTACCGACAATATATATTTTAGAGCAGAAATAAGAAAAATAAGGTATACCCCCGGAAACCCCAGTTTTACTATATAAAAGTAGGGTTCAAGGGGGTCAAAATTATATAGGCGTCGGACTGGGATTTTCGTGATGTATAGCTCGCTGTTCTTATCGAAGTGTAAGAGGGTCATCTATAGGATAGACGGCTTCATACGAGTATCCACAATCTATGTTTTGAGCAGATATATTTAAAATTCAGAATTTTTACATGTTTCTGAAATGTTTCATTTTTTTTTCTTTTGCCGGTAAAATTTTCAATTTTCAGTCATGATTTTTCATTATACCCCTGTAAAACTCAGTTTCCTCTTTATCACGGGGGTAATACCATTTTTTATACCTGTGTTGTCGACCGAGCCGGTACTGTGTAAAGCTGCTGTCGACCGAGAAATACGGTTTTCGACCGAGCAGTACGGATGTCGACAGTGTAGGGTAGTCGATAAATTCGCTGTAAATGTGTTATTTTTGTGTAATACTGTCCATTTTTGGGTTGTCAAATCGTTCGTGAAATAGTTTGCTGTTGTTTCAAGTGTTTTGAAAGTCTAGCTAATATCCTGTTTTGACGCTGAGCGGAATTAAAAGGGAAATTATATAAAATAAGTACTTCCGGGGAAATGCGTGGTTCTTATTCAGTGTCATGGAATATCGAGGACGAAATGATGCAGATACATCATTAACATAAGCGATAACATTTTATTTGTGTGTCAACATGTCTTTATATGCATCTGTGCAACTGTTTATAGTTTCATCGATACGGCTGTCGATGAAGTGAAAGTTTGCGGGATACAGTTGTCGACGTTGCTGGGTACGGATATCGATGATTCAATGAGAGTGTAAGGGACAGAGTTACTGGAAATTAACCCCAGTTAAACAATAAAATAACTGTTGCATTCTTCGTCAGGCTTTGTTTGTTTGTTTGAAATGGCTGATTGATAATAAACTATCGTTGCTTTGTTTTGTTTGTTTGATTTGGAGTTTAACGTCCCAGTCAACACTGTAAAGGTCATTTTTGAGACGTATCTTCCAATTTTGTGGGCGAAAACCTGATTACCCAAAGAAAAATCACCTGAGCTTCCGTTGCAGAATTTGGCATCTCACATGTGACCCGAGTGAGGCTCGAACCACAGCGGTGAGAGACCTAATGATCAAGAGTCAGCGCTCTTAACCACTGGGCCACGGAGGTCCGTCACCAATGAGATTGGTCATTAGGTTTATAGCTCACCCTAGCCGTAAGCTCAGCAAGTGAGTATACTCATGCCCCGGCATCCGTCGTCGTCCGTTCACATTCTGCAAACATCTCAGCCATCACGAAAACACGCCTATGTAATATTGACCCCCGTAAACCCCACTTTTATATAGTATAACTGGGGTTTACAGGCGTATATATTATTTTTTCTAATTTCAGCAAAAACAGATTGTAGGTATTCGTTAGAACCACCTCGTCGAGGCTATTCTAACGAGTGCCCTCAATCTATGTTTAGAGCAGAAATAAGCAAATATCAGTATTTTCATGCGAAAAGTTTCATATTGAGAGGCGTGTTTATGGGGCGCCGTTTTACTATTTATTCCGTATTTATGAATATCCATAACTCGAATTTTGGATGTCCATAATTCGAATCATGGATATCTATAAATATTAATGGATATCCATAATTCGATGTGAACTAATGATATGCATAAATCGAATAATGGATATCCATTATTTGATTTATTGATATCAATAAATCGAATTATGGATATCCATTATTCGGCTGATTTATGGATATCCATAAATCAAATTATGGATATCCATTATTCGGCTGATTTATGGGTATCCATAAATCGAATTATGGATATCCATAATTCTACTCTGCAAATAAACCTGATGATTAATGACTGCTCCCTTTGCAAAAAAAAAAAAAAAAAAAAAAAGAAAAAAAAAAAGAGAGAGAGAAAAAACTAGACTATTCGCGTCAGATTTCCGATTTAGATGTGTAATAAAAGCCGGGATGGAGGTGGAGGTAATGTCGGGTAGGCTTAGTGGTGGCCTATGGTGTGGGCGAGATATGTTTTGTTTGATTTGAGGTTTAACATCCCCTTCAATGTTATTCAGGGCATTTTGGAGACGTTGCTTCCAGTTATGATGGTCATTAAGCCTTCTTTGAGATTAAATGACATCTCAATCCCGCCGGCTTCGGTAGCTCAGTCGGATGCGGGTCTGACTGGTGATCCGGAGGAAACGGGTTCGATACCTGCCGGGGTCGGCAACATTCTTTCGTGGAGATTGATCATGAAATATTTTCTACAGTCATTTTCCCCCTTCCGCCGATTCAAGAAGAGCAGTTGTCAGTTTCTGGCGAAAGAATGTGCACTGTACTGGTTAACTGCTTACGTAAAAGCCTGCCCAGGAAAAGTGTGGATAGGTAAACTGACCGGCTCAAAAATGACCTACGAGGGTAGGCTGCAAAGATCTGAGCCTGACCAAGATCCAATGGTTTGTCCATGCTGAAAGTGCCTTATTTTTTAACAGTCTCCCTTCCTGTCTACACACTTCCTCCAGCGATGCTGGAGTCCTTGGACTCCAGTGGTATAGAAGGTCTCATCTTGGTCCCTGAAAAACTCCTCCACAGCAGCTATCACCTCCTCGTCTGACCGATAATGCTGCCCAGCCAAGTGCCTTTTCATGTTTGGAAACAGGAAATAACCTGTTGAAGCTAGATCAGGTGAATACGGAGGGTGATCGACAAGTGTGAAGCCACAGTCATGCACAGCAGCCATTGCGACAACCGATTTATGAGCAGGCGCATTGTCCTGATCGAACAAGACCCCTTTTGTCAATTTTCCGGGTCGTTTAGCCTTAATTGCTTTTCGCAATTGTTTTAGCAGATCTGCATAATACTCCCCATTAATTGTTTTGCCCTTTTGAAGGTAATCTATGAATATTATACCCTTGGCATCCCAGAACACTGATGCCATCACCTTCCCTGCAGAGGAGACGACCTTTGCCTTCTTTGGATGGGGTGAGCAAGGGTGCTTCCATTGCATGGATTGGCTTTTGGTCTCTGGCTCAAAGTGATGAACCTAACACTCATGCTGAGTGACAAAGCGGTCAAGAAAACCATCTTGGTCTGCTTCAAAAATAGCCAAGTTGGCTTGTGACAGGTTCAGTCTGGTCAACTTTTGGTCAGGCGTCAAAAGCCGTGGCACCCATCTGGCGGAAACCTTCGACATTCCTAATTCACTGTGTAGAATGTTCTCTACTCGTTCACGGGAGATGCCAACAGTGTCAGCTAACTGATTCAAAGTTAAACGCCTGTCATCCATCACCGCCCTGTGCACTTGGCTAATGGTTTTCTCAGTTGTTGCCGTTGTGGGTCGTCCAGACCGTCATCATCTTCAAGGCTGTCCTTGCCCATCTTAAAATTTGATGGCCACCTTTTCACGGTTGCATACGAAGGAGCATCATCCCATAATGTAGCAATCATATGATCAGCATGAATGTCCTTAGGAGCTAACCGTTTGTTATGGAGGTACTTGATGACCCCACGATGCCAGATTTTGTCCATTTTCTCAACAAGTTGGCTTCCTTCAAAAAAGGAATCCAATACGTGGGCTGGCAATTTTTCTACACTTTGGGTTTTGGATTATTTTTAAAACACATAAGATAATCAGTTCACCAGCAGTTTATTTGTAGAACAAATAAATAAATACAAAAATATTGAAAGTATTTGTTGTCTAAAGTATTTTAATTGTCTGCAATTAAAAGAAAAACAAAGCATTTTTAGAATAGCTTATTGGTACGCTTATTTAGCAATAATAATCACACTGTTACAAAATCAATAATAAAGCATGTTTCGTTGAGAGATGTGCAGTCATATACAATTTAAAAATGTTTTAGAAGTTGCTTCTAGGTAATTCTTTAAACTGAATGACTTATTACATGCGAAGGTGAATTTGGATTTGATTTTATTGTTATAGACTAGATTTTGTCTTTACACAAAAGTATCTTTAGGCTAGATTTAACGTAATGTAAGTACTTATCAAAACTGGATCTGCCACGAAAAATGTTTCACTTGTGGGGGGGGGGGGGGGGGGGGGGGTATAATAATGGCGGATAGGATTCTCGCGAAGATTAATATAAAAAATAGCCACCATTTTTTTCTGTAATTTATGAAAAGAAAAAAAAACACAAACAAATGACAGGAATATCTGCACATTATAAAATGCTAAAACTTGCTTAAATCAATGAAAACATTTCAATCGTTTAAACATCCATCTATTCGAAAGTGTTTCAAATTAAAATTAACTGCTCTGTACCGTTCAGTCCATTATATGACTTATTTTGTGCATCGTTTGAGAGCTGTTTCAAAGTCTGACTTAAGCTAAACTAATTTAAATGTTTATTTTACGTCAGTTTTCCTATGCGGTTGAATAGTCTCAATGTATTAGTAGTATTAGTGCCTACGAATTCCCAAACCTTTTCTGCCCATTGCTAAATGAATACTACATGTATCGCGCTTCAATCTCCATTTGTCTATTACATTATATTTATATACAGACGTCTCAAATCCGAAGATTTGGTTTCATATTTACCAAAAGCGTAGAACGGCGTCTCGGGTTAGAAGTCTTAGTTACATGTTTTACCTAAAGTTTTACATACAGTTACATGTTTTATTTACCCAAAGAAGTAGACAGCTACACAGACTGTTGATGGCTAATCACGTGATTTGTCCGAGCGCTACTGTAGGTCAATGAATATACGTCACCGAATTATAAAGCTGTCTGATGGTTTCTCTTCGTTTGTTTATATAGAAGCCTCCGTGGTCGAGTGGTTACGCTTCTCGCCTTGTAAACCAGGGGTCGCAGGATCGATCCCGGGCTTCTCCAGACTTTCGGATGAGTCTATAAACCGAGGTCCCGTCTCCGTATGACCTTAGCTGTTGGTGGGACGTAAAACTGAAACACTCACTCACTCACTCGTTTGTTTATAGAAAATTACTCTGCAACACCGACAGGGATAAGAATCCAAATACCTACATGAATCTACTTTCACCTAATATGTAAATCATCGTAATAAATGCAGCTTATAATAAAGGAATGAAATTTTACCGCATTCTGCTTTTTTCTGATCGGTTTTATGCAGACCTTGTATTTTTCTGAAAAACAAAAAGTTTATTCCTTGACATTTCCATCACGTTACAAAGTTAAAGTAATATACACCCCTGCAAACATTACTTTATTGAGAGAAAATGTGGAGTGTGCAAGGGGTATTATTCCTCAAAACATTACGATAATACACCTGTGCGACACAGTGCATTCTTTCACATCTCCAAAATGGCTTCTTTTCAGATGAAAATCCTTGATATTTTTTTTCTTATTTATATTGCAAACATTGGTTGTGGGCACTCGTTAGGTCCACCTCTGCTTGGCGATTCTTACACACAAACTATGTCTTGGAGCAGAAATAAGAAAATAATTTGTACCCCTATAACCCCATATATAAAGTGGGTTTGATGGAGTGTTCATTTCATGGACTTTTCATTTTTGTTATAGTGCGTACATTACACTAACACCCTTGCAGTGAGCACTGCTGTAACGTAGAAGAGAAGGCAACGATTTATATAATAAAAAGTGGGGATTGCAGAGATAAGGATTAGTATTGTAACTCTACTAAAAAGAAAGTTTAGAATGGCTTCACTGAGGCGGTTCTAGCGGACCTCCAATGATCGAGAATAAGGCAAAGAAGACGAATTCTAAAATATGCCACTACATGTAGTTTTAAACCTGTATCAGAAATGTAAAGATTCAACACCTGTTTTGGGTCGATTGTTTTACAATCGACCCAAAGTTACTAAGAGGCAAATAAAAAAATAATGCTGTTGCCCACGTGACAATCACTGATTTTGGGAAACCAATTTTATCATTATACATAGAAAACGTCGCGCTATTTTTGTCGATGTTACATGTAAGTCAGAGCTATCTATAGAGTCTGGTAAGGAATCGTGTGCTGGGTTCCGCAAACACTGAATACCCAGATCAGAATGTGGCGCGGAATGTGGCGTCTGCTCAGCGGGCTGCTCAGGACTACACTGTTTGCTTAAATACTGGCATTTAAGGATCAAACGAAATAGGTCAGGCCAATGCCAGGCTGCCTCCCTCATGAAAGGAAAATAAAAACAGTATCTTAATATAGCCCGCGCTCTCACGCGACGACTTTCGGAAAATACTATTAAAAAATTGTTAGAAAGAAATGGACGTTTGCACATATGTATGCTAAGCCGACCAAAAAAAAAGACAATATAACGTGACTTTTCACACTTCTGCTTATAACATATCTAAGAACCTAGGAATATTTTAAAGCAAAACTTTTAAAGGTGGTATCGTTATTAGACATACAGCATAGACCCAAATCGGAAAGACAGTACATCGCGTCTGATCAGGACCAGCACTGTTCGCCATACATACAGCAACATTTTCATTTTAGAACATGATTCAGGTCCGTACGCAGACTCTATAAAATGTGGGGAGGGTGCGAATTCCGGGTAATTTGCAGAATGTGAAATACTGCATGAATTTGAGATAATTTTCCAAATTAGGAGGGGTGAGTGGGGGTTGTCACTCCTGCGTACGGGCCTGCATTAACAGGTAGAATGAACAAATTACTTTGTTTAAAAACATTGCACTGAATCACTGTTATTCAGTAGCTGGGATGCAGTGGTGGGACTGAGCGAGAAAATGCCAGAGAGGAGAAACTATGGCAGTGTGGATCCTGATCAGCAGAAGCATTCGATTGATCTACACTGTTTGCAAAGGAGAAGTTGGATAAAATGTTATATTACATGCCTAACAGAGAAATACTATGATTTCTACCAGACATAATCTTGGTATTTTCCTTTTTGCTGAGAAGAAATATTTCCTCTTAGCCGGAGAAATAAATCTTTTTAGCTGGAACTACTTTATGTACAAGATACAAGATACCGCTTTTGCAGTAAAACCGTTATATTCAAATTCGGGAAAGTTTCAGTCTCGTCGACGTCATTCATGACGTAATTGCAATGGTATCTGGGAAGACATCAACAGACGTTCAGAATGAGTGACGTTTGGGTCGGATGCAACTCTTAAACAAAAGAAAACATGGACATGCGTTTTATCACTGAAACACGTTGTTTCTTCTGTTTATGTTCAAAACTGTAGAAAGCGCTTTCAAAATGGCGGCCATCCAGTTTTTCTTCCACCCAGCTTCTGTAACACTACGCTGATTGAACCGTTAAAATGAGCTGTAAACAGTCAACTGAACGGAAATTCAGACTCCAAATTCAAGATCCATTCGGTCCTTAAAGTCTATGGAAGTGCATGTAATATAGAGTATAGAGATTATTCATTTCTTCTATTTGAAATGTGGTATTAATAAACATCGGGGGGGGGGAGGGGGTGGGGGATAAAAATCCGTTATCGGATTGTTCTACATGTACCTCCCTCGGTATTTCAAACAGGAGATATACGTGTACCTGTCATAACTTTTCAAGCACATATCAGTGCATATTGTCTTGCATATGAGGCTAAGCATTATCAATGAAATATTATAAATCTGTTAAGATGATTGGATATATGTGTATACAGAAGGCGAATAAACACATTAACAAATGATACGTTAATAATTTGGAAAATATCACGAAAACACGCCTATATAATGTTAACCCCCTTGAACCCCACTTTTATATTGTAAAACTGGGGTTCAGGGGGTTTTACCTTATTTTTCTTATTTCTGCTCTTAAATATAGATTCTGGGTACTCGTTAGAACCGCCTCGATGAGGCGGTTTTAACGAGTGCCCACAATCTATATTTGAGGCGGTTCTAACGAGTGCCCACAATCTATATTTTGAGCAGAAATAAGAAAAAATATCACAATTTTTCATCTTAAAGCCTTCATTTTTTCGGCGATAAAAGTGGCAATGTATTTGTGTAGGCGTGTTTGCGTAATGTCTTCAAGGAAAATGCTTCCAGTACAACACCAAGAACGTCATTTATTTTTCTTCTTTTTTTTTTTTTTTTTCACTGAATACTTTTCTTATAAAGAAGCGATTTAACGAGTACCCACAATCTACGTTATAAAGCAGTGTTGCTGTTGGTTGTTTTTATCCGCGTGACTATTGCTGGCGACGAACAAAACCCAGGCAGCAGTGTTTAGTCTTCTCCCTGTGCCATCAGAGGGCTGTGTAAAACGTAAAATCTAGACTGGACTCATGTACGGGGTATTGACTTATCAATCGACACAAAGAAAATCTGCACTGGGCTCGTGTACGAGGCATTCACTAATACAGAAACTTCACGCCAGCTGTTTATTGTTGCTGACAATTAACAAAATCGAGGGACTGGTTGTTTATAGTACCTAAGAGGTGCAGTGTAAAAAGTAAATTCTGGGCTGTGTTCGTGCAGGGGGGCTTTGGTAAATAGTGTATACCTGATCAGATGCCACATAAGGCGGTGTCTTCTCCTACTCTGCTTGCTTAAAATACTGGAATTTAATGGTTCAACGAACAGATCAATTCTCAGTTCAGGATATATTTTCCCAACCTACACTCAGAGACGATCGACCCACCGGTACTCACAGTGCTTTGACTTAATATTTCCCCAACTAAGCTGTTACTGTTACGCAAACAATTCTGCAAATCAACCCAATACATCTTAAACAATAATGTAGACATAACTCTACATAGAAATGTACCTAGCTATATAAAAGCGGTTAGTTCAGTCCTTATTAGTTTCTCTGTGTGTTCTTACGTTAGAAAGTCTTGCAAACTTATGTGATTTTTCAGGGCCATAAAAGAGTTGAAACCGACCCGCACACGAGAACTGGTAAACAGCTTAGAGAATCTAATCCTGCCCAGGCAAAGCGGTGGGAGTCGGCCCATCCATGCTAATAAACTCTATTGGTTTCATTGGACGGCAGGGATTGAGATGAAGGTAAAAGTCCCGCAAATTGGAAGCAACGTCTCCAAAATGACCTTTATAGTGTTGACGGGAACACTAAACCTTATATCAACCAATCAATCATTCTATCAATCAATCAGGGCCATAAAATACTGTTGCTAAAATATTCCTTCTTTTCAGACCAAACATAGATTTAGATAATATGGATACTCGTTAGAATCCCCTCGACGAGGCAGTTTTAACAAATACATATCGATCTACTCAGTGCTATAGCAGTAGTAAAGAAGTTGCATTCACCCTTGCGAAACCTTGCATTTTTGAACAAGTTGGCTTCCTTCAAAAAAAGGAATCCAATACTAGGGCTGGCAATTTTTTTAAACTTTGGGTTTTGGATTATTTTTAAAACACATAAGATAATCAGTTCACCAGTAGAACAAATAAATAAATACAAAAATATTGAAACTATTTGTTGTCTAAAGTATATTAATTCTCTGCAATTAAAAGAAAAACAAAGCATTTTTAGAATAGATTATTGGTACTCTTATTAAGCAATAATAATCACATTGTTACAAAATCAATAATAAAGCATGATTCTGTGAGTGATGTGCAGTCATATACAATTTAAAAATGTTTTAGAAGTTGCTTCTAGATAATTCTTTAAACTGAATGACTTATTACATGCGAAGGTGTATTTTGATTGGATTTTATTGTTATAGACTAGATTTTGTCTTTATACAAAAGTATCGTTTGGCTAGATTTAACGTAATGTAAGTACTTACTAAAACTAGATCTGCCACGAAAAATGATTCACTTGGGTGGTTATATTAATGGCGAATAGGATTCTCGCGAAGATTAATATAAAAAATAGCCACCATTTTGTTCTGTAATTTATGAAAAAAAAAACACAAGCAAATGACAGGAATATCTGCACATTATAAAATGCTAAAACTTGCTTAAATCTCATGAAAACATTTCAATCGTTTAAACGTTCATGTATTCGAAAGTGTTTCAAATTAAACTTAACTGCTCTGTACCGTTCAGTCCATTAAATGACTTATTTTGTGCATCGTTTGGGGGCTGTTTCAAAGTCTGACTTAGGCTAAACTAATGTAAATGTTTATTTTACGTCAGTTTTTTCTATGCGGTTGAATAGTCTCAATGTATTAGTAGTATTGGTGCCTACGAATTCCCAAACCTTTTCTGCCCAATGCTGAATGAATACTACATGTATCCAGCTTCAATCTCCATTTGTCTATTACATTATATATATATACAGACGTCTCAAATCCGAAGATTTGGTTTCATGTTTACCAAAAGCGTAAAACGGCGTCTCGGGTTAGAAGTCTCAGTTACATGTTTTACCAAAAGTTTTACACACAGTTACATGTTTTATTTACCCAAAGAAGTAGACAGCTACACAGACTTCTATTTTAAAAACGGACGATTGTAGTTGATGGCTGATCACGTGATTTGTCCGGGCGCTACTGTAGGTCAATGAATATACATCACAGAATTGTAAAGCTGTCTGATTGTTTCCCTTCGTTTATTTATAGAAAATTACTCTGCAACACCGAGAGGGATAAGAATCCAAATACCTACATGAATCTACTTTCACCTAATATGTAAATCATCGTAATAAATGCAGCTTATAATAAAGGAATGAATTTTTACCGCATTCTACTTTTTCTGATCGGTTTTATGCAGGCCTTGTATTTTTCTGAAAAACAAAAAGTTTATTCCTTAATATTCCCATCACATTACAAAGTCACAGCAATATACACCCCTGCAAACATTACTTTATTGAGAGAAAATGTGGAGTGTGCAAGGGGTATTATTCCTCAAAGCATCACGATAATACATCCGTGAGACAGTGCTTTCTTTCACATCTCCAAAATGGCTTCTTTTCAGATGAAAATCCTTAATATTTTTTTCTTATTTATATTGCAAACATTGGTTGTGGGCACTCGTTAGGTCCACCTCTGCTAGGCGATTCTAACACACAACCTATGTCTTGGAGCAGAAATAAGAAAATAATGTGTACCCCTATAACCCCAGTTTTCTGTATATAAAGTGGGTTTGAGGGAGTGTTCATTTCACGGACTTTTCATTTTTGTTATAGTGCGTACATTACACTTACACCCTTGCAGTGAGCACTGCTCTTAAATAGAAGAGAAGGCAATGATTTAAATAATATAAAGTGGGGATTGCAGAGACAAAGATTTGTATTGTAACCCTACTAAAAAGAAAGTTAAGAAAGCCTTCACTGAGGCGGTTCTAGCGGACCTCCAAGGATCGAGTATAAGGAAAAGAAGACGAATTCTTAAACATGTCACTACATGTAGTTTTAAACCTGTATCAGAAATGTAAAGATTCAACACCTGTTTTTGGGTCGATTGTTTTACAATCGACCCAAAGTTACTAAAAGGCAAATAAAAAATAATGCTGTTTCCACGTGACAATCACTGATTTGGGGAAACCAATATTATCATTAAAAATAGAAAACGTCGCGCTATTTTTGTCGATGTTACATGTAAGTCAGAGCTATCTATAGAGTCTGGTAAGGAATCGTGTGCTGGGTTTCGCAAACACTGAATACTCAGAACAGAATGTGGCGCGGAATGTGGCGTCTGCTCAGCCGGCTGCTCAGGACTACACTGTTTGCTTAAATACTGACATTTAAGGGTCAAACGAAATAGGTCAGGCCAATGCCAGGCTGCCTCCGTCATGAAAGGAAAAAAAAAAAACAGTATCTTAATATAGTCCATGCTCTCACGCGACGACTTTCGGAAAATACTATTAATAAAATTGTTAGAAAGAAATGGACGTTTGCACAAATTATGCTAAGCCGACCAAAAAAAAAAAAAAGAAAATATAACGTTACTTTTCGGACTTCTGCTTATAACATATCTTAGAACCTAGGAATATTTTAGAGCAAGACTTTTAAAGGTGGTATCGTTTTTAGAAATACAGCATAGACCCAAATCGGATAGACAGTGCATCGCGTCTGATCAGAAACAGCACTGTTCGCCATACATACAGCACAATTTTCATTTTAGAACATGATTCAGGTCCGTACGCGGATCTATAAATTGTCGGGAGGGTGCGAATTCCGGTTAATTTGCAGAATGTGAAATACTGCATAAATTTGAGATAATTTTCCAAATTAGGAGGGGTGGGTTGGGGTTGTCACTCCTGCGTACGGGCCTGCATTAACAGGTAGAATGCACAAATTACTTTGTTTAAAAACATTGCACTGAAATCACTGTTATTCATTAGCTGAGATGCAGTGGTGGGACTGAGCGAGAAAATGCGAGAGAGGAGAAACTATGGCAGTGTGGATCCTGATCAGCAGAAGCATTCGATGGATCTACACTGTTTGCAAAGGAGAAGTTGGATAAAATGTTATATTACATGCATAACAGGGAAAGACTATGATTTCGACCAGACATAATCTTGGTATTTTCCTTTTTGCTGAGAAAAAATATTTCCTCCTAGCCGGAGAAATAAATCTCTTTAAGTGGAACTTTATGTACGAGATACAAGATACCGCTTTTGCAGTAAAAGGTTATATTCAAATGCGGGAATGTTTCAGTCTCGTCGACGTCATTCATGACGTCATTGCAATGATGTCTGGGAGACATCAACAGACGTTCGGAACGAGTGACGTTTGGGTCGGATGCAACTCTTAAACAAAAGAAAACATGGACATGCGTTTTATCACTGAAACACGTTGTTTCTTCTGTTTATGTTCAAAACTGTAGAAAGCGCTTTCAAAATGGCGGCCATCCAGTTTTTCTTCCACCCAGCTTCTGTAACACTACGCTGATTGAACCGTTAAAACATGAGCTGTAAACAGTCAACTGAACGGAAATTCAGACCCAAAATTCAAGATCCATTCGGTCCTTAAAGTCTATGGAAGTGCATGTAATATAGAGATTATTCATTTCTCCTATTTGAAATGTGGTATTAATAAACATCGGGGGGAGGGTGGGGGGGGGGGGGGGGGAGGGGTGGTAAAAAATCCGTTATCGGATTGTTCTTCATGTACCTCCCTCGTTATTTCAAACAGGAGATATGCATGTACCTGTAATAACTTTTCAAGCACATATGAGTGCATATTGTCTTGCATATGAGGCTAAGCATTATCAATGAAGTATTATAAGTCTGTTGAGATGATTGGATATATGTGTATACAGAAGGGGAATAAACACATTAACAAATGATACGTTAATAATTTGGAAAACATCACGAAAACACGCCTATATAATTTTAACCCCCTTGAACCCCACTTTTATATAGTAAAACTGGGGTTTCAGGGGGTATACCTTATTTTTCTTATTTCTGCTCTAAAACATAGATTGTGGGTACTCGTTAGAACCGCCTTGATGAGACGCTTTTAACGAGTGTCCACAATCTATATTTGAGGCGGTTCTAACGAGTGCCCACAATCTATATTTTGAGCAGAAATGAGAAAAATATCACAATTTTTCATCTTAAAATCTTCATTTTTTCGGCGATAAAAGTGGCAATGTATTTGTATAGCCGTGTTTGCGTAATGTCTTGAAGGAAAATGCTTCCAGTACAACACCAAGAACGTCATTTAGTTTTTTTCACAGAATACTTTTCTTATAATGAAGCGATTTAACGATTACCCACAATCTACGTTATAAAGCAGTGTTTCTGTTGGTTGTTTTTGTCCGCTTGACTATTGCTGGCTATGAAAAAAAACCCAGGCAGCAGTGTTTAGTCTTCTCCCTGTGCCATCAGAGGGCTGTGTAAAACGTAAAATCTAGACTGGACTCATGTACGGGGTATTGACTTACCAATAGACACAAAGAAAATCTTGACTGGGCTCGTGTAAGAGGCATTCTCTAATACAGAAACTTCACTCCTGCTGTTTATTGTTGCTGACAATTAACAAAGTCGAGGGACTGGTTGTTTATAGCACCTAAGAGGTGCAGTGTAAAAAGTAAATTCTGGGCTGTGCTGCGTGCAGGGGTGGGGGGCTTTGGTAAATGGTGTACCTGATCAGACGCCACATAACGCGGTGTCTTCTCCTACTCTGCTTGCTTAAAATACTGGAATTTAATGGTTCAACGAACAGATCAATTCTCAGTTCAGGATATATTTTCCCAACCTACACTCAGAGACGATCGACCCACCGGTACTCACAGTGCTTTGACTTAATATTTCCCCATCTAAGCTGTTACTATTACGCAAACAATTCTGCAAATCAACCCAATACATCTTAAACAATTATGTAGACATACATGGAAATGTACCTAGCTATATAAGAGCGGTTAGTTCAGTCCATATTAGTTTCTCTGTGTGTTCTTACGTTAGAAAGTCTTGCAAACTAATGTGATTTTTCAGGGCCATAAAAGAGTTGAAACCGACCAGCACACGAGTACTGGTAAACAGCTTAGAGAATCTAAGCCTGCCCAGGCAAAGCGGTGTGAGTCGGCCCATCCATTCTAATAAACTATTGGTTTCATTGGACGGCAGGGATTGAGATGAAGGTAAAAGTCCCGCAAAAATTAAGCAACGTCTCCAAAATGACCTTTATAGTGTTGACATGAACGCTAAACCTTAAACAAATCAATCATTCAATCAATCAATCGGGGCCATAAAATATTGTTGCTAAAATATTCCTTCTTTTCAGACCAAACATAGATTTAGATAATATGGATACTCGTTAGAATCGCCTCGGCGAGGTAGTTTTAACAAATGCATATCGATCTACTCAGTGCTATAGCAGTAGTAAAGAAGTTGCATTCACCCTTGCATTTTTGAAAAGCCTCATGGATAAATTCAACGTATGCACTGATCTAATATTTTCAGGTTATTAACCCCAAAACGTTTTTGGAAATGACTATCCCCATTTGCCTAGCGTTCCATAAAAGGCACAAAGAAATATTGAACTGATTTTGCGAAAAGTAGAGACAGAAATCAGAAAGTAGAGACAGAAATCAGCCTGCGCATATGCACAGTCTGGTCAGGGGTTTTGCTGCTTTTGTTAAAATACATGCAGCGAGGAGATGACAATTCTTCCGAGTGACAGTGAAGCGCTTGGCATTAATGGGTTATTTACAGTTCAATGGGAAACCCGTTTTATTTATTAACACATTTACGCAGCTGGTCCCTACAAATGATAAAGCAGTCTACCAAAGAAGAAGTAGCCATCTAGCGGAGATAACGACGAGGGAACCAATCTATTGATCCACCTGAAGCAAACGCTTGATTGCGTGGCTGAGAAGCGTCTTGCAAACCTTGATGCTGGAGTACAGACATATTCCAATCTCGTCCATATTCTTACTGCGTGGGCCTAATAGCAAAAACCCCATGGATAGACTGGCTCCCTGTCGTATGTTCATATTTTTCTAACCTGATCAAGAAACACAATCCAAACATTTCTTTTCCTTCAAAGTTGTCTTTCTTTCTACTGTTAGAACATACTCAAACTCAGCTGGAATCAGTAAAACATCAGTGAAAACTTTTTTTGTAAGTTTGACAAATTAAAAGTTTGACGATGGGAGCCAGTCTACCCCATGGATAAATTCAACGTATGTGCACTGAACTAATATTTTCAGGTTATTGACCCCAAAACGTTTCTGGAAATGACTACCCCCATTTGCCTAGCGTTCCATAAAGGGCACAAAGAAATATTGAACTAATTTTGCGAAAAGTAGAGACAGAAATCAGAAAAGTAGAGACAGAAATCAGCCTGTGCATATGCACAGTCTGGTCAGGGGTTTTGCTGCTTTTATCAAAATACATGCATCGAGCAGACGACAATTCTTCCGACTGCCAGTGAAGCGCTTGGCATTAATAGGTTATTTACAGTTCAATGGGAAACCCGTTTTATTTATTAACACATTGACGCAGCTGGTCCCTACTAATGATATAGCAGACTACCAAAGTAGAAGTAGCCATCTAGCGGAGATAACGACGAGGGAACCAATCTATTGATCCACCTGAAGCAAACGCTTGATTGCGTGGCTGAGAAGCATCTTGCAAACCTTGATGCTGTAGTATAGACATTTTCCAATCTCGTCCATATTCTTACCTGCGTGGGCCTAATAGGCCCACGAAAAAACGTGCTTGTATCAATTTTCAAAGTCTAGAATTTCTACGTTATTGCAGGTAAACTTGAACTCATTTGAGTCAAATCAAGGAGTAAAGGTTTGGATTTAATGAATACAAAATTTCATGTCTGTTCGATGCCTGCTTCTTGGTCAGGCTTAGAACTTTTCAGCCTACCCTCGTAAATTAGTGTTGACTGTGCCGTTAAACTCAAATACAAACAAACAAACAAACATCTCAATCCCTGTCGCCCATTGACTCACACGACTTTGTTTGGACAGACTTAGACCTTCTAAACGATTTACCAGTACTCTCAGCTCATGCAGCCAAATTTATTTCTCCAATCCCCAATGGGCGGGGGTCAGGAGATATATTTGAATCTGCTTTGTACTCCATACATCTCAAGTAGAGTAATTGTTTGTTTGATTTGAGGTTTAACGTCCCCGTCAACTCTGTAAAGGTCATTTTGGAGACGCTGCTTCCTATTTTGTGGGACTTTTAACAGACCTTGAGATGGAATGACATCTCAAGCCCTGCCGCCCAAATGAACCAATAGGGTTTATTAACATGGACGGGCCGACTCGTACTGCTTTGCCTGGGCAGGCTTAGATCCTCTAAGCGGTTTACCAGTACTCGTGTGCGGGTTGGTTTCAGCTCTGCGTGGAAGCATCATGCAGCCAATCTATTTCTTCAAGCCCCGATGGGTAGGGGCCGTCAAATAGAGTGGTATACGGATATATGTTAATACTATATATAACGACCATGAGCATTTTTCTCCAGAAAGCATGTACGGATTGCCTGTTTGGATCATTATTATCTTATGTCCGATTAGGTGCGCAGTCCTCATTGTGGTGATTCCAGAGAGACCGGATGCGCTGGCCGCCGCGGAATTCCCAGATCTTACGGCTGGTTCCGATATTTAACTGCACACATGGCGGGCGTTCAGCGTATGCCGTCCGTTGCTTTGGAAACCTTACGGGCTGAAAAGGCTGCACGGCAGATAGGTCCCTTTTACCGTCCATCATCTTCCAGCGATGATGAAGATTTTTACAATAAACAATCACGTGTTTTAGGGAGAAATCATTAAACCAAAAGTTTTGGCGGTGATTTATGGCTATCCATATTTCGAATTTTGGATATCCATAAATCGATCTGAATTATGGATATCCATAAATCTTATTATGGATATCCACATATCAGAGGAATAATGGATATCCATAAATCGAATTAAGGATATCCATAATTCGAGTTATGGATATCCATAAATCGATCTGAATTAATAATATCAATTAATCGAATTATGGATATCTATAAATACGGATTAAACAGTTAAAAGGCGCCCCATACGTGTTTTCGTAATGTCTGAAA
The DNA here is from genome assembly GCA_963580285.1 of Lucinisca nassula. NCBI lineage: Eukaryota > Metazoa > Mollusca > Bivalvia > Lucinida > Lucinidae > Lucinisca > Lucinisca nassula. The sequence goes on from OY757020.1 coordinate 30,150,429, forward strand.
ACCGATTGGCCAATCAAAGCCAATATGTTTTGAACCTCTTTCGGTAGGGGGAACGCTAGTTTGTTCGCGGCATCTGGGTCACATGACCAAGATGGCTACCACACCCATATATGGTTAAACCATTGAAAAGCTTCTCTAGGACCAGTCAAGAAACTTTGTATGTAACAGATAGGACTCCAGCACATCATATTTTGTTCAAATGATGATCTTAGGATTACCTGGAACTTATCTCCAGACACGGTCAAATTTTACAACCTATCCTTTTCTATTCGAAAAAATAAAATAAATATTTTTTTCAGAAACTATTACAGCCAGTGAAAGTTGGTAGCCAACTAATTGAGATTCTTCACATGTGTGTGGATTTGGTAAGTGAGTGAGTGTTTGAGTTTTATGTCCCACCAACAACTAAGGTCATATGGAGACGGGACCTCGGTTTAAAGACTTATCCGAAAGTCCGGAGAAGCAAGGGATCGATCCTGCGACCCCTAGTTTACAAGGCGAGTAGCGTAACCACTAAACCACGGAGGCTTCTGTGTGGATTTGGTACCGATTCCTCACATGTGTGAAGTATTGGTATCAATTATACTCTTGTGAGAAATTGGTACCAATTCTTATCATGTGTACCAGCTCTTTACATGTAAGACACGTGTAATAGAAATTGGTACAAATTCTCCACATCCCATAAACACAGGTCACAGGTGCGACGAATACTTACCATTTCTTCACACGTCAGACATTGTCAACGAATTCTTCACATGTGTGAGGAATTGATACCAATTTTTCACACCCTATAAAAAACTGCACTAGTTTTTTACAGGTGTGACGAATACTTACTAATTCTTTATACGTCAGAAAATTCAGACATCAAAATTTTTCGAAATTGACAATATGTAAAATTGGGTGAGAAATTTACGAAATGAGAAATTTACGGTTCAACAAAGCCATCCCTAGACATATTGGAAGTGTTGGTGGTGACAGTGACGCAGGTGTGTGGCAAGGTATACTGTCTTCTTCTTCTTCTTCTTTTTCTTCTTCTTCTTCTTCTTCCCCCCAGGTATTAGACTTCCTGCCTTGCCGTGGCCCTGGAGGCTCAATACCCACTGGGCACATTGCCGCTGTGATCTCTGTGCCCACTGGGAAGAGCTAAAGGAAGTACCACCCGTTTGCCGTGGGTGGCGTCCTGTAAGCCGGAAGAAGGGATCCTGGAGGTTGAGGGTTACCTGAGGTGGCGGTGCTTCAGGTACCCAACACGCCTCTTTGGCCTGGCTTTTCGGTGTAGACGGGTGGCCGTGCGGTCCGGCACGGTCAATCGGCTGGTCGCGCTGAGCCCTAGAGATACCGCTTTGCTTTCTCTTCAACTCTTTTTGTATCTTTCCTGATACCAACCATATGCCCATTTACCTTACCCTTTTCTGTTTTTTTATCTCTAGAAGGCGGTGGCTAAACGGATCAATCGTGTAGGCATTTTGTTTATACGAGTATATCTCACGTGTATCCTAACACCTGCAAGTTGGATAACCACTCCATTATGGTGTTCCCTTGTAGGGCTCCACGGAGGGCGGAGAGCACTTGGGACGAAACTAGAATTTTTTCCTTATGCCTAATGGGAAAAAAACATAACCGCAACGCACCCAAACGTAAAAAAGACGAGGAATCATCCGAAACGGATGAACCCAGTCACAGTCTAGTCAACAGTCAAGCAAGCAGTCTGAAGCACCAAAGCAACTTAATTTTCCACGCTTCTTGGTAATGTCTTCATGTGAAAATACACGCACTGTGTCAAGTTTATCCCCATTTGTGATAGAAAAGAGTGTCATGTCCATTGCCGGACATCCCAAAAGCATTAAAAAGCTTAAGTCAGGTGACCTTTTACTAGAAATCGAGAGAGAACAGCAGGTGAAAAGCCTGCTTGGTACCACAAAGCTCTTCGATCTCAAGGTCAAAGTATCTCTGCATAATACACTTAACTCATGCAAAGGTGTTATCCGCAGCACAGAGCTCCGTCCTTGCAGCGATACAGAGATAGTTGAGAACTTGAGATCGGAAGGCGTCATTGGTGTACGTAACATCCAAGTTCGTAGAGGTGGTGTATTGAAACCAACGGGTACTTACGTGTTGACTTTTAATACACCAGTTCTACCCAAGAAAATCAAAGTAGCATATCTTTCAGTTAACGTGGATGTTTATATACCAAACCCTCTTAGATGTTACTCGTGTCAGGTTTTTGGCCACCACGAAAGCAGATGTCAGAAGAAAAAACTCTGTCCAAATTGTGATGAAGAAAAACATGTCGATAATCATCAAAACTGTAAAAATGAGGCCAAATGTGTAAATTGTGGTGGCAAGCATGCTGTTTTCTCTCGAGATTGTCCGGCATGGAAAAAAGAAAAAGAAATACTTACTGTCAAATACCAAAGGGGGATTTGACTTACTTATTTCGTTATTAAACCCATCGGTTTTTTTGTTTGCAAGAAACGTTTTTAAAAACTGATGACAACATTGATGTCAGGGGTTTCAATACATACAACTATATCTATTCTGATGGTGGCAGACCATCTGGTGGCAGTTCAATTATCGTTAAATCATGTTTACCACAAAGAGAGATCAAATTAAAAACAGACTTAGAGGCCTTCATGCGGACTGAACAAATTATTTGTCTAAATCGCGACGGAAGTAAGGGCGAGGATTGTGGCCACGTAAAATCGATTTAAGCCCCCCCCCCCCCAGTGGAAATCTTCCACTGACCGTTCCAAGGCGGGCGGCTCTTCTGTGGCGATTTATTTATGTTGTTGTTTGTTACTTACTGTGTGTATCACTTGTGTCTTTTAATTTTGGATGGCCATATGGCCATTTTGTGGGAAAGTAACTGTCCATATGGCCTTCCTTTGTTTAGGTTTCCATTATGGTCTGGTCGCTTAATGTTTGTATTTCTTTCCCTTTGGTGTCTTTTATGGATGGAGTAAGTTAATTGTATCAATTCCTGATCTTTGTTTTACTTCTACTTTACAAGCTGTAGCAGTATCGGTTTCTCTGGATAAAGAAACTACAATTTGCTCTCTATATATCCCACCCTCATTTTCTTTAACGCCCGAACATCTTGACTCATTGCTGAGTCAACTTCCATCGCCATATCGTTTAGTTGGCAACTTCAATGGTCACAATATTCTTTGGGGCTGTAAAGATATCAATATCAGAGGAGCACTTGTCGAAGATTTTATTGCAAAGAGCGATCTTTGCTTGATGAATGATAAATCTTACACTTACCTTCACCCTGCGACAGGTCATTTGTCTTCTTTAGATCTCTCTTTGTGTCACCCATCTCTCTTCTTGGACTATGACTGGTCTGTTCATGATGATCAGTGCGGAAGTGATCACTTCCCTGTTATAATTGAGAGCGTAAACGAACCAGATGAGGACTGTTACCAGATATGGAAAATGAATAAAGCCGACATGGAGTTATTCCATAATTTATGCGAAGAAGAGTTATCAGTTGATCATTTTAATGAATCATCCGACATTGTTTCTGATTTCACAGATACACTTATTAATATATCAGAACAATGCATTCCAAAGACCTCCACAAATACTAAGAAAAGCAAGCCTTGGTGTAATAATGACTGTAAAGAAGCTATTAAAAAGCGTAAACAGGCTCTAAATAAGTTCTGCAAAAATCCCACTTCAGAAAAGCTAAACGACGTAAAAGTTTTTAGAAATTTCAAAAAGGACCAAGAGAAAAGAAATCTAAACTTTAAATCCCTTAATCACGAAGAATACAACAAACCTTTTAACTTATCCAAACTCGTTGAAGCCATCGAAAAATCACATGATACGGCAACCGGCCCCGAAGAAATTCATTATCAGATGCTTAAGCATCTGCCAAAAAGTTCTCTTACAACACTTTTAGATATCTTTAATAATATTTGGGAAACGGGGGTCTGTCCTGAGAGCTGGCGTGTAGCTACAGTTGTACCAATTCCGAAACCAGGGAAAGATCATGCAGAACCTACAAATTATCGTCCGATAGCTTTGACAAGTTGTTTGTGTAAAACATTGGAGAGAATGATAAACAAGAGATTAGTCTGGTACTTAGAGTCCAACAACCTCATTTCAGAATATCAATCGGGTTTTCGTTCGGAACGTAGTACCAATGACAATTTAATAAGACTAGAAACCTTTATACGAGATGCTTTTATTAACAAAGAACTGTTACGAGCCAGGCGTAGCAGAAAGAAAAAGCAAACAAGCCTTTTGGAAAAATTTAACAAAATTTATTTACAAGTTAACTTTAACCTGTAGAAGTAAGAAAATTAAATGTACTTAGCTCTGTTATGAAATATCCTGAATGAATCTATTTTCCTTGACCCCACAGAATTCACAGTTCAAAATGAAAAGTAATATCCTTTAGCAATCCAACACAGAATTTAGAAATAACTTTTCTTATAAGCCCAAACTTGAAACTCCAAAGTCTGACTCAATGAGAAAACCCAAGCTCTTTTATAGACCCTAAGATTTCTCTAGAACATTCCAGAGGGCTGTGGAATAAGATGAGGTAATTTTCTAAAAATAATGCAAACCTGAACTTTCTGGAAGGTTCTAAAGTACTTTTCCTTGTAAACATGTTGTTTACAAAAATAAAATTAATCTGTGACTCAGTTTTCTAGAATCTTCTATAAGAAGATTAACAAGATATTTATAACACTATTAGGTCACAGTGGGGTGCAAGTGGGAATCAGAAAAATAAATTCTTATGCATAACACTCCCCCTCTTCGAGGAAAAGAAAGATTTATGTAATAAAGCTTTCTTTTGCTTTAAGAATAATAAAATATTGAGCATAGCATATAAAATTACATGTATCTACAATCCACTTTAATAGGAAAGAAAAACACAACTCCTGACACTGCTCAAGCTCTTGAAAGGGCATCAGGGATAATGTTATCTCTCCCTCTGATATGTCTTATGTCTAAATTATACTCTTGTAGCATAAGACTCCACCTGAGCAACCGCTGATTTTTGTTTTTCATTTTATGTATGAAAGTCAGTGGATTGTGATCACTGAAAACAACAATCGGTGCAGTAGTAGGGGTAAGATAAACTTCGAAATGTTGCAGGGCAAGAATCAGAGACAAGCACTCTTTCTCTATGGTAGAGTAATTTCTCTGATGCTTATTAAACTTTTTGGAAAAGTAGCAAACTGGATGATCCACACCATTTTCATCTTCCTGCAACAAAACACTACCTGCACCTACGTCACTAGCATCTACAGCTAGCTTAAACTCCTTTTCAAAGTTTGGTGCTAAGAGAACTGGTTCACTCTTGAGTATGGCTTTAAGTTTATCAAAAGCATTTTGGCATATTGAATTCCAATGGAATTTTGTTCTTTTGCTGAGCAAATTTGTCAAAGGCTCAGCAATGACAGAGAAATTATTACAGAACTTTCTGTAATAACCAGCCATACCAAGAAATCGCATCAGCTGTCTTTTGCACGTGGGTACGGGAAAATTTGAGATAGCCTCAACTTTAGCATCAATGGGTTTCACATGACCTTGACCTACAACATGACCTAGAAATGTCAAACTTGCATGGCAGAATTCGCTTTTAGCAAGATTGATTGTCAATTTGGCATTACTCAGTCTATCAAAGAATGCTCGAATAGTCCCAAGATGTTGATTCCACTGGTCGTTGTATATGATAGCATCATCGATATAAGCACTGCAGCCTTCCAGCCCCGCAATTACCATGTTTATTAAGCGCTGAAATGTTGCCGGAGAGTTTTTCGTTCCAAATGGCATAACTTTATAGTTAAATAATCCGTCTGGTGTTGTGAATGCCAAAACCTCCTTTGCTCTATCTGTGAGTGGAATTTGCCAAAATCCTTTCAGAAGGTCGAATTTCGTTATGTATTTGGCATTCCCGATGTTATCAATGCAGTCATCCATTCTTGGAATAGGAAAGCTATCTGTTTTACTTAAGGAATTAACTTTCCTAAAATCTGTACACATACGATATGTCCCATCAGGTTTTGGTACTAGAATACAAGGAGAACTCCATTCACTTTGGCTTGGTTCAATAAAATCATTGTCTAATAGATACTGAACTTCTTCTTTAAGATATTTTTGTTTCACAGGATTCATCCTGTATGGGTGTTGTTTTACAGGTTTAGACCCATTTATGTCCACATCGTGAAATATTTTGTCTGTCCGTGTTGGAATGTCAGGAAATAAGTGTTCATATTCAAAAATCAGCTGTTTCAGTTCATTCCGCTGATTTGGCTCTAGATGTGACAGTTTCTGGTCAAGATTCCGTAGAATGTCAGAATTCTGAAGTTTTGATGATGTGGGATCCGACTTCACTGAATTAATATCCTCACAGTCATTGTCACATGAATTAAGTGGTACAGAGCTAACTAGATTGACTGATGTTAAAGATGTATTGTCCCTATCTATGTATTCCTTAAGCATGTTAATATGACATAGCTGCTTTAGCTTGCGCCTCCCAGGAGTGTTTATTATGTAATTTACGTCACTGATCTTTTTGTCTACAGTGTATGGACCATAATACCTGGCCTGCAACGATTTTCCTGGAATAGGCAAAAGAGCTAGTACCTTATCACCTGGTTTAAAATTCCTTTCTTTTGTCCCTATGTCATATAGCTGTTTCATTTTCCTTTGGGCTGACTGAAGATTGGTCCGAGCAGCCTCACAAGCTTTTGAAAGTCTAGTTTTGAAATCAGACACATACTGAAGTAAATTCAGGGAGGTGTCATCATTGGAGAGAAATTTCTCTTTGAGAAGTTTCAAAGGACCACGAACAGTATGGCCAAATACTAATTCAAATGGACTGAAGCCAAGAGATTCTTGCACAGATTCTCTAACAGCAAATAAAAGGAGATGGATGCCTTCATCCCAATCCTTCTCTGTGTCAAAGCAATATGATCTTATCATGTTTTTCAATGTTTGATGGAATCTTTCAAGGGCGCCTTGACTTTCAGGATGATAGGCTGATGACTTATACTGTACAATGCCAAGTTCATGCATTACTTGTTGAAATATTCCAGACATAAAATTTGAGCCTTGGTCTGACTGAATAGATTTAGGAAGCCCAACAAATGTGAAAAACTTCACTAAGGCCTTGACGATTGTTTTAGTTTTGATATTTCTTAAAGGAATGGCTTCAGGAAAACGTGTGGAAGCACACATAATAGTCAAAAGATATTCACAGCCAGACTTAGTTCTGGGCAAGGGACCCACACAATCTATAATTATTCGACTGAAAGGTTCATCAAAAGCAGGTATAGGCTGCAAGTGAGCCTTAGGTATAGTCTGATTGGGTTTTCCTACCATTTGGCATGTATGACAGGACCTACAATGCTGAGAAACATCTGATTTTAACCCAGGCCAGTAAAAATGATTAAGAATCTTGTGATAGGTTTTATTTACACCTAAATGTCCTGACATGGGAGTTTCATGTGCCAAGTTTAATATTTGGGAACGGTAAACCCGTGGAACCACTATCTGGTGGTTGACAGTCCACTCGTCTTCTGCTGAGACGTCTGGTGGACGCCATTTTCTCATAAGAATGTCATTTTTGACATAATAACAGACTGGGACCTGAGATACTTCCTGCTCATCTAAGGCCCTTTCAAATAAAGGCGAAATTTCAGGATCCTTATGCTGTTCTATAGCTAGTTGAGACCCAGACATTATGTCATGGCCTAGATCTAAAGATGAGTTATTCTCATGAAAATCTGTCTGCTTATCAGGCAGGCTTGAAGACAGAGACCTTGTTATCTCATCATTAAAAGACTGACCCAAAAAGGTATCAGTTAAATCAAAATCCTGTTTCCCATCAGTTTGCTTGGCCTTACGTGCCATCGCCCTTGTGACTGCACAAGACGGATAAAGATCAGGAATTTCCTGCTCAATGGGATCAGGCGGTTGGTCTATGCAAGGATTAGTAGTCAAAAGTGGGTTTACCACAACCTTATCTCCGGCTAAGTCATTGCCTAGCAACAAATGAACACCTTTAAAAGGTAAAGAAGGTCTAATACCAACAGCCACTGAACCGGATACCAAGTCTGATGACAAATAAACGTTATGGAGCGGAACATTAACAAATCCACATTCCACACCCTGAATAAGGACACTTTGGCCCAAAGAAGTCTTCTCAGAAAAAGGCAGAGTATCTGCTAGAATAAGAGATTGAGAAGCTCCGGTATCTCGTAAGATTTTAATAGGGGTAGGATGGGCATAACTGTCACCATTTAGTGACACAAAACCATCTGATAAGAATGGTTCATAACACTCCATAACTGTATCAGTCTCAGATAATTTGGTATCAGAAAGAGTTTCCTCCCTTACACAAGACTGTGGTTTTGGCCTTATAGAAGTCAAGCCTGTAGGCTTAAGTTCCTCTTGTCTTTCTCTTTCTTTCCTTCGCTTTAATTTTAAACACTCAGAGATCAAATGACCTGTATTTTTACAATAATAACAAACTACTTGAGATTGAGATAAGGGATTCTGGTCTTTGTTTTCACCAGAATGTTTGGGAAAATTTGGGCTTCTGTTTTCACCAGGAGGTTTGGAAGGATTCTGGCTTTTATTTTCACCAGAAAGTTTGGGCATAGTACTAGATGTATGGCTATAACTACCAGAAGGATTACTGGGATAGAATCTTGGACCTGTCTGTGGATTATAAGGTTTTCGAGGATAAGGCCTGTTCACAAATGAGACTTTATGAGTCAAAGCATAATCATCTGCCAAACGAGAAGCTTCCTCCAAAGTTTCAACCTGTTTCTCATCGAGAAAAGATTTAATGTCTGAATTTATGCACCATTTGAACTCTTCAACAAGGACAAGTTGTCTAAGTTTGTCATGATCAGAGCCTACTTTTTTAGAAGAACACCACCTATCAAATAGCTGTTCTTTGGTTCGAGCAAATTCTACATGGGTCTGGGAAATTTCTTTTTTGCAATTCCTAAATTTCTGCCTGTAAGCCTCAGGGACCAACTCATATGCCTTAAGAATAAGCTCCTTGACCAGATCATAGTCTGAGCTTTGCTCGACAGTCAGCTGAGTGTATATGTCTCGAGCCTTTCCGACAACAACGCTTTGCAAAAGTAAGGTCCAATGCTCTTTTGGCCATTTTAAATTTTCTGCAACTTTTTCAAAATGCATAAAATACTTATCTACCTCTTTTTCCTGAAATGGGGGAACTAATCTGATATGCTTTGTGGCATCAAAGTAACTACCAGAGTCAAAAACAGGGCTAGGTTTCACCCTATCTTGACCCTGGAGTTCCAGTTCCTTCATCTTTAATTGAAAATGCCATTTTTCTCTTTCTATTTCAAGTCGCTCTTCTTTTTCTAATTTTTCTTTCTGAAAGCGTTCCTCCATTTCTCTTTTTTCCCTCTCCATTTCTCTTTGTTTTTCCTTCTCTCTTTCTTCCATTTCTAATCTTTCCATCTGCATTTGTCTCTGCATTTCTCTTTCTTTTTCCTTCTCTCTTTCTTCCATTTCTAACCTTAACTTCTCTAATTCAATTTGCCTTCCTATTTCAATTTGTCTCATTTGCAATTCAGTATGTGAAACCATAATGAGAGACAAAGCAGATGGATCGAAAAGTTCTTCATCAACAAAAAACTGCACCAAAATATTCTTAATTTCATGCTTCTTCATGCTTGTTTTGACAGCAGTGACCCCATAATGGGAAGCAATTTCTAGCAAATATGTCCTTTTGGCCAGATTAAACAACTCCTGAGTAGGCTGAGCCAAAAAGCTTCTCAAATCAAACGACATGTTTGCTTTTTGTTTGTTTTATAAAGTATTTCTGGAAATACAGATTGAGGTTAATTTGACAAAGTTTTTTTTTTTTTTTTTTTTAAATGACAAGCCCAACGAGAATTTCACATGAAATGACAAGTACTATTTCACCTGAAATGACAGTTCACATGAAATGACAATCCCCTATATGCCTATAGGGAAATACCAATCCTGTGAAGCAACTGCAAAGTCTATTTGATAAGAAATGACAATTACCTGCGTCACATGAAATGTCGGTTTTAAAATGCTTAAAATGGTTTTATCCCGGACGAGCCCCCAATTTCTGTTACGAGCCAGGCGTAGCAGAAAGAAAAAGCAAACAAGCCTTTTGGAAAAATTTAACAAAATTTATTTACAAGTTAACTTTAACCTGTAGAAGTAAGAAAATTAAATGTACTTAGCTCTGTTATGAAATATCCTGAATGAATCTATTTTCCTTGACCCCACAGAATTCACAGTTCAAAATGAAAAGTAATATCCTTTAGCAATCCAACACAGAATTTAGAAATAACTTTTCTTATAAGCCCAAACTTGAAACTCCAAAGTCTGACTCAATGAGAAAACCCAAGCTCTTTTATAGACCCTAAGATTTCTCTAGAACATTCCAGAGGGCTGTGGAATAAGATGAGGTAATTTTCTAAAAATAATGCAAACCTGAACTTTCTGGAAGGTTCTAAAGTACTTTTCCTTGTAAACATGTTGTTTACAAAAATAAAATTAATCTGTGACTCAGTTTTCTAGAATCTTCTATAAGAAGATTAACAAGATATTTATAACACTATTAGGTCACAGTGGGGTGCAAGTGGGAATCAGAAAAATAAATTCTTATGCATAACAGAACACGTAGTAGCTGTCTTTTTCGACTTGGAGAAAGCATATGATACAACATGGCGTTATGGAATATTGAAAGATCTACATAACATTGGCTTAAGAGGAAAACTTCCCAGTTTTATTGAAAGCTTTTTAGGGGAGCGCATGTTTCAGGTGCGTGTGGGGTCTACCGTGTCAGATTTCTATGATCAAGAACAGGGTGTCCCACAGGGTAGTATTCTATCAACTACGGTGTTAAACACCAAAATAAACAATATTGTACAATGTTTGGACGACAAAACTGATTGTTCCTTGTATGTTGACGATTTCTGTATATGTTACCGTTCAAAAATATGAAAACAATTGAACGAAAGTTACAACAAAATTTAAAAAGGATAGAAGAATGGACAGATAAAAATGGTTTCAAGTTCTCCAGGTCGAAAACGCAGTGTGTTCATTTTTGTAATCTACGGAAGAAACACGAACATCCTTCCTTGTTTTTATACGGATCACAAATTCCTGTTGTTGAAGAAGCCACATTTCTTGGGGTCATATTTGATCAAAAGTTATCTTTTATTCCCCATATTAAATATCTTAAAGCGAAATGCTTAAAAGCTTTGAATCTTTTGAAAGTTTTAGCTCATACAAGTTGGGGAGCAGATCGGTATACTTTATTACATCTTTACCGGTCTTTAATAAGATCTAAATTAGATTATGGGTCTGTTGTTTATGGTTCTGCCAGAAAGTCCTATTTAAAATCATTGGATACTATCCATCACCAAGGCCTTCGTCTGGCTATGGGAGCCTTCCGTACTTCTCCCGTATTAAGCCTTTATGTAGAAGCAGGTGAACCATCTTTAACTTCGCGCAGAGAGAAACTTTCTCTTCAGTATGCTATTAGACTGGCTGCTTATCCATCTAACCCGGCATCCAAAATTTCTTTTCCACCTCAATTTGTGGATAAGTATGAAACTAAACCCACAGCAACCAAACCTTTTGGATTACGTATTTTACCACTGCTAGAAAATTCAGGTATCGACCTTAAAAGTATTCAAAAACATGAAACCGCCGAAGTTCCATCTTGGTGTATTAAAAATCCTTCTATTCTGTTCGACTTACATGATGGTAAAAAATCCGAATCAAATCCAATGCTACTCAAACAAAACTTTCAGGTACTGCAGTCACGTTATAATGTTTACCAGCAAGTCTATACTGATGGTTCCAAAGAAGGAGAAAAAGTTGGTTGTGCGTATGTTTCTCAAGATACGCACCAAACCTTGCGCCTTCCAGATGGTTCATCTATTTTTACAGCTGAAGCCAAAGCAATAGACCTAGCTTTAGATTTTATTAGTTCTTCATCATTTCAAAAAGCAATTATATTTTCTGATTTTCTTTCTGTGCTTAAGGCTTTAGACCATTCATCATCTAAAAATCCTCAAATACAAAAACTGATCGAAAAAACATCATGAAATTTCTAAAACGCACCAAATCTTGTTTTGTTTGCTTCCGAGCCATATTTGCATTGTCGGCAATGATTTTGCTGACAAGAAAGCAAAGGAATCGCTCAATCTTGATCCGTCTGTTTTTAAAATTCCTTTTAATAATTTCAAACCATTTATCAATAGATACATCTTGTCGGAATGGCAAGGCGAATGGGACCGTGCAATAAATAACAAACTCCATGCCATTAAACCTGTCGATGGAGCTGGATGCTCTCCTCCACAGTTTTCCAGGAAAGAGGATGTAGTAATAACACGACTGCGCATTGGCCATACTAGAGTTACTCATTCTTTTATTTTAAATGGTGATGAACAGCCTTCCTGTGTAGGCTGTGATCAGCCATTCACTGTGAAACATATTTTAATTGAATGTGTAGACTTTTCACAGTCCCGTAACTTATACTTCAAAGCTGACACTTTGCAGCAGTTGTTTCAAGATGTAACTTTTGAAAATATTATTTTATTCTTAAAAGAAATTGGACTTTTTCATAAGATTTAACTGTTTAAGATTTTTATACATATCCAACTAACTTTTTTACTTTTAATATCCTCATAATTCTCAATGCCGTTAACCATTAACCGTTTGACGCTTATGACCCACAAAGAGGGTTGACGCGTCGTTAAACATGAAAACATCATCATCATCATCATCTTCTTCTTCTTTAAATCATATTATTCCGATTACTAAATTTCGTTTAAATATACACGTGTAGCTTTTTAAAAAATCTTAGAAAGCCTTCCGTAGACAAGTTATAGGATACAGCGGTCTTGAACAGTTCTGCTTTGTGTTATCCAGGGTCCGACACTGGCTGCAAAACTGCATCTGGTGAGAAAATCACGACGACCATACTGACATTGACCACCCGTTAGCATTTGTATACCCACATTTCCAAACAACTTATTAGAAACCATATTACCGCTAATAGGTGACTTTTGTTTCAAATACAGCTAAGCACGGGACATGTCAAGACATTGCCCAGTGAGAACCAACATGTCATCCCCGTTAGGAATGACAAAAAGTCTGTTCTATAGTTTATCAACGACCTTTGAGAGTTCAACGTTCAAGCGGGGCAAGACTATTCCATATTTTAGGGGAAGTAGATTTCGGATTTCTTTTTTCACAGGATTTTAAAATTATAAATATATTTTTCGATAATGCCATTATGTAGCAGTCGTGGCCAAGTGGTTATAGTATGATGCAGTACGAATCTCAGAAAAACTATATCTCCCAATGTAAAATCCCAGCTGAAGGCGACGTACCTAAAACACGGTCTAGTCCAAAATTAAAAGTGCAGTCACTTCTCACTGCGGTTTGAAAGACTTTAATATCAACATAGACAACTAATAAACTATCTTAACATGCCGGTACAGTTATCTGGTTATGTTTGTTTGAGGGAGGTATAACGTTCCCGTCAACACTATTTGGGTCATTTTGAGACGCTGCTTTCAATATTGTAGGACTTCTACCCGACACTGAGATAAAATATTACATGCACGGACGGTCCAACTTGCACCACTTTGCCTGGGCAGGCTAAGACCCACTTAGCGGTTTACCATTAATCATGTACGGTCGATTTCTGCTCAGCGTTAACCATTTATACCTCCTTTACTTAAATAATTATGCACTTGCGCACACATAACAAACGCAAAATCAAAGCAGTGAGAGTACTGGTGGGTCGATTGTCGCTGACTATAGGTCGAAAAAGTCCTGGTCTGTGAATAAACTGCTTAATTTACCCTTGAAATCCGATTTTTAAGTATATAGTGTAGATCTTGATCAGACGCCACATTCGCCACATTCTGTGGTGTCTGGTCTGGGTCTTCATTGTTTGCCAAGCCCAACCTATGATTCCAAGATAACCCTCTTACACAACACTCTGACCTCAGTCACTGCGGCTGTTTTCTATAAAAATAGTTATTCGGACAAGTCTGTGATAGTCACGTGGACTGAAGAGCTTTTCTGCTTAGGAATTTTGGGTAGTTGGAAAAGGAGCTCATCACGAAACACGCCTATATAATTGTGACCCCCATTGAACCCCACTTTTATATAGTGAAACTAGGGTTTACAGGGGTAAACCTTATTTTTCATATTTCTGCTCATATACATAGATTCTGGGTACTTGTTAGAACCGCGCGTTCACACAATCTATTTTTGAGCAGAAATATAAAAAGTATCAGATATTTTTTTTTTTCTGAAAATTTTCATTTTTGTTTTTAGGGTAAATGTTTCAATTTATTTTAATAGGCATGTTTTCGTAATGTCTGCTGATCAACCCTGCTGTTTGTAATGGCATTTGTTGAGAAATATTCGTCTTTGCATAAGCTTGAAGTTCTGAGCTCAAAGCCTAAACAACGGGCTTCCGTGGCCTAGTGGTTAAGAGCGCTGACTCTTGATCATTAGGTCTCTCACCGCTTTGGTTCGAGCCTCGCACGGGTCACATGTGAGACGCCAAGTTCTGCAACGGAAGGTCAGGTGGTTTTTCTCCGGGTACTCCGGTTTTTGCCCACCTCTGATTAACGATCGGCTCTATGGCTCAATGGTCTATAAATCTCCCAGAGTGCATGAATTATGTCAAACCCACGTTGTTGTTGAAGCGTAAATGGTAGATAAAATATATATGGTGTTTAATTGTTTCCTACTTTTCATAAAGCATTACATTAATGATATTCTGTGAAAACTGATTTTTTTCGAAAGAACCGGTATTTTATACTGTTTTTCAGACTCACGACTCTCTATAAGTGAACAGACAATTAACAACTTGTCTCTTTAAACACCGACATCGTTTGTAAATGTTTAAACTAACGTTTTCGCCTCTCCAAGTGCATCAAAATCGAAGACCCCCCTCTGTCGACATCCGTACTGCTCGGTCGAAAACCGTATTTCTCGGTCGACAGCAGCTTTACACAGTACCGGCTCGGTCGACAACACAGGTATAGAAAATGGTATAACCCCCGTGTTTATATTATAAAGTGGGAGGAGCCTTCATGGTGTAGTGGTTACGCTACTCGCCTTGTAAACCAGGGATCGCAGGATCGATCCCGGGCTTCTCCAGACTTTCGGAGAGACCATCTTTGGGACTGTTCTAACAAGCGCCCACAAGCTATGTTTGAAGTATATATACATGTAACTACATCACGATAACAAGTCCGTGAAACGAAGACCCCTCTGAACCCCGCTTTACATAGAGGAAAGTGGGGCTTACGGGGTATACATTATCTGCCTTATTTTATCTAAAAAAAACAGAGATTGTGGTTACGCGCTAGAACCGCCTCATAGAGGCGGTTCTAATGAGCACGTACAATACATGTATATGAAACACATAGATTGTGGGCACGCGCTAGGACCGCCTCAACGAGTACCTACAATATATGTGTAAAGGAGAAATAAGAAATACAGTCCAACCTGTGTTAAGCAAGCACCTCAGGGGTGATCAAACTGTGCTTGCTTAAGACAGGTGCTTGCTTAATACAGGTGGATTTTAATGTAATTGCCTTTTTGGGGAACTAAATGCATGCTTGCTTAAGACAGGTTGCTTGCTTAATAGAGGTGGCCACTATGACAGGTTTGACTGGCTGTTGCAATTTTACGTAATATTTGTCATTTCTGACACCATGCTTTGTTTTGGAGAAAGAAAAGAACCCAGCAGGCACACGTCGTTGCACCGACGTTGATGTGACGTTGCATAAACGTCATTACGTGTTCCGACGTCGATGCGACGTCACAATTACGTCATGTGCCTGCTGGGAATGAACTTTGTGTTGTGGTAATGATATATTAATAATACCTTTTTGTTTGGATACAATGCTGTTGTTTTACTAACGCAGTTTCCGGTTTGTTGTGGGATGTTCATGTATATTGGGACCCATTACGCAAACACGCCTATACAAATACATTGCCCCTTTATCGCCGAAAACGATAGCATTTTAGGATGAAATATTATGATATTTTTCTTATTTCTGCTCAAAATATAGATTGTGGACACTCGTTAGAACCGCCTCATCGAGGCGGTTCTAATGAGTACCCGCAATCTATATTTTAGAGCAGAAATAAGAAAAATAAGATATACCCCCGGAAACCCGTTTTACTTTATAAAAGTGAGGTTCAAGGGTGTCAAAATTATATAGGCATATTTTCGTGATGCTCTGTCTTATATCATGGAGAGAACTACTTTTTATATAGTTTAACGGCCAAGCCAACGTTATTTAGATCATTTCGAGCCGGATAGTTTACCTATCAACGCATTTCGTGGACATGCATTCAGATAAACGGTTAACAAATGTATTACCGTAAAAGTCATACAATTCAGACACATTGACGACTTGCTGGAATTCTCCTAAACATTTAACAAATTCGTTTCATGGTCCAGCAAGGGGTCCAAAAGGTGCAGACGGAATGCCAAAAAGTGTAGACCATGATCAGACTGCTCATGAACTGCTCCTTCAGGAGCAGTCTGATATGGGTCTGCAAACGTGGTTCGAGGGGGTCATAAAATTATATAGGCGTGTTTTCGTGATAACATCCGGATCCGGTACATAGCGTATTCGGTAAACTGGTACTGTTCTTGTGTTTGCTAAAAGAAATATATTGTAGGTGCTCGTCTGAAACGACTCATTGAGGACCGTGGTAGCTCAGTGTTTAGTGCACTTGCCAGTGATGCTCGAGAGCCTCGGTTCGATTCCCGGCAGCGGTAATAACACTGTGGTGTCCAAATATGCTCCACTGGCATCATTTGCAGCGATGAATGCCATAAAGAGCTCCGCCCTTCGGATCGGGACGTTCACTGGAGGCCCCCTGTGCAGGGAGAACCATCTCATGTACAGGTTAAAGATACCAACCGTAATTACATGATTACTTGTGCTTTCATCCTGCAAACCGGGTGTGTATGTAATGTACACCTGCGAGTAATGGTCAGGTGTGACCGATAGCAGTATCAAAATTTTTAGATGAATAATTGAGATATTTTTCTTATTTCTGCTCAAAATATAGGCGGTTCTGACGAGTACCCATAATCTATATTTAGAGCAGAAATAAGAAAAATAAGGTTTACCTATGTAAACCCCAGTT
Organism: Lucinisca nassula; assembly: GCA_963580285.1. Taxonomy (NCBI): domain Eukaryota; kingdom Metazoa; phylum Mollusca; class Bivalvia; order Lucinida; family Lucinidae; genus Lucinisca; species Lucinisca nassula. Next base: position 30,167,622 of record OY757020.1, read on the forward strand.
GTACTATATACAAGTGGGGTTCAAGGGGGTCAAAATTATATAGGGGTGTTTTCATGATGAAGCCTAGTAAGAGAATCAAGTTCTCTTTGTACATGCAAAGTTTTGCTTTTGATGGACTGTTAGTAAGATGGCCCTCGTGTAAACGCAGCTTAATGTGGATAACGTGTTCCGAACCAACAAAGTACCAAGTGTAAACACAGTATAGTGCAAATGTTGTGATTTAGGACTTATCCAGATAAAAGGGACCCGGATCATTACGTTAACACAGCCTTGCGACATAGTGCATTTTTTACATATCCAAAATGGCTACTTTTTATGAAAATCCGTGATATATTTCTTATTTTTTTCCGACAAACATAGGTTGTGGATGCTCGTTGGAACCGCCTCGTTAGAACCGCCTTATTAAGGAGTATCCACAGCCTATTTCTTGGAGCAGAAAAAAGATAAGTAATGTATACCCCGTAAATTCCAGTTTTCTCTATATAAAGTGTGGTTTGGGGGATGTTCCTTGCGTAAGAGCATCATGCAGCCCAATCTATTTCTTCAAGCCCCACTATTTTTATCTGGAATTCTGCATTGTTTACACATCATGTCAGCAAGTCAGTACAGCGAAGACCCCCCACCCCACCTAAATCCCATTCTATATAGAGAAAACTGGGTTTACAGGGATATATTGATTCTCTTATTTCTGCTCTAAGTCATAGGTTGTTGGTACTCGTAAGAACCGACTCAATGAGGCGGTTAAAACGAGCACCCACAACATTATTGCAGTATATTAAAATAAGAAGAATATCATTTATACGTTTTCATCAGAAAAGTGGCCAGTTTGGAGATGTGAAAAATGCACTATGTCGCGTGTCAACAAACTTTCAATCTGAATTATTAAACCATCTATGGCAGATGATGTAACACAATGATTTCTTGCAATAACACATTTTGCAGGCTAATGAGCAGCTCTGCCCAGACCAAACATAAACATTGCTTGGAGTTAATGTCTTTATTATAGCTCATTATACTATGAGATTCTGTCAATCATTTGTAGTTCCACTGTACTAGCAAGCTCTCCCTTTAACGGACTTGTTCACGTGACGTAAAGTCTACAATATAACCGCGAAATTGCTGTAATGTTCTTCAAAACGCCAGCATCACCTTTGACATTTTGCTTGCCGCCGGTATTCATGGTAAAGCTACTATGTAACAATGGATATGGACATTTGATAAAAGGCTCTTGGTTTACCATGTGGTAAAGTTGTTTAGCCGTGCCTTTATATCTCCTTATCATGTTATCTTCTTAATGGTGTTACGCGCTTCATTTACGGCCTTTCCATGCTAAATGATTTTAAACCTCAACGGTTTAATGGTCTTACGCGCCGCCTTTTCCTCCTTATCGGCTGAATGATTTTAAACCATTAATCAGATAAAGCAGATAAACAGATAAAGGCAGTGCTTCACACGTCAGAGTAATCTCATGTGAGTAGATGACCCAGCATGTGAACAAGTTCATGAAATGAACACCCAAAAATATAAACGTACAGCACCCATTGTGCGTTCCACTGAGAAGATAAATAGGCACACTGAGTAACAATTGATTAAATTTTGCCAGACGATTTTTTTTTGTCATTTCATTTCCATTTTGAACAATGAAGCTAACCTGGTTTTCGTGTTTCCCCCATCCAACTATTTTTACTCAATTAACGCTGAAATAAGCGACCATATAGTGACCATATGGTTTCTGTAATTAATTGATTGTTTTGGGTTTAACGACACGTCAACCCTTGTGGGTTACTTTTGTGTCGTCTCCCAGAGAAAGGGGGAAAAGAGATAGAAGGCAGAGTATAGGAGAGGTGAAAGTGAGGGACAGATGAGAAAGAGCAAAATGAATGGAAGTGCAGAAACAGAAGAAATAACACCCCCTCTACCCTTACCTGCTGAAAGGACAGCAGGCCTTGTCCAACTGCAAGCCAATATCAGTTGGACGCCCCAGTCACGCAAGATACACGTCACCTTTGCCTCGCCCAACCACCCCCAAATTAAAAAAGGAATTCAAGAGAATTGCGGAGCATGGTAGCGCAGTGGTTGGTGCATTTGCCTATCATGCTAGTGGCCCCCGGTTCGATTTCCGGCAGCGGTAAGAAACTCGCGGTGTCCGAACATGCTCCACTGGCATCATTTGCAGGGATGAATGCCACAAAGTGCACCGTCCTTCGGATCGGGGCGTTAACTGGAGCCCCCTGTGCAGGGGGAACCATGCCCTGCGCAGGGGGAACCATGCCCTGCGCAGGTAAACGATTCCTACCGTAATTACATAGAGAATATTTGATTTTTTCAGTGTAAGATCGAATTTTATTTCATCGAATTAACACCAAAACTGTTATTTTCACGAGTGGCGTAGCCACGAGTGAAAATAGCAGTTTTGGTGTTCATGAGTGAAATAAAATTTGATCTTGCACTGAAAAAATCAAATTTTCTGTTTCTTACATGCTTCAAAAGGCAATATTTAGCGTCTTTAATGGTGTCGCTCACATTCGGAGAAAATTATCTTTGTTCCTGTTCGTTTCGCGTCAATTTAGTGGTGTCCATCGTGTTTAGTGGGTATACTATTGGGTGTAAACTGAAAGTTTGCACCTGAGAAATGGCCTTGGATGGTATTATTATGAATAATTAATGAAATAATTGAGAGAGTAGTTTTCCAAAGAAGTTGCTGGCAAGTCTAACGTCGCGCGACAAAAGACGTGACGTCTGCGTCATAAATGACGTCAGTAACGTCCCCGTCACACATGAACGGGCTATGCGTCAATTAGAACACATTTCAGTATTGTTCAGTTAGCTGACAAAGATAAAATTGAAATTAGAGTTAGATTTGAAGAAAAAAGTAGTCCCAAACAGTGAAAAATAAAAAAATCGTATTTTCACTGTTTGAAACAGTGAAAATATCGATATATATTTCACTGATAAATCTCTATCATTCATTGAAAAGCATGTAAGAAATGTACATGATCAATATGTGCTTTCATCCTGCAAACCTGGAGTGTACATGTATGTAATGTACACCAGCACGTAATCTTCGTGAGAGTGTGTTGCGGTATATAAAGAAAGAAAGAATGAGAACAAAAACAGAAACTACACTGATGGCTCTATTATCTGAGTTAGGCTGGGAAAATGGTCCTGATCACGTGATCTAGTCCTTGAAAGGAACACCCTTTAAAACCCTTTTTATATAGACAAAACTTGGGTTTACGGGGGTATAATCTGTTCTAAGACATAGGCTCTGGGTACTCGTAAGAACCGCCTAGAACCGCCTCAATGCGGTAAATATAACAAACGTACAGTATCGCGTATATAATTTGCATCAGAAAAGCCGCCATTTATGGAGATGTGAAAAATGCACTATGACGCACGGATGTGTTATCGTTATGTGAATTTAGACTTTGACTGTTTCGTTTAGCCCTAAAGGTCCTGTGCTTTAAGCAAACAGTGTAGATCATGATCAGACGCCGCGTTCTGTGGCAACTGATATAAACTATTTTTCCTCGGTGCTGTGGTCGACCCGACGCACTATTGTCTTTGGCCGTCGGCCTCGGGCAATAGTGAGTCAGCGAGGACCTATAGTTTTAGCTTTACATCAAGCTTCATGAAATATCTATATTCAGTAGAACTTCGATGGCTCGAACACCGATGGCTCGTTTACCGTGGCTGAGTCGAACACATTCTTGAGTCCCTGGGGACTTTCTGTACTTAATCAGAATCAGAATCAGAATTGTTACTGGTGACACGTCAAATGACATTCATACACCAGGACCTGTGATGTGGGAAGTTAGTCCCTAGCTATAACCAAAGAGGTAAATTTAGCTACACAATCATAAGCACCTTCAGCTGTCGAAATAATCGAATCGGGAAGGGCATTCCAATCTCTAATGGTTCTGGGGAAGAACGACTCTTTATAAATGTCAGTTCTTGCAGTAGGGGTCTGAAACGCCAACGAATGGTGATTTCTACAGTGTCTAGCTGGGGGAACAAGGTCATCTGTTGGAATGCTGGCAGCACCCTTTAGACCTTTGTATAAAAGGATTAGCCTACTGTCTTTTCTCCTTTTCTTGAGAGACTCCCATTTTAATTTTCCAAGTATTCCAGTCATGCTTCCAGTTTCAAAGCAGTAATTGCCTGTTACAAATCTAGCAGCTCTATTCTGAACTTTCTCAATTTCATCGTTAAGGACCACTCCACTGGGGTCCCATATACAACTACCATATTCCAAGATTGGGCGAACAAGACCTTTATATGCTGCCTCTTTAACATCCTGAGGGCAATGATGAAGATTTCGCCTCAGGAAACCAAGCTTTCTATTTGACTTAGTACACATGTTGCTAATATGAGCATTCCATCTCAAGTTGTGTGAAATTGTCACTCCAAGGTATTTAATGGAGTCCACATTCTCGAGGACCGTTCCGTCTAAGGTGTAAGCAGCCTCAACTTTATTAGATCTCTTCCTAGTTATCTGCATAATATTGCATTTAGCTGGCTGAAATCTCATGCCCCATTTTCGGGCCCAACATCCTAATCTATCTATGTCGGCCTGAAGTTTCACTGAGTCATCTGTATCTCTAATTTCCCGGTAACAAACACAGTCATCTGCGAACAGTCTTATTTCTGAGTCAGAGGAAATATCATTGATGTACAGGGAGAACAAAAATGGACCAAGAACGGTCCCTTGCGGGACTCCAGACAAAACTGGAGCCCACTCCGAAGATTCACCATTAACAACAACCCGCTGTTTTCTGTAGCAAAGAAAGGAATCTATCCATTTGAGGGTCTTTCCCCCAATTCCATGACCAAATAACAGATTTAAGTAGTTCATGAGGAGGGGTGTCAAAAGCCTTCTCGAAGTCCAGAATAAATGTGTCCACCTGTCCCCCGTTGTCCAAGATTTTTGCCCAGTCATTAATAAATGTGCTTAGCTGAGCTTCAGAACTGTGCCTTTTCCTAAATGCATGTTGTCTGTCTGACAAAATTTTAAGTTCGTCCAAGTGGGCCATGATGTTTGAGCAGACTATATGTTCCAGCAATTTACACAGAACACAAGTCAGAGACACAGGGCGATAATTACGGGCAAGAGCCCTATCTCCTTTTTTGAAGAGTGGACAGATGTTTGCTAAGAGCCATTCTTTGGGGATTTCACCCGTATCAAGAGACTGTTGAAACAAGTGTGCAAAAACTGGACCCAACTCATTTGCTAGTTCCTTCAGGACTCTAGGATGAAGCTCATCAGGTCCTAAGGCCTTACTGGGGTTTATGCCTTGAAGTAACTTGATCACTCCTGCAGCTGTCACAACAATATTATTCATGAATGGGGCCGATCTTCCAGTCAATTGAACCTCCGTGAACTCAGTTTTATTAAACGCATCATTGAATTGACCAACTAGTTCCTCTGCCCTTTCAGAGTCTGATCCAGCAACCCCGTTCCCTCCTCTTTTATTAAGGGAAGGGATACATTGCCTGTCTTCAGACTTTCGGATGAGTCTTTAAACCGAGGTCCCGTCTCCGTATGACCTTAGCTGTTGGTGGGACGTAAAACTAAAACTCACTCACTCACCTTGCCTGTCTTTCTTCTGGGTTTACGGAAGAAATAGGGCGAGTAAAATTAGGATATTTTCGTCTTTTATCTTGCAAATGTATGCTGTGTGTGCTCATTAGAATCGCATCGATAAGGCGATTCTAATGAGTACACACACCATAAATTTTTTATTATAAAACACAGCAAACAGATGTCCTAAAGTATGTCGTTATGCCTCCTGGAATTAGCCCCTGCCTCGAACAGATTTCACGGTCCCGAAGGTGTTCGAGCCATTGACGTTCGACTGTAATTTTCTACAGTCCTAGGACATCAAAGCACTAAGAGTACTGGTGGGTCGATTTTTACTGAGTATAGATTTGGAAAATTGGCTAGAAATGGGACCTAGAACCTTTAAATTCCTGTACTGTAAGCAAACCGTGAAGAACAAGATCAGACGCTGCGTTTTTCGGCGTCTGACCCTTAATTCTCTCTACTGAAACCAAACCGTGTAAATCCTGATCAGACGCCGCGTTCTGCGTGGTCTGATCTCGGTCTACACTGTTGCCAAACCAACCCATGATTCCAGCCCAGATTCTGCAGATAGCATTTTTTACGCAACACGCTGATATTCTACTATTCTTGAAATAAGTTACATGGATTTCCAACAAATCACGTGGACTCAAACCCTAATTTCCTTTTAACTTTGGGTCGATTGATAAACATAAACAATCGACTCAAAAATGACTCCCCCTGCATATAGAGGTAATTCAGGAAGCCCTCAACCTCAGTATAGTCGATGCAGCCGTGTAATAGTTTGACATTGCTGACAATGACAAATCAAAATCAATTGCTAGATATGATAATGTGCGTTTGTTCTACGATGACTGATCAGATCAAGTGTAGCTCTAAATTTACTTTTGCATGAAGAGCAATAGGGGTCAGAGGAAGACAGCTCTGTTAGTGATGCCTTTGCTCAAGCTTTGCGCTGTGCACGTTTCTGTTCTGCTTCACTGATGATTTTTGCCCCATTTTCACTAGACCCCTTCTAATGAGGCCTCGCATTTGCTCGGTCACGTGCGATTTGTTCCTACTACTCTATTGGTACATGTATGTTAGAGTCCTTGAATAGGGCTTTGAGGGTGTCTTGTATCGCTTCTTATGACGACTATGGGAGAGTTTGCCAATTTCTAGTTCTCAATAAAAGATTTTCTTTTGGCAAACGTTACTCAGGCATCCTAGTATCATGGCCTATCCATCTTAACTGTGCCAGTTTCAGAATAGTATGTACACTCTGTATCCCTGACCTTTTCATGACATCTGTGTCTGGAATCCTGTCTTGTCACTTAATCTTTAAAAGTTGTCTAAGACAGCATGTATGGACGAGATTCAATTTTTTGGCTAGCCATTGGTAAACTGTCCACGTTTCGCATGCATATAATAGTGTTGGCAGCACCGCAGCTCTGTAGACTTTCAGCTTTGTGTCAAGCCTGATTCCACTTCCATCCCTGTCACTACAACGTAGTTGGCTAAATGCTGCAGTAGCTTAGGCTATCCTGACATTCACTTCATCATCAATATGCACGACTCTTGACAATCGGCTTCCTAAGCCAATGAACTTGATTACCACTTGCAGTCTTTGCAGTCTTTGACCTTTCACTGTCATGGCGGGCTTCTTGTATGGCTTGCCATGTGCTGGTTGATAAACAACCTCGGCCTTTTTAGGTCGTAGCGAAACTTGATCTACACGTTTTGCATCTTCTCTTCTGTTGGAGCACCCTTTACCGTGTTTGAGCACCCTTTGCCGTGTTGGAGCACCCCTTTGCCGTGTTGGACACCTCTGTTAGCACCTTGGATTTGACTTGCAAGTTCCCATATAGGTATCACGAAAACGCGCCTTTGTAATTTTGACCCCCTTGAACCCAATTTTGTACAGTAAAACTTGGGCTTACAGGGGTACATCTTATTTTTCTTATTTCTGCTCTAATATAGAGATTGTAGGTACTCGTTAAAACCGCTTCGATGAATCAGAAATAAGAAAAATATTACAATTTTTCATCTTAAAATTTTCGTTTTTTCGGCGGTAAAATTTAAAATGTATTTGTATAGGCGTGTTTTCGTCGCCATTCTGAAACGCATCTGTAGGCATGGCAGTGAACAGCGTATTGAATAGCGTTGTGGTTAGTTTTTGTTTGTTTGTATTGGAGTTTAACCGCCCAGTCAACACTATTTAAGTCATTTTTGAGCCGGTCAATTTACGTATCCACACTTTTCCTGTGCGGGCTTTTACGTAAGCGGTTAACCAGTACAGTGGACATTCTTTCACCAGAAACAGACAACTACATGTACCCTTCTTGAATCAGCGGAAGTAGAAATCATTTTTATTTCAATCTCCACGAAAGAATGTTGCCGACCCCGGCAGGTATCAAACCCCCGTTCTCCTGATCACCAGTCAGATGCGCATCCGACAGAGCTACCGAGGCTGCCATTGTGGCTAGCACATAACCTTGCTGGACTCCATTTTGTAAAGGGAATGGATCAGCTAACTCGCCAAGATTTATGGCCCTTGCAAGTGTAATGACCTATTTAGTGCATCCGTTTTATTATTATTATTGTGTAAATAAACATAAAGGGGCGATACAAAATGGGGAAGGGTGTGTGTGTGGGGGGGGGGGGGGGTGGAGGGGGGAAGGGAGGTGTGGGGGCATCTTTATAGGATGGAAAGGCGGAAAAGGACTTACCTGTATAAATTTATTAATCGACGGGCGGATTACCTATGTCAAGAGCAACAATTCTCTACAAAAGTCATAATGATCCCTGTCTATGTATTTACAATTTGTAAAAATATTTTTTCGTCTTAAACGTTTTGATATTTTTACAACCATTACAATCCAGTCTCAACCTGTGATCAAAGCTAAGAATGGGTGGCATAGAGGTGCAAAAATGTGTTAGCTTAGTTAATTCATACAGTTAGGTCAGCGGTTAGTGGACTTGCCTCTGATGCTAGAGGCCCCGATTTCGATCCCCGGCAGCGGCGATAAAATTTCGGTGTCCAGCCAACACTATTTAAAACGTAAAACCTCAACTCAAACAAACAAACAAAAACACCCCAATACAAATACATTGCAAATTTTACCACCGAAAAATGAAAAATTTCAGATGAAAAATATTGATATTTTTTTCTTATTTCTGCTCAAAATATAGGTTGTGGCTACTCGTTAGAACCGTCTCATCGAGGCGGTTCTAACGAGTACCCACAATTTTTATTTTAGAGCAGAATAAGAAAAATAAGGTTTACCACTGTAAACCACAGTCTTACTATATAGAAGTGGGGTTCAAGGGGTTCAGAATGATGTATGTGTGTTTTCGTGATGTACTTCGAACTCGCTCAGATGTCGTTAGAGAATTCTTCTCTGAACTCCAGAATCCAGATAGTCATGTGTTTAGGATATATTCATTGAGGTTTGACTCATTTTTATCTTGAAAAGGTATGTTGTGTGCACTCAATAGAATCACCTCATCCAGTCACCGAGGCGATTCTGAGTACACAAAGGTACGTTGTGTGTACCCATTATAATTACCTCATCGAGTCACCGAGGCGATTCAGAGTACACAAAGGTATGTTGTGTGTACTTACTAGAATCACCTCATCGAGTCACCGAGGCGATTCTGAGTACACAAAGGGGCCTTGTGTGTACCCATTATAATTACCTCATCGAGTCACCGAGGCGGTTCTGAGTACACAAAGGTATGTTGTTTTACTTACTAGAATCACCTCATCGAGTCACCGAGGCGATTCTGAGTACACAAAGGGACGTTGTGTGTACCCATTTTAATTACCTCATCGAGTCACCGAGGCGATTCTGAGTACATAAAGGTCAGTTGTTTGTACTTATTAGAATAACCTCATCGAGTCATCGAGCCGATTCTGAGTACACAAAGGTATGTTGTGTGTACTTACTAGAATCACCTCATCGAGTCACCGAGGCGATTCTGAGTACACAAAGGGACGTTGTGTGTACCCATTTAAATTACCTCATCGAGTCACCGAGGCGATTCTGAGTACATAAAGGTATGTTGTGTGTACTCAGTAGAATTACCTCATCGAGTCACCGAGCCGATTCTGAGTACACAAAGGTATGTTGTATGTACTCATTAGAATGACCTCATCAAGTTATCGAGGCGATTCTGAGTACACAAAGGTACGTTGTCTGCACTCATTAGAATCGCATCATCGAGGCGATTCTAATGAGTTCAAATTACACACCTTCAAATGAGTACATCTAACACACCTTCTAATGAGAACATATACCTTCTAATGAGAACATAAATTACACCTTTTAATGAGAACATATAAGTAAAACACACCTTCTAATGAGTATACACACCTTTCGCTTACAGAATATAGAAAATAGACACTTAAGTTATGCCCATAACGCCTGATGATTTGTTGCCATGGTAACATCTAAAACTCAATAGATCGAACTACCCCTATTTCAAACAATCATTGTCCCAAAAGTACTCGAGATAATGAAGTTTGACTGTAATTGATTGTTCATTACGAAAGCACGCCTATTCAAATATATTGTGAATGAAAATTTTCCAATTATAAATTCCGATATTTTCACATTTCTGCTCTAAACATAGATTGTGGGTACTCGTAAGAACTAAACATAGATTGTTGGCGAGGCGGTTCTTACGCATAACCACAATCTATGTTTTTGAGCAGAAACAAGAAGATAATGTATACCCCTGTAAACCCTAGTTTTACTAAATAATTGTGCGGTTTGAGGGGGTCAAAACTATATAGGCTTCTTTTCGTGATGAACGTTCAAGCCACTGCGGGTAATTAGGAGGCATCAAGCGTCTACAAAATTATCTCATTCTGCGTGTGGGCGTACTCTTTAGACACACCTCTCATCAAGGCGACCGGCCCCGATACATGTAGCTCAGTTGGTAGAGTGTCCGCTCCGGGGAACGGGAGGTCACGGGTTCGATCCCGGGCCGCGACATACCAAAGTCGTTAAAAATGGTACTAGCTGCTCCTCGCTTGGCACTCAGATCTACGGGGTAGAGCTAGGACTGGTCGACCCAGTGTCAGGATAATGTGACTGGGTGTGGTATCATGTAATGTGTCTGGGACATGATACTTCAGTGAGGCAGCACTATAAACGTGAGCATTGAGCTCCCTGTCGCAACCAGACACCGTCGTCATATGACTGAAAAATTGTTGAAAGCGACGTTAAACCCGAATTCACACACACACACTCATCAAGGCGAATCTAATGAGTGGGGCCTACACGCAACATAATCTTTTTTCATGAAAAAATATTTTTCGAAATTTTCCAAAATTACGTGAATTCCCAAGGGACTCGAGAGCGAGTTGAAAATACATTTTTTTTGTGTCCATGAGGCAGAGTTTGTTCTATTGTAACGAGGTAAGGGTTTTTTTATGCGAGGAGGCATAGTTTGTTCTATTTTAACGAGGCAAGGAAATTCTGTTTCGCCAATGGATGTGATCAGACAGCTCACCCATGACGTCATTAATGGAGTCAGTTTTCATACTTTCATAAATAACGTCACAAATGCGCCTCCATCCAAACATCTTTTTTAACTCAGCACGCAATGGAACACTAACACTGGGGAAAATTTGGGAGAATTTGAAGGAAACAAGACACTTTTCTTAGGGTATTGCGTAACTCTAGCAATGTAGGTCAATGTGCTACATGTACATAAAACCAAGGTATTCGGGAGGGAAATCGGTGGTTTCACGGTGGAAATTTCGTACTACGGCGACGCGTCAGCGGAGCCGTTAGACGTAATTTGCGATCGTGAAATCATCGTTTTGCCTCCCGAAACTATGATGACAGTATCCATTCTACTGTACATACATGTATTCGTTTCGTTAACAAAGTGTATAATTTGCTCAAAGCTGTGGCACAATGAGCTGCCTAAAACCATACGCCAGCCAATGAAAAGCGATGTTACGTAATGACGTCGGGTTTCCGACTGTGTATCGCAGAATATAGCGTCGCTTATTTTGACGTTATCCAATCAGACGTCGCATTGCATACGCAATGCATTATATTAGATTTAAGGATGTGCATGGGCAAGAAAACTTTAGACTGAGAAATCAAAACCATCTGGTCTACGGATTAAGGCAAAAGATCGGTGGAACCTCGTTTCCACCACTGAGTTAAGAATTGTCTGGCTGTACCGGAGATATATATTAACCCTCATCCTGCTGAATAGTTAATTTTTGCCACACCCATTTCTGACAAACAACCAGTCAAATGTTTTGATGCTTTTTTTTTTACTTAAATTCAGCAATTGGATGACAAACAATGTAGATCCTGATCAGATGGCTTAAAAGCCATCTGATCTGGATTTACACGGTTTGCAAAGTCAGAGCCTATTGTTTTCAGCAGAAAAAGGGTAAATAATCTTTTCATCACAAACACTGCCTTTATTCAACCTCACTGTAACGTACAATATTCAGTGTGTCTTTTTTTCTGGGAAATGAGCTTGCACTGACTTTTGGATTGAAAATAAGTAAATATATACTGTGGCTTATACTAGTAGGTACATGTAAGTAAAACATTTTCAACAAATCTTCAACCATGACTTTAGCCAGTCCGTTTAGCTACCCTTGCTTATATAGGAAAAAGCTGAGCTGAAGCCCCATATACACTACAGTAAAACTGGGGTTCACAAGGGTACACCTTATTTTTCTTATTTTTGTTCTAAAAAGTAAGAAAAATGTCACAATTTTCCATCTTAAAATTTTCGTTTTTTTGGCGGTAAAGTTCACAAGGTATTTGTATAGGCGTGTTTTGTAATGTTTTAAAATGTGGCAGAAAGGCAATAATCGTAGTCAAACGTAGTACATACCGCTATATATGGCTACATATGTGACCCAGCTACGTTCGCGTTGCCGCAATTTGCAAAACAAGCGTGGTATTTGATATACTTAGCGTATACATAGGAAAAACACGTTGTGAAACGTACTAAAACGTAAACGAAACGACTTCAATACATACAACGTATTTACATTTCCAGTGTAAAGTCTAATGTAAACCTATAGAAAACAATGTAGTCCATACTTCCATGAACGCATCGAGTCACATGGTTTTCAGTGAAGTCAAGTAACGTCAGTCTAAACCATGGTTCTCTGCGGGCTGTTCAGCTCTTTAATAATAATAAATAATAATAATCGACCTTATTTATAGAGGGTAACACATTTAGTAAACTAGTACTAATCTTCCATGTGGCCCTCTTTTCCTGGGTAGAACCAGTACTAAGCAATGTGGATAAAGTCTCTTGCTCAAGGAAACAACACTTGCCGCTCGTGGGATTCGAACCCGGCACCTTTCGATCCCGAGGCCGATACTTTACCACTGCACCACAGCGCTCCACTCTTTGCAGAAAAACAGCGTGTAAATGTTTTTTTCTGCTTTAAAAAGTTTGCCCTATTGGCATTTTTTTCGTCCAGTATGTAAATATAAAAAAATAAACTTATTGTTTCTGCTTTTCATGAAAGTATGAACGAAAGCGGGTCGCTAGCAAAGTTTTATATATTACATGAACTCCTGTTCATTTACTTTGTACGCGACCCAATGCGTTCGTACTTTCATGAACAGCAGAACAATACAAATAATTTCTTAAGTAAACAATGTGCCTGGAGGATCTTAACCCTTGTCCTGCTGAATATTCATATATGCCACACCCACTACCGATTATCAACCAATCAGATTACCTGTAGCAAATTGGTACAACAAATTCACAATCTGAATGACAAACAATGTAGCTCCTGATCAGATGGCTTCTTCAGAAGCCATCTGATCTGGATCTACATTGTTTCAAAGAAAAGGCATATCCGGGATCAGCAGAACAAGGGTTAACATATTACACTACGCATTACCTTCGGTATTCTACGTCTAAATAACGATCAGAAGATACTCGATCATCACGTTAACAATTCTTTGAAATGAACACCCCTCCAAATCTCGCATTCTAGTGAGAAAAGTGGGGTTTTCATGTGAATGACAACTCCGTGTTATGAACACCCATGTGAAATGTGAATCCACCCACCTTTTAAAGAGATAACTGCAATGTAAAAATGGTGTTAATTAGACAAGGGTTATAAAGGGGCCTTTAAGCTACTAATAAGCTCTATACCAATGAAAAAATAAACAACAACAACAACAACAAAAAAAAAATCACAAAACAAAAAACAACAACAGAAAAAAAACAACAATATATGGTTTTGAAACACTGATGCCCCAATACAGCGCATGCGACATATGAAAGCCCTGTGACTTCCCAATCAGAAGGTATGGCCAGTGGTCAAGTTTTTAAAAAGTAGGTCAAGGTCACAATTTTAAAAATCGTGGTACCACTGGAAAAGTCTGTGACAAGGAATGCAGTATGAAATCCCAATCACTTACCAATCGAAAGTAACAGTCAATGTCAAAGTTTTTAAAAGTGCATGTATGTCAAACATCAAGGTCGGGGTCACAAGGTCAAAAATCAAGGTACCAGTTGAAAGGTCTGTCACTTAACAATCGGAAGTTATAGCCAATGTTAAAGCTTTTTAAAAAGTAGGTCAAGGTCAAACATTATGGTGCATGTATCACCAGAAAGATCTTGTGACAAGGAATGCACATGTGAAATATGAAAGCCCTATCAATAACGACCAATGATCAAGTTTTTTAAAAGTAGGTCAAAAGTCAAGGTCAAGGTCACATAACTGGATGCATAGGCATATATGGGTCGATCAGTCCAATACTAAAACACATACCGGTACATCACGTTGACAAGCTTGAGAAATAAAGACCCCTCTAACCCCAATTTTATATAGAGAAAACTGGGGTTTACAGTGGTATATATTATTTTTCTTATTTCTGCTCCAAGATATGGGTTGTGGGTACTCAATGAGGCGGTTCTAACGAGCATTCACAACCTATGTTTTGAGCATTTATAAGAAAAATATCGCGGATTTCATCAGCAAAGTTGCCATTTTGGAGATGTGAAAAAATGCACTGTGTCGCACGAGTATGTTACCATAATGGGGCCAAAAATCATGGTATCACGGGGAAGGTCGTGTGACAAAAATGCCATTCGAAAGTTGTTCTAATGTTTAAGTTTTCAAAATGAAGGTCAAACGTCAAGGTCATAAGATAAAAAATATGGTAGCACCGGAAAGGCCTTGTGACAAGGCATACTCATGTGAAATATGAAAGCACTATCAGTTTCCATTCAAAATAAAGTTAATGAGGACAAACTGACCAAAACCTATTTGCCCCCGAATCTTTGATTCCGGGGCATAAAAATCATAATAAATATTAATGCTTCATAGTGTGACCAGCGTTAATTATTGGTGATTGATATGTTACACCGATTTTAAAGTTGGGAGCCTCCGTGGCCTAAAGGGTAAGAGCGCTGACTCTTAATCATTAGGTCTCTCACCGCTGTGGTTCGCGCCTGGCTCGGGTCACCTTTGAGACGCCAAGTTTTGCAACGGAAAGCCAGATAGTTTTTCTCCGGGTACTCCGATTTTCATTCAACTCTGATTAACGGTCAGCTTGAAATAAGTGAAGAAATCTTGAAAGGGTGGTAAAACCCGAAACACAAAAAAAAGCTGAAACGTTTTCTTCATAAAATTGTGTCATATTTACACTAGTTAAGAAATACATGTAGATCAGCTTTAACTGTGATTTCTGGAGTAATCAATCACAGTTTGGAGGTCAGTTGTAAAGTAGACAAGTAATGAGCGCGCAGCGCGCGTGATTTGTCTACTTACAACTGACTGACAAACTGTGATTTATTACTCAACAAATCACAAACTAGAGCTGATCTATTTCGATTCTAACAGGCTGAAAATCGGCAATAATGCTGTTGTTTCCATCAAACTCTCACAACTTTTCGCCATTATTAGAAGAAATCCCGCTAAAATTATCGACTGAAACACATGCATTTATATCCTAGGCTATTCTAACGTTTTCGATGCGAAAAAATGGCATTACACCATTTTGAGGTTTAACGTCCCCGTCAACACCGTCTAGGTCATTTTGGAGACGTTGCTTCCAATGTTGTGGGATTTTACTTTTTTACTTTTACAATGAAATGACATCTCAATCCCTGTCGCCCAATGAAACCAATAGGGTTTATAAGCATTGGACGGTCTGATTCGCACCGCTTTTCTTGGGCAGGCTAAGATCCTCTTAGCGGTTTACAAGTATTTTTGTGCAGTCAGTTTCAGCTCTGCATGGAAGCATCATGCAGCCCATCTATTTCTTCAAGCCCGATGGGCGGGGGCTGGACGTTACACCATATAACGTCAAGGAAATCGACTAGTGACGTCATAAATTGGCGGTTTTTAATGACGTCACTCGTCACGCTCTTCCTCGCCGTGATTTTTTGTAGAATAAAACACAGTTATTTTCCATTGCCTATGTAGGCGCTCTGTGTTAGAATAGTAAATATATGTATGTTTCTCTATGGCGTGGAAGTTTCCTTCTGTCTCAATCTGGATTAATAGCCGGCAATTCGATGAAAAGTTACCGAGCAAATACTGGAGATACCTACATGTAACTTCAAAGTTCAGCTGCCACCAAGTTTGGTGTAATGTGTCAGTCTGGATGTGTCTCGGTGGCCAAATGGGTAAGAGCGTTGAGTCTTAACCCTTGTTCTGCTGAATATTCATATATGCCACACCCACTACCGATTATCAACCAATCAGATTACTTGATGCAAATTATTGCAACAAATTCACAATCTGAATGACAAACAATGCAGATCCTGATCAGATGGCTTCGTCAGAAGCCATCTGATCTGGATCTACATTGTTTCAAAGATAAGGCATATCCGGGATTAGCAGGACAAGGGTTAATCATTAGGTCTTTCACCGCTGTGGGTCACTGGCGCAGGTCACACCATGTGAGACTCAAGTTCTGCAACGGAATGGCAGGTGGTTCTTATCCGGGTACTCTTGTTTTAGTCCACTTTTGATGAACTATCAGCTCAAAATGAGTTTAATAATCTTGAAAGGGCCGTAAAACCAGAGAGAGAGAGAGAGAGAGAGAGAGAGAGAGAGAGAGAGAGAGAGAGAGAGAGACTGGGGATTATTACTGTTTGCATTACAGTTTTTATTTCTGCTACGAAACACAGATTGTAGATACTCGTCAGAAACGCCTCAATGAGGCAATTTTAACGAGTACCAACAATCTATCTCACCGCGGTAGCTCGAGCCTCGCTCGAGTCACATGTAAGACACCGGTTTCTGTGACAGAAGGTCGTTTTTTCTTCGGGTACTTCGGTCACTTTTGATAAGCGTTCGAAAAATGCACAATGCCACACGGTTGTGTTATCCCAATGACAGAATGCAATCTGCTGATCTGGTTCTACTCTGTTTACAGGATCACAACGCTAGGTATAGAATATAAGAATCCAATATGGGGTTCTGTTTTAGATGGGCGTTTCAAACACTCGGGATGACCGTGCTGAGCGGAACTGGGGCTATGCCGAGGTTCCGATCAGCAGGGTCATCGCCATAGTCGGAAACGCCCATAATCTCGGTTCGGCACAGCATTGTCATCCAGAGGTTTGGAACAGAACTCCACATTAGATTCTTTTTTTCATGCACATCGCCATCGAAACGTTTCATTATACTTTATTTAACGTTGTATGTTTCGCACCCTATACGTACATATATGTAAAATGCATAGGGTAAGAACAGAATTTCTATCCCAGGTTTAAACCACGGAATTCTTATCTGGTGTGCAAGAAATTTTAATCCATAAAGTGCAAAGCAAAATATAGGAGACGTCATTCTAGTTTTCTTTCTTTTTTTTCCAGAGAATCATCACGTGATCAAGTCCGTGAAATGAAGACCCCCTATACCCCACTTTATATAGAGAAAACTTGGGTGTACGGGGGTATACATTATTTTTCTTATTTCTGCTTCAAGACATAGGTTGTGGGTACTCGTTAGAACCGCCTCAATGAGGCGGTTCTAACGAGCACCCACAACCTATGATTGCAGGATTTATAAGAAAAATGTCATGGATTTTCATCAGTAAAATGGCCAGTTTGGAGATGTGTAAAAATGCACCAATTCGCACGGGTGTGTTATCGTAATGATTAGGTTTGACAACTCACGTCAATCTTCTGCAACTGTGAAATCCTACATGTATAATACTCTACTTAAGATGTATGGAGTACCAGGCAGATTCAGATATGTCTCCTTGCCTCCGCCCATTTGGGCTTGGAGAAATAGATTTGGCTGCATGAGTCAACACTAGTCAACAATAATTTAGATCATTTTTGAGCCGGTCAGTTTACCTATCCACACTTTTCCTGTGCAGGCTTATACGTAAGCAGTTAACCAGTAGAGTGCACATTCTTTCGCCAGAAACTAACAACTGCCCTTCTTGAATCAGCGTAAGGGAGAGAATGACCGTAGAAAAGATTTCATGATCAATCTCTGCTAGTCTGATAATTAAAGTCTGATCAATTTTAGTATTTTTATTATATTAAAAATTTATCACCTTGTTGATAATGGCAAGTCTATTTGGTAGAATCTCAAAACTTAGCAATCTCAAAATTAAGCCAGAGAGACTAGACTAGCTAAACGTTTATACACTATTCATTTTAATGCCAAAGATGATTTTAATTTCATATTATCCATTTTAACGCCTAGTTGCTAGGCTAGGTGTAAGTGGGTATTCATTTCACGGACTTGTGAAAGTGATGTGTAAATTTTTTGATGACTCCGAAACAAAACTGCCCTTCTTGAATCAGCGGAAGGGAGAGAGAATGGCCGTAGAAAAGATTTCATGATCAATCTTTACGAAAGATTGTTGCCGACCCTGGCAGGTATCGGAGCCGCGTCCTCCTGATCACCAGTCAGACGCGCATCCGACTGAGCGACCGAGACCGGCGGTATTGAGATGTCATTTCATTTCGATGAAGGCCTAATGTCCAACATAATTGGAAGCAACGCCTCCAAAATACCCTAAATAGTATTGAAGGGGACGTTAAACCTCAAATCAAACAAAAATATCTCTTCCACACCATAGGTCACCACTAAGCCTACCATACATTACCTCCACCTCCACCTCCATCCCGGCTTTTATTACACACCTAAATCGGAAATCTGACGGGAATAGTCGATTTGGTTTTTGCAAAGGAAAATAAAAATCAAAACTGAGTTCCTTTAAGAGCAATGAAAACATTCATAAGAAAGAAATGGGTCATACTACGTAGTTTCGGCTAATAAAGCCTCATCAGTGACCCTGTAATGATCCGGCAAAGAAAGCCAGAGGAAACATACTGCAATTTTGCGAATTTCGAATAGGCAGTCGATTCAAAGACTGATATAAATCAAAATGGGGTCCAAATAATTAAAAACCTGTCTAGAATATGAGTCTAAACCAATTATTTATTTCTGATTTCTCAGAATATTCACGCTGATCTCAAAGGACCAAAAGTAAAATATAAACTGCACTATGGTTGATGTTCGGGGAGATGTTTTACGGCCGCCACACGGCACAATACCAGCTGCAGTGAAGGCAAATAAAAATCAAAACTGAGTTCCTTTAAGAGCAATGAAAACATTCATAAGAAAGAAGATGGGTCATACTACGTAGTTTCGGCTAATAAAGCCTCATCAGTGACCCTGTAATGATCCGGCAAAGAAAGCCAGAGGAAACCTACTGCAATTTTGCGAATTTTGAATAGGCAGTCGATTCAAAGACTGATATAAATCAAAATGGGGTCCAAATAATTAAAAACCTGTCTAGAATATGAGTCTAAACCAATAATTTATTTCTGATTTCTCAGAATATTCACGCTGATCTCAAAGGACCAAAAGTAAAATATAAACTGCACTATGGTTGATGTACGGGGAGACGGTTTACGGCCGCCACACGGCAGTCATTATTCATTAAGTTTATTTGCAGAGGAGAATTATGGATATCCATAATTCGATTTATAGATATCCATAAATCAGCCGAATAATGGATATCCATAATTCGAATTGAGGATATCCATAATTCGATTAATGGATATCCATATTTCGATCTAAATCAATGATATCCATAAATCGATTTATGGATCATATCCTTAATTCGATTTATGGATATCCATAATTTGATTTATGGATATCCATAAATCAGCCGAATAATGGATATCCATAATTCGATTTATGGATATCAATTAATCGAATAATGGATATCCATTATTCAATTTATGGATAACAATAATTCTGTTCGCTTTATGGATATCCATAATTCGAATTATGGATATCCATAAATAATTATGGATATCCATCAATACGGATTAAATAGTTAAACGGCGCCCCATAAAAATTTACAATGTATTTGAATAGGCGTGTTTTCATAATGCAGTCCAAAACTAAAAAACATTCCAGTACATCGCGTTGACAAGTCCGTGAAATGAATACCCCATAAACCCCACTTAAAATAGAGAAAACTGGGGTTACCTGTAGAAGAAAGATATCAGTGCGCAATGGTTGTCTTTGGGCTAAACGACACGTCAACCTTTGTGGGTCATTTTATCAGTGATAATGTCGTGAACAACAGAAATGAAATATATCACGAAAACATGAGTATTCTGCCCCCTTGAACCCGACGTTTATACAGTAAACTTTTCTTATTTCTGCTGTAAAATATAGAGTGTTGGTACTCGTTAGAACCGCATCGATGAAACGGTTCTAATTTGTATCAACAATCTATATTTTGAGCAGTAATAAGAAATCTATCACAATTTTTATGTCCCCGGTAGCGATAGCGGGGGGCATATTGTTTTTGCCCTGTCTGTTGGTTTGTTTGTTGGTTTGTACGTGGACAACTTTAACGTTGGTTATAACTTTTGAACCGTTGGAGGTAGAGTATTTATATTTGGCATGAAGGTTCCTTGTGACAAGAGCTTCACATTCATGAAAAAAAATTGACCCGTGACCTTGACCTTGACCTATGACCTACTTAAAAGAAAAACAAATAACATTGGTCATAACTTTTGAACCGCTTGAGATACAGCCTTCATATTTGGCATGTATGTTCTTTGTGACAAAAGCTTTACAATAATGCAAAAAAATTTGACCTGTGACCTTTACCTTTGACCTACTTAAAAGAAAAAAAATAACATTTTGGTTATAACTTTTGAATCATTTAAGATACAGCCTTCATATTCTGTATGTATGTTCCTTTTGACAGGAGCTTTACATTCACACAAAACTTTTAGACCTGTGACCTTGACCTTTGACCTACATAAAAGAAAAAGTTATCATTGGTCATAACTTTTGAACCGTTTGAGATACAGCCTTCACTCGGAGTCGAACTGTTGGTTTTCTTTTGCTCCAGCAATTCTGTTGTTGTATGCTGTCGAGTCCTCAACCTTGTTTCATCTCTGTTGTTTTTTGATTTGGATGTTCTCGGAGATGTTATACTGATGAGTTAGGAATCCTTCATGCGGACTAAACAAAATTAGTGTATACCGCGACAGAGGTAAGGGCGAGGATTATGGCCATGTAAAATCGATTTAAGCCCCCCAGTGGAATTCTGTCGACTGACCGTTCCAAGGCGGTTCTTCTGTGGCGGTTTATTTATGTTGTTGTTTGTTACTTACTTTGAGTATCACTTGTGTCTTTTTTATTTTGGATGGCCATTTGGCCATTTTGTGGGACAGTAACTGTCCTTATGGCCTTCCTTTGTTTAAGTTTCCATTATGGTCTGGTCGCTTCATGTTTGTGTTTCTTTCCCTTTGGTGTCTTTAATGGGTGGACTAAGTCCATTGTATCGATTCCTGGTCTTTGTTTTACTTCTACTTTTCATATTTAGCATGTAGGTCCTTGTAACAAGAGCTTTACATTCATGCAACAATTGTTTGGCCTGTGCACTTGACCTTTGACCTACTTAAAAGAAAAAAATAACATTTTGGTCATAACTTTCGAACTGTTTGGGATATAGCCTTCATATTTGGCATGTATGTTCCTTGTGATTAGAACTTTCCATTCATGACCATGACCTCGACAGACTTAAAAGAACAAATAAAATTGTTCATAACTTTCAAACCGTTTAAGATAGAGCCTTCATATTTGGCATGTAAGTTCCTTGTGCCAACAGCTTCCCCACTCAAACCAAAAATCTTGACCTTTGACCTTGACTTTGAACTGTGACCAAACACATCTTGTTCATCTTAAAAAATTCCCGTTTTTTTTTCGGCGGTAAAATTTACAACACGAATACATTGTAAACTTTACCGCCGAAATAACGAAAATTTTAAGATGAACAATATTGACATTTTTCTCTTTTCTGCTCAAAATGTAAATTGTGGGTACTCGTTAGAACCACATCATTGAGACGGTTCTAACGGGTACCCACAATATATTTTTAGAGCAGAAATAAGAAAAATAACTTTGACCACGGTAAAGCCCAGTTTTAAGGTATAGAGGTAGGGTTCAAGGGAGTCAACATTATATAGACGAGTTTTCGTGATGAAAACTAATCAAATTTAATAGTAACAGTGAACTGTCACAACCACTATGGCATTAACTGTGATTGTGAAGTTCTTGGTCATGGTTATATGTTTCCTATAAAAGCGTTTGTTATCAGTGTGAAGTCGGTGCTATCGAAAACGCTGATAAGTTGTTCTTTATTTGCTTTATACACTTTCGTCATTGTAGGTAAAACATGAGGCGGTTTTCATTATTTCTCATCTGTACGATGGTGTTGGCGATGATTCCAATGTCGATGACATCAACTTCACGATTTTGTCGATGGGACGAAAATGATGAATGCGTTGACAGCGCCAGGGTTGGTCGTCGTGGATACAGATTGGCGTGCTCAAGGCGATATCGAGGTCGAAGTTGCCAGACAAGGGGATCTAACTGCTGGTGTCTTGTAGATACTGATATTCTTCTACTGGAAAGCGATACAGACTGGTGGAGTGTTTAATTATGTACTTATATTGTAACAATTCAATATCCTACGGAGACAGGAAGTGAATCAACGTTTAATCAACGTTCAAACAAATCAACGCTGAGTACCTGCTGAGTAGACTTTTGGTTAGGTTGTCTTTCATTAACACTGCGGCAGTTTTGTCATACGGCACAAAGTTTTCGGACGCATTTTTTGTCTTTTTTTAATACCCATACGCGTACCTTTTGAGAGGTTTTTTTTAATAATTAAAATAAATTTCAATAATGAGTGAAATTAATTTTCAACTGTGTATTCACGTCAGCATATATATTGTACGATGAAATTCCGCAATTTACCTTTTTTTACAAAAAGGATTCATCCATCTTAAAAATAGGAGGAGTCCATTTCAAAATTTAGGGGTGTTTTCTTCAAAAACTATTTGGAAATTGGCTGAAAATTTTGGAAACAGTGTAGGCCCTTATCAGACGCCACGTTATGTGGCGTCTGATCTAGGCTTGCACTGTTTGCCAACTACCTGTTTTGGGTTTTCCGGTACAAAATTGGTTAAGACCACCTAAAATTAAGTCTAATTCTGCTTTAAAGATCTAATTTTGTAGGTTGAAGTTATTCTTCCTTTGTCTTTTCTGTATACAGCGTCTTCTAGTCATAGACCACCATTGGGACTGTTCAAAAGTGGTCACACAAACAGACACAAAGGTGGTCTTAATATAAGAATTTTACTGTATCTTGTTCAAGGCCATGTACATGTGATCACATGTTAAAATGGCGACGGTTTACATCGCCGAAACAGTGGTCATTTCACATGAAATTCATGAAATAAAAATCAAAAATGAGTTCCTTTAAGAGCAATGAAAACATTCATAAGAAAGAAGATGGGGTCATATTGCGTAGTTTCGGAGGCTGGTTTAATAAATTTCGTATAAAAAGCTCCTCTTTCAGCGGCAGTACAGGAGGCTATATTCAACATACCACCATCTTCATTTAGACGATGTTTTTTATCCAGTCATGGCTAGAACGTTGCAGGAAGTGTATCTCATTTAATGGGGAGTATTTTGAAAAAGACTGAGCGTTTTTATCAAAAGGCGTATCATGAACAGCTACGTTAACGTTAGCGTTATATTATGTTGGGCCAGTGTTGGCTAGTGGACGTTACCATAGTAACAATATCTGTGTGCTTGCGCAAGCTACTGATAAAAAATAAATATTGCATAATGTGAATTGGTTGAATGTATATTCACACAAAATTTCAGCAAAATCAGTAATATGGTAAAGAATTTAAAGCACTTTTCCGCGTTTTTCCTGATCACCCCTCGTTAAATGGGATTTTATACACGAAATCGATCTCCTCTAGCCGTGATTTGTTGAGAGATAAATCACAGTTTTGATGTCAGTGATGAAGTAGAGTAAATTACGAGCGCATAGCGCGAGTGATTTGTTTACTTATAACTGACCGACAAACTGTCATAATTACTCAAAATACTCAAAAAATGACATACTAGAGCCATTTCAATTCAATTTCGACACGAAAATAATTTCGTTGTTTCCTTCTTATTTTTCCAACGGTCCCGCCATTTGGGGCTTAAAGAAACAGATTGGCTGCATGATGCTTCCACGCAGAGCTGAGACCGACCGCACACGAGTACTGGTAAACCGCTTAGAGGATCTAAGCCTGTCCAGGCATAGCGGTTCGAGTCGGTCCGTCCATGCTGCTAAACAATTTTGGTTTCATTGGGCGACAGAGCTTGAGATGTCATTTCATCTTAATGTCGGGTAAAAGTCCCACAAAATTGGAAGCAACGTCTCCAAATGATCTATACTGTGTTGACGGGCACGTTAAACCTCAAATCAAACAAACAAACATTTTGAAAACAAGCCTGTGCAAGTACAAAAACTTTTACTACCGAAAAAACGAACGAATGTGATATTTTCCTTATTTCTGCTCAAAATATTGATTGTAAACCCCAGTTTTACTCGATATAAAAGTGGGGTTCATGAGGGTCAAAATTATACAGGCGTGTTTTTGTGACGAAAGAAATCCCTTCAGCATTATTTATTGTTTCAAGCACATTAATAATATTTTTTGATGCGAAAAAGTAGCGTTTTACCATCAAACGGCAAAGAACCTACCAGTTTCATTAAAAAAAAAACGGAATCTTTTATAACGTCACTCGTCACGCTCTTCCGTCATGTGATTTATTGCAGAATAAATCACAGATGGTTTCCATTGCCTATAAAGGCGTACTGTGTTAGAATTGCGTAAAATAGAAAACAGGTTATGGTCATAAAGATTTTTCTTGCACACTAGACAAGGAAATCCGTGATTTTACCCTGGGATAGAAATTTATGTTCTGACCCTGGTGTTCCGACCCCAAATCGAATATAATCGCATGTTTGATAAATGCACTGGTTGATTACAACCTCGTGTGCGCCGTCGTCATGCGTGACGTCACTAAACATTCCTGTTGTGTCATCACAAAATGGCGGATGTCGGTAACCGAAGTGACAGCAGCATTAAAAATTCGCAATAGAAATGGAAGGTATGCAAGAAAAAGAATCCAATATGGGTGTGAGGGGTGGATAGAAAAATCCGTCCCTCGGGATCACGGTCCGGCATCACTCGGCAAGCCTCGTGATGCCGGACAGTGACCCTCGGGACGGATTTTTTCATCCACCCCTCACACCCATATTGGATTCCTTTTTCCTGCATACCTTCCATTTCTATTGCGAATTTTTAATGCTGCTGTCACTTCGGTTACCGACGTTCGCCGTTTTGTGATTCTTATATTATCATATGACGACGCTGAAAAGCAGTGGATAACGTCATGTAATAAATAGCGCATGACGACACGTTTATTAACACTTTGGCGGGGGATTAAGTTACGTCATGTCGACGTCCATGTCATCAATGAAAAAAATGTCAAATTCAAAGGCGGTAAATCCAAGTTAAACATAATCTCACACTCGTGATCATTGTATATGAAATTTATGAAACTCACCCAAGGCTCGTTTCATAAATATCATATAAAATGACCACTCGTGTAAGATCCTCTATTTATGACAAGACGTTATCCACTTGATAACAGCGATGCTATATACAGAAAAAAATACCGTGCATTTACAGAAAAAAAAATAAACAAACAAAAACCCTATAGAAAACTATTCGAACACAATATTGATCAAACCCCAACAAATACATTGACTTAGGCGACGTCACACGATTATTAAATGACGTCAAAATTATATTTATTATCACAATAATTCTTCACAATCTCCAGACGTTTCGGCTTTTTACAGCCTTTTTCACGGATTTTTCTTTCAAGCTATCACATATTTTTCCTATTCATCTTTCCACCATATTTAATGTTTTTGTTATGCCAAACGTTGCCGCGGCGTCATGACGTCGGATTCCCGACATCATAACGTCGCAACCCTGTTTGGCGCCAAAAACCTAGGACCAGCTGTTCAAAGCATCGGTAGTCCAACAAGCTCTTTAGTGGTCATATTGTTAGCTGTTCTAACAAGTTTAATATGTATTTTTTTTTTTTTTTTTTTTTTTTTGGTTGGAAAACTGCGAGCAGCCCTTGCATACGAAAAAGCTGCTCACATTTTTACAGCAAAATTATTAGCACACCTGCCACAACAAATGATCAAAGTTTTAGCGATCCAATAACCAACTGAACAACTGGCCCATGAACAATATTGAAAATCAATGCTGCTACAATCATGTAACTCTATCAGTGATGCCTTATGTCAAAGCGAAAAGCTAAGGCTCTGTCGCGGCTGCTTATCTTTACAGTCTCGCCAGAGCCCTCGCTGTTCGCCCACAAATAGAACGGAACAAACTCATCCCCCCCCCCTGATACTCACAGCACTAAAGCAAACTTACATCTACACTAATTGGAGAACACCTGAGAAACATACCTACGAACCAATAATAAAATGATCTAACAATAAGAACAATATTTCCGACAGCAACAACAGTAATAATAAAAAACTACAATATAAACCCCTTTTGTACCAATTAGATTCTTCCACCCTACACACAGCAGAAGTTCATCCCGAAAACCAGGGGTGTCAGATTGCGCTCCCTTCAAATTTAGGCTGGAAAATGGCCTAGCGTTTTGCAAACAGGGCAGGCCCCGACCAGACGCCGCATCCTGCGGCGTCCGATCTGGGCCCGCACCGTTTGCCAACTACCAAATTTTGGCTGGAAAATGGCCTATCGTTAGGCCAACACTGCAGGCCCCAACCAGACTCCGCATCCTGCGGCGTCCGATCTCGGCCCGCACTGCTTGCCAACTACCAAATTTTGGCTGGAAAATGGCCTAGCGCTATGCAAACAGTGCAGGCCCCGATCAGACGCCGCATCCCGCTGCGTCCGACCCGGGCTCGCACTGTTTGCCAACTATCGATTTTTTTTTTTTTTTTTGTTTTTTTTGGTGGAAAATGGCCTATGGTTATGCAAACAGTGCAGGCCCCGATCAGACGCCGCATGCTGCGGCGTCTGATCTAGGCCCGAACCGCTTGCCAACCACCAAATTTTGGCTGGAAAAGGGCCCAGCATTACGCAAACATTGCAGGCCCCGATCAGACGCCGCATCCTGCAGCGTCCAATCCGGGCCCGCACTGCTTGCCATCCACCAAACCTTGGCTGGAAAATGGCCCAGCGTTATGCAAACAGTGCAGGCCCCGATCAGACGCCGCATCCTGCAGCGTCCAATCTGGGTACGCACCGTCTGCCATCCACCAATCTTTGGCTGGGAAATGGCCCAGCGTTATGCAAACAGTGCAGGCCCCGATCAGACGCCGCATCCTGCAGCGTCCAATTCGGGGCACGCACCGTTTGCCATCCACCAAACTTTGGCTGGAAAATGGCCTAGCGTTATGCAAACAGTGCAGGCCCCGATCAGACGCCGCATCCTGCATCGTCCAATCCGGGTACGCACTGTTTGCCATCCACCAAACTTTGGCTGGAAAATGGCCTAGCGTTATGCAAACAATGCAGGCCCCGATCAGACGCCGCATCCTGCAGCGTCCAATCCGGGCCCACACTGCTTGCCAACCACCAAACTTATGCTGGAAAATGGCCCAGCGTTATGCAAACAGTGCAGCCCCCGATCATACGCCGCATCTTGCGGCATCCGATCTGGGCCTGCACCGATCTAGGCCTGCACCAACTTCCAAACCTTGGCTCGAAAATGGCCTAGCGTTATGCAAACAATGCAGACCCCGATCAGACGCCGCATCCCGCGGCGTCCGATCTGGGCCCGCACTATTTGCCAACTCCCAAATATTGGCTGTAAAAGGGCCTAGCGTTATGCAAACAGCGCAAGCCCCGACCAGACGCCCCATCATGCGGCGTCCGATCTGGGCCCGCACTGTTTGCCAACTACTCCTTTTGGGGCCCCCGGCACAAAATGGGTCAATAGAGAACGAAATAGTGAAATGAGATAGTAAATCTGATTGTTTTGATTTGAGATTTAACGTCCCCATCACCACTGTTTAGGTCAGTTTGGAGACTTTGCCTCTAATTATATGGGACCCCCACCCGACATGCAGATGAAAAGACATTTCAAGCCCTGTCGCCCGACGAAATCAATAGGGTTTATAAACATGGGCGGCCCAACTCGCACCTCATGGCTCAGCCAGATCCGGATCCTCTATGCGGCCTACCTGCCCCGACACGCAGTCAGCATACGCCCTGCGCGGAAGCACCATGCAGCCCACCTATTTTTTCAAGCCCCAGTGTGCGGGGGCCGACCCTAAATAATGAAATGAAAAAATAAAATGAAACCTGAAATGAAATATAATGGAATAAAATAATGAAATGAATTAATGAACCGAAATAAAGTGAAATGGCGATGAACGATGATGATTAAGATGATGATGTTGTTGATGATGATGGTAGTAGTAGTGTTTTTAGTTTGTAATTATGGTTCTAGTCATGATGCTTCCAAGCTTGCTAGACCACCAAGAAAAAAAAAAAAAAAATCAGACAAAATTGTCGGATACTTTTACTTTATCTCCGCCCAAAACCCAGACCGCGGGGACCCGCCAGAACCGCCCCAGCGAGGCCGTTCTAATGAGTACCCACAATCCGCGCCCCTGAGCAGAAGTAGAGAAATAATGTCAACCCCCGCGGGCCCAGTTTTACTTACGGAAGTAAGGTTCAAGGGGATCAAAATTATATTGGCACATTTTCATGAGGATTGATTATATTATTTTGCTCCATATCGCATATGAGATCTAAAATAATATAATCAATCCTCATGAAAATGTGCCAATATAATTTTGATCCCCTTGAACCTTACTTCCGTAAGTAAAACTGGGCCCGCGGGGGTTGACATTATTTCTCTACTTCTGCTCAGGGGCGCGGATTGTGGGTACTCATTAGAACGGCCTCGCTGGGGCGGTTCTGGCGGGTCCCCGCGGTCTGGGTTTTGGGCGGAGATAAAGTAAAAGTATCCGACAATTTTGTCTGATTTTTTTTTTTTTCTTGGTGGTCTAGCAAGCTTGGAAGCATCATGACTAGAACCATAATTACAAACTAAAAACACTACTACTACCATCATCATCAACAACATCATCATCTTAATCATCATCGTTCATCGCCATTTCACTTTATTTCGGTTCATTAATTCATTTCATTATTTTATTCCATTATATTTCATTTCAGGTTTCATTTTATTTTTTCATTTCATTATTTAGGGTCGGCCCCCGCACACTGGGGCTTGAAAAAATAGGTGGGCTGCATGGTGCTTCCGCGCAGGGCGTATGCTGACTGCGTGTCGGGGCAGGTAGGCCGCATAGAGGATCCGGATCTGGCTGAGCCATGAGGTGCGAGTTGGGCCGCCCATGTTTATAAACCCTATTGATTTCGTCGGGCGACAGGGCTTGAAATGTCTTTTCATCTGCATGTCGGGTGGGGGTCCCATATAATTAGAGGCAAAGTCTCCAAACTGACCTAAACAGTGGTGATGGGGACGTTAAATCTCAAATCAAAACAATCAGATTTACTATCTCATTTCACTATTTCGTTCTCTATTGACCCATTTTGTGCCGGGGGCCCCAAAAGGAGTAGTTGGCAAACAGTGCGGGCCCAGATCGGACGCCGCATGATGGGGCGTCTGGTCGGGGCTTGCGCTGTTTGCATAACGCTAGGCCCTTTTACAGCCAATATTTGGGAGTTGGCAAATAGTGCGGGCCCAGATCGGACGCCGCGGGATGCGGCGTCTGATCGGGGTCTGCATTGTTTGCATAACGCTAGGCCATTTTCGAGCCAAGGTTTGGAAGTTGGTGCAGGCCTAGATCGGTGCAGGCCCAGATCGGATGCCGCAAGATGCGGCGTATGATCGGGGGCTGCACTGTTTGCATAACGCTGGGCCATTTTCCAGCATAAGTTTGGTGGTTGGCAAGCAGTGTGGGCCCGGATTGGACGCTGCAGGATGCGGCGTCTGATCGGGGCCTGCATTGTTTGCATAACGCTAGGCCATTTTCCAGCCAAAGTTTGGTGGATGGCAAACAGTGCGTACCCGGATTGGACGATGCAGGATGCGGCGTCTGATCGGGGCCTGTACTGTTTGCATAACGCTAGGCCATTTTCCAGCCAAAGTTTGGTGGATGGCAAACGGTGCGTGCCCCGAATTGGACGCTGCAGGATGCGGCGTCTGATCGGGGCCTGCACTGTTTGCATAACGCTGGGCCATTTCCCAGCCAAAGATTGGTGGATGGCAGACGGTGCGTACCCAGATTGGACGCTGCAGGATGCGGCGTCTGATCGGGGCCTGCACTGTTTGCATAACGCTGGGCCATTTTCCAGCCAAGGTTTGGTGGATGGCAAGCAGTGCGGGCCCGGATTGGACGCTGCAGGATGCGGCGTCTGATCGGGGCCTGCAATGTTTGCGTAATGCTGGGCCCTTTTCCAGCCAAAATTTGGTGGTTGGCAAGCGGTTCGGGCCTAGATCAGACGCCGCAGCATGCGGCGTCTGATCGGGGCCTGCACTGTTTGCATAACCATAGGCCATTTTCCACCAAAAAAAACAAAAAAAAAAAAAAAAAAAAAAATCGATAGTTGGCAAACAGTGCGAGCCCGGGTCGGACGCAGCGGGATGCGGCGTCTGATCGGGGCCTGCACTGTTTGCATAGCGCTAGGCCATTTTCCAGCCAAAATTTGGTAGTTGGCAAGCAGTGCGGGCCGAGATCGGACGCCGCAGGATGCGGAGTCTGGTTGGGGCCTGCAGTGTTGGCCCAACGATAGGCCATTTTCCAGCCAAAATTTGGTAGTTGGCAAACGGTGCGGGCCCAGATCGGACGCCGCAGGATGCGGCGTCTGGTCGGGGCCTGCTCTGTTTGCAAAACGCTAGGCCATTTTCCAGCCTAAATTTGAAGGGAGCGCAATCTGACACCCCTGGTTTTCGGGATGAACTTCTGCTGTGTGTAGGGTGGAAGAATCTAATTGGTACAAAAGGGGTTTATATTGTAGTTTTTTATTATTACTGTTGTTGCTGTCGGAAATATTGTTCTTATTGTTAGATCATTTTATTATTGGTTCGTAGGTATGTTTCTCAGGTGTTCTCCAATTAGTGTAGATGTAAGTTTGCTTTAGTGCTGTGAGTATCAGGGGGGGGGGATGAGTTTGTTCCGTTCTATTTGTGGGCGAACAGCGAGGGCTCTGGCGAGACTGTAAAGATAAGCAGCCGCGACAGAGCCTTAGCTTTTCGCTTTGACATAAGTCATCACTGATAGAGTTACATGATTGTAGCAGCATTGATTTTCAATATTGTTCATGGGCCAGTTGTTCAGTTGGTTATTGGATCGCTAAAACTTTGATCATTTGTTGTGGCAGGTGTGCTAATAATTTTGCTGTAAAAATGTGAGCAGCTTTTTCGTATGCAAGGGCTGCTCGCAGTTTTCCAACCAAAAAAAAAAAAAAAAAAAATACATATTAAACTTGTTAGAACAGCTAACAATATGACCACTAAAGAGCTTGTTGGACTACCGATGCTTTGAACAGCTGGTCCTAGGTTTTTGGCGCCAAACAGGGTTGCGACGTTATGATGTCGGGAATCCGACGTCATGACGCCGCGGCAACGTTTGGCATAACAAAAACATTAAATATGGTGGAAAGATGAATAGGAAAAATATGTGATAGCTTGAAAGAAAAATCCGTGAAAAAGGCTGTAAAAAGCCGAAACGTCTGGAGATTGTGAAGAATTATTGTGATAATAAATGTTATAAAACTGTTTGTGCGTCAAAGGTGGTCAAAATTATAGCATGAAGATTTTCATTTCCAGTGTAAACCTATAGAAAACACTGAAGTTCGTACTTCCATGAACGCATCGTGTCACATGCTTTTCAGTGACGTCAAATGACACCAGTCTAAGCCATGGTTCTATACGATCTGATAGGGCGTTGGTGACGTCAACGCTGTGTCGCTCTTTGTAGAAAAAAACAAAAACAAAAAAAAAAAAAAAAAAAACAGCGTATGAATGTTTATTTTTTTTCAGCTTTAACAGTTTGCCCTATAACTTTTTTTTTCGCCCAGTAATGAGGAGCCAAGTATGTAAATGTAAGAAGTAAACTTAATTTTTCTGTTGTTCATGAAAGTATGAACGACAGCCGGTCGCTGGCAAAGTTTACATGAATCCGAAGACGACAGCCGAACGCTAGCAAAGTTGACATGAACCCCTTTATGTCAACTTTGCTATAGACCCGCTGTCGTTCATACTTTTACGAACAGCAGACAAATAAAATCCATTTCTAGTGAAGTATACGCTTCCGCTTTAAAACAAACAACAACAACAACAAAAAAAAAAAATGCAATTGTTTTCTTGTATCAATTTAAGCCACTAAACCCGATTTCTTCGTCGCATAAGGAATGTAAAATAATGTAAATATAAGTTATATAGGTAAATTCAACACTATCGGGTCCAACCAAAGTTTAAAAGCATCCTTTGGGGTTCCCTTACCTTATTCGTATTCTGACGGTATTAGGACTTTAATAAACGTTAAAAAATGCATACATTTCCTTTAGGATGAAGCACCCGTGCGACATAGTGCATTTTTTTCCACATCTCTAAAATTGCAAACTTTCTGACGAAACTTTAGTGATATTCTTTCCAATTTATACTGCAAACATAGGTTGTGGGTACCCGTTAGAACCGCATCACAGAGACGGTTCTAACGGGTACACACGACCTATGTCTTGGAGCAGAAATTCGACAAGCAAAGTACACCCTCGTAATCCCCATTTTCTCTATTTAAAGTAGGGTTCAGAGGGTGTTCATTTCATGGACCTGTTCACGCCGTGATGGTCAATAAACTCATCATTGAGGCGTGTCTAATGAGTACCCACAATCTATATTCTTTTTATTGCAAAAATAAAGAAAATAATGTATAGCCTGTAAACCCCACTTCTCTCTATATAAAGTGGGGTTTAAAGGGGTGCTCTTTACATCGACCAGTTAGAGTTTTTTTCATCACGTGAACAAGTCCGTGAAATGAACACCCTTCAAAACCCCGCATTAAATGGAGAAATCTGAGGTTTACAGGGATAAATGTATGCGTTATTTTCCTCATTTCTGTTTCGAGACATAGGTTGTTGGTACTCCTTAGAACCGCCTCAATCACGAGAACCAAAATCTATGTTTGAACTAGAAATAAGAATAATTGCACAATATAACAAATTTTCACATGACTTGTTTCGAGATGTGAAATAATGCACTATGTCGCACGGATTAGTTATGGTACCGGTAATGCGGCTTATTATATACCCAGAAAATGTCCCGTTTACTTTGTACAGAAGTTACCGGTCAATATTTTTCCATATTGCCCGTAGTCAAGTTCATATTGCCCGTATTTGATTGATTGATTTGAGGTTTAACGTCCCCGTCAACACTGTAAAGGTCATTTTGGAGACGTTGCTTCCAATTTTGTGGGACTTTTACCCGACATTGAGATGGAATGACCTCTCAAGCCCTGTCGCCCAATGAAACCAATAGGGTTTATTAGCATGGACGGTCCGCCTCACACCGCGGTTCCTGGACAGGCTTAGATCCTCTAAGCGGTTTACCAGTACTAGTGTGCGGGCCGGATTCAGCTCTGCGTGGAAGCATCATGCAGCCCATATATTTCTTCAAGCCCCTATGGGCGGGGGCCAACATATTGCCCGTAGATAAGCAGTCACGTTCATAATAGAACTACTTTCAAATTTGTCCACTTCGATACTAAAAATCGGCAGCCATGTTGTCGTGCGTATTGACTGAAATAACCTAAAACAAAATGAATATAGGCTGTGACAGGGTGCATAAAACGCATTTTATGCTAGCAAATATGACCTACCTGCAATCTGTTCAGATATTCATTAATTTCTTTTAGGAAATCAAGAGTATTTAGAAAGAAACAAAACTGACACTTCGGTAAACATGGCGTCCTGCGTTGGGAAACATTAATGTTTTTAATGACGTCACGTCAACCGACGTTAACGTCGTCTTCACTTTGGCGCCATTGGGCGTGGTTTTTCATAGTGTAGGAAGACACTTAACAATGTGCATTATTTTCCATTTCAAAGCACTTAAAGATGTCTAACCTTATTTTACATTCAAATTTCCATGCCAGGCAATCCTGAATTCTGGCACAGAGCCCAAGTTTGGGTATATAATAAAAAGGTTATTGACTTTATATTGTGAAATATTCGGCACTCGTTCATATGGCGAAGACGCACTCGCAAGCTCGTGCGTCCTTCGCCATATGAACTCGTGCCGAACATTTCACAATATAAAGTCAATAACCTATAAATATATTCTCATTTTGGTTATATCACAGAATGAGAATAGAACCGGGGCACAACATTTCCTACAATTAACATGTGCGTCCAGGGAAGAATCAGATCAGACTGCGCATCCATATAGTCTGACCAGAACCTTCTCTTGCCTCATGAATGAACATTGGGCTCTTAGCTATCCTTAGAGCGCACAACGAAGACTCTGATCAGACTGCGCGAATGCGAATGCGCAGGCTGATCTGAGTCTTCGTTGGGCGCACTTGTCCTATTGTAGGTTTTGTCGTGCGCTGGCTCAATATTCTTCAGAACTCTGAAGGTGATTCTAATGAGCACACAATCATTGTTTGCAGCAATCATAATGTTGCGCCAGAACAAGTCAATTTCTTGACCATGTCACATGGGTTTTTGTTTGTATGTGTTTTGGTTTTACGTCCCTAGATCATTTGAAGACGTTGCGTCCGATTTGTCGGACTTTTACACGACACAGAGATGACATGACTTCTCAAGCCCATCGCAGGGTTTAAGATATGGTTCGACGCGCAAGAATCTGCCTTGGCAGGCTTAGAAAAATCTTGTACACTTCCTGCTTTTCAGTTTTGTACTGTAGTTCTTGCTTCCAAAGTTTTTTTTAGAACATTTAACTTCAGCACAGCTGGTTTTAAGGGAATGTGTGGCGGCCTTAAAACGTCTCCCTGGGCTTCATCATAGTGAGAGGTATATTTTCTTGTCCTTTTGGGTCATTATTTAGAAAATATCTAATTGGCCTAAACTACGTAGTCTAGCTTATAAAAATCTTGGGTCACTTCAGGGATTCCAGTTCTGTACTGTAGTTCTTGCTTCCAAAGTTTTTTTAGAACATTTAACTTCAGCACAGCTGGTTTTAAGGGAATGTGTGGCGGCCTTAAAACATCCCCCTGTGCTTCATCATAGTGAGGGGTATATTTTCTTGTCCTTTGGGGTCATTATTAAGAAAATATCTAATTGGCCTAAACTAACTAGTCTAGCTTATAAAAATCTTGGGCTACTTCAGGGATTCCAGTTCTGTACTGTAGTTTTTGATTCCAAAGGGTTACTATTTTTTCAGAACATTCAACTTCATCACAGATGGGACTGTATGTCGGCCTTAAAAAGTCTCCCTGTCCTACATCATAGTGAGGGGTATATTTTCTTGTCCTTTGGGTTCATAAGTTAAGAAAAATCTAATTGGCCGAAACTCACTAGTCTTGCCCATACAAATCCTTCAGGTCACTTCAGGGATTCCAGTTCTGTGCTGTAGTGCTTGCTTCTAAATGATAACATTTTTTCAGAACATTAGACCGTCTATAAGCGGTTTACCAGCCCTCAAATGGGCCCCGTCAAGCGATTTTGGTACTTATCGCCTATGCGAGCAGCGAAGGTTCAGGCGAGCCTGCGCATCCGCGCAGTCTCGCCAGAACCTTCGCTGCTCGCTCATACAAGCAGTGAATCAAGAGGAACCTTCAGACAAAAATCCATATCCCTGGCCCCTCTGAATGGCTGGGCATGCGCAGTTAAAATTTGTCAATACGGAATGCTCGAAGACACAAATTTGCTCAAATGCTACGTCAGCTTCAGTTCTGCGCGGTAGCATCATGCAGCCCAATCCATTTCCTAAAAGCCCCGATGGACTGGGACACTTGCCACGCAGGTGTTATCCAAATGCCCATGTAGTGCATATTTAAGTTAACGCCGCAGAATGCAGTGGATTCCGCTATTAAGACGACCTAAACGTAAGACTAATTCTGCTTTAAAAAGCTTATTTGTTGCATGTATTCTTTGTGTTTTTTGCCCTCATAGACTGCCAAAAAAAGCCTTAAAGGTCATATACAGAGGTATTGTTATCCATTAAATTAAAAAATGACATTGATGAAAGGAATTGAACGGCGAAAACCGCATCAAATTATCTTTATTAGTTTTCAAGATATTACAATTCGAAGTGTGAAATATTTCATGGACACAAAGCAGCGTCAGACTGCTTCATTAATGTTCATTAGGTATTCTATGATGTCATAGATGCACATTAAAATTTTTGAACTTTTTAAATATGAAATACCTTGTGTTTTATAGTCTTTAAGAACTGTATAATCACCTATTTGAATTATTTAAACTGATCTCAACTGACATGCTAAACCAGTTTTCACATATTTTCAATTGCAAACCTTAAATTCAAATTTTAAATTTTAAAAATAATTTAAATTCAAGTTCCTGTATTTGAAAGTGATATTACATACAGAACTTACTGAACTATTCAAAAGGCATGCCAAAACAGTTACATTAACTTGTTGGAATGAATTTTTGAATTAAATGGTACTTTTAAACATTTTTAAAAAATACTTTAATTGTAACTTTAAGCTTGAATTTCGAAATCAAATTTCTAATTTCTACCTTAAATTATGAACAAGATACACATTGATCAAAGGGCATGAGAAAACTGTATTCGGCAACGACAAAATAGAAAATATGGTAGTTTGAAATTATTTTAAAAAAGTTTAAAGCCACTATGACATCACAGAATATTGCATTGTGGGTTAAAATCAAAGAAAATTCAGGGGAGGTTACTCTTAGAGGAAAATAGGTATGTATCAAATATAAATGAGCATACCTTTGGAACCAGTGGGAATTTTTTTCATGCGGTTTTCAATAAAATGACCCTCCTTGTGTCTGCTTTCACGATGCTTCATACTAAGAATTTTTAAAATTTCTTTGTAATTGCTCTTTAAAGAACCACTTTTGAAACGTCACAAAGGCGCTGCAATACATGGTGTTTCCTTGGTACTATGAATATTTGGTCTTGATAGGGTCAGTTCAAAGCACTTAAACCCGACATCACATTACAAATAGCCTAACGTCGTACGTCGTGCGTCGTGTGTCGTGGGGCGCCAACAATTTGCTTTAAATGCTACATGTAACTCCCATCACGTGAACAAGTCCGTGAAATGAACACCCACTTAAACCCCACTTGATATAGAGAAAACTGGGGTTTACGGTGGTTTACATTATTAGTCTTATTTCTGCTCCAAGACATAGGTTGTGGGTACTCGGTAGAACCGCCTCAATGAGGCGGTTCTAACGAGCACCCTCAACCTATGTTTGCAGTATAGATAAGAAAAATATAACCAGTATCATAAGAAAAGTAGCCATTTTGGAGATATAAAAAATGCACTATGTCGCACGGATATGTTATCGTAATGCTAAACCGTCGAGCCAGTTTTAATAATGTTCTATAAAAGGGTTATCCTTTGGAAGCAAGGAATACACCACAGAAGTGAAAAATATGGAGTGTACATGTTTTCTGGGCCAGACTAGCTAGTTTCGACCAATTATGCCTCATCAGTAACCCTCAGATATTTTCAAAAATCCACAATGGAATCAATGATCCCAAAGGACAAGAAAATATAATCTACACTATTAATAAGCCTTCATAGGAATATTGCTTTGGTGACCCTCTACAAAAAAGCTAAAATCGATCCGCTCCGCTGAACAAGATGGCCACCAGAGCTAAAAATAGATTTTTTAAACGACAACTCCTCCTGTACCTTTAGACCATTTTCATTCAAACTTTATAGGAATATTGCGTAGGTGACCCTCTACCAAAACAGTTAAAACGGTTCCGCTCTGATGAACAAAATAGAAAAAGCTTTAAACGACAACTCCTACTGTACCCTTGGGGCACTTTTCTTCAAACGCAAACTCCTCCTAAGCCCTTCGGCCAATTTGATTCAAACTTCAAAAGAATGTTGCCCAGGTGACCCCCTACCAAAATAGCTAAAATCGTTCCGCCCTGACAAACAAGATGGCCACCATAGCTAAAAATAGAACAAAATCTTGAAACGACAACTCCTCCTGTACCCTTTGGGCTAATTTTATTCAAACTTCATAGGATTATTGCTTAAGTGACCCTCTACAAGAAAAGCTGAAACAATTATGCTCTGATGAGCAAAATGGCCACCATAGCTAAAAATAGGAAAACATCGTAAATTTGCTTCAAACGCAAACTCC
The DNA here is from genome assembly GCA_963580285.1 of Lucinisca nassula. NCBI lineage: Eukaryota > Metazoa > Mollusca > Bivalvia > Lucinida > Lucinidae > Lucinisca > Lucinisca nassula. The sequence goes on from OY757020.1 coordinate 30,205,930, forward strand.
TCCTTAACCCTTAGGCTATTTTGATTCAAACTTCATAGGAATGTTATGTAGGTGACTCCCTACCATAATAGCTAAAATTGTTCCGCTCTGACTAATAAGATAGCCGCTAGAGCTGGAAATAGAAAAAAAGTTTTCAAACGAAAACCCCTCCTCTACCCTTGAGCCAATTTCATTCAAATTACACAGGAATGTTGCTTAGATGACCCTTTACCAAAATAGCTAAAAGGATTTCGTTCTGATGAGCAAAATGGCCACCATAGCTAAAAACAGAACAAAAAACATTGTAAATATGCGTCAAACGGGAACCCCTCCTAAACCCATGGGCCAATTTGATTCAAACTTCACAGGAATGTTACTTAGGTGACTCCCTACTAACATAGCTAAATTCGTTCCACTCTGGAGAACATGATGGCCACCAGAAATAGAAAAAATATTCAAACGACAACTTCTCCTGTACCATTCAGCCAATTTCATTTAAACTTCATAGGATTGTTGCTTGGATGACCCGCTACCAAATAGCTAAAATGATCCCGCTCCGACGAATAAAGTGGCTACCAGGAGCTAAGAATAGAAAACATCGTAAATTTGCTCAAACGCGAACTGCTCCTAAAGCCTTGGGCCAATTTGATTTAAACTTCACAGGAATGTTGGCCAGGCGACCCCTTACCAAAATAGTTAAAATCATTTCGCTCTGATAAACAAGATGGCCACCAGGGCTAAAGATAGAAAAAATCTTAACAAGACAATTCCTCCTGTACCCTTGGGCCAATTTCATTCAAACTTCATCGGAATGTTGCTTGGATGACCCTCTACCAAAATGGCTGAAACAATCTCGCTCCGATGAATAATATGGCCGACAGAGCTAAAAAAGAAAAACATTGTAAATTTGCTTCAAATGCGAAGTATTCTTAAATCATTGGGTCAATTTGATTCAAACTTCATAGGAATGTTGCCTGTGTGACGCCCTACCAAAATAGCTAAGATCGTTCCACTCTGATGAACATGTTGGCCTCAAGAGCAAAAATAGGATGTACTAGAGACAGTGAAATTCAGGTGAGCGAATCAGGACCCTCTAGGCCCTCTTGTCTTATTTCTGCTCAAACTGTAATTGTGGGCACACGTGAGAAGCGCCTCATCGAGGCGGTGCTAACGAGTTCCCAAAATCTATATTTTAGAGCAAAAATAAAAAATAAGGTTTACCCCTGTTAACCCCAGTTTTACTTTACTAGAAATGCGTCCATAGGACACGGATGCCCCCGATTGAAAATATGTCTATGTTCGTATTAATCCATATAAAGTTACTGACGGTGTTTAAGTTTTGGACTTTTTTCACATTTGGCCTTTGACCAATCCAAGAAATATAATAATAAACATTAGACTAGCTGCTTGTCGGTTATCAATAAGCAATATTCTTGTATAATTTTTCACTTCTTTTTGTCTCTTTCTCTCTTTCTGATAGCAAATTAGGCCCACGCAGTAAGAATATGGACGAGATTGAAAATTGTCTATGGTAAAACATCAACGTTTGCGAGACGCTTCTCAGCCACGAAATCAAGCACGAAATCAAGCGTTTGCTTCACGTGGATCAATAGATTGGTTCCCTATTAGATTGGTTCCCCTTCGTTATTACCTCCACTAGATTGGTTCCCTTGTCGTAAATGTCTCCGCTAGGTGGCTACAACATAACGATTGGTAGCTAGCAGAAGCCATTACGTCTATTTATAGCATAAGCACTGACGATGTATTGGAAATACCCGAGTTCAGCAAGGTTAACTGCTGAGTCAGTCATACCTGGTTCCCTGGTTTTGTTTTTCAGAAAAATACAAGGTCTGCATAAAACCGATCAGAAAAAGCAGAATGCGGTTAAACTTCATTCCTTTATTATAAGCTGCATTTATTACGATGATTTACATATTAGGTGAAAGTAGATTCATGTAGGTATTTGGATTCTTATCCCTGTCGGTGTTGCAGAGTAATTTTCTATAAACACACGAGTGAGTGAGTGAGTGTTTCAGTTTTACGTCCCACCAACAGCTAAGGTCATACGGAGACCGTACCTCGGTTTATAGACTCATCCGAAAATCTGGAGAAGCCCGGGATCGAACCTGTGACCCCTGGTTTACAAGGCGAGAAGCGTAACCACTCGACCACGGAGGCTTCTATATAAACAAACGAAGAGAAACCATCAGACAGCTTTACAATTCGGTGACGTATATTCATTGACCTACAGTAGCGCTCGGACAAATCATGTAATCAGCCATCAACTACAATCGTCCGTTTCTAAAATAGAAGTCTGTGTAGCTTTCTTCTTCTTTGGGTAAATAAAACATGTAACTGTATGTATAACTTCAGGTAAAACATGTAACTAAGACTTCTAACCCGAGACGCCGTTCTACGCTTTTGGTAAATATGAAACCAAATCTTCGGATTTGAGACGTCTGTATATAAATATAATGTAATAGACAAATAGAGATTGAAGCTGGATACATGTAGTATTCATTTAGCAATGGGCAGAAAAGGTTTGGGAATTCGTAGGCACTAATACTACTAATACATTGAGACTATTCAACCACATAGGAAAATAAAAATCAAAAATGAGTTCCCTTAAGAGCAATGAAAACATTCAAAAGAAAGAAGATGGGTCATACTACGTAGTTTCGGCCAATAAAGCCTCATCAGTGACCCTGTAATGATCCGGCAAAGAAAGCCAGAGGAAACATACTGCAATTTTGCGAATCTCGAATAGGACTGATATATATCAAAATGGGGTCAAATAATTAAAAACCCGCCTAGAATATGAGTCTAAACCAATAATTTATTTCCGATTTCTCAGAATATTCACGCTGATCTCAAAGGACCAAAAGTAAAACACAAACTGCACTATGGTTGATGTACGGGGAGACAACTGACGTAAAATAAACATTTACATTAGTTTAGCCTAAGTCAGACTTTGAAACAGCTCTCAAACGATGCACAAAATAAGTCATATAATGGACTGAACGGTACAGAGCAGTTAAGTTTAATTTGAAACACTTTCGAATACATGAATGTTTAAACGATTGAAATGTTTTCATTGATTTAAGCAAGTTTTAGCATTTTATAATGTGTGGATATTCCTGTCATTTGTTTGAGTTTTTTTTTTTTTCTCATAAATTACAGAAAAAATGGTGGCTATTTTTTATATTAATCTTCGCGAGAATCCTATCCGCCATTATTATAACCACTTAAGTGAATCGTTTTTCGTGGCAGATCCAGTTTTGATAAGTACTTACATTACGTTAAATCTAGCCTAAAGATACTTTTGTGTCTAGCAGAAGCCATTACGTCTATTTATAGCATAAGCACTGACGATGTATTGGAAATACCCGAGTTCAGCAAGGTTAACTGCTGAGTCAGTCATACCTGGTTCCCTCGTCGTTATCTCCGCTTCTTTGGTAGTCTGCTATATCATTAGCAGGGACCAGCTGCGTAAATGTGTTAATAAATAAAACGGGTTTCCCATTGAACTGTAAATAACCCATTAATGCCAAGCGCTTCACTGGCAGTCGGAAGAATTGTCGTCTGCTCGCCGCATGTATTTTGATAAAAGCAGCAAAACCCCTGACCGGACTGTGCATATGCGCAGGCTGATTTCTGTCTCTACTTTTCTGATTTCTGTCTCTACTTTTCGCAAAATTAGTTCAATATTTCTTTGTGCCCTTTATGGAACGCTAGGCAAATGGGGGTAGTCATTTCCAGAAATGTTTTGGGGTTAATAACCTGAAAATATTAGTTCAGTGCACATACGTTGAATTTATCCATGGGGCTTTTCAAAAATGCAAGGTTTCGCAAGGGTGAATGCAACTTCTTTACTACTGCTATAGCACTGAGTAGATCGATATGTACTTGTTAAAACTGCCTCGTCGAGGCGATTCTAACGAGTATCCTTATTATCTAAATCTATGTTTGGTCTGAAAAGAAGGAATATTTTAGCAACAGTATTTTATGGCCCTGATTGATTGATTGAATGATTGATTGGTTGATTTAAGGTTTAGCGTTCCCGTCAACACTATAAAGGTCATTTTGGAGACGTTGCTTCCAATTTGCGGGACTTTTACCTTCATCTCAATCCCTGCCGTCCAATGAAACCAATAGAGTTTATTAGCATGGATGGGCCGACTCCCACCGCATTGCCTGGGCAGGATTAGATTCTCTAAGCTGTTTACCAGTACTCGTGTGCGGGTCGGTTTCAACTCTTTTATGGCCCTGAAAAATCACATTAGTTTGCAAGACTTTCTAACGTAAGAACACACAGAGAAACTAATAAGGACTGAACTAACCGCTTTTATATAGCTAGGTACATTTCCATGTAGAGTTATGTCTACATAATTGTTAAAGATGTATTGGGTTGATTTGCAGAATTGTTTGCGTAACAGTAACAGCTTAGTTGGGGAAATATTAAGTCAAAGCACTGTGAGTACCGGTGGGTCGATCGTCTCTGAGTGTAGGTTGGGAAAATATATCCTGAACTGAGAATTGATCTGTTCGTTGAACCATTAAATTCCAGTATTTAAAGCAAGCAGAGTAGGAGTAGACCTGATCAGACACCGCGTTATGTGGCATCTGATCAGGTATACACTATTTACCAAAGCCCCCCTGCACGAGCACAGCCCAGAATTTACTTTTTACATTGCACCTCTTAGGTGCTATAAACAACCAGTCCCGCGATTTTGTTAATTGTCAGCAACAATAAACAGCAGGCGTGAAGTTTCTGTATTAGAGAATGCCTCGTACACGAGTCTCGTGCAGATTTTCTTTGTGTCGATTGATAAGTCAATACCCCGTACATGAGTCCAGTCTAGATTTTACGTTTTACAAAGCCCTCTGATGGCACAGGGAGAAGACTAAACACTGCTGCCTGGGTTTTGTTCATCGCCAGCAATAGTCACGCGGATAAAAACAACCAACAGCAACACTGCTTTATAACGTAGATTGTTAAATCGCTTCTTTATAAGAAAAGTATTCAGTGAAAAAAAAGAAAGAAAAATAAATGACGTTCTTGGTGTTGTACTGGAAGCATTTTCCTTCAAGACATTACGCAAACACGCCTATACAGATACATTGCCACTTTTATTGCCGAAAAAATGAAGGCTTTAAGATGAAAATTTGTGATATTTTTCTTATTTCTGCTCAAAATATAGATTGTGGGCACTCGTTAGAACCGCCACAAATATAGATTGTGGGCACTCGTTAAAACCGCCTCATCGAGGCGGTTCTAACGAGTACCCACAATCTATATTTTAGAACAGAAATAAGAAAAATAAGGTAAAACCCCCTGAAACCCCAGTTTTACTATATAAAAGTGGGGTTCAAGGGGGTTAAAATTATATAGGCGTGTTTTCGTGATATTTTCCAAATTATTAACGTATCATTTGTTAATGTGTTTATTCGCCTTCTGTATACACATATATCCAATCATCTCAACAGATTTATAATATTTCCTTGATAATGCTTAGCCTCATATGCAAGACAATATACACTGATATGTGCTTGAAAAGTTATTACAGGTACACGTATATCTGCTGTTTGAAATACCGAGGGAGGTACATGTAGAACAATCCGATAACGGATTTTTAGCCCCCCCCCCCCTCCCCCCCCCCGATGTTTATTAATACCACATTTCAAATAGAAGAAATGAATAATCTCTATACTCTATATTACATGCACTTCCATAGACTTTAAGGACCGAATGGATCTTGAATTTGGGGTCTGAATTTCCGTTCAGTTGACTGTTTACAGCTCATGTTAACGGTTCAATCAGCGTAGTGTAACAGAAGCTGGGTGGAAGAAAAACTGGATGGCCGCCATTTTGAAAGCGCTTTCTACAGTTTTAAACATAAACAGAAGAAACAACGTGTTTATGTGATAAAACGCATGTCCATGTTTTCTTTTGTTTAAGAGTTGCATCCGACCCAAACGTCACTCATTCTGAACGTCTGTTGATGTCTTCCCAGACACCATTGCAATTACGTCATGAATGACGTCGACGAGACTGAAACTTTCCCGTATTTGAATATAACGGTTTTACTGCAAAAGCGGTATCTTGTATCTTGTACATAAAGTAGTTCCAGCTAAAGAGAATCAGATTTATTTCTCCGCTAAGAGGAAATATTTCTTCTCAGCAAAAAGGAAAATACCAAGATTATGTCTGGTAGAAATCATAGTATTTCTCTGTTATGCATGTAATATAACATTTTATCCAACTTCTCCTTTGCAAACAGTGTAGATCCATCGAATGCTTCTGCTGATCAGGATCCACACTGCCATAGTTTCTCCTCTCTGGCATTTTCTCGCTCAGTCCCACCACTGCATCCCAGCTACTGAATAACAGTGATTCAGTGCAATGTTTTTAAACAAAGTAATTTGTTCATTCTGCCTGTTAATGCAGGCCGTACGCAGGAGTGACAACCCCCACCCACCCCTCCTAATTTGGAAAATTATCTCAAATTCATGCAGTATTTCACATTCTGCAAATTACCCGGAATTCGCACCCTTCCCACATTTTATAGAGTCTGCGTACGGACCTGAATCATGTTCTAAAATGAAAATGTTGCTGTATGTATGGCGAACAGTGCTGGTCCTGATCAGACGCGATGTACTGTCTTTCCGATTTGGGTCTATGCTGTATGTCTAATAACGATACCACCTTTAAAAGTTTTGCTCTAAAATATTCCTAGGTTCTTAGATATGTTATAAGCAGAAGTGTGAAAAGTAACGTTATATTGTCTTTTTTTTTTTTTGGTCGGCTTAGCATACATATGTGCAAACGTCCATTTCTTTCTAACAATTTTATTAATAGTATTTTCCGAAAGTCGTCGCGTGAGAGCGCGGGCTATATTAAGATACTGTTTTTGTTTTCCTTTCATGACGGAGGCAGCCTGGCATTGGCCTGACCTATTTCGTTTGATCCTTAAATGCCAGTATTTAAGCAAACAGTGTAGTCCTGAGCAGCCGGCTGAGCAGACGCCACATTCCGCGCCACATTCTGATCTGGGTATTCAGTGTTTGCGGAACCCAGCACACGATTCCTTACCAGACTCTATAGATAGCTCTGACTTACATGTAACATCGACAAAAATAGCGCGACGTTTTCTATTTATAATGATAATATTGGTTTCCCCAAATCAGTGATTGTCACGTGGGCAACAGCATTATTTTTTGATTTGCCTCTTAGTAACTTTGGGTCGATTGTAAAACAATCGACCCAAAAACAGGTGTTGAATCTTTACATTTCTGATACAGGTTTAAAACTACATGTAGTGGCATGTTTTAGAATTCGTCTTCTTTGCCTTATTCTCGATCATTGGAGGTCCGCTAGAACCGCCTCAGTGAAGCCATTCTAAACTTTCTTTTTAGTAGAGTTACAATACTAATCCTTATCTCTGCAATCCCCACTTTTTATTATATAAATCATTGCCTTCTCTTCTACTTAACAGCAGTGCTCACTGCAAGGGTGTTAGTGTAATGTACGCACTATAACAAAAATGAAAAGTCCGTGAAATGAACACTCCATCAAACCCACTTTATATAGAGAAAACTGGGGTTATAGGGGTACAAATTATTTTCTTATTTCTGCTCCAAGACATAGGTTGTGTGTAAGAATCGCCTAGCAGAGGTTGACCTAACGAGTGCCCACAACCAATGTTTGCAATATAAATAGGAAAGAATTATATTGTCGCACAGGTGTATTATCGTAATGTTTTGAGGAATAATACCCCTTGCCCACTCCACATTTTCTCTCAATAAAGTAATGTTTGCAGGGGTGTATATAACTTTAACTTTGTAACGTGATGGGAATGTCAAGGAATAAACTTTTTGTTTTTCAGAAAAATACAAGGTCTGCATAAAACCGATCAGAAAAAGCAGAATGCGGTTAAACTTCATTCCTTTATTATAAGCTGCATTTATTACGATGATTTACATATTAGGTGAAAGTAGATTCATGTAGGTATTTGGATTCTTATCCCTGTCGGTGTTGCAGAGTAATTTTCTATAAACACACGAGTGAGTGAGTGAGTGTTTCAGTTTTACGTCCCACCAACAGCTAAGGTCATACGGAGACGGTACCTCGGTTTATAGACTCATCCGAAAATCTGGAGAAGCCCGGGATCGAACCTGCGACCCCTGGTTTACAAGGCGAGAAGCGTAACCACTCGACCACGGAGGCTTCTATATAAACAAACGAAGAGAAACCATCAGACAGCTTTACAATTCGGTGACGTATATTCATTGACCTACAGTAGCGCTCGGACAAATCACGTAATCAGCCATCAACTACAATCGTCCGTTTTTAAAATAGAAGTCTGTGTAGCTTTCTTCTTCTTTGGGTAAATAAAACATGTAACTGTATGTATAACTTCAGGTAAAACATGTAACTAAGACTTCTAACCCGAGACGCCGTTCTACGCTTTTGGTAAATATGAAACCAAATCTTCGGATTTGAGACGTCTGTATATAAATATAATGTAATAGACAAATAGAGATTGAAGCTGGATACATGTAGTATTCATTTAGCAATGGGCAGAAAAGGTTTGGGAATTCGTAGGCACTAATACTACTAATACATTGAGACTATTCAACCACATAGGAAAATAAAAATCAAAAATGAGTTCCCTTAAGAGCAATGAAAACATTCAAAAGAAAGAAGATGGGTCATACTACGTAGTTTCGGCCAATAAAGCCTCATCAGTGACCCTGTAATGATCCGGCAAAGAAAGCCAGAGGAAACATACTGCAATTTTGCGAATCTCGAATAGGCAGTCGATTCAAAGACTGATATATATCAAAATGGGGTCCAAATAATTAAAAACCCGCCTAGAATATGAGTCTAAACCAATAATTTATTTCCGATTTCTCAGAATATTCACGCTGATCTCAAAGGACCAAAAGTAAAACACAAACTGCACTATGGTTGATGTACGGGGAGACAACTGACGTAAAATAAACATTTACATTAGTTTAGCCTAAGTCAGACTTTGAAACAGCTCTCAAACGATGCACAAAATAAGTCATATAATGGACTGAACGGTACAGAGCAGTTAAGTTTAATTTGAAACACTTTCGAATACATGAATGTTTAAACGATTGAAATGTTTTCATTGATTTAAGCAAGTTTTAGCATTTTATAATGTGTGGATATTCCTGTCATTTGTTTGTGTTTTTTTTTTCATAAATTACAGAAAAAATGGTGGCTATTTTTTATATTAATCTTCGCGAGAATCCTATCCGCCATTATTATAACCACTTAAGTGAATCATTTTTCGTGGCAGATCCAGTTTTGATAAGTACTTACATTACGTTAAATCTAGCCTAAAGATACTTTTGTGTAAAGACAAAATCTAGTCTATAACATTAAAATAAAATCAAAATACCTTCGCATGTAATAAGTCATTCAGTTTAAAGAATTATCTAGAAGCAACTTCTTTATTCCCTTTGGTGTCTTTTATGGATAGAGTAAGTTAATTGTATCAATTCCTGATCTTTGTTTTACTTCTACTTTCTAAAACATTTTTAAATTGTATATGACTGCACATCTCTCACCGAAACATGCTCTATTATTGATTTTGTAACAATGTGATTATTATTGCTAAATAAGAGTACCAATAAGCTATTCTAAAAATGCTTTGTTTTTCTTTTAATTGCAGACAATTAAAATACTTTAGACAACAAATAGTTTCAATATTTTTGTATTTATATCTTTGTTCTACAAATAAACTGCTGGTGAACTGATGATCTTATGTGTTTTAAAAATAATCCAAAACCCAAAGTTTAGAAAAATTGCCAGCCCACGTATTGGATTCCTTTTTTGAAGGAAGCCAACTTGTTTTATCTTTGGAACATTTGATTTATGAGACAAGATTAAAGGCTAACCACAAGGATTCATATTTGGTACATAAACACACAGGGCTTGAGATGTCATTTCATCTCAATGTCGGCTAAATATCAAACAAAATTGGAAGCAACGTCTCCAAAATGACCATCACAGTGTTGACGGGGACGTTAAACCTCAAATTATACAAACAAACAATCAAAAACACACACTGGAAGATTGAACATTTGGTCAATATGACATCAACCTTAAGTCAACCCAGTGGGCACACAACGTGAATGCAACGTCGTATCAAAGTCGATGGATGCAACGTCATGGCGTTGCATCTACGTTGATGCGACGTTGCTTAGACGCCATGTGCCAGGTGGTAGGCTTGATAAACTGTTAAAGGGAAGCTACTCCTACTCTACTTACAAAAGGACAAAGCAAAAAGACCCTCTGGAAAGCAAAAAAGACCCCATTAGCTTAATACATGTTTATATTGAGATAAAAAAAATAGAAACAAAACAGCGCCCTGTTATGTTATAGTTTATCAACGACCAGACTATAGCATGCACAGTGGTACGCAAAAAAGCCGCAAGAAGGCGTAGAAAGGTACCTATGCTTATCAGTATGCAACCTGATTGTTTTGATTAATATCCCAGTACGAATGTACTCTGGCCAGAATAAATAAACAACTTCTGGTGCAAAAAGAGTTCATCAAAAACACGTGAGCTTCGTCGAAAATGTCTGTTTCATGTCTGAGGTACACTTAGATCAGCCGCGCGGTTCCACCGTCCGCAAAAGTCGTACCATTCGAACGGGCCTTTTATAGACCCTCGCAATAGGGCCTTAATCTGCGAACAGCTTATACGTCGATCGAAATGTGCACACGTGGGTTGGCAGGTTGAATGTTTGGATGGGGCCTGGAAAACACCAGGTTTTCTCCGGACGGGGCATGTCTTAGAGGTCAGTCCGTAGGCAGAATGATTCGGCAAATATCGCCAAGAAATACATGTTCGAGGATAAAAGAGTTAAACACAACAGGATTCTAAACAAAGGTAAGTGCATCTCTTTTGATTTTGTTTAATAAAAATATTAAATAGGCATGTCTTAGATAACTATGTTTCCACTGTATCTTAGATGTTGTTGTCGCCCATCGGGGCTTGAAGAAAAAGATGGGCTGCATGATGCTTCCACGCAGAACTGAAACCCACCGAAAACCGCTTAGACGATCTAAGCCTGCCAAGGCTTAGGAGTGCGAGACAGACCGTCCATGCTTCTAAACCCTAATGATGTCATTGGGCGACAGGGCTCGAGATGTCATTTCATATCAGTGTCGGGTAAAAGTCCCACAAAATTGGAAGCAACGTCTCAATAATGACCCATCGACGGGGACGTAAAACCTCAAACCAAACAAAAAAAAAAAAAAAAAAAAAAACCGTCCTAGGCGAGTCCCAGGCTAAACATCGCTATAGAGAATTTTCCCACCGGTTCGTTTGATTTCTGGCTTAACGTCCCCGTCAACACTGTAAAGGTCATTTTGGAGACGTTGCTTCCAATTTTGTGGGACTTTTACCCGGCATTTAAAGTCCGACATTGAGATGAAATGACTTCTAAAGCCCTGCCGCCCAATGAAATCAATAGGGTTTATAAGCATGGACAGTCCGACACTCGCATAGCTTTGCCTGGGCAGGCTTAGATTCTCTAAGCGGTTTACCAGTACTCGTGTGCGGGTCAGTTTCAGCTCATGCAGCCCATCTATTTCTTCAAGCCACAATGGGCGGGGACCGACATCCCAGCAGGCACACGTCGCTGAGGCAACACCAAATAAACGCAGACTTAGATGTGACGTTGCATAAACCCCATGACGTTGCACAGACGTTAATGTGACGTCACAATTACGTCATGTGTCTGCTGGGTTACATTCTTAATCATTAAATAGGAACCTGATATAGTTAAAGTAAGGACCACATCGCCTCTGCTCAAACATATAGACTGTAGTGCTCGCTAAAACCGCCTCGATACAAAAGTATACTCGTTTTCAGGGTGTCCCACAATGACCCGCGGTCTGGACTATTTCCGGTTTATGCGCCATTGTAAGAGTGCATTGTTTATCACTTTATCGCTGGATTTATGTTTCATTTCTTTCGTGTTGGGATTAAAATATATGATAAATATTATTTAAGAATGGAATTTACACTTTTTTGTTACTATATGAGACATGAGACACAGCGTTTTCAAAAGAGCGGGGTACTTAAAACACCGGAAAGGCGCAAAAAGACCACCAAAAAAGCAAAAGGACCCTCTGGAAAGCAAAACAGACCCGTTAGGTTAATACATGTATATATTGAGATAAAAAAAAAGTCGAAACAAAACAGCGCCCTGTTATGTTAGCATGCACAGTGGTACGCAAAAAAGCCGCAAGAAGGCGTAGAAAGGTACAAAAAGTAGAGCAAAAAGACCCATTATAGTGACAATTAAATATGAGAAAAAAAAAAAAAAAACAACCTTATCACGTTAGCCTGCACTGTGTAACGCAAACAAAATGCGCAGAGAGAGAGAGCGGAGAGTGTGTAATTCGTCCATACAAAGTAATGATGCCAGTTGGGCATGTTCGGTCACCACTGTTATATTACATACCATCCTTAGGGCGAACTGGAACTACAGATCATGGACTCGGATCTAATCTGACCACTTTGAAGGCGGTAATAAGTTCGATTTAATCGGAAACAAGAAACGATATGGCACAACAGTGCCGTATCAAATGACTCGATTGTGATTGCATTTATCCATTTCGGAAAAAGGCAATGATATTTCATTATTAAAGCCGTTTAGTTATAAAATTATAACTAGAATTACATGATCAGTGAATTTGCAGTATCAAATGCCGGTTGTACATTTGTTTTTGTTGAATTTCATAGATTGAATATATAAATTCTCGTAACCCGTGTTGAATTTAACAATGTATATTTCACAGAGTTGAATTCGACCATGATTGGACAACGAGCAAAGTCTTAGCGAAATTATAAACTGACAAGCACAATCAGCAAAAAGTCTGGTCTTCTTCATATTTAACACCTTCCTTTCCAACAACAAGAACAACACATTATTATTATTATTATTATTATTTGCTATCATTATTATTATTATTAAAGTTATAAACATTATTAGTTATTTTTTAGTGTTTACCCACTTTATTTTTTATCACATTAATAATAATTATATAGAGGATCTTACATGAGTGCTCGTGTATTATTGAATTTATTAAACGAGTTGAGGAAAAGGGATAAAATGCGAGGCTTTGCCGAGCATTTTATCCTTTTTCCTCAACGAGTTTAATAAATTCAATAATACATGAGCACGAATGCAAGATTCTATTTATCATTTGACATTTAAAACGCATTTTATTTATGATTGTTTACAAAAATATCAATATTCCGCCATTAGTAAACGCGACGTCGTTAAGGACGTCGTACATGTAACGTTACGGGACGTATCTAGCTAATTTGCATATTTAATCCACTAGTGGATTGTCGAAAATAATACATGGCGTTATTACACTCTCAGACGCGACGTCATATGATAAAATAAAATTCATTCATCATCTTTATTTCCTCCAGCAATAGGAGATTTTGAGAAATATATCAAATTATATTACATATACATGAATAGTGAACAATATATACAATGTAGGTTGTGGAGGATATAATAAATTACTTATTACATGTACATTACATGTAATTATAAAGCTCTATGGCCACACAGGTGGCTAGGGCGTATGCAGCCAGGTTTATATGATTGATTTGCATGGGATTCAGCGGTTGTTCTGTGGATTATTAAGTCTGTCTCTGCCATAGCTGTCACGTAAAAAGTCTAAACACTCCTTTTTATAGAGAAAACCACAGCTTACTAGTGTATTCCAGAGTTCGTCTTGAACAGAAGTACAGGTACAATAGACAGCGCCAAGAACTTTTGTCAAGTACTGTTAGCGTCACACGCTGAACGTTCGTTGTATAGGTTGTCTCCTATATTACTACGAATCCATTCCATAAAAACTTTTATCACATGACGTCGTTGATAAGCAGTGGATAACGTCGTGTAATAAAAATCATATGACCACACGTGTAATAACACTTTGGCGGGATTAAGTAACGTCATGACGACGTCCATGTCAACAATGCATTTTTCGTAGAAAACTTGTCAAATTAAAAGGCGATTAAATCCCATTTAAAGTAGTCATATGATAACGAGAATCTTACACTCGTGGTCATTTCATATGAAATTTATAAAACTCGCCGAAGGCTCGTTTCATAAATTTCATATGAAATGACCACTCGTGTAAGATCCTCATTATCGAAGAGGCAGGGTTACCATCACGAAAACTCGCCTATATATTTTTATCCCCGTAAAACCCCATTTTTATACAGGAAATCTCGGGTTTACAGAGGTAAACAATATATAGAGGATCTTACATGAGTGTTCATGTATTATTGAATTTATTAAACGAGGTGAGAAAAAGGGATATTATATGCAATTATACATGAACACGTATGTAAGATTATATTTATCATATGACTTTTAAAACGCATTTTATTCACGATTTTTTTAACGAAAATGTCAATATTCCGCCATTATTAAACGAGACGTCGTACATGTAACTTTATGGGGCGTATCTAACTAATTTGCATATTTAATCCACAAGTGGATTATTGAATTTATTACGATGGCGTCAATACACTCTCAGACACGACGTCATATGATAAATTGTTCTTATTTCTGTTGTAAAATATTGATTGTGGGTAATCGATGGCTCGTGTTCAAATATCTTCCGAGGACCTGGCAATTGTTCCTGCAAGGAAATACCATGGGTAATCGTTGTTCTTGCATAACTTAGATTTCAACGCCAGTTGTTAAGAAAACGACCCAAAGCTCAATATAAATTCCATATAATTTGGCAAACCACGCCGGGGCAGTGGGCAGGCTTAGATCCTCTAAGCGGTTCATTACAATAACAATAAAAATAAAAAATGAGTTCCTTTAAGAGCAATGAAAACATTCATAAGAAAGAAGATGGTTCATACTACGCAGTTTCGGCTAATAAAGCCTCATCATGGACCCTGTAATGATCCGGCAAAGAAAGCCAGAGGAAACAAACTGCAATTTTGCGAATTTCGAGAAGGCAGTCGTTTCAAAGACTGATATAAATCAAAATGGGGTCAAAATAATTAAAAATCTGTCTAGAATACGAGTCTAAACCAATAATGCATTTCCGGTTTCTCAGAATATTCACGCTGATCTCAAAGGACCAAAAGTAAAATATAAACTGCACTATGGTTGATGTACGGGGAGACGTTTTACGGCCGCCACACGGCACAACACCAGCTGCAGTGAAGGCAAATAAAAATAAAAAATGAGTTCCTTTACAGTCTGCAACCTACCTGATTTTCTCACATTAATTGCTCTAAGGAGAGGCTCGTTTTCAAATCCCAGTACTATTAAATGAAATACTACAGCAGACGAAATTAATGATCAAGCTCATTTGAGTTTTATTGCATTATTTTTTTTTATAACTGTGTATAATAGAATGCATTATTGTCTGGTAATATAATCTTAATGAGAGGAATAAAATGAGTATTTTAACATATATTTTGATGTTAATTCTTCATGAGTTTTGATGAAATTTGTGGAATTTTATCTCCTCTTGCTGAGACCTCTAGCAATACACAAGGTACTGCCTAGCAATGACGTCACCATACATAATTTCCCATGAGATATTTGCAAGTTTATTATGCATATTGCAACCAAATTACATTTTTAAATCACTCTTTTTTAATTGTGGAAGATATTTATAATACTTTTCTATCATATTCTGAAATATTGCATGAAAAATGTCTAAAATATGATAATGAGCATGAAAAATACTGTGACCTAGTTTGATATTTTGCAGGATTTTTGGTACCAATTGACATAAACATTAATGATCCAATCTGGCTCAGAGCATGTCAGGGTGGGATTATATGAATGAATGACAGTGTATATATGTATGAAACCATACATATATGGCACATTGTGGGTGTTGCTTGGAGTTCATGAAAACAAAGAGCTAAAACTAATGCCTGTGATTGAAGGAAATAAGTCCATTAGCACCACCTTTTGACATAATTGACCTCTAGATAGAAATGCGAACATGAATGAAATTTACACCAAGAATGAGTTACATATGTGCATATAAAGTGTATGCCAGGTTAGCCAAGGACAAGCCTTTATTCTTGATAAAAACAGCAGTTTCTGATGGGGCCCCTTAGGGAACAGAATCAGGGTACCTGACAATTAATTAGTGATCTGGCTAGCTCAGAGCTGCTAGCCACATTTTAGCTTCACATACAGTAAGAGAATAGACATATCTTTAATAATAAAGTTTTTTATTCTCCAAGACTAAGTTTTAGATATTGATATTATCCAAAATAAAATACCCTTTTTTAAGCACCTGTCTCACTTAATATTGGAATAACCCATGAGTCATCACTTGCTGGTAGAACTAGGAAATATATATACATTATTGTTTTTAACCCATTTAGTACCAGAAACCCCCAAACCAGTACCCTTGCAAACAGTGCAGGCCCAGATCAGACACCACAGAATGCGGCGTCTGATCAGGGCCTCCACTGTTTCCTAACATTTAAGTCATTTTCCAAATAAATTTTGATGAAAACGGAACCTGACACCCCTAAATTTTGGAAAAAAACTCCTGCTATATATAAGGAGGAAGGTTCCATTTGGTACCAAAAGGGTTAATGTTTTGGCGGGGAAACTTAGAGGTGGACATATAGTTGAGAGTGACAAAATGGGGGGAAATTATGATTTTATTATTATTTTCATTCTTTTGCATTTTAAATGGTACAACCATAACTTTGGTTTACTATGAAACCATTTGTAGCAAAACATGTATTTACAATAGCATTCAATATTGTACTTTGACTAACAGGTGTACAGTATTTCCCTTATTTGTCCCTAACGCCCCCATAAGAGTTTCCTGTATCCATGGTGTTAATTTATCATGGTGTTAATTTATCATTCTATCCTAATGTCATGTTGTGAAGTAAAAAGTGAAATTTGAAAAGAAAAAAAAATGTGAAAATGGCTGAAAATAATTGCCAAAAAATTGTTAGTGTTCTGAATGATATGTGTGCTTTTTTGATTATTTCTTTGGTGAAAGTTTGCATTTTGAAGCGTGGATATTTATTTCTGTTTCTTATTCTGACTAATCCCTTGATTAAATACAGAGGGCTGGATGAAACCGTTTCTTTGACAAATGACCAAAAAGCAATACAAATATATACTACCCATGGAAACATCATACCTTATTATGGTAACGGCGAAGCGTTTCATTTGGAATGTCAGTTAGTCAGACATCTGTGTGCACATTTTTCTGCAACACTAATTTTATGCATATTGAATTTCATCAATAAGTCATGGAATAAGAAAGTTAATTATGAGTTAGTTGTGGCTTTCCTTGATCTAACTTTGTTCTGTTGCATAACTTTAAACTTGATAACAGTTTTCGGGAATGACACCGCACCATCACCAGAACAGGTCAGCTGCAAGCCGGGAAAAAGAAAATCATCAGAGGGTACCCCCATATCCAGCAACCAAAGACAGTCTGAACATACTGAAGACAAGGAAGAAGAAAACCCTACGCCCCCTGAAAAAAGAGGTCGAAAACAGCAGATACATAGCGGCGAACCATGTCGGCCATGCTCAGTTTGGGAGCAACTCGGGAATGACCCTCGTTTTGCTGAGGCCCATAGCATGAAAAATCCAAGACATCCTGGCGATATGTACATACAGTTTACCGAATTTCTTTCGGTCAAGAATCAGACCATAACATTGCAAGAGGACAGCTGCATGTGCAATGCATGTTTTGTGGATGCAAAAAAACATTTCACATGTGCCGATAGAGAGCCGCGCTGGGTCGGGATACACATTCCATCCAAAAAGAGTCAAATTCATTGTCCCATTTGCCATAATGACTGGGATGCAGTTAGTGAACAATGCCCCTGTCCAGAGGTTACTTGTTGGGTGTCATCATCTACTTGGACATGTGGGCTTGACATTAATGTTTGGAAACAATATTTTCGATTGGCAAGGAAAAAATTTTACGCGCCCCTGAAAGACTCCTCAGTTATATGTAAAAAACACTACATGGAAATATACCGTCATTTAAAAAATTCTGAATGCATATATTGCCGCACAAAATGCATGCAATCTTGGGGATTTGTTGGAACTCTGAAATCTGCTATAGCTAAACTTTTACCTGATGAAAACCAAAAAAACATATCAGAAACAGACTGGTTATGCTGCAGCTGTGAGAAGATCATTACTGACAAAGTGAAGCCCTGTAAAAAGGAAAAACAATTGTCACATGTCCCAGCCCGACAATTAATGGAAAAAATTTTACAGTTAAATTTATTGAAAGTAAAAACACAGGGATATGTATTAAGAAAGCATATAATGCAGGAATTCAGAACTGCTTTAAAGGACTTACCAACTAAAAAAGATGATATAGATTTTCAGTTTGACAGTTTTCTTTCCTATGAAATCAAAAAGAGACCAGAGCTTGGTTATTTTACCGGAAAATCCAAGATAAGAAGTGCCATAATTTACGATAAAAATGCATTCTCGGAAAAATCCATTATTATCATTCATGATCTTGAAAAGAAAAATGAGAAACTGCAAACGAAATTATCAAATCTTGAACAGTGTGCGGTGACATCAGAACATGAGCTTCAAAAAATGATAGATGCACAGGTGAAATTATTCAGAAATGCTGAAGAAACCTTTGACTATAGAAAACTATTTGAAGCCACTGATAGACAAGATGAACTTCTCAACGAATATTTTCTACAGAAATATCTGCACAGACCAATAGTATCATTTTTTGAGAGAGTATTAGGTATGGACAAAGATGGAGATGCATCCAATAGTCATCAGCAGAAAAGGTGCCTAAAATTACAAATGGTAATTGCTATTTTATGTAACATTCAAAATAAAGAATCACTAATGATGCAAACTGTTCTTGGACTGACAGCATATGCATGTGGACTACGTGACAAAGGGTTTTGGGTACTTAACAAGTTTGGTGTAATATGCAGTATTAACCACATTCGACGGGAAGCTTCAAAGTGGTCAAACATGAGAAAATGCATTGATGAAATAGATAAAAATGCATTCTGGAGAATAACATTTGATAATTTGAATTTTAAACGAAAGTTTGCAAAAACATTTCAAACCTCGGGACAAGTGTTGGGCAGAATGTTGAATTTATTAACTGGTCAAGTTAGTCATCGAACACTACACGCTGACAGTACTAATGATGTGACGAACGATGAAATAAAGCAAAAACTTGTCCTGTCTGAGGATCATTTCTTTTGTCGGCCAACTTCACCTGAATTTACTGCCTGGCAAGAGTTCCAGTCTGCTGTCTTTAAATCTACTAAAGCAACACTTGGAAAGTCTCCCCTTGATCTGAAATGCACCTTATTTGAAAGACTTCAGAAATACTGTCGACATTTCACACCAAATCTACCGGACAATATTGTGTATGCTACTGTGAAAGAAGCTCAGTCCTCTAATATTGACGATGTTGCTTCTTATCTGACGGTTTTAAAGGAGGATCTAAACATTGGCAGAGATGGCTATCCTAGTAAGGCTGTCCTTGGTGGTGACCAACAAACGTATGCTATATTGAAAAATCTCATTAAGAAATATCCTTCAACCTTTTCATGGATAATCCCTGTTCCAGGAGATTGGCATTTATTAAAATGTGCTGCAGAGACTATAAAGGACATGCTATGGGATGGAGGACTTTCAGACTTGTGTAAAGAAGTGAAACATATGAAGGAGCTAACTCAGTGGAAGGATATACATAGAGTATTATCTGCAGTGTATGAATCCTTACTGCATGAGGCCGTATCTGAATTTTCAAGTCAAGACTTTGAAAACATACACTTTTATGAGTATATTTATAAGAACATGAATGCGGATAATAAAGATACACTAGCAAGATTCTGGTACCAAACACTGTATTTTTTAAATGCTTATTTTGGTTACTTCTTTGCTGTACGTTCCGGAAACTTTGATTTGAGAAATGCTTGCCTACCAACGCTTTCTGAGCTTTTTTTTTGCATATTCGCACAATAAATATGAACAATTAGCCTGTGAAACAATTTTTGACAATGTAACTGCTTGTGAGACATTGCTTTCTCATTTTCGAAGCGGAGAATGGACGGTTAGTATTGGAGGGAGACCCTTTCACAATGTTGCCCTCGATGAAGGGCATGAAATGGTCATCAACAAGCGTTTGAAAGAACTTACATCACGCCCGTCAGAGTACAGAACAGTTACACTTGCAAACTTCATGGCATATTTGGATAAGTTTATGGATCTATTACAAAAACATTTCAAGATATTCTTCAAGAGAAAAAATGAAAACAAAACTAAAGATTACGAATATACGTCTGTAATACTGAACAAGTTCAAGGAAGCAAATATATTTGCATGCAGCCAAGAGCGGAAGTTGTGTAATATCTTTAAATACCAACCACCACAGCTAGACAATGAAACAGTATTTGACCTGCTAAGTGCCCAAAAGGAGGGGAATGATAGAATGAAAACATATATAAGCACAACATTTCTGAATGTTTCAGCAAAACCTACTAAAGCTAAGAAAAACCGAAAGTTGAAAACATTTAGCAAAAAGCGTGCATCAACAAGAACACAAAAATCAAAACTGAACAAAGTGACTCTTTTGCTTAAAAGGGCATACATGCAAATCCAAAAATCTGGCAAATACCTTGCTAGAACACTTGAGTATCCCCTGGCTCTTTGTAATGAGTATGGAGAAATGAGGGACAGACACAAGAGTAAATTTCGAGGAGTTCTGGAGTCAAATACTCTTTTGGAAAACATGTTTCAAACTAGTCTCTGTTTTTCCGTAACACAAAAGCCCACTGAGGTGATAATAGATTTCCTGCGTTATTTGCATGCTCCTCCAGCCCCTGATTTGAAAACATACAGTGAACTTGCAAATTATTTTTGGGGGCAGGTTATTCTTAAACTAGGGTTTGGTCGAGGAGCAACACAGGTTACACTTGTCATTGACAAAGAAGAATTTTTACCACCATTGAGGAATATAATTCATCTTGAAAGAAAATCCAAGGTTGGTCAAACATCAAGAAACTACGATTCAGTGAGAATTTCAGATGAGATGCCATTATTTTTTGGGTCGGAATTTGTATCTGCTCTTCAAAATAAAAGTTATAAACGAAAACTAATTGACTATCTGTGTCGTGCCTTTGTTAAAATTTCACAAAACGAGTTAAATGAAAAACAATGTTTTATCATTGACTCAAGTACATTTGGAACAACAACTATGAAAATTGAAAATGGCGAGATCTCAAGTCCTCAGGACAGACATAATAACAAAGGTGAAGCCGACTGTGCTGTCTGGTTTCATGCACACAAATCTAAGTGATCCCAGATAATAATTTGTGCAAATGATACTGATATATGGGTATATGGACTTGCCTTGATGGAAAATGGTCATTTCAAAGACAGTGGATATATTTCAAAACAAATCAGTGTGGAAATAAGTTTTCAGAATGACTATGTTAACATCAATAAAGGACTTCAACTTCTACAAAGTGATGAACGTTTACGGAGACTTACAAATCATAAAGTCTGCGCTTCTGCAGTCCTTGCTGTATATTTGTTAAGTGGAAGTGACTATCTTAGTGCCTTTTTTGGATTAACATCAAATAATTTCTTTCAGTCGTTCTGTAATTTTCTAGATCATATTAGTCCTGATGATGACCTTTTCATTAAAACTGACCTTACAGATGGACATAAGACTGTGAGCCTTTCAGAGGCAGGGTTTTTAAAGTTAGTTTGTTCCACCTACCTCTACAAGTATAAAAATCTTTACCAACACATCAGAAAAACACCACCGGAACTCTATGAATTACTGTCTGTATCAGGCGATAAACAAAGTGATGATGTTAAAAACTTGCTTGAATGGATAGGATATGACATGAAAGAAAACTGCAACATTTCAACATTGGATTCCTGGCTAGATTTTACACGACGGGTTTGCTATTTTAGTAATCAGGGATCACAAAATCTCTATCGTCAGATACCACCATCCAACACAGCGCTTTCATTACAGAAATCCAGAATAGACTATGTTTTAAACATGGCTTTTGAAAGCTGTTTGGACTTTTCCGATTTCTATTTGAAAGTAGAACAGTATGGGTGGAAGAAGACAGGCGAAAAGACTGAGGTCTTGTGGGAAGACAATATAGAACAGATAAAAAAAGAATTATCTACCAAGCGCAAGTTAGCCATAAATAAATGCAGTTGCCAGTCAGTTACCAACAAGTGCAGTGGAAATGGCAGAGGCTGCACAAACTGTGCCAAATCATGCCGGCCTTGCACTGAAGTATGTAAATGCCGAGGCATATGTGAAAATCCACATAACAATGGGGGTACTTGTGAAAAATGTAATAAGAAACCAGCTTTGACCACCAGTGTGCTGAGTGTAAACATCCAGCAGAACCACCCGGAAACATCAGGTGATGACAGTGATGATAATGATACATGCAGCATGACTTCAGGAGACAGCGAAAGTGACGAGGAAAAGACACCTGAACAGCAAAACTTTGAGGATTATTTTTCTGATAATGAAAAATATTTTAATATGCCAGAACTATACTCTTTTACTGACGCGAATGCCCTCTATGACCCCTATCTGGCTGACTTTGAGTTTGAAGATTCTGAGAATGAAGACAATTAATAGTTACATTGCAAACCGACTCTTCAAAAACTTACACCATAATAAGTAATGGAATAACTTTAAAATTTACAATTTATATTTTGCACTTTGAACCAAATTCTCACTGGAAGGAATGTGATGATTGTTTATTTGGATTAACATATAGGATTAACCTGTCTATATAACAGAGGTATTATTAGAATGCAGATCAAAGGTAGGTGTTAATCTAGCTAGACAGAAGGCTTCCAAAATAATACATCCGTGTGTTTGTTTGATTTTGGTTTAACATCCCCATCAACACTATTTAGGTCATTTTGGAGACGTTGCTTCAAATTATGTGGGACTTTTTCCCACCTCTAAGATGAAATGGCATCTTAAGCCCTGTCGCCCAATGAAACCAATAGATCTTATATGTACTGGACGGCCTGACTCGCCCCATTTTGGCAGGCTTAGTCGGTCTGAGCGGTTACCAGTACTTATGTGCGGTCCATTTCAGCTGTGGGTGGAAGCATCGTATAGCCCAATCTATTTCTCCAAGCCATGATGGTCGGGGGCCGAACCATGTGTTAAACTGGCATATTTCATTTATCCAGAAGTAGCATTTTTTTTTTCGGGCAAACTATTTTTTTTTTAATTTCTAGCCCAAATGCTGACTGGGGCTGCTCGTTAACTCCGCCTCTTTCAGGCGGCTCTAACGAGTACCTCCAGTCTATATATACAACAACGCAATCGGCAAGTTAGCAATCGGTCTTCTCCCAGACGTACTTTTGATGTTGTTTGAGACGAATATCAAATACGTGCCGAAAGCTTTGTTGCACCGTTTTGAACTTTCCATCACGTGCTTCTGAACCGGTATTTTAGATTATTGACACACGTCTTTGGACGTTTTACAACCGCGCACCCAGCAAGTTAGCAATACGGCATATCCCGTCGGTTCATTAAAGAGCAGATACGTCAAAAAACACTGACACGCTACACCCGAATTGGTGTTACAAGTGACAAACTATGTCAAAGTAACTGTAAACAATACTTGACATCACCATCCAATACCGGTTAACCCACAGGAGAGGGCGGAGCTAAGCGATTGTCAAAAATCTCTACTCCATCCCGCCTTCAGATTACGCCACGGGTCATGTAAAAATCAATCACCAATTAGCGTATATGATTTCAGTAGAGAATGTTCCCTGTGAGGAGCTTGGCAAGCAATGGAGACTCAGATCAGGCGCTACAGAACGCGGCGTTTGATCGGGGTCTACACCGTTCACATAGAAAGTGGAATTTAGGGCTTGAACGAAAGTTTAGATCTCAGTCCGGGACTATTTTCCCACTCGGTGGCCGTCGGGGACGCTTCCCCTTTCTGCTGGTCGCCTTTGTCGTCCGCTCGCGACGGCCGACGACTGTCCGGTCTGATTACATACATGTGCATACCTTTATCTTTAATGGTCGAGTTTAGTCCTTTGCATCTCGCCTTGATTTAGTGTCGCTTATCATGCAACAGCTTGATGAGAACTGATAATTACCATTGCCTAATATTTTAAACCCCCATAAAAGAATTAACCCTTTGTCCCACATTTTGCTTTCAACTTCTTTATACACAATGTACTTTTGACACGAATCCTTGTAATATATCCTCCTTGTGCAATTCGAATGCATACAGAAATGGTCGGCCTCGCCCATCGGGGCTTGAAGAAATAGCTGCCTGAGCCTACCACGCAAACTTCACGAGTACTGGTAAAGCGCTTAGAGGATCTAAGCCTGCCCATGCAAAGCGATGCGAGGCAGCCCGCCCATACTTATAAACCCTATTGGTTTCATTGGGTGATAGGGCTTGAGATGTCATTTCATTTAAATGACGGGTAAAAGTCCCACAAAATTGGAAGCAACGTCTCCAAAATGACCTATACAGTGTTGAAGGGGACGTTTAACCTCAAATCAAACAAACAAACAGAAATGGGCACAACAGGGGGCTCAGTTATAAAGTGGCTTTAGTGTATATTTAACCCATAACAACCCCTACTTTTGCAAACAGAGATGAGGTCCTACACTGTTTGCCATGTAGCTTGTGAATAATGTTAAGAAATTTTAATGTTTGGCAGTCGGCAATGGCTGTGTCTAAATTTATTTATTCAGCAGGATAAGGGTTAAGATTTATTCACCATATTTGCATTATTTGCTGGCTCCCAGCTTGCACATTGTCAATATTGGACAAACAGGTAACCAGACACCCCTGACCTTCCAGGTCAGGGGGATCTGGTTACCTGTTTTTCGGATATTGATAACCAGCAGACTAGGAACCAGCAGATAATGCAAATAAGGTGAATTGGTTTTTCAGGGTTTCTTCTCTTTTTTCCCGCCCATTTTTTGTCCAGTTGTGAGGAAGGTTTCAACGTTTAAAAGGGTGAGACCATAAAATCACGAAAAAGCACGCAAAAATCCGCCCAAAGATTTTACTAACCGTCGAGTCGAGCAATTAAGTGACAAATATTTTTTTTCAGACTTTAAGTGGAATACATACACCTTCAGGGGAGGTAACTCTTTCAAGCGTATTTTAGTCTCCCATGTCAATAAGGGTCAACTCTTAAAGGAAAGAATTTGCTCCTAAGGAGCAAATTCTTTCCTTTAAGAGTAGACCCCTTTTTCGTAGGACAAAGCTTATAGAAAAGCAAACAGGAAGTTCCGAAAGTTGTCCCCTTTTGAAAAATGTGGAAAATCTGCCAAGTCATTCCCCTCAGATTTCATGTGACCAATAACAGATTTTAATTGACCAATATTTCTGCTTTTCTGTTAGATTGTTTGTTTATTTGATTTGAGGTTTAACATCCCCATTAACATTATTTAGGTCAGTTTGGAGACATTACTTCCAGTTTTGTGTGCAATTTTACCCGACATTTAGAGAAAATGACATTCCAATCCCTGCCACCCAGTGAAACCGATATGGTTTATATGCTCGGATTGTCAGACTCGCCAGGACAGGCTTTGGGAGTTTATGGGTAAAGTTAACAGACATCTGAAGCGTTGCATGCTGTGCCAGTATTAGAGGCTGTTGTGTTAGGCAGCACCATGAACATGTATCTCGTAAGGATCCGAAAGACTTTGGGGCTTGAACCATATGTAATTCGGGTCATTTCTCCGGTCAGTCTCAATGGCGAACTTCCACATAAAAATTATTTACTTAAAATTCAAACTTTTACATCTGATAAAATAAACTTTAGTTATGATATGTTTGGTTATTCTATTTTTAAAGTTTAATAACCAAAAATTGATTTTATTTGCCAGTTTAACGCATTTTGTTATTTGTTGATGGTATGTATAATGGTGTTAGATAGGAAAATCGCAATATCGACGATTCTGTTCTTTTATCATAATATAGGTAATATGATCGCTTTCTTTAATCATGTCCCGACATTTTCTCAACAATCAAATTACCGATAATCCAAGTGTGTGTACATTTGCCCCCGCCCATAGGTGCTTGAAGAAATATATGGGCTGCATGATGCATCCACGCAGAGATGAATCCGGCCCGGACACTAGTACTGATAAACCGCTTAGAGGATCTAAGCATGTTCGGCAACCGCGGTGCGAGGCGGACCGCCCATGCTAATAAACCCTATTGGTTTCATTGGGCGACAGGGCTTGAGATGTCATTTCATCTCAATGTCGGGTAAAAGTCCCACAAAATTGGAAGCAACGTCTCCAAAATGACCTTTACAGTGTTGACAGGGACGTTAAACCCCAAATCAAACAAACAAAACGAAGTGTGTGTACAAAAATTCGGGAAGCAAAACATTCAATAAGTGTTAATCAGCCATATGCTTGATTTGTCACAGCACACCCGAGTGTCGAAAGATGGACGCCGGATTCGGCATTTCCCATCATTGCGATGCTCAATAAAGTTATGCTCAGTAAAGTTCTGTTCCCAACACTGTGGATATAAGTAAGAAATTGGACCACCCTGCACATCTTCATAGGCTCGTAGTTGATACGAACCATACAAACACACCTATTTAATTTTGACCCCTACCACTCAACGTTGGAACTTCCTACTGTTTCTGTGAGTAGCTCCGCTCATCATGGCTTGCAGAAATAGACTGGGCTGCATGATGTTTCCACGCAGAGCTGACCGAACACGAGTACTGGTAAACAGCTTAGAGGTTCTGAGCCTGCTCAGGAAATGTGCGAGTCAGACCGTCCATGTATATAAACCCTACAGGTTTCATTGGGCGACAGGGCTTGAGATGTCATTTCATCTCAATGTCTGGTAAAAGTCCCACGAATTTGGAAGCGACGTCTCCAAAATGATCTATATAGTGTTGCGGCCGCCGACCATCGGGGCTTGAAGAAATACATGGGCTGCATGATGCTTTGATAGTCAGCAATGGGTGTGGCTAAATTAATTTATTCAGCAGGATAAGGGTTGAGTCTCCAAAACGAGACTTATTAGTTTTTCTGGGTTTCTTCTTTTTTCCGCCCAATTTTTGTCCAGATAAGTTCTCAGTAACCACTAGATAGATGTGCAGGAAGATTTCAAAACTTAAGTGTGGACCCAACAGGTCTCCTGGGGGGGGGGGGGGGGGATGAGTTTTCAGTAACCGTCGAGTCAGAGCAATTAAGTGACAAATATAATATTTTTTTTTATTTATTTATTTTCTGTCAACAGGGGCCAACTCTTAAAGGAAAGAATTTGCTCCTCTTCAGTTCATTCTTTCTACTATTTCTATCTATTATCGGTCGAATCAACATTGGAGCGCTTTCAATTCTAGTGTGATCGGTCATTGCCGATCCAGGTTTGCAGGATGAAAACACACACAGTAATCATGTAATAACGATATAGATCTTTAACCTGCACAGAATGAGCCTCCCTGCACGTGCAGGGGGTCCCAGTTAACGTCCCGATGCGGAGGACGATGCACTTTGTGGCATTCATCCGGAGCATGTTCGGACACCGCAGTTTTATTACCGCTGCCGGGAATCAAACCGGGGGCCTCCAGCATCATAGGCAGGTGCACTATACCATTGAGCCAGACCGGCCCCGATAGCTCAGTTGGTAGAGTGTCCGCTCCGGGGAACGGGAGGTCTCGGGTTCGATCCCGGGCCGCGACATACCAAAGTCGTTAAAAATGGTACTAGCTGCTCCTCGTTTGGCACTCAGATTTACGGGGTACAGCTAGGACTGGTCGATTCAGTGTCAGGATAATGTGACTGGGTGGCAGCACTATAAACGTGAGCATTGAGCTCCCTGTCGCAACCAGACACCGTCGTGATATGACTGAAAAATTGTTGAAAGCGACGTTAAACCCGAATTCACACACACACATATACCATTGAGCTACCACGCTTGATTCAATGTCGAGTGCCGGCTCGGCCACTTTAATACATGTATATACAGGGGTTCATTCATTGTTCTTTCTTATTTCTGCTACAGCCTCGGGGTTTTAACGAGTAGCCACAGTCTGTTTCGAGCAGAATATATATTCGCATGTGGGTACTGCTGGTTAGAACCGCCTCGAGGTTATGTTTGTTATGTTTGATTTGAGGTTTAACGTCCCCGTCAACACTGTATAGGTCATTTTGGAGACGTTGCTTCCAATTTTGTGGGACTTTTACCAAACGTTGAGATAAAATGACATCTCAAGCCCTGTCGCCACCTAGAGGTTTTAACGAGTGTCCACAATCTCTGTTTTGAGCAGACTATAGATTGTGGGTACTGCTGGTTAGAACCGCATCGAGGTTTTAACGAGTAACCACAATCTTCTTTTGAGCAGTAATAAAATCGATTGCAACATAAACTGACAGCGCTATTGTCCCACCCACGCTTAAAACGTTCAAAGACGGTTGTCAATCATCTCAAATACCAGTTCAGAAGCACGTGATGGAAAGTTCAACACGGTGCTACAAAGCTTTCGGCACGTATTTGATATTTGTCTCAAACAACATCAAAAGTGCGTTTGGGAGAAGAGCGATTGCTAACTTGCCGATTGCGCTGTTGTAAGCGTGGGCGGGATAATAGCGCTGTCAGTTAATGTTACAATCGATTTTAATACTGCTCAAAAGAAGATTGTGGATACTCGTTAAAACCTCGAAGCGGTTCTAACCAGCAGTACCCACAATCTATAGTCTGCTCAAAACAGAGATTGTGGATACTCGTTAAAACCTCTAGGTGGCGACATGGCTTGAGATGTCATTTCATCTCAATGTTGGGTAAAAGTCCCACAAAATTGGAAGCAACGTCTCCAAAATGACCTATACAGTGTTGACGGGGACGTTAAACCTCAAATCAAACAAAATACACAAAACCTCGAGGCGGTTCTGACCAGCAGTACCCACAAGCGAATATATATTCATCTCAAAACAGATTGTGGATACTCGTTTAAACCTCGAGGCTGTAGCAGAAACAAGAAAGAACAATGGATGAACCCCTGTATATACATGTATTAAAGTGGTCGAGCCGGCACTCGACATTGAATCAAGCGTGGTAGCTCAATGGTATAGTGCACCTGCCTGTGATGCTAGAGGCCCCCGGTTTGATTCCCGGCAGCGGTAATAAAACTGCGGTGTCCGAACATGCTCCGGGTGAATGCCACAAAGTGCACCGTCCTCCGCATCGGGACGTTAACTGGGAGGCCCATTCTGTGCAGTTTAAAGATTTCTTCGTTATTACATGATTACTGTGTATGTTTTCATCCTGCAGACCTGGATCGGCAATGACCGATCACACTAGAATTGAAAACGCTCCAATGTTGATTCGACCGATATAGATAGAAATAATAGAAAGAATGAATTGGAGAGGAGCAAATTCTTTCCTTTAAGAAAAGAAAATAAATAAATAAAAAAATCAGAAAATAAATAAATAAAAAAAATATTTGTCACTTAATTGCTCGACTCGACGGTTACTGATTTTTGCGTGCCCCCCAGGAGACCTGTTGGGTCCACACTTTTAAATCTTGAAATCTTCCTGCACAACTTCATTTTCATATCTGTCTAGTGGTTACTGAGAACTTATCGGGACAAAAATTGGGCGGAAAAAAGAGAAGAAACCCAGAAAAACTAATGTCTCGTTTTGGAGACTTAACCCTTATCCTGCTGAATAAATTAATTTAGCCACACCCATTGTTGGCTACCAAAGCATCATGCAGCCCATGTATTTCTTCAAGCCCAGACGGGCGGGGGCCGCAACACTGTATAGGTCATTTTGGAGACGTCACTTCCAATTTCGTGGGACTTTTACCAGACATTGAGATGAAATGATTTCTCAGGCCCTGTCGCCCAATGAAACCTATAGGGTTTATATACATGGACGGTCTGACTCGCAACACATTTCTTAGGCAGGCTCAGACCCTCTAAGCTGTTTACCAGTACTCGTGTTCGGTCAGCTCTGCGTGGAAACATCATGCAGCCCAGTCTATTTTTGCAAGCCATGATGGGCGGGGCTATTCACAGAAACAGTAGGAAGTTCCAACTTTGAGCGGTAGGTGTCAAAATTAAAAAGGTGTGTTTGTATGGTTCGTATCAACTACGAGACTATGAAGATGTAATCACAGTGTTGGGAACAGAACTTTATTGAGCATCAATGATGGGAAATGCCGGATCCGGCGTATTTTTTACGCCAGTTTTGTTTGTTTGATTTGAAGTTTAACGTCCCCGTCAACACTGTAAAGGTCATTTTGGAGACGTTGCTCCCAATTTTGTGGGACTTTTACCCGACATTGAGATGAAATGACATCTCAAGCCCTGTCGCCCAATGAAACCAATAGGGTTTATTAGCATGGACGGTCCGCCTCGCACCGCGGTTCCTGGACAGACTTAGATCCTCAAAGCCGTTTACCAGTACTAGTGTGCGGGCCGGATTCAGCTCTGCGTGGAAGCATCGTGCAGCCCATATATTTCTTCAAGCCCCTATGGGCATTTTTTACGCCAGATTTTGCGTAAAGTTTCCAGTCGTGGCCAGTATTTTTTCTCCTGTCGCGTTCGTCTTTGTAAATGACAGCGAGTGCTCAATTGATCAAAGGATTTAACAGTCTCAGGTCTGTAGGCTGGTGGGTATTGCCCATCGCGACTGCGGAAAAAAATGACAGGTCCATCTTGCGACACTCGGGTGTGCTGTGACAAATCAAGCATGTGGCTGATTAACACTTATTGAATGTTTTGCTTCCCGGATTTTTGTACACACACTTGGATTATCGGTAATTTGATTGTTGAGAAAATGTCGGGGTATAATTAAAGAAAGCGCTCATTACCTATATTTTGATTAAAAAACAAAAACAAAAAAAAAAAAAACAGAATCGTCGATATTGCGATTCCCTATCTCACACCATTATCCATACCATCAACAAATAACAAAATGCGTTAAACTGGCAAATAAATCCATTTTTGGCTATTAAACTTTAAAAATTGAATAACCAAACTAATCATAACTGAACTTTATTTTATCAGATGCATTAGTTTGAATTTTAAAAATTGATTCGAAAATAAACATTTTTTATGTGGAAGTTCGCCATTGCGACTGACAGGAGAAATGACCCGAATTACATATGGTTCAAGCCCCAAAGTCTTTCGGATCCTTACGCGACACATGTTCATGGTGCTGCCTGACACAACAGCCTATAATACTGGCGCTTCAGATGTCTGTAAACTTTAGCCATAAACTCCCAAAGCCTGCCCTGGCGAGTCGGACATGCAACGCTTCAGATGTCTGTTAACTTTAGCCATAAACTCCCAAAGCCTGCCCTGGCTAGTCGGACCATCCGAGCATATAAACCATATCGGTTTAACTGGGCGGCAGGGATTGAAATGTCATTTTATCTAAACGTCGGGTAAAAATTTCACACAAAACTGGAAGTAATGTCTCCAAAATGACCTAAATAATGTTAATGGGGATGTTTAACCTCAAATCATGTAAACAAACAATCTAACAGAAAAGCAGAACTGTTGGTCAATTAAAGTCCGTTATTGGTCGCATGAAATCTGATGGGAATGACTTGGCAGATTTTCCACATTTTTCAAAAGGGGGCAACTTTCGGAACTTCCTGTTTGCTTTTCTATAAGCTTTGTCCCACTAAAAAGGGGTCTACTCTTAAAGGAAAGAATTTGCTCCTTAGGAGCAAATTCTTTCGTTTAGAGTTGACCCTCATTGACACGGGAGACTAAAATACGCTTGAAAGAGTTGCCTCCCCTGAAGGTGTATGCATTCCACTGAAAGTCTAAAAAAATATATTTGTCACTTAATTGCTCGACTCGACGATTAGTAAAATATTTGGGCGGATTTTTGCGTGTTATTTCGTGATTTTATGGGCCCACCCTTTTAAATTTTGAAACCTTCCTCACAACTGAACAGAAAATGGGCGGGAAAAAGAAACCCAGAAAACCCAATAAGTCTTAACCCTTATCCTGCTGAATATATATATTTAGCCTCAGCAATTGCCGACTGTCAAACATGAAAATTTCTTAACATTATTCACAAGCTGCATGGCAAACAGTGTAGGACCTCATCTCTGTTTGCAAAAGTAGGAGTTGTTATGGGTTAAATATACACTAAAGCCACTTTATAACTGAGCCTCCTGTTGTGCCCATTTCTGTTTGTTTGTTTGATTTGAGGTTTAACGTCACCTTCAACACTGTATAGGTCATTTTGGAGACGTTGCTTCCAATTTTGTGGGACTTTTACCCGTCATTGAGATGAAATGACATCTCAATCCCTGTCACCCAATGAAACCAAAAGGGTTTATAAGTATGGGCGGGCTGCCTCGCATCGCTTTGTATGGGCAGGCTTAGATCCTCTAAGCGCTTTACCAGTACTCGTGTAGTCTGCGTGGTAGCCTCGTGCAGCCCATCTTTATCTTCAAGCCCCGATGGGCGGGGGCCGACCATTTCTGTATGCATTGGAATTGCACAGGGAGGGTAAATTACAAGGATTCGTGTCAAAAATACATTGTGTATAAAGAAGTTGTTTTGTGAAAGCAAAATGTAGGACAAAGGGTTAATTCTTTCATGGAGGTTTAAAATATTAGGCAATAGTAATTATATATCAGTTCTCAACAAGCTGTTGTATGATAAGCACTAAATCAAGGCGAGATGCAAAGGACTAAACTCAACCATTATAGATAAAGGTATGCACATGTATGTAATCAGACCGGACAGTCGTCGGCAGTCGCGAGCGGACGACAAAGGCGACCAGCGGAAAGGGGAAGCGTTCCCGACTGCCACCGAGTATAGGCTGGGATTTTTTTTTTTTTTTTTTTTTTTTGGTTTTACGGCCCTTTCAAGATTATTTCACTCATATCGAGCCGGTCGTTAATCAAAGGTGGGCGAAAACCGGAGTACCCGGAGAAAAATCACCTGACCTTCCGTTGCAGAACATGGCGTCTCACATGTGACCCGAGCGAGGCTCGAACCACAGCGGTGAGAGACCAAATGATCCAGAGTCAGCGCTCTTAACCACTAGGCCACGGAGGCCCGTGTAGGCTGGGAAAATAGTCCCGGACTGAGATCCAAACTTTCGTTCAAGCCCTAAATTCCACTTTCTTTGTAAACAGTGTAGACCCCGATCAGACGGTGCGTTCTGTGGCACCTGATCTGAGTCTCCATTGCTTGCCAAGCCTCTCACAGCGAACATTCTCTACTGAAATCATATACGCTAATTGGTGATTGATTTTTTACATGACCCGTGGCGTCATGCAGTAGATTTTTGACAATCGCTTAGCTCCGCCCTCTCCTGTGGGTTAACCGGTATTGGATGGTGATGTTAAGTATTGATTACGGTCAGTTTGACATTCTTGTCTCTTGATACACCTATTCTGGTGTAGCGTGTCAGTGTTTTTTGACGTATCTGCTCTTTAATGAACCGACGGGACATGACGTATTGCTAACTTGCTGGGTGCGCGGTTGTAAGAAAAATGTGTACCCCTGTAAACCCTACTTTTTTCTGTATAAAAAGTGGTTTTACACGACTTGTTAACCTGACGCTGTAGATGACAAGTTTACTGATACATTATTTTTAACTCTTACAATGCCAATCACAACAATTGTCGTCTGCTTTGTCACCTGTTACTTTAAAAATCATTTTTGCAATTAGTGTGGACCCAGATCAGACAGTATGATCTGGGTCCACACTGTTTGCCTTGCATGCAAAAATATTTATAAGATGTTTGTAAGAAACGTAGCAGACGACATAAACAGAGGACATTTTCATATGCAGGCTTTCGTGATATCTTAACCCCTAGGATGCCAATCACAACAATTGTCGTGTGCTTTGTCATTGCTGGTCACTTTGAAAGTCATTTTTGCTATGAGCAGTCTGATCAGGATGCGCACTGTTTGTCTGTGTGCAAATTTGCAAGTAGGCAAGCAAACGACATAAACAATAAACAGACACTTTCAGATGCTGTTTTCCTGGAAGCTGAAATATTCTAAAATAAATTGTGATCTGCCAGATAAGAGATGAAAACCCGCATGTATTGGTACTTCTGCATGTAAAGCTAAATAGCATGTAAACCAATTTCCTTTAATTTACCTAAACCACCATATTGTTTATCATAGTTACTGCAGTCAAAGCGAGGCTGAAATTAGCTCCAGTTATGGTGTCGGGTTACAATATGCAGCAGTAGGTTTCTTACTGTTAAGAGCAATGAAAACATTCATAAGAAAGAAGATGGGTCATACTACGTCCCAGGAATAATTAAGTTATTAAAAAAGAACAACAACAAAAATCCATATCCACTTACCGTTACGGGTAGACAACCTTGTAAAACCCACTGCACCAGAATATCGACAACATAACAATACTCCTCTGGTCATAACGGCTTATTTATCGTCAAATTTGCACGAACAAAAACAGACAACACCTCTCACGCCACGTGTAAACAGGTGAAGAGGCCAAAAGGTCATTGAAATAAACCGGTGTAAGGATAAATCTAGTGGCTATCAAATCTGAATCTGAATAGCACATTCGAAGTCCCCACTCTACCTCAACCTCAAATACACAAGTACTATTTAAAATAATAGGTAGCTGATGGTTGGTCTC
Organism: Lucinisca nassula; assembly: GCA_963580285.1. NCBI lineage: Eukaryota > Metazoa > Mollusca > Bivalvia > Lucinida > Lucinidae > Lucinisca > Lucinisca nassula. Next base: position 30,240,625 of record OY757020.1, read on the forward strand.
TCTCGTACTCAAATCTCTCTCTCTCTCTCTCTCTCTGTCTCTCTCTCTCTCTCTCTCTCTCTCTCTCTCTCTCTATTAATCTTATAGATCTACATTATTCTTATACCATACCTGCTGATAAATAAATAATCTAGTAGAAGTAACAAATCTGTATTAAATCCCACTCAGAACTTACGTTGACGTGACGTTGGTTAGACGTCGTATCAGAGGTACTTTGACTTTGTTGCAGCGTCACAACAACGTCGGTACAAAGTCACCCACAAACGAGATGCCGCATCTTCGTCGAAGCGACATCAACTCATGGTGTCGCATCGACGTTGAATCGACGTCTCAATGATGGCAACGTATGTATGTTGGGATAATGTTGTTAAATTGTATTTCTTAAGTGTTGTATCTCAAATACTGGTTTCAACTATATCTATATATAAAACATGCTGTAAACAGTACCACTTGGAAAGGACCAAAATAGGCAACGCCTACGTCCAATCCAATGGTACATATATATACTCTTTTTGTGTGTATGTATGTTACCATGAAATTTCTAATAAATAAATAAATAAATGGGTCATACTACGTAGTTTCGGCTAATAAAGCCTCATCAGTGACCCTGTAATGATCCGGCAAAGAAAGTCCGTGAAATGATCTATGTGAAAGAAGAAATAAGAAATATGTTATCATTTCAACTAATATTTGTCATTTCAGACACCATGTTGGAAGCCATTATTTCACATGAACATGCTTTCCTAAAGTTACCAGTTCTTTCAGCGTTGCATGGAAGCACCATGCAGCCTATCTATTTCTCCAAGCCCCGATTGGCGGGGGCTAACATGTCTTAGTAATGATAGTGGTAATTTTACATCACGAAAACACGCCTATATAATTTTGACCCCTTGGACACCACTTTTATATAGTAAAACTGGGGTTTCCGGGGCGGTATACCTTATTTTTCTTATTTCTTGTATAAAATATAGATTGTGGGTACTCTTTAGAACCGCCTCGATGAGGCGGTTCTAACGAGTATCCACAATCTTTATTTAGAGCAGAAATAAGAAAAATGTCGCACTTTTTCATCATAAAATTTTTATATTTTCGGCGATAAAGGTTGCAATGTATTTGTATAGGCGTGTTTGCGTAATGAAGGGGTCAAGGACGAGTTCGTCAAAGCCATAGTATTCAACCAACACTGTTTGAGTCATTATAGTTTAATTATGTTTTGATTTCAGATGAATAGAGCGGTTCTCCTTTCACTCCTGCTGGCTACCATCCTCTCCCTTTCAAGCGTAGACCACTTTGCTGAGGGTCGTATCTGTCGACCGGCTGGGAACAGATGCGTGGAAACTTACAGTCGGCGTTACTGCGCAACTCGAAGGCAGGGCTACTGCGCACGTTTGGGTAGTCATTGCAGATGCATGCCCAGACTTCTACATAGGCTGGCAATGCACGACGGCGTATACTCCTTCATGAGTGTAAAAAATGTGCCGCAAGTTTTTCATGAGCCGCCTATAATAATTTCTAAACAGAAATATAACACTGCCTCAGGAATTTAATGATATACAGATACAATTTATAAATGACCGTTGTGGTTATCTTGTAAAAGTTAAAGTTTATAAATGATTGTAAAGTTTAAAGTTTATAAATCGGGTTGGAACACAAGTTCTTTCAGCAGTAGTTTTGACCCTTACCTAACACAGCTGTTACAATAGACTTGACATTAAGTAGTTTAGGTCGTAGTACCAAAGCGTTAATCCAAAATCATTAATCCATAGAGAAATGGCAAATGATTAATGTTCAGACCAACAGACAATGACTCCAGAAGAGTGTAATCAGAGAGAAAATGCGATGTTTAGAAGGACATACATTAATATCCATAGGGCTGCTCAAGATAAAATTTGTTGGTACCCGTTATAACCGTTAACATCATGATCAGGAAATATACACAAAACTTTTTGTTTCACTATTCGTTGTAACACGGTTTGATATTTCACGTTTTTATGATTAAAAGATATATATATATTCTACAGAGTGAGTGAGTGTTTGAGTGTTTTGAGTTTTACGTCCCACCAACAGCTAAGGTCATACGGAGACGGGACCTCGGTTTAAAGACTCATCCGAAAGTCTGGAGAAGCCCGGGATCGATCCTGCGACCCCTGGTTTACAAGGCGAGTAGCGTAACCACTACACCACGGAGGCTTCTATATAGATTTTACAGACCAATGGCCATAACTAATCACTTTTCTATATAATCTATACATTTTTTCTACATAATCTACTTCATGTTAACAAGGCCTTGTGATGAGCACGCCTCTTAACCCCGCTTTATAAAGACAAAACTGTGGTTTACAGGGGTATAATTATTTTTCTTATTTTCCATTACGATAACACACCCGTGCGGCATAGTGCATTTTTCTTTTCTCCCAAACGGCTACTTTTCTGAAGAAAATTCGTGATATTTTTCTTATTTGTACTGCAAACATAGGTCGTGGGTGCTCGTTAGAACCATCTCATTGAGGCGTTTCTAACGAGTACCCACAACCTATGTCATTACGAATACATTCCCGTGCGATATAGTGCAATTTTTTTCATCTTAAAAATTGTTACTTTTCTGTCGAAAATCTGTGATATTTTTCTTATTTATACTGCAAACATATGTTGTGGGTGCTCGTTAGAACCGCCTCAATTTGAGGCGGTTCTAACGAGTACCCACAACCTATGTCTTGGAGCAGAAATAAAAAAAACTATTGTATACCCCCGTAAACCCCAGTTTTCTCTGTATAAAGTGGGGATTAGGGGGTGTTCATTTCTCGGGCTTGTTCACGTGATGTTTTGGAGCAGAAATAAGAAAAATAATTTATACCCCCCTAACCCCCAGTTTTCTTTGTATAAAGTGGGGATTAAGGGGGTGTTCATTTCACGGACTTGATCACGTGATGCTATTACCATACATAGCTTATGGGTACTCGTTAGAACCACCCACAAGCTATGTTTGAAGTAAATGAAAGAATGATCTTTGACACAGTTTTTCTGTATAATATATACATTTTTGTTTGGATACAGTACTGTTGTTTTACTAACACAATTACTGTTTTGGAACCATCAACTATGTTATAAAGAGGTTGTTGAATGTATATTGTGACCTCTGTCTTGTGTCAGGCAATCTATCGTTTTGAGAGATCTAGTTTTTTTTTTCAGTGTAACGGCCCGGCCAACGTTATTTAGGTCATATCGAGACAGATAGTTTACCTAGCAACGCATTTCGTGGACAGGCCTTCAGATAAACGGTTAACAAATACATTACCGTAAAAATCATACAATTCATACACATTGAGGACTTGCTGGAATTCTCCTAAACTTTTAACAAATTCGTTTTATGATCCAGTTCAGGAGCAGTCTGATCTGCACTGTTTGCTAAGGCCTATCTGTTCTAAAACTTAGGATTACTACGGTACATATTCTTTCGCCAGTTGCTGAGTTACGTAGATTAACGTATTAACATCCCCGTGTAACAAGCCCATGTAACGAATACCTCACCGATCCCTGCTGGAGAACATTGGGGATTACAGGGTTCATGTATACTTTATTTCCTTATTTTTACTCTGAAGCAGAGACTGTTTGTACTCGATAGAACCGCTTCAACGGAAATGTGAATGACACCATTGTACCATATGAGCATCGCCCCCGCCAATCGCGGCTTGGTGAAACAGTCTGGGCTGCATGATGCTTCCATACAGAGCTGAAACTAACCACACACAAGTACTGGTAACCCGTTTAGAAGGTTTAAGTCTGCCCAGGCAAAGTGGTGTGAGTTAGACCGTCCATTGCATACATCCCTTTTGGTTTCATTGGATTGCGGGGCTTGAGATGTCATTTCACCTCATTGTCAGGTACATGTAAAAGCCCCATAAAATTGGAAGCAACGTCTCCAAAATGACCTAAATAGTGTTGACGGGGATGTTAAACTTCAATTCTAACACAGCGCGCCTATATAGACAATGCAAAATAACTGTGTTTTATTCTGCAACAAATCACAGCTCGGAAGAGCGTGACTTGTGACGTCATTAAAAACTGCAAATTTATGACGTCACTAGTCGATTTACTTGACGTTAGACGGTGTAACGTCATTTTCTAGCATCGAAAACGTTACAAAAGGATATTAATGCATGTGTTTCAGTCGATAATTTTAGCGGGATCTCTTCTAACAATGGCGAAAAGTTGTTAGATTTTGAAGGAAACAACAGCATTATTGCCGATTTTCAGCGTGTTAGAATCGAAATAGATCAGCTCTAGCCAGTGATTTGTCGGGTAATAAATCACAGTTTGTCGGTCAGTTGTACGTAGACAAATCACGCGCGCTACGCGCTCGTGATTTGTCTACTTTACAACTGACCTCCAAACTGTGATTTATTACCCGACAAATCACAGTTAGAGCTGATCTATTTCTTAATCAAAACAAAAAAATATATAAATCACGAGTAGCTCATGCTAGCATTGTCAAAGGCTTAGAAATTTAATGAACATGGGTCATTACGAAATCACGCCTATACAAATGTATTGTAAACTTTACCGCCGAAAAAAAGCGAACAATTTTAAGATGAAAAAAATGTGAAAATTATTTTTCTTATTTCTGCTGGAAATATAGGTTTTGGGTACTCGTTAGAGGCGGTTCTAACGAGTACCCACAACCTATATATTTGAGCAGAATTAAGAAAATAAGGTTTATCCCTGTAAATCCAAGTTTTACTTTATAAAGGGTCAAAATTATATAGGCGTGTTTTTGTGATGGTTCATGTATTATTGAATTTATTAAACGAGTTGAGGAAAAGGGATGAAATGCGAGGCTTTTAATAAATTCATCAATACATTAGCAAGAATGCAAGAGTCTATCTATCATATGGCATTTAAATCGCATTTAATTCACGGTCCGCCATTAGTAAATGCGACGTCGTTAATATAAAGGACGTCGATAATGTAACGTTACGATGCGTTTTTTTTAACTAAATTGCATATTTAATCCACAAGTGGATTACCGGGGTGAGGCTCAATTCCTGCTGGCATCTATCTAATCCGCAGGCACTGCCACAGCAACAGGCACCTCAGCTGTAGGAAGGAATTGAGCCTTAATGGGATTACTGAATTATATACATGGCGTTATTACATTCAGAAGTTGATTACCGGAGTAAGGCTCATCTATCTAATCAGCAGGGTGCCACGTCCACAGCAGCAGGAACCTCAGCTGTAGGAAGTAACTGAGCCTTACTGGGATTACCGTATTATATACATAGAGGATATTTACTTTTTTGAGATGAATACCAAACATATTTCATCGATTGTGTTGAAAATATCAGAATTTACACGAGTGCGAAGCGCGTGAAAATTCTGATGTTTTCAACACATAGGATGAAATATTTTTGATATTTATCGAAAAAAAGTAAATTTTCTTTTTAGATGATAATATTTTAGGCCACTTACTGTAATTGATCAATCGGAGCTTACGTCACAATATTGACTTGGCTATGACGTCACAACTGTCAATTGCAGACCATAAACAGATCGCCATTTTAATACATCATTTTTACAGTTCAAAGAATGCTTTTTCAAGGTATTTTATAGAATTATTTTATAGATAACATATGAATTTTGGCGAAAAAGTAGTCCGGGCTGCTACTGTGAAAATAACATGGCCATCTTATTTTTAACACTGCGAAAATATCATTTATACTTTCACACTTTTATTTGTTTCAGATAAGCATTGAATTCATTGCTGTGTATAAAATAAATGGCGTTATTACATTCTCAGACGCGACGTCATATGATATAGTAATTACATGGCTAGTGTCTTTAATAATAAAATATAATTGGTGAGCCTTAGACAATTTTATAGGCAATTTTATAGGACGAGCTTTAGCGAGCCCCTATAAAATTGTCGCGGCGAACCGATATTTTATTATTAAAGACACTAATCATGTATTTAGTTCATACAATCAAGGGATTTTGCAAATAATTGGCAAATTTAAGCAAAAAAGACAGCAGACAGTGTGGCATGTTTAACGACATTCAGTGCCTTGGTGCGCACACGTAGTATAACGTGACGTTAACGAGTGCAAAGTTTCTGACGTCACCGCGCGACAAAGACGTATATAGGAAACAACATAAAGGTTGAATAAAAAAATTCTCAGCACTTTACATTATGTATGAAAATCTGAAAATAAATAGTTTATTTTAGCTTTAGAAATTATTATTGAGGTGAGACGTAACTGTAGTAGTAGTGCGCAGTTATTCCAATGGGCCATTGAAACCAGGAAAGGCCGAGAACGTAAGAGCATAACTGAAATTTCTGAAAATCTGTTCAAATAAATATTACAAAGATTTTAACTTACAGTTTCGTTGTTTTCCCATATGTAATTGCTTACACTTGCAAATTAGTGACCTGAAAAGTAGGTCCGGTCTATAAACGGTCAGTAGATGTATTATAGGTCAGTAGAATGTATTATAGGTCATTACCGATTATAGCGTGCAGTTATTCGACCCCTTTATTAGGATGCCTGATTGCGGTATGAAAGTTTATCTTTTACATAAATTGTCAGGAATTCTAGTTATGCCGAGCGATTCTACTTTCTTTCTCGAAGCCGAGCCTGATAAACATGATATCAAATGACACGAAGCTAGCATTCTATTTATCAGTTAATCCCTTTGTACACGCTTACAGTTTTGCCATTTTCCCCAGTAGATTGCATAGAAGTACAATGTCAAGTTGGCCTGATAAATCTTACTTGTCCTGAGATAGCATGTCTTTATCAGGCCAGGGTGTTACAATGCATTTATTATAGAGGGTAACTGATAAAAATATTTTAAAAACCTCAGTTATCAGACTAGTAGCTAGTCTACTCATATGAGTATACTATCGCAATGTTAGAACTAATCCATTTATTCATATCGTCCCAAATTACTAACCAACAGCGTGCGCGACTGATTTACCCGACAAAATGTGATTTGTTACTCAAACCTGATCTACTTTGATATTTTCGCACTAAAAATTAACAATAATTTTGCTGTTTCCCTCAACTTCCTCCAGCCTTCCGCCATGGTACGTTACAGTACAAGAAAACCCGCCAGCGCGTTTTTATGCGATAAAATGACGTTGCATTTTTTTAACCGCCAAGGAATCAACGAGTGATGTTATATAATGTAGGGATTTCGCGACAAGCTTTTTTTTCTCAGTGATTTTCCAGAACATTCCCTTTGCCTATATAAGTGCGTTGTGTTGGAACTGTTTGTTTCCAGCCAGCACTATTTAGGTCATATCGAGCAAGTCAGTGTCCTTTGGCAGGCATTTACATAATCGGTTAACCAGTGCAGTGCACATTCATTCGCCAGAAACTGAATACGATAACAAATCCGTGAACCATAGGGCATGTTTTTATATCTCCAAAATGGTTAATGATGAAAATCCGTGATATTATCTTATTTATACTGTTAACATAGGTCGTTGGTGCTCGTTCAAACCGCCATGATGAGGCGGTTCTAACGAGTACCCGCAACCTATGTATTGTAGCAGAAACCAGAAAAAATAATGCACACCCCCGTAAACCACAGTTTAATCTATATAAAGGGGGGGGGGGGGGGGGTAAGGCGTGTTTGTTTCACAGATTTGATCATGTGATGCTGACAGCGTAGATCCCCAGAAAACGCCGCGTATAAAGAAAGTTCACATGCGCAAAACCGAAGAAGCTTTCCTCTCTCTCTCTCTCTCTCTCTCTCTCTCTCTCTCTCTCTCTCTCTCTCTCTCTCTCTTATGGCACAACAACACTCAAAAAGACCATTAAATCTCAGATACCGAGAGGCAATAATGAGGCAAGGACAAACGTTGACAGCATGTGCGTTAGCTTATCCGTTTCAAATTGATCTCCTTTCTTGAAAATCCCCCATGGTACACAGCGTATTCGCTTTTGGTTCCATAAAACTGGTATTGAGAGGTTGCAGATGACGTCACACACGTACATGTACAGTTATCTTTCTTGCTGAAGACACCAAGGTTAATTTTAAACAGAATTTTAATGTACTTTCCTTGTACATGTAAATAACTTTCTTGTCCCTTGGACAATTATGACTGTACCTTATCTATTTAATTGTTCTGTTACACAGGAACGATCACAGTCACATATTAACCCCTTCAGTGTTTTATCACAGAGGGATAAGCGGTCAAAAATGAATACATTTTTACACAAAAAACCCGTATGTTGTCTTCAATATGGCGGATCATGAAAAAACCCGTCTGTTGTCTTCAATATGGCGGATCACAAAAAAAAAAACCCGTCTGTTGTCTTCAATATGGCGGATCACGAAAAAACCCGTCTGGTGTCTTCAATATGGCGGATCATGAAAAAAACCCGTCTGTTGTCTTCAATATGGCGGATCACAAAAAAACCCGTCTGGTGTCTTCAATATGGCGGATCATGAAAAAACCCGTCTGTTGTCTTCAATATGGCGGATCAAAAAAAAAAAACCGTATGTTGTCTTCAATATGGCGGATCATGAAAAAACCCGTCTGTTGTCTTCAATATGGCGGATCACAAAAAAAACCCGTCTGTTGTCTTCAATATGGCGGATGACGAAAAAACCCGTCTGGTGTCTTCAATATGGCGGATCATGAAAAACCCCGTCTGTTGTCTTCAATATGGCGGATCACAAAAAAACCCGTCTGGTGTCTTCAATATGGCGGATCATGAAAAAGCCCGTCTGTTGTCTTCAATATGGCGGATCACAAAAAAACCCGTCTGGTGTCTTCAATATGGCGGATCATGGAAAAACCCGTCTGTTGTCTTCAATATTGCAGATCATGAAAAAACCCGTCTGATGTCTTCAATATGGCGGATCATGAAAAAACCCGTCTGTTGTCTTCAATATGCGGATCATGAAAAAACCCGTCTGGTGTCTTCAATATGGCGGATCATGAAAAAACCCGTCTGTTGTCCTCAATATGGCGGATCATGAAAAAACCCGTCTGTTGTCTTCAATATGGCGGATCATGAAAAAACCCGTCTGGTGTCTTCAATATGGCGGATCATGAAAAAACCCGTCTGTTGTCTTCAATATGGCGGATCATGAGAGGAGAATCTTACAAAACTGCGGTGTCTGCAACCTCTCGATTGTTCTTGTCTTTGCTACAAAAATAGATTGCAGGTGCTCGTTGGAACCGACCCATTTAGGCGGTTCTAACGAGTATCTTAATTTAGCCTAGTACCAATCATGTTCTCTTTGTACATGTTAAGTGTCGCTTTGGATGGACTGTTAATATACATATGATGGCTCTTGTGTAAACGCAATTTAATGTAGAACATTAACCACCTAAGTGCCAAGTGTAATTGCAGTTTAATGCGCTATAGTGCAAATGTTGCGATTTAGGACTTATCCGCAATCATTACTGGTACACACCCGTGCGATAGAGCATTTCATCCACATCTCCATAATTGCTACTTTTTATGAATCGTGATATTTCGTGATATATTTCTTTTTTTTACTGCGAAAATATGTTGTGGGTGCTCGTTAGAAGCGCCTCATTGAGGCGCTTCTAACGAGTACCCACAACCAATTTCTTGTATCAGGACTTAAAAAAATAGTCAAGCATGCCCCGTAAACCCCATTTTTCTCTATATAAAGAGGGGTTTTGGGGGTGTCCCTTTAACGGACGTGTTCACGTGACGTAAAGTCTACAATATAACCGCGAAACCACTGTGATGTCGGCGAACTCAACCTTCAAAGCGCCAGCATCACCTTTGACATTTTGCCTGCAACCCGGTATTCATGGTAAAGCTACTATATTACAATTGAGATAGGCTCTTGGTTTACCGGGTGGTAAAGTTGTTCCTTTAAAGGTGCATTATTGAGCTACCGGGTCTCAAATTTTTTTTCTGGTTTTTATCTTCAATGCATACTCCTTTGTCATGTGTACACTTTTGGAGCCAAATACAGCTTCGGCACATTGTGAAAATGGTCGTTCTCATTCGTGTTTACCCTTCGCTCTGAACATGTGTTCGGAATTTCTGTTCTAAAAATAAATCTGTCACTTTACACATACATGGCGACAGTATCGTCTCTGAGTGTCATTACTTATGGCATGATATTCAGCGTTTTTTCCGATTCAGGCTGGCCTAAGCAAACAAGGCCAAAAATGAACGTCGCATAACGTTATATATGGGGATTCTATATTTGTCATGAACTAAAAATAGATATAACTAGTGTTCGAAACATAGTTAGGGAATCCCTCTCAAATTCGTTTACCTGTCATCATAATTGTTCGCATTTTTTGCATAACATGCATTCATTTGTATTGTTTTAAAGAAAAATACCGGCTATATGTATTTTATTTTTGGAAGCATTTTTTTTCCGGATAGCTCAATAATGCACCTTTAAATCTCCCTATCGGCTTAATGGTGTTACGCATTTCATTTACCTCCTCGGCTATAAATGGTTTTAATCCTCAACGGTTTGCCGCCTTCACATGTACATCCTTGTCGGCTTAATGGTTTTCAACCATTAAGGTTAGAAGCCTCCGTGGTGTAGTGGTTATGCTACTCGCCTTGTAAACCAGGGGTCGCAGGATCGATCCCGGGCTTCTCCAGACTTTCGGATGAGTCTTTAAACCGAGGTCCAGTCTCCGTATGACCTTAACTGTTGATTTTTGTTAGTTTGATTTCATGTTTAACGCCCTCGTCAACACTGTATATGTCATTGTTGAGACGTTGTTTCCAGTTTTGTGGGATTTTTACCCGACAATGAGATGAAATGACATCTCGAGCCCTGTCGCCCAATGGAACCAATAGGGTTTATAAGCATGAAAGGGCGGACTCGCACCGCTTTTCCTGGGCTGAGCTGTTTACCAGTACTCCTGTGCGGGTTGGTTTCAGCTCTGCGTGGAAGCATCAATCAGCCCGTCTATTTCTTCAATCCCCGATGGGCGGGGGCGTCTTTGCTGTTCCCAGTAAGCATTCTACATAAATCTACAGCGGGCCGTTAGCGGCCCGTCAGGGTAGCTGACGGGCCGCTAACGGCCCGCTGTAGATTTATGTAGAATGCTAGCAGGGTTGGTGACTTACTCACTAAACCATTAAGGCGATAATCAGATAAAGCAGATAAACAGATAAAGGCAGGGCTTCACAGCGTCAGAGTAATCTCATGTGAGTAGATGAACCATTACGATGAACCGTCACAAGAACAAGTCCATGGAATGAACACCCCGTAAACCCCACTTTATATAGCGAACACGGGTTTATGGGCGTATACATTATTTCTCTTAACTCCAAGACATAGGTTGTGAGTACTCGTTTAGGTGGGCAGAAATGAGTTGCGAGCAGTAATGAGGGAAATATCACAAATTTCCCATTACGATAACACACCCGTATGGCATAGTGTATATTTTCACATCTCCAAAATGGCTACTTTTCTGATGAAAATCTGTGGTATTTTTCTTATAAATACTACAAACATAGGTTGTGGGTACTCGTTAGAATCGCCTCAATGAGGCGGTTCTAACGAGTACCCACAACCTATGTCTTGGAGTAAAAATAAGAAAAATAATGTTTACCGCCTTAAACCCCAGTTTTCTCTCTATAAAGTGGGGTTTAGGGGGTGTTCATTTCACGGACTTGTTCACGTAATGCACACGTCTTTCGAGATGTTAAAGAATGCAATAAGCACAGATGTGTAATCATAATGGAAAGAAATCGTCTGCTAGTTGAACATTTAAGTCAGAATTCAAATATAAACGTACAGCACAATTGTGCGTTCCATTGAGAAGAAAGAAGCCTCCATGGTGCAGTGGTTACGCTACTCGCCTTGTAAACCAGGGATCGCAGGATCGATCCCGGGCTTCTCCAGACTTTCGGATGAGTCTTTAAACCGAGGTCCCGTCTCTGTATGACCTTAGCTGTTGGTGGGACGTAAAACTGAAACTCACTCACTCACTCTATTGAGAAGATAAAAAGGCACATTGAGTAACAATTGATCAGATTTTGCCAGAAGATTTTTTTGGTCATTCAATTCTTACCTATTATTTCGCCCTTTTCCCCACCCAACTACGTTTTTCACAATTAACATTGAAATAAGTGACCATATAGTGGCCAAATATTTTCCAAAATCAAGATACAATAATTGATTGATTGGGTTTAACGACACGTCAACTCTTGTGGGTCATCTTGTGTAGTCTCCCAGAGAAAGAGAGAACAGAGATAGAAGGGATAGTCGAGGATGTGAAAGCGGGGGGCAGATGAGAAAGAGCAAAATGGACGGAAGTGCAAAAACAGAAGAAATAACAACACTCCCCCTCTACCCTTACCTGCTGCAAGGACAGCAGGCCTTGTCCAACTGTAAGCAAATATCAGTTGGACCCCCCAGTGACGCAAGATACAAGTCACCTTTGCCTCACTCAACCAACCCCAGATTAAATAAACAAGGACCTTTAGAGGGAGAAAGAAACAAAAAACACTAGCAGCACTGGTGGGTCCATTATCTGAGTGAAGGCATTTGTAAAGGCGTGTTTTCATAACGGTATACCATTGTCGCCAGCCTGAAAAAGCAACAGTGAACAACCTATACCTATCCACACTTTTCCTGGACAGGCTTTTACGTAAGCGATTAACCAGTACAGTGCACATTCTTTCACCAGAAACAGACAACTGCCCGTCTTGAATCAACGGAAGGGAGAGAATGACCGTAGAAAAGATTTCATGATCCATCTCCACAAAAGAATGTTGCCTACCCCGACAGGTTTCGAACTCGCGCCCTCCTGATCACCAGTCAGACGCGCATCCGACTGAGCTACCGAGACCGGCATTGTGGCTAGTACATAACCTTGCTGGACTCCATTTTTCAGAGATAATTGATCAGAAAATCGCCATGATTTGGGACCCGTGCAATCATAATGACATCATTATATAACTGTATTATCATTGTGGAAATAAACATAAAGGGGCGATACACAATTGGGAGGGTGAGTGGGGGATTGGCATCTTTATGGGACAGACTTACCTGAATAAATGTAGGATTACCAATTTTGCAGAGCAACACTTCCATTACCATAACACATCCGTGTGATATATTGCATTTTCATGCCTCAAAAAAGGTAGTTTTTCTGATGAAAATTTGTGACATTTTTCTTATTTATATTCCAAACATAGGTTTTGGTTGCTAACAACCTATGTCTTGGAATTGAAATAAGGAAAATGATGTTTACCCCCGTAAACCCCAGTTTTCTCTATATAAAGTGGGGTTTAGGGGGTCTTTATTTCACGGACTTGTTCGCGTGATGCTATACAAAAGTCATGTTGATCCCGGTCGGTGTATTCCAAATTTGATAAAAAAAAAAAAAAAAAAAATATTCTTCGGAAATGTATTGATATAGAATGTGATCAAAGCTACGAGGGGGTGGCAAGAGGTGCCAAAATGTGTTAGCTTACATGTAGTTACATGTAATTCGTATAGGTAATGGGCAGGCCGCCCATACGATTTCTTTTGAGAGAGGCAAAATCCGTCCCATTTTAGTGCGTCTACATAATGAGCATTACTGAATGCACTGGATACATGTACATGTAATAACTGGGACAAGGGTGATGAGTTCTTGCACGAAAACAGTTTGATATTGGATAACCGTTTTTAGTGAAAATTGACAGAATTCCAACTGAAAAACAGACAACACACACAAAAAAAAACATTACGAAAACACGCCTATACAAATGTATTATAAACTTTACAGCCGAAAAAATAAAAAAGTAGGGTGAAAATTTGTGATCTTTTTCTTAATTCTACTCAAAATATAGATTGTGGGTACTCGATAGAACCGCCTCATCGAGGCGGTTCTAATGAGTACCAACAATATATATTTCAGAGCAGTAATAAAAAAAATTAGGTTTACCCCTGTAAACTCAAGTTTTACTATATAAAACGTGGGGTTCAATTAAGGGGGTCAAAATTATATAGGCCACTTATGAGATAAATACCGTAATAATCCTAAGTATTGGGACAGGTAGACTTAACTAAACAGTACAGACCCAGATCAGATGGCTCCTGAGCAATCTGATCAGGGTCTATAGCACTTATCAGTCAGTATCCTTACTGGATCATGATATTAATCTTGTCATGAATTTGTTAAGTTTGCGAATCGGAATCAGAACTGTTTCTGGACCATCGGGGCTTGATTTGTTTGTTTGGTTGGTTTGAGGTTTAACGTCCCCGTCAACACTGTAAAGGTCATTTTGGAGACGTTGCTTCCAATTTTGTGGGACTTTTACCCGACATTGAGATGAAATGACATCTCAAGCCCTGTCGCCCAATGAAACCAATAGGGTTTATTAGCATGGACGGTCCGCCTCGCACCGCGGTTCCTGGACAGGCTTAGATCCTCTAAGCGGTTAACCGGTACTATAGTGTGCGGGCCGGATTCAGCTCTGCGTGGAAGCATCGTGCAGCCCATATATTTCTTCAAGCCCCTATGGGCGGGGGCGGCAACGGGGCTTGAAGCATGATGCTTCCACGCAGAGTTGAAATCCGACCGCACACGAGTATTGGTAAACCGCATAGAGGATCTAAGCCGGCACAGGTCGGGCCCATGCTTATAAACCCTATTGGTTTCATTGGGCGGCATGGCTAACGATGTCATTTAATCTCAATGTTGGGTAAAAAGCCCCCAAACGTGGAAGCAAAGTCTCAAAAATGACCTATACAGTTTTGACGGGACGTTAGACCTCAAATCAGACAAACAAAAGAATTGTTACTGGTGACATTCATAAACCAGATGGCATCCATACACCATTGAGTGAGTGTTTGAGTTTTACGTCCCACCAACCGCTAAGGTCATACGGAGACGGGACCTCGGTTTTAAGACTCCTCCGAAAGTCTGGAGAGGTCCGGGATCGATACTGCGACTCCTGGTTTACAAGGCGAGTAGCGTAACCACTACACCACTGAGACTTCTGTAGCCCCCGCCCATAGGGGCTTGAAGAAATATATGGGCTGCATGATGCTTCCACGCAGAGCTTAATCCGGACCGCACACGAGTATTGGTAAACCACATAGAGGATCTAAGCCTACACAGGCAAATCGGTGCGAGTCGGGCCCATGCTTATAAACCCTCTTGGTTTCATTGGGCGGCATGGCTAACGATGTCATTTAATCTCAATGTTGGGTAAAAAGCCCCCAAACGTGGAAGCAAAGTCTCCAAAATGACCTATACAGTTTTGACGGGGACGTTAAACCTCAAATCAGACAAACAAAAGAATTGTTACTGGTGACATTCATAAACCAGATGCCAACTATACACCATTGAGTGAGTGTTTGAGTTTTACGTCCCACCAACAGCTAAGGTCATACGGAGACGGGACCTCGGTTTTAAGACTCCTCCGAAAGTCTGGAGAGGCCCGGGATCGATACTGCGACTCCTGGTTTACAAGGCGAGTAGCGTAACCACTACACCACTGAGGCTTCTATCATACGCCATTGAAGAATTACAGCATGTCCTCAACTTGTCCGAATTTTTAGGATTTTTACAGTTACATTAGAAAATGTGCACATTTTGCAGGATATAGAGGTAAAGTTCGATAACTTGAACATGAATATCTCGTTTACCGTGACTAATTCAAACTTGATCTGATTACGAAAACACGTCTATACATTGTAATACATTGTAAATTTTACCACCGAAAAATGAAAATTTTCAGACGAAAAATTTCGATATCGATATTTTTCTTATTTCTGCTCAAAATATAGGTTGTGGCTACTCGTTAGAACCGCCTCATCGAGGCGGTTCTAACGAGTACCCACAATCTATACTTTAGAGCAGAAATAAGAAAAATAAGGTTTACCCCTATTAACCCCAGTTTTACTATATAGAAGTGGGGTTTAAGGGTGTCAGAATGATATAGGAGTGTTTTCGTGATGTACTTCGAACTCGCTTTGATTTCCCAAGAGAATTCTTCTCTGAACTCCAGAATCCAGATAGCCGTGTGTTTAGGATAATTCATTGAGGTTTGTATAGTTTTATTGTGAAAAGGTTTGTTGTGTGTACTCATTAGCATCGCCTCATACAGTCATCGAGGCGATTCTAATGAGTACACAAAGGTATGCTGTGTGTACTCATTAGAACTTCCTCATCGAGTCGTCGAGCCAATTATGAGTAAACAAAGGTGCGTTGCAGGTACTCATTAGAATTACCTCATCGAGTCATCCTGGCGACTCGAATGAGTACAAAAAAGTACGTTGTGTGTACGTATTAGAATTACCTGATCGAGTCATTGAGCCGATTCTGAGTATACAAATGTTGTTCAATAGAATCGTCTCATCGAGGCATCGAAATGATTCTTATGAATACACAAAGGTAGAGGGGTGATCAATAAATTCGAGAACTTTTGCTATAACATAATAATGAAAAACGATACTCACGAATACTGTTTATTATTTCTCGACATAGGATCCCTTGACTTTGATACACTGTTGACATCTGTTCATCCACGTGCCGAACGCGTGACGTAAGCCGTCACGTGACACCTCCCTAAGCGCCACCGGTATAGTGCTCAGCCCCTAGTTCATCTCGCGTCTCATATTTTACTCCACGCAGCTGATCCTTCACATTAGGAAACAGGAAAAAGTCACAGATAGCCAAGTCTGGGTTATACGGTGGATGCGGTAGAGTCTCGATACCCAGTTCCTTGAGGGTGGACGTCACAAGTTGACTCACGTGCACTGGAGCGTTGTCTTGGTGCAAAATGAACCCCGACCTATCAAGTTCAGGACGTTTATTTCGAGTAGCTCTCTGCAACTGGAATTTAATTAGATGTGCGCAGTATTCACTATTGACTGTAATTTTATCTGGCACCATGTGATTCAACACAATTCCTTTTGTGTCACAGAATATGATGGACAAAACTTTACCCACTGACTTGCAAAGTCGGGCTTTTACAGGCGATGGTGACGATGCATGCTTCCACACGGAACTCTGTTGCTTGCTTTCCGGCTCAAAGAAGTGGAACCATGTTTCATCACATGTTATTATTTTATTCAGGAACCCATCACCTTCCTCTGCATATCGGTTGAGAATATCTCGACAGATCTGTTTCCTTACTCTCTTCAGGTCGGGGTACCCACCTTGCACAGACGCGGCTTAATTCAAGCTTTTCCGTCAGAATCTCTTGGGCTGTACCATAACTTAAATTAAAGTCCTCCGCTACATTTCTAACAGTCACCCGTCTGTCTTCCATTACGTATTGTTCAATGGCAGCAGTTTTCCTCTGTAGAATACTTCACAATGCGGCCAGGTCGGGCGTCATCTTTGGTCGATTTCTTCCGTCACTGAAGCGATGCCACCATTTATGAATACAAGATTTCGAAAATGCTGCTTCTCCGTATACTTTTTGGAGATCATCTTTGATTTCGCTCATATTCTTCCCTAATTTTACGTAGAATTTAATGATAGTCCTCTGTTCTTCAACAACGTCGTCAGCCATTTATGAACGGTGAACGTGAAGTATGACGTCGAAAATATGACGTCATTTAAAAACTAGTGACGTCACGAACGTAATACCTTGATGAAGTTGTCCGTAACGTGCAAATCTATCGACCATATAAATTTTATTGCGATTGGCTGTATATTAAAAAAGTTATAGCAAAAGTTCTCGAATTTATTGATCACCCCACGTATGTTGTGTGTACTCATTACAATTACCTCATCGAGCCATCGAAGCGATTCTGAGTACACAAAGGTATATTGTGTGTACTCATTAAAATAACCACATCGAGTCATTGAGCCGATTCTGAGTACACAAGGTACGTTGTGCGTACTCACTAGAATTACCTCATCGGGTCATCGAGGCGATTCTGAGTACACCAAGGTACGCTGTGTGTACTCATTAGAATTACCTCATCGAGTCATCGAACCGATTCTGAGTACACAAAGGTATGTTGTGTGCACTCATTAGAATTACCTCATGGTGTCATCGAGCCGATTCTGAATATACAAAAGTATGTTGTGTGTACTCACTAAAATTACTTAATCGAGTCATCGAGCCGATTCTGAGTACACAAAGGTAAGTTGTGTGTACTTATTAGAATTACCTCAAAGAGTCATCTAGGCGATTCTGAGTACACCAATGTACGCTATGTTTACTCATTAAAATTACCTCATCGAGTCATCGAGTTGATTCTGAGTACACAAAGGTATGTTGTGTGTACTCATTAGAATTACATCATCGAGTCATCGAGTCGATTCTGAGTATACACAGGTACATGCATGCTGTGTGTACTCACTAGAATTATCTCATCGAGTCATAGAGCCGAATGTGAGTACACAAAGGTACGTTGTGTGTACTTATTAGAATTACCTCATCGTGTCATCGAGCCAATTCTGGGTACACAAAGGTATGTTGTGTGTACTCACTAGAATTACCTAATCGAGACATAGAGCCGATTCTGAGTACACAAAGGTAAGTTGTGTGTACTTGTTAGAATTACCTTATCGAGTCATCGAGGCGATTCTAAGTACACCAAGGTACGTTGTGTGTACTCATTAGAAATACCTCATCGAGTCATCGAGGCGATTCTGAGTATACCACGGTACGGTGTGTGTACTCATTAGATTGACCTCATCGAGTCATCGAGCCGATTCTGAGTATACAAAGGTACGTTGTGTGTACTTATTAGAATTTCCTCATCGAGTCATCGAGGCGATTCTAAGTACAGCAAGGTACTTTGTGTGTACTCATTAGAATTACCTCATCGAAGCATCGAGGCGATTCTGAGTACACAAAGGTATGTTGTGTGTACTCATTAGGTTGACCTCATCGAGTCATAGAGCCGATTCTGAGTACACAAAGGTACATGTACGTTGTGTGTACTTATTGGAATTACCTCATCGAGTCATTGAGCTGATTCTTGGTACACAAAGGTACGTTGTGTGTACTCATTAGAATCGCCTCATCGAGGCGATTCTAATGAGTACATATTACACGACTTCTAATGAATACATCTATTACACCTTCTAATGAGTACATATAACCCACATTTCATTTACAGAAGAAAGGAAAGATACGCTTAAGTTATCCCCATAATGCCTCGTGATTTGTTGCCATGGTTACAAGTAAACCTCAGTAGATCGAACAACCCCTATTTTAAACCAGTAATTTCCCAAAAGTATTCGAGATATTTAAGTTCGACTGTAATTGATTTGTCAACGTTCAAGCCACCGCGGGTTATTAGGAGGCATGAAGCGTCTATAATATTATCGCATGATGCGTGTAGGCGCACTCTTTTGACACACTTCATAATGAGTAACGCCTACACGCAGCATATCTTTTTTCAAGAAAAATATTTTTCGAAATTTTCCAAAATTACATGAATTCCCAAGGTACTCGAGAGCGAGTTGAAAATACATTTTTTTTTGTGTCCATTAGGCAGATAAACGAGGCAAGGATTTTTTTTTTTTTTTTTTTTTTTTTTGGGGGGGGGGGGTGGATGCGGGGAGGCAGAGTTTGTTCTATTTGAACGAGGCAAGGAAATTCTGTTTCGCCCATGGATGTCACCAGACAGCTCACCCGCGACGTCATAAATGGAGTCAGGTTTCATACTTTCATAAATGACGTCACAAATGCGCCTCCATATCACACATCTGTTCTAACACTGCGCGCAATGGAACACTAACAAAATTTGGAAGAATTAGCAGAAAACAAGAGACTTTTCTTAGAGTATTGCGTGTTACAACTATGCCTTATTCGAAGAAGGTCATTCTGCCACAAAAAAACCAAAGGATTCTGGAGATAAATCGGCGGTTTCGCGGTGGAAATTTCGTGCTACGGCAACGCGTCAGCGTAATTTGCGATCATAAAACTGCCGATTTGCCTCCCGAAACTATGATGACAGTAACCATTCCTGTAATGCACTTATTCGTTTCGTTAAGAAAGTGTACAATTTGCTCAAAGCTGTAGCACCGTGAGCTGCCTAAAACCAAACGATACGTAATGACGGTGTATATCGCAGAATATCGCGTCGCTAATTTTGACGTTATCCAATCAGACGTCGCGTTACATACGCAGGTGCATTGTGAGAGAAAAAAAAAAAAAAAAAAAAGACTTGAGAAATCAAAACCATCTGGTCAACGGATTAAGGCGGAAACCCGGTGGAACCTCGTTACCACCACATAGTTAAGAATTGTCTGGCTGTACCGGAGATAAATGTTAACCATTATCCTGCTGAATAATTAATTTTTGCCACACCCATTTCTGAGAATCAATTTTTAAATTCACCGATTTGATGACGAACAGTGCAGATCCTGATCAGAAGCCATCTGATCTGTTCTACACCGTTTGCAAAGTTATAGCTTATTGTTTTCAGCAGAAAAAGGCTTTTTTGTTGTGTTTTTTTGTTTGTATTGGAGTTTAACGGCCAAGTCAACACTATTATAGGTCATTTTTGACCCGGTCACTTTTCCAGGGCAGGCTTATACGTAAGCGGTTTACCAGAACAGTGCACATTCTTTCGCCAGAAACTGACAACTGCCCTTCTTGAATCAGCGGAAGGGTGAGAATGACCGTATAAAAGTTTTCATGATTAATATACACGAAAGAATGTTGCCGATCCATGCAGGTATCGAACCCGCGTCCTCCTGATCACCAGTCAGACGCGCATCCGACTGAGCTACCGAGGCCGGCTTGCAGGAAATGGATAAAGTATCTTTTCATCACAAACACCGCCTTTATTCAACCTCACTGTAACGTACAATTTTCAGTGTGTCTTTTTTCTAGGAAATGAGCTTGCACCGACTTTTGGATTGAAAATTAGTAAATAAATATACTGTGGCTTATATTAGTAGGTACATGTAAGTAAAAACAATTTAAGCATATTTTCGTATTGCTTATTAGGGACCCCAGGCACACTGTCACGTGTGGCTAGGTTTGTGTATGTACTCGTATTTTTTAAACGTAGCAGAACTGCAATAAACGTAATAAAACGTAGTATAAGGCTATATATGGCTACATGGTGGTTTTAAACATATGACACTGGGCATTACCCACGGTCTCCTAAGTCTAAATATGTTTTGCTACTTTTTATTCTACGTTTTATTACGTTTCAGTAGGTGTTGGCAGTTATTCAAAACGGCAAAAAATTAACCCAATTGGTACCGGATACCCCAAAAGGGGTAAGTGGCAAACAGAGCAGGCCCAGATCAGACGCCGCAAATGCGGCGTTTTGCGAAATATTAAGACGTTTTCCAAGTAAATTTTGAAGAAAACACAACCTGCTAACGCCCCTTAATTTTGGAATGGACCCCCGATATATATAAGAGTAAGATTCCATTTGGTACAAAAGGGGTTAACGTAGCGCAATACCTGACAGTGTGACTGGGCGCTAAGCCCCAGACTCGCTATCACGTATTGAGGGCTAGATTTACTACATCACGTGAACAAGTCCGTGAAATGAACACCCACTTACACCCACTTAGTACAGAGAAAACTGGGGTTTACGGGGGTAAACATTATTTTTCTTTTTTTTTTACTTCAAGACATGAGTTGTGGGTACTCGTTAGAACCGCCCAAAAGAGGCGGTTCTAAAGAGCACCAACAACCTATGTTTGCAGTATAAACAAGAAAAAAATCATGGATTTTCATCCGAAAAGTAGCCATTTTGGAGATGTGAAAAAAATGCACTAAATCTTTCGGATGTGTTATCGTAACGAGTGATCCAGCAAATGTTAATATAATGTTATTAATCAAATAATTTCGTATTGGCCCAGTTACAGGTCCGAGGTCTGCTGTATTGGCACGAGGCCGAAGGCCGAGGCCAATACAGCTGACCGAGGACCTGTAACTTGGCCAATACGAAATTACTTGATTAATGACAATTTTATTAATTGACACAATTAAAAACATGATTTATGATTTTTGAATATTGGTTGACCTGGTGTAATACAGGATAATCAATTAATAATGCAATGAAATAACCATGGATGATCGTTGTTCTTGCATAACTTACGATTCCGACAGCAAATATTGACGAAAACGCCAAAAAGTCATTACATGTATAAACCCCATATAAACTCTTCAAATGCGACCGGCGAACCAACATGGTGGCCAGCTCAGAATGTTGTTTACAATGACGTTGTTACGTCTCTGACGTCATCATAGAACCATAAATCGCTACGTTCAGGGCGATAAAGATACGTCGCTCAACGTAACGTAAACAAAACAAGGCCAGTCTTGTGATATCGAAAGCCCAAAATCCATGTTCAAACAGCACGCGAATGTCAAGATTCGAACATGTTTCACGGCTTTCGGCCCATTTCATCACGTGTAGTGAACAAGTCCGTGAAATGTAGACCCATCTAAACCCCACTTTATATAGATATACAGAGAAAAATGAGGTTTACGGGGGTATACATTATTTTACTCATTTCTGCTTTAAGACATGGGTTGTGGGTACTCGTTAGAACCGCCTCATTGAGGCGATTCTAACGAACACCTACAACCTATGTTCGGAGTATAAATAAGAAATAAATCACAAATTGTGGTCGGAAAAGTAGATATTCTGGAAAAATGATAAAATGCGCTATGTCACATAGGTGTATTATCGTATTGTGACAATGGCTTCACGAAGAGCCATGCGCATAGATGTCTATGCAAGAACGTAGAATAAAACGTAGCAAAACATATTAGGACGTAGGAAACCGTAGGTAATGCGTAGTGATTTTGTTTGTTTGATTTGAGGTTTAACGTCCCCGTTAACACTGTATAGGTCATATTTGAAACTTTGCTTCCAATTGTGTTGGATTTTTACCCGTCATCGAGATGAAATAACATCCCAAGCCCTGTCGCCCAATGAAACCAATAGGGTTTATAAGTATGGACACATCACGAAAACACACACGCCTATATAATTTCAGTACGATAACAAATCCGTGTGATATAGTGCATTTTTTCATACCTCAATAAAGGTAATTTTTCTGATGAAAATTTGTGATATTTTTCTTATTTATACTCAGAACATAGGTTTTGGGTGCTCGTTAGAACCGCCTCATTGAGGCGGTTCTAACGAGTACCCACAACCTATGTCTTGGAGCAGAAATAAGAAAAATAATGTTTACCCCCGTAAACCCCAGTTTTCTCTATATAAATTGGGGTGTAGCGGGGTGTTCATTTCACGGACTTGTTCACGTGATGTTGACCCCCTTGAACCCCACTTTTATACAGTAAAACTTGGGTTTCCGGGGTATACCTTATTTTTCTTATTTCTGCTCTAAAATATAGATTGTGGGTACTCGGTAGAACCGCCTCGATGAGGCGGTTCTAACAAGTGGGAGCAGAAATTAGAAAAAATTCACAATTTTTCATCATAACATTTTCATTTTTCGGCGATAAAGGTGGCAATGTATTTGTATTGGCGTGTTTGCGTAACGAGTCGGACTCGCGCCGCTTTGCCTGGGCAGGCTTAGATCCTCTAAGCGGTTTACCAATACTCGTGTGCGGTTAGTTTTAGTTCTGCGTGGAAACATCATGCAGCCCACCTCGATGGGCGGGGTCCGAAATGCGCAGTGATACACGTACGTAGAGTACCTCCAGGTACACTGCTTATTACGTTTTTTAAGGTATCGAATACGTTTCGTTTATGTTTTTGTACGTTTAACTGAATGTTTTTGCTAGTTCCAACAAATTGACCTGAGTCTGGTGAACTCTATTAACATTATTTCACACCCGACTAAATGCATGTATTTATCTTCGCCGTCTCCCGAAAATGGCGATATTGTTATTCAATAGTGTTTATACGAAATCCAATAATTAACTATTAATAGAAGGCACTAATTTTAGCATCCTGCAGCATGGCTGTGACGTCATACGAAATGCGTGTAAATGCATAATCTGCATCTCTGCGTATTTCACCATTTTTTTCATGTTCAGTGGTAAAAGTCCGTTTGGGGTGTCCAGTACATGTTTTGTTCGATTTTACGGTCCTTTAAAGATTATTTGACTTATTCCTAGCCTGTCAGCGACAACGGAGTACCCGGAGAAAAACTACCTGTCCTTCCTCTCACATAATTATGGTCTGAGCAAGACTTGAACCACAGCGTTGAGAAGCCGGCTTAGTGAGTCAGCGCTCTTTCCAATTAGTTCAAGGATGCTTGAACAGTTATTTATTTATTTATTTATTTCACATCTTAAGAAATGATCCTATATAAGATTTCGGGCATGCTGGTCTAAACAAACAGTGCAGACCCAGTTCAGACTGCTTAAGCTTCTTCTCAGGCTAATCGGGGTCGTCATTGTTTTTCATTTTATCTGCATCTTTTGGTCTTACATGTAACTGAATGCCAGATCGTGTTATCTATTCAGCATTTCATTTGTTTGTGTTTGTTTTGCTTGTTTGTTTGAGATTTAACGTCCGTGTCAACACTGTATAGGTCATTTTGGAGACGTTTGTGTGACTTTTTCCCGACAAGAGATGAAATGACATCTCAAGCCCTGTCGCCCAATGAAACCAATATGGTTTATAAGCATGGGCGGATCGGCTCGCACTGCATTGCCTGGGCAGACTTAGATCCTCTAAGCAGTTTACCAGTACTCATGTGCGGTCGGTTTCAGCTCTGCGTGGAAGCATCATGCAGCCCATCTATTTCTTCAAGCCCCGATGGGCGGGACCGCATTTCGTGCAAATTTGTCCGGAAGGATGGGGTTTCTTCATTGTTTTCTTCTAAACAAAACTGCTGTTCCTGCTTTGTAGTTATATTAAATAACAGTAATAATAATAATGCAATACAAATTATCCAAAAACTTTGATTATACAGCCGTAAACAGTCACAATGTAGGTACATGTATCAGTTGAGCTGTGCGTATCCATCACTTATTTGTTTTGTTTGATTTGAGGTTTAACGTCCCCGTCAACACTGTAAAGGTCATTTTGGAGACGTTGCTTCCAATTTTGTGGGACTTTTGCCCGACATTGAGATGAAATGACATCTCAAGCCCTGTCGCACAATGATACCACTAGGGTTTATTAGCATGGACGGTCCGCCTCGCACCGCTGTTCCTGGACAGGCTTAGATCCTCTAAGCGGTGAACCAGTACTAACTAGTATGCGGGCCGGATTCAGCTCTGCGTGGAAGCATCATGCAGCCCATATATTTCTTCATGCCCCTATGGGCGGGGGCCGGTATCCATCACGTTAACAATGTAATGTTCTATAAAAGGGTTATCCTTCGGAAGCAACGAATACACGACAATTGTCGTCTCCGGTTACTTCAAAACTCTTTTTTTTTTTTTTTTGCAAACAATGTGGACCCATATCAGACTGGCCCTCTAGGAGCAGACTGATCCGGGTCCTCACAGTTTTGCTGGATGAAAAAAAAGTTTGCAAGAAGATCAGCAGACGACATAAGCAGATGACATTTTCAGGTGTAGTTTTTCTCGGCATTTTAAGGGTTAAATGTATGGAGTTTACAGTTTTCTGGGCCAGACTAGCCAGTTTCGGTCCATTAGGCCTCATTAGTTTCGTGAATCATGTCCGTGAAATGAACACCTCCAAAATCCACACTTTATATAGAGAAAACCATGCAGGGTTTACGGGAGTATTTTGTTTGATTTGAGGTTTAACGTCCCCGTCAACACTGTAAAGGTCATTTCGGAGACGCTGTATTCATCTGCTCCAAGACATAGGTTGTGGGTACTCGTTAGATTCGCCTCTATGAGGCGGTTCAAACGAGTACAGTATCTACAACCTATATTTGACTTATAAATAAGACCTGTATCACAAATTTTCATCTGAAAATTCACCATTTTGGATATGAAAGAATACACCTGTGTTAATTGTCCGAAAGTCGTCACGTACTGGTAAACAAACTAGGTCTATCAATAACAAAGCTAAAAATAGAAAGGATTTTCGAGTATAAATTTGCGCTTGGACAGGACACGCCCAGTGTTTATACAGCAGTCACAACAGCCTAGGGGATGTCGACTTCTGGTTGTCATGCTGACGGTCCGAGTTGGAATCTCACTGCGGTTTTTATTATATATATATTTTTTTTTTATCTTTTCTAGTAAATTAAATATTCATTGTTTCTTATTTTTATATTTTACTGGTTTAAATCTATAGTAAATTATTTTGTATATATACTCAGTCAAAAAAGTTCCTATACCTAAAATTGCTTCTGTTACTATAGCTACTACAGATAAAAACTACACAAAGTTTTTTTATGTTTGGATAAGAAGACTCATTTTTCCGTGCAAAAGCACCATTCGTTTTTGTTTTCGTAAACACATTATCGTAGACTATTTCTTAACGCACCCAAGGGGTCACTGTGTCATTTTCGCAGAGAAAATCATTAAAACATGCTATGATGTAACATCACAACATTTCCCTGTAACCTACATTTCTAAAATTTGATACATGTGACATTTCTTTAGATACAATTTGCGTCTACTCACAAAAGATTTGGAACTTTAGTTGCATCAGCTACGAGAAACAGGCTATCACATATTGACCTCCAATTCTTAGAAGTTGTGTGCTAATGCTGCTTTCAATGGGAACTCCATAGAAAATCCCAATCGATGGTGCTACAAGCTACATGAATTTTCTGTATTTTTTACCATCATGATGAACAGCAATGTTGAAAACAAAGCGTGTTTTGAAAAAATGGCAAAAATTGATTGACAGGAATAAAAACTACAGCAGTTCGAAAATTGCTATATTTTTAATTGCAAGGGAGATAATTTGAGAATTTCACAAATTAAAACCTCGTTTATAATGCGAGATCATGAGATATTGTAAAAGTAAAGTGTTATTCGATGTTCAGAGAATTTTGTCTTCCATCTTAGACAAAAAAAAAGAACTTTCTGCGCATGCGCAATGTCCATTTTCTACCAAAATCTTTCTAGGCACATATTGGAAGACAACTCTGGAGCAGAAAGGTATGGACTAATGCAAGTTTGAGCATTCTCTAGCTAAACGTCAGATTTAAATATCTACAGCCAAATTTAGCTCAATAGCTGCCAGATATCTAGTGAGTTTCACCCGAAAGTTGGTATAGTTACTTTTTTGACAAAGTATATATTTGTTTCTATTTCGCTTTTTTCATCTTTATTTCTCATAAACAAGTTTTATGCAGTGAAGAGTTTTGTGCTTGAAAATGAACAAGAAACATGTTATGTGCACGTCGTAGTTATCAATTTTTAACATGCCACACGGGTAAAGCAGATTTCACATTTTCACATATCGTGTGTGTGTGTGTGTGTGTGCGTGCGTGCCTGCGTGTGTGTGTATACGTGTGTGTGTTTGTGTGTGTGCATTACGAGATGAACAAAAAAAAAATAATGAACAATCATTCTACACGAGGGTTTCGATCCAACTACTTCTTGGTCTGTAGAACAACGGCCACGAAATCCACAAAGCTTTGCCGGTATGTAAATAATCTTAGTCCTAGGTTTCAAGTAAAGGCCATATCATATGAATATTCGAGTAAACTTATTATGACGTAACTGCAAGGAATTCCTTGTCGGGTCTTTCCTTAGACATATAAATAATTAAGAAGTGATTCTTATCGCCGATGTCAACTCAATAGTTTGTTTGATTTTAGGCTGAACGTCCCCATCAGCGCTGTATATGTCATTTTATGTCATTTAAAGCTCGCCCCTATAAAATTGTCTAAGGCTCACCGATTATACGTATTTTATTATTAAAGACACTAATCATGTATTTAGTTTATACCGCAATTCAAAACAATCTAGGGGTTTTGCAATAAATAAGCAAATTTAAGCAAAAAAAAAAAAAAATATATATATATATATATATAGATAGTGCCGCTTTTGAGGTAATTTGTTCTCTACGCTCACAAATTACCTCAAAAACCGGCACTATCTATATATATGGTACATCTTACCACATATATATTTTACCGCAGAACAAAACAACAACTAACACTCTATCTATATATAGACACGTCATACCACATATATTCTGCAGTATTATCACTAACTCTGTTTGTTGAAACAATCGATTGAAGATTACGCTGTAATCGGTGATATATTTGTCTATATATCAAAGACAATTACGCGTAATCCATTTTGTTGAGACTTTTTATTCATGATTACGCGTAATCCATTTTGTTCATTGAGAAAATAAAAGTACTCACCTTTAGAGACAGAGATGCGCACGGCGATATACCTCACTTTCGTTCGTTATATCGCCGATTGGAGCATAATCTATATATATATATTATACCACAATTTTCCGACGGCGATACAAACTATATCGCCGACTTGAGCATAAAAAAAATTAAATTATCGCCCTCTCAATAACACCTGAATCATCCTCAACACTCTATCATACTCAATCTCTTTATCTCTTCCTTATAAGGTTTAATATGACAATAATTTGTTGATGATTATAGTATAATCACCAATAAAGTATTGCTATAAACAATCACTGATATATAGGTCAAATTGCTTACAGCATAATTATCTTTGACCCGGTTAATGGTGCATTTAATTTACAAATCTTTTGTAGTATGACAATAATTTGTTGATGACTATCGTATAATCGCCAATAAAGTATTGCTATATGTTAATGATTATGCAAGCAATTACTTACCGAATTTATTGATTCCATCCTAATTCTTTGCAAATTTCTTTTATGGTTTTCACCTTATCACAAGGTGTGATGCGCCTCAGTCAGTGTTCAGATAACAATAATTAGAGGTGATATTAAAAATCTGCTCCGACAAAAGTCGCGGATAGACACTATATAGAAACATATTAAAAAGAATTTTGAAAATTCCACTTTGGGGCAAAAACTTTAACCCCTCCTGAAAGTGCCTTTACATAATCCAATGACCACCAGATTTTGCACATATAACAAGACTTTAAGGCTGTATAACATATTAAAATTCCAAGTTCCTATGACAACTTTTGGAATTTCTGAAAGTCTTTGAGTCTTCCTAAAAGTGGAATCCCATCAACCGATTAGTCTCAGATTTTGCATATGTATTTGGGTTGCATATATACATATTATCACAAAATTTCAAAGTTCTAGCATCATTTTGGAATTTCCTGCAAGTCTTTGAATTGTTGTAAAATAACATTGGTTCAACTAATTACCACCAAACTTTGTACATATGTTTCAACATACAAAATGCACATTCTTATAAAATTGTAGGTCGGAAGTGAAGCAAAAAAAATATTAACTTTCATATTTTGGTGGTGGGTCATTTACTATTGTAATTTTATTGAATAAAATCAAGCATTTTCTATCTTTTTTTTCATTTCATTCTTTGCTTGAGCCTTGCCTTCCTCAATAAGTTTCTTTCTCTCACTTTCACTCAATCCTGTTTGTTTTGAATGTATTTTGTCTTTAATTTTATTATATTTGTCCAACTCATCCAACACAAGTTTAAATTCATTCTCAGATATCTGTCCGTCTGTCAAAGCCTTAGAAATCAAATCCTTTATACTATTCAACTTACTATCAGCAATAGTTTTAATCTCATAATGTTTCTGTGCTTTTGAAGTCATTTTACGCCTAATTAGTTTAACACACACACCCAAACTCCCACACACAACAGCACCAATCTCTAAAGGCAACATAATTGGAACAGTTAATCCAACACCTGCCAAAATAACACTTGTTGATATCAAACCAGTATCAACTCCATCAGTAATATTTATTCCACGTTTGTATTTTTTGTATAATGCTTTTCTCACATCTCTCTCATTGATTAACGTCTTCTCTATCTCAGATATCTTCTGTAATCTATAATTTTGCCCATCTTCAATAGGCAACTCTGGATATAGCGGCGCATTAGGTTGTTTCATTTTTTTCTTGATAACATATATTTTTTTTATTCAATAAATAATTCAATTATCATCGAAGCCACAGTATTAAAACATGTAGCATTATTAGTCTGACAAACAAAATCAATTGCATCACCAACCTCAACCTTTAACGGTGTAGCAAAGTTATCGTGTTTTCTTAAAATATTATTCAATGATATATCATATCCTGCTTGTGGATTTCCATTAATTGCAATCGCCACAGACACATCGCCTTTTGTTCTTTTACTCGACAGTCCAACACCTATTATCTGGCCAGGAAAGTTCATCACATATCCAACACCTACTTCTCTACCACCATTTCCAAAGCCAAACACTTCATTCTTCTGTAAGGAACCTTTACTCTCCGCACAAATGCTTATCAATTTTCTGTCTGACATATTATCAACCTTATTATATAATAATCGATGATTGACATACATATCCCGAAATCTATCTTGAAGTCCTGTATGTCTATCATTCAATGTATTTATTTGTGTAAATGCTTGACTTCTCATATTAAATATTTCTTGTTTCAGCCCCAATGCATCTACGTGTTTACTCTTAGCACCAAATATACTCATTTTTTTTATTATAATTATATAATTTCCAAAGCGCAATTAATTGGTAGATGATTAATTACCTTGTTGTTATTTTCATCCCTGATTTCTAATTTCAATTCTGCTATAGCATCATTCACCAAACACTTATATTCTGGATGCTCAAATCTCACTGTTGTTATCTCTCCAAACTCTTTATTTTCCACTGGAACAACAGCCAACACAGTACTCGGCATACCATCTAAATAATTATTTGAAGTATTAATCTGTTCCAAATGAACATACAATGATTTATAAACAGCAAAATCTACAGCTCTCTCACCATAATGAGTTTCATTAACAGCAAACTTTCGCTTATTTCCAAACCCCAACATTTGTTTTAAGCCCTTGCTTATCTTCAATTCATCCGGTGTAATTAAAGAAGCAATTCCATTTGTTTCATTTACAGATAATGTAATATTATTACTTTGAAATAAATCTGCTATTTGTTGGAAACTATAATAACCATCTATAATCTTATGAGGTCTCTCTCCAGTCTTCTGCAAATATTCATCAACAACATTATACCATCCAACACCAAATGTTATAGATTTCAAACCAATACGTTTATTCCCATCTCTGTTATCAATGTATTGTTGCAAGTTTATTGTCTTGTCAATATTCGAAATTGTATGATACATTTTTATTTTTTATATATAATCAATAATAAAAATGATACCTAAAGAATTCAAGTACAATCCCAATGCATCATATAACCCCAATACTAAATATACCGAAAAGAATATTGAACTTATAAAACAAACGATTTATGTTAACAAAGACGACCATTTTCCAGTAACGTTTCCCGACTTATTTCAAAACTATCAAAATCCAACATTACACAACAATGAACCGTGGAATACATGGCTTCATTCATCATTTGACTGGTGGCAATGTCAATTAAATTTTGCTGTCTGGTGTGCCACTGCAGGATGTGGAGTAAGTTATCAAGACCATTTGCAAAACACTTCAGGACTAACTAAAACAGTATATACATTTCATGTTTATTATTGTATTGCTCGTATTTTGAAAGAACTTAAAACACCTTTACCAACAGATGAATCATTTTGTTATTACAAAAACCCATACGACAAAGCAACCTATCAAAAGTTATGCAATGAATTCAATGTTTCACCTAATACAGATTGGCGTCAAAAATTAGAAAGTAGTTCTAAATGCAGTGGTCTAGGGAGTTACACACAATATTTTAAACCAGATGGAAAATACAGACAAGAACATCGAAGTGAAGGTCCATTCTTTAATCCAAATGATAAAATAGAACATACAGTAGATATAAGTGACGCCTGGACAATGTTTATATTAGACAAATCAGAAGGCTTCACAAAAACAGGTATTGAACGAATTAACGAAAGTATTAGAATGTTTGTATGGGCTCTATTAGGAGCACAATCTCAAACACGTGTAGAAATACTAAAAATAGGCACAGGATTTGATGCTCAGAAACAATTTCTTGCTAACAATGAAGACGCTATTAATAGTCCAGTTGATTTACCAAGTCAAATACAAAGATATCAAAACACACTCAAATATGCAAGAAGTAAAGTAGATTTTGTTTATGGTATTGGATTATATATGTCTCCCAGTGATATGATTTTACAAATTGGCACTATCACTGGATATAATAATAAAATTGTAATTGCAACAGAAAATCAAACACTTGGTTTCAATAGTGATGTAAATGTTAAACCTGTTGCACCTACTACACAACCTGCAACTATACAAGGTACACCAACAAAGATATCTCTTCCAGAACCAAAACATCAGGAAACAAAAATAAAGAAATCTCTACCAGAACCAAAACATCAGGAAACAAAAATCAAATCTCTACCAGAACCCGTTGAAAAGAAAGAAGCAATACAACACGAAGACAACAAAACAGCATTAATAGTTGGTAGTATTGCAATTGGACTATTAATTATGTATGAAATTTATTAAGTTCTTTTTTTTCTTATAAACTCTCTTGCAGATGCATATAATAATCCAGCAACCAATACAACTAATGCCCATAGATGTTCTCCAAACCAATTAACAACTTTACCCGCAGAAGACAACAACCAAGACACAATAGAACCAATAATACCTGGTATTGTAGAAGCTACTTTTCCTGCAAGGGTAGAAAGTAATTTACCAAGATTTGATAATTGTTTCTTAACCCAATCTTTAACACCACCTTTTGGTGGAGAAGGAGGGGTTGAAGTAGTACCACCACCAGTAGGAATAACAGCCTCAACAATAACACCAATAATCATTCCAAAAGCAGTTAAAACACTAACAATTGTAATGCCTTGTTCTCTGAATAATGTTCTAATTCTTTCACCCAATGTAGTGTCTTCTTTTAATACTTTGTTTATAGTCTCTTTGATTCTATTTACCTGACTACGTAGTTTTTCTTTATTAACATTAATAACTTCCAATCTTGCACTTCTCTCACTTTCTAACTCTTTGATTCGACTACTTATCCTCTCTATTTGAAATTCATCATTGTCTGCTTTAGCTTGTTCTAATTTTGTATTTTCTTTTGCTAAGTCTTTATTTGTTTCATTTAGTTTAGCCAATTCATTTGCTATCTCTTCTTTGACTGTTGTCATTGCATTTGCTATTCCATCAATCTCTCTTTTTGTCCAATCTGTTTGTGTTCCTGCTTCACTACTAACACTTTCAATGAATGATGGCTCTAATGTTTTCACAGATGTTTCTGCATTATTTGCAGTTTCTAATAGTTCTTGTGCTTCTTGTTGTGATGATACATCATTATCAAGATTCTTGAATTTTTCTGATAATAAATCAGATTGTGTCTCTCTCAAATGGTTTTCTATTAAAGTTGTAAGCTCAGCTCTACCTTCTTTAAGTCTTGTAGCAGATGGTTTAAAATCATCTACATCTAATACATTCCTAACAAAATCAACACCATATTTCCTTTGCAAAGTATTAAATGATAAAAATGTTGCTATTTCATCTGGTGCATTGGAACGATAATATGTTAATGCAATATCCTTTCCACCTTCATCTTTAACATATAACATTGGCCTTCCAAAACCATCACTCTTGAGAGACAAACCTTTGATTTTACGTTTAGGTTCTTCATTCCTTTCGTAAAATCTATCTATCATTTTTTGACCTATGCTATTAAGCAGAGTTTTCCTATCATCACCGGTTAAATCATTCAAACCAGCAAACTGACTATTTAATGTTCTCTGAAACTCTTCTTCATCTGTAAAAGATGTTTCTGCTTCTTTATCATAATCATCCTTATCATACTCAGGATTTTCATATTCAGCCATTATTTATTTATTATTTAAAAATATTTTTTATCTTTTAATAAAAACATGTCAGCTTACGGAGATAAACTAAACCCTTACAGAAAATTAAGAGAACCACGAGGTGTGAGAGGTATCCGCCAAAGTGTAGTGATAACCAATAATCCATCAACTATTGACCAAAATCAACAATTGTTAGTGAGATTTCCTAATCTAAGTGGTAATGATGTTATTGTTCCCGGAACAGTCAGATTAGCATTTGAAATTGAACTAACCTCTAGAGATGTAAATGCAACTATATTTCAAAACATAGGAAGAGCAATAATTAAGAAAACAACAATTAGAATTAGTGGAAATGAAGTTATGTCCATTGACGATAGTGACATCTATCATTGTTATATTGATTTATGGAAGTCTATTACAGAACGTGTAAATATGGTATATCAAGGCGTTGGCAAAGAGAACATGTTGAAACATAGAGTGGGTGCAGAAAACGCAGCAGAAAATAAAGAAGATAAAGCCATCGCAAAAGCATATGGTAATAGATTTTGTATTCCGCTTGACTTTGAACTATTAGAAACACATATACCTTTTTATCAAGCAGGACTCGGTGATAGACTTGAATATGAACTTACATTCAATGATTATAATAAAGTAATTAAATCAGCCGATGCAACTTCAACTTATACAATCAAAAATATTTGTTTGGAATTTGATATTGTTTCTGATACTGAATTAGCAAGACAAATAAGACAGCAAGTTGATGGTAAAATGGTTATTTTGTATGACAGAATACTAAGACACAGAAAAATAACTAAAAACAAATCTGATACACTATGGAATATCAATCTAAATGTTCCTGCAAGAAGTATGAAAGGAATTCTTATGCTATTCGAAGATTCTGAAAGGACCAGCACAGAAGAATATTATAATCCAGAAATTACAAAAGTGGAAATGACAATAGAAGGGATTCCGAATCAATTGTATAGTCAAGGAATGAAGTCCCACCAACACTGGGACGAAATAAATACATTCTTTGCTTTGAATTCAAAAAGAAACAAAGAAACAAGTATGGTCGTTAAAGATTTATATTTTACTGATACAACAATAGAAAAATATCTAACGAACAGGTATGCTTTATGGTTGGATTTACGTTCAACTGATGATAATACACTTCATGGTTCTGGAAGAAGAATTGAAAATGCATCAGAAGGTATCACAATACAAATAACGAAAGAAGCAGGAGCAGATGAACCAATCAATCTTTATTTGTTTGTTATACAAGATGCACAAATCAACTTTGAAGATGGTAGATTTAAAGAAGTCAGTTATTAATATTTTTTTTTTTACAAATAAAAATGGAACTACCAAAATATCCTCATTGTGCTATTATATGTGGTCAAACTGGATGCGGGAAAACAGAGTTTGTCCTTGACCTTTTGGAAGAGGAATATCGTCAAGTATTTAAACATAATGTTATACTTTGCCCAACCATTCAATGGAACAAGGCTTATAAAAATCGTGAGTGGATTGGTGATGTCAGGAAACCTAAAACAAAGAATCTTATAATTGTTAATCCTATTATTAATGATGAAGAGAAATTACAAGAACTACTAAGAATGTTCTTTAATAAATATGCTGGTCATTCTACTCTCTACATTATTGATGATTGCAGTGCAACGAAAGAACTAACAAAGAAAAAAGATATGTTATCAGAATTAGCATTTTCTGGTAGGCATGCAGAACAATCAGTGTGGGTTATTTCGCAGAGATATAATTCTGTGTTAAAAGATTTAAGAGAACAAACAAAATGGCTATGCATGTTCTACACAAAAGATAGAGATAGTTTTGAAAATTGTTTAAGAGAGAATGATGTTATTCCTACTTTGGAAGAACGACAGAGAATAAAAGAAGAACTGAAAAAAAAAGAAGCATCGTAAGTTAATTTTGAAGACTGACCAGCCTACTGGTTATTGGTTGGTTGATTGATTATTTTTTTTAGCAATGATTAAGTAATGCTTATACAATGCTGTAGCAAATCTTAAGTAATGCTATAGCAAATCTTAAGTAATGTTTTAAGTAAAATAGCAATACTAAAAAACAATGCTGTTAGAAATATTATCAATCACTGCAATCTTATCAATAATCATAACAAACACTGCAATCTTATTAATAGTCGGATATGCGATGTTTTATTTTTTAAAAATAAAAAATAAATTACATAAAATAAAAATGAATGCTGAAGAATTATTACAAGACATTGAATGTGAAAGCACTTATGTAGAAAATAATGAACAAGAAACAAAACGTGAGCGATTATCAGCCATTGTTGCTGGTGGTGGTAGTAAGCAGTATCTTGGTAAAGACTTACAACTATCAGACATTGATACAATGACAGCAGAACAAATAAACAAACTTTACTGCAGATATGAAGCAAGATTGGGAGCAAGTATGACTAAGACATTGGGTAATTCTTTCATTAACTTATACGTTATGGGTGTATCAAAGTATTTCAATGTTGTTAATCCACCTAAACTGATACAAGACTTAGAGGAAGACCCTTTTATCAATCACGCTTTGACAAGTTCGTGTTGTGAATTGTATTATAGATATGGAATGTATCTTGCTCCATTAAATGCAATGCTAACAACAGCAAGGCATATTGATTTTAATAAAAAAGAAAATATCCCCTTAGAAAAAGATAATGAGTGATAGTGAAGTTAAAACAAAAGACCCAAGACGAGTAGTTGCTGGTAAGAAAGGTGCAGAAGCAAGAAAAAGAAATGCAGAATTAAGAAGAAAGGAGACTGATACTATAAAGAAAGAAAACATGGAATTAAAATCTATAACAAAAGATGATGAAGTCGGCTCTCCAAATTCACAGAATATAAATATATACAAAAATTATATACCATTATGCATAACAGTTGGAGTTGTTGGAATAGGATTGTATATGTACAAGTCTAAACAAGTTGTACCACAACAACCTATGATGCAACAACCTGCACCTATTATACAACAAAAAGAAATTGACCCATTTGAATTTAATTAATTTAAAAAAATAATATTCTCATTAAAAAAATGACAACCTCAATAGACGGAAAACAAATTGCAAACATGTTATATCATGCTGGAGTGGAAACTGTATTAACTGTTGGATATTCAGAATTAGGTAGAAAACTATTGAAAAGACCAGCACCAAAAGTAGATTTTAATATGACAGATATTGGTATGTTGTCCATTGATATATTACTTGCAATGGCAACAAAGGATATGCTTGTTAAGCAAGGTATTATTCCTGCAGATATTATGAAGTAATTTTAATATTTTTTTTTATTCATCTAAAAAAATGAGCACAACAAATAAGACATTGCAAATAGTATATGAAGGGGCGGTAGTATCTGCAATATCAATTGGATACATGACTATATTTACAAAATTAATGAAACGTCAAACAATAAAATATGATTTCAATGATTTCTTTTATATTGCTGGTTCTATAACTGGTGCAATGTAAAGGTATTCTACCAGTTTCATTATTTGGTTAATTATATATTTTTTTTCCATTATATAAAAATGGCAAGTGCAGTAGCATTAATGGTTGGAGGAGCAATTACAAACGCCTTAGCCTTTTCAGGTAGTAATTATTTATTTTCACATATGGGTAGTAATAGTGATGAAGAGAGAAAACGACATGATAAAGCGATGGAACAGTTAGAAGCAGCAACAACTGCGTGGAATGAGAAGAGAACAGAAAGATTGGATTTTATTAATGAACAGTTAAAAAAGGAACATCATGCTTTGAATGAGTTCAGTGATGTTGATACTGCTATGAAACAGTATTACTTTATTACAGGAAAACAATTACCAGATAATTTATCCACACCAAAACCTACATTAAGTGATTTTTACACTCCATCAGAAGACCAGAAAAATAGAGAGATTGCATTTGTTGTTGGTGGTATGGCATTGACAGGATTTGTTGCTTGGAAGTTGATGTAGGTAAAAAAAAAAAATATTTTTTGACATAATCTTTATGCATGTAATTCTTTCTTTGGAAAAACTAAATCATAAGCATGATATTTATTTTTTTTATTATTCTTACATGGTTTCAAACCAAGTGGTCTTACATAAAATGGTGGTTCTTTACCTTCTATCTTCTTTGTGAGATGTGCAGGACTCCATACTTCACCATTGTCTTTGAGAGTTAAAATTACACTCACACCATTGTCTGTGTCAATTGTTCTGTAGTCAGTGATTGTATAAATGTTGTTGATTTCTAAATCAGTCCATTTCTTTGTGCTAAATTGACTTTGTTCTTTTAACAACGCTTCAAATTCATCAGTTGAGATATTTTGAATATTGTTGTTTGACATTTTTTATGTTTATAAAATTTTCTTAAATATAAATAAATGGAGAAGATATACTATAGTCCAAAAGGTTTCTGGAAAGGACACTCAGCAGTTAGTAAATTAGCAAAAGAAGCAAAGGTTAGTCAGAAACAAGCATTAGAGTTCTTAAAGAAACAAGCAATTTGGCAAATATATTTACCTGCACCTAAGAGAATAATAAGACCAAAATTTGATGTGTCTGCAGAGAATGAAGTTCATCAGGCTGATTTGTTGTTTTTACCTCACGATACTATTGGTAGGAAAACATACAAGTATGCATTGACAGTGGTTGATGTGGGAACAAGATATAAAGAAGCTGAACCTTTGACGTCGAAAGATAGTAAAGAAGTTGCAACTGCTTTTGAGAAGATTTATAAAAGACATTTGAAGTATCCTAAGCTATTGCAAGTTGACCCTGGTAGAGAATTTATGAGTTCCGTTTCAACTTTGATGGAAAAGCATAATACCAAAATAAGAAGAGGTAGAAAAGAAATACACAGAGACCAAGGAATAGTAGAAAGATTTAATAGAACCTTAGCAGAAAGATTGTTTGGTTATCAGTATGCTAAAGAGATTGATACTAAAAAAAGAAACAGAGAATGGGTTAAGAGATTATCTGATGTTATTAAAGCATTAAATAAGGAGACGAAAAAACCTCCTCCAATTATAACAAGAAAAGTTGATGCTGAAATTTGTCCTTATGCAAATGTTAGATATTTGTATCAACCTGGAGAATTAGAAGGTGGTGGAAAGAGAAGAGCTACTGACCCAGTATGGTCTGTTGATATTCATAAGATTGACTATCATATTATAACGCAGGGAATAAGAGTTTATTATTTGAAATCTCCTGCACCTAAGAGAGGGTTTGTCAAAGAGGAATTACTTATTGTTCCGGCTGATACCCATACGCGTATGTCGTAATGCCATCGTCAGTTATGTATCTTTTTGTGTCTAAAGGAGAAAGTGTAGTCTTATTTACTTTTAATCCATATATGTTGTGATGCATTGAGCGTAGCATATTCATTGAGTGTGTGTATTTCTTTTTGTTGAATAATGCATCTCTGTAGTTTTCAAAATTGATTTGTTTTTTGATTACATATTTTTGTGTTCCTTTCGCTTTTTTGATGACTTGTTCATCTGCTCTTAATACTGAATATAATTTAGGACGAAGACCAATATATTCTGATATTGAAACACCAGCACATTCATCCTTCATCTTACCTATGACCTTCTTGTTTGTTTCATCGTATAGTGGATGTTCTTTTGGATAATCAGAGAAATCGTATTCATCTTTCATTTCAGACATATCTTTGTAAGCATCTTTGGTTTTGATATCTACTAATAAACTGTCTGTGTCGGTGTACAACAAGGTGCAGTTATCACCATACTTCTTTTTCAATGTATTATAATACCAATCATACATAAGATGTTTTGATAAATCTAAAACACAGAAGCCAACATATATTGGTTTATTTAGAGTTAATCTTGTTTTATTCACTTGAATGGCAGATAACTCATCAGAGAACTTTACTCTACGATTGAAGTTTGGTTTGGCTATTATCTTGCGGATTTTTTCATTTTCACTGCCATCTGTTTTGACTAATTTAATATCAACTCTTTTACGTATGTTTTCCATTGTTTTGCCAAATACTGGGTTGTTCATAAGTTTAAAGAAATCTTTTTCAAATGTAGTCTTTGCTTTTTTACGTAATTCTGTATTCAGACGTATGTAAGGTTCCATCCAAGGTTTCTCATCAAATTCTAATATTCTGTGTATTTTTGTTATTTTCATACCAAGTTGTTTGTATAGTCTCAAGTTCTTGTAATGTACTACATATTTCTGCTTATCCATTAGATTGGGGACAAGTTTTTCTGTTTTTAACATACTATTTTCAATTAGTTCATTTTGATAGTCGGATAACCATTCTTTTTTAATTGCTAATTTTTCAGGTGCAAGTGGATAGTCATTATGTAGTTTATGTAAATGTTTTGGATATTCTAAATCTACTTCATATATTCTTCCTCTACCTTTTTTTAGTGGTTGAAGTTCTCCATCTATTAAATCTTTATTAGTTATCCATTTGAAACCACTATATGGAAGTGGTTGGCTCATTGAATGACCATATAAATTATTTGCATCTAAATACATTATGTAATTGTCTTCTTCATCTGGATTATAATCTGCGACATATTTATTGTTTGCTTTTGCGTGTCTTTTAGAAACCATACTTATTCCACCTCTCATTCCTTTTTCAATGAAAAGATGCATATCCAAATCTGATAGAAGTTGTAATTCTATTTTTGTGTATTTTAGAAGAGCATCCCAAGATAGACCAGGTGCAGTGTAGTAATGTAGAGGGTCAAGTTTATAGTTATTCATACAGGTTTCTCTAAACTTTTGAAAAACATCTGCAAGTAAGAGAACATCTGTTTTGAGATATAAATCATGATAATCACCAAGTGTTTTACAGTTAAATTGTTTCCATACTTTTTGAGCGTGTTCATAGTCTTTTTGTTTGATACTTTCATCTGTTAGAGAACTGTAGAATTTGTCTATTGGTGGTAGTTCAGTTTCATTGAATCTTTCTTGACTGTCAATATATTCGTATGGATAGATACCTTTACGAGCAAGAAGATGTGAATTGTTTGTATGTTTTACAGTTAATGGTAAGTCTGATTTGTTGAGTTGTTCATATCTTGTATTGTGGCATTTTTTACATTTTGCTGTTAATAACCAATTTTCATTGATGTTTATTTCTTCTGTATCTTTACATTTTTCACATTCTGTACTTACACCAATTGCTCCATCTACTAACTTTTCAAGAGAGGAAGCCATAAATTGAAAACTGTCTAAGAATTTTAGCTGTCCAATGTTGAATGAGATGAATTTCTCTGAATTATTTGCAATACAAGTAATGTTTCCACTTGTTTTGTGTATTTTCTGCATTATTAGATGACTATCATAACCTTTTAAGTTGTGGAAGATAACTGGAATTTTGGTTT
Organism: Lucinisca nassula; assembly: GCA_963580285.1. Taxonomy (NCBI): domain Eukaryota; kingdom Metazoa; phylum Mollusca; class Bivalvia; order Lucinida; family Lucinidae; genus Lucinisca; species Lucinisca nassula. The sequence continues at coordinate 30,281,715 of OY757020.1, forward strand.
TATTTGGTTTGATTGCAAGTTTTAGATTACAAGATTTGTGTGCTGGTCCTCTATATTCTCCTGTGAAATGACAGTGGTCTTTTACTTTTGGATTTTTTTCATTGTCAATTGGATTTTCACATATCCAGCAATGAGTAGCCTCTTCATAATCTTGTATGTTCTGTTCTGTCATTATTATTTTTTCAGGATGCTTGAAAACGTTGTTAATATTTTCTACTTCGCATTCTAAGTGATTTAAAAAAACTTCAGCTGTATCTTCACCTCTGTAGATTACCGGTTCTTCAGCTTTACCATCATATCTAACAACTTGATAACCGAATCCACACGCTTCGTGTTCGCTTGTTATTTCTGATTTGTCTCCTTTTTGTTGTGATTTGGGTTTGATTGTGCTTTCAAAGTCAGCATAGATAACATATGGAACGGGCATTTGATTTTGATGGTTTTTAAACTTGATAAGACCTTTTGATGGCATTTCTATTCGCATTGGAGATTTATTTATGCCTTCACAGTCTTCTTTGTGTTTGATTAGTAGGTCTTCTCTTGAAAAACCGTGAAGACATCTTTCACAAAAGTAAGTAGTTCCGTGTTTGTTATTCTGATTACGAAGTAATCTTTTTAGGCTTTTAATCCAACAGTAGTGATATTTTGTTTCCTTTTGTGGTTTTTCATCTGGATTATAATTTTCATCTATTTCTCCTTCTTCATTATCATCAATTTCCTCTTCAACTTCTGTTATCAAAAGCAGGTTAATTCTTTCTTTATCATTTGATTGATTTGAAATATGATATGGAAATACAGTAAGTTTCTCTGTCTTTTTTGTGATTGTATATCCATAAACATTGATTGCTATATTGTTTTGTTTCTCAACTTTTGGTATTTGTGAGATTGGTGTGGGAAAGTCAATTCCTTCCATATTCAGATTAGGGCATTTAGTGTAGCTATATTTATTCGAAACATTATTCTTTGCTGGATATAAAGCTGATTTAAGAGCCCATTCTAAACATCTATCATCATCGTTTTGCACGTTGATTATTGCTTTTTTGTTTGCCAATGCTTCAGGTAAAGAAATGTATGAAGAACCTTTGAGTGGTTCATATTTTGCTATGTTAACATAGAGTTTGATACAATGGTCAATTTCTAAACCTGTTGCGGTATTTGTGAATTTTTCAATCCATGTTTGTATATAAGTTGTTTGTTTGTTATAGTTTTCATCTAAATTATTTTCATTAAGAACTGCACATTGTTCTCCGTGTGATGCACCGATAACTTCTTTTCTTTCACCATTAAGTTCATCTTTAAAAAACTTTATAGATAACCCAATTGAAAATTTAATACCATTGTATTCTTTAATGTTTTCATTAATTTTATCTATAATGACAGATTTTTTATCATTAAACAAAATATTTGGGTCTTTATATTTATGAGCATCTATTTCATACGCTTTGAAGTAATTGCATAATGGATTATCAACTAATTTTATATCATCATTTATTACTTCTGCATTGACGGCTTGTTTTCTTTTCTTTTTATTTCTACGTCTTTTACGCAGATTATCTAATGCAGAAGTTTGTTGTGGTGCATCACTCTTCTGTTTCTCAATATCTAAGGATTTAAGACCCTTGTCTAAAGCCTCATCACTAATTCTTCCTTCACTATGCAATTGTATCAGTCTCTCTACAGAACTCATTTTTTGTTTTCTTTTAAACTATAAAAAAATTTTTTAAATATAATAATAAAAATGGATATAGAAAAAGCAAAGATGCAAAATATATGTGCTATGTTGCCGTTAGGTTCAAATAAACCATGTAAAAACAAATCAGTAAAGCATTCTATATACTGCAAGGCTCATAATTTTATTATAAAACATAACAAAAGTAAAGTAGTGAAATGTTTGCAATGTGGTAAAGGTACTACAGCAAAATATCAAATCTGTGATAAGTGTGGTGGAAAGAATTTTAGAGAAAAACAGAGATATTTTAACTCTATAAAACCTTTTAAGCAGGAAATTGCAAGATTGAGTATGATAGAGTGTTGAGGATGATTCAGGTGTTATTGAGAGGGCGATAATTTAATTTTTTTATGCTCAAGCGGACACGGAGCGTTGTTAAGCAGGAAGTTAAAAATAAATTGTTAGAATCATATTCAGAAGAGAGGAGGATTAGTGACGAAATAAAAATTAATTTAGAAACGGAAGATAAGTGTGTGGAATCAATAAAATTACTGGAGTTGTGTATTAGGAGCAATAAAAGAGACATTATTTATAAATCTGCTTTAGAAGGCATTACAACGTAATAGTACAGTAATAGTATTACAATGTAATAGTATTACAGCGTAATAGTATTACGGCGTAATAGTATTACGGCGTAATAGTATTACAGCGTAATAATATTACAGCGTAATAGTATTAAGGCGTAATAGTATTATAAAGTAATAATATTTCAGGATGATAGTATTACACTGTAATTACACTGTAATACTATTACAGCGTAATAGTAGTACAACGTAATAGTACTACAGCGTAATCTTCAATCGATTGTTTCAACAAACAGAGTTAGTGATAATACTGCAGAATATATGTGGTATGACGTGTCTATATATAGATAGAGTGTTAGTTGTTGTTTTGTTCTGCGGTAAAATATATATGTGGTAAGATGTGTCTATATATAGATAGTGCCGGTTTTTGAGGTAATTTGTGAGCGTAGAGAACAAATTACCTCAAAAGCGGCACTATCTATATATATAAAAAAGACAGCAGACAGTGCGGCATGTTAAACTACATTCAGTGCCATGGCGCGCACACGTAGTATAACGTGTCGTCAAAGAGTGCAAAGTTTATGACGTCACCGCGCCCCAAAGACGTAGGAAACAACATGGACGCTCGAATAAAAAATTCTCAACGGTTTAGATTCTGTATGAAAATCTGCAAATAAATAGTTTATTTTAGTTTTGGAAAATATTTTCGACTGTAGTAGCAGGGCGCAGTTATTCCAACGGGCCATTCAAACCAGGAAAGGCCGGGGATGTAAGAATTAGCTGAAATTTCTGAAAATCTGTTCAAATAAATATTGCAAAGATTTTAACTTGCAGTTTCGTTGTTTTCCCATGTGTAAAAGGTTGCATGTTATTGTTTACACTTGTAAATTAGTGACCTGAAAAGTAGGTCCGGTCTATAAACGGTCACTAGACGTATTATAGGTCAGTAGAAGGTATTATAGGTCATATTATATACCGATTATAGCGTGCAGTTATTCGATCCCCCCCCCTTTATTAGGTTACTAGAATGCCTGATTGCGGTATAAATGTCATTTTGGAGACGTTGTTTCCATTATTTTGGGACGTTTACCCGACATTAAAATGAAATGACATCTCAAGCCCTGCCGCCCAGTGAAACCAATAGGGTTTATACGCATGGACTCACACCACCTTTCCTGGGCAGGCTTAGATCTATCTCTAGGCAGTTTACCAGTACTAGTGTGCAGTCGATTTTACTTCTGCGTGGAAACATCTCTATTTCTTCCGTCAAGACCCCATGGGCGGGGGCAGACGACAATGTTACTGAGCACAAAATCTTTTTCTGCGCTCAAGTCCAAATGGTTATCACTGATTCGTTGGTTTAGCAGCTCGGTCAGCGTGTTGCTAAATAGGGTAAACTGCAGAATCTGGGCTTGAATCATGCATTGCTTGACAAACAGTGTAGGTCCAGATCAGACGCCACAGAACGCGGCGTCTGATGAGGGTCTATACTGTTTGCTTAGGTTACAGTAATACAGAATATACTTCAGACTGCACGTGTTACAAAACATATTCATAAAATGCATTCAATACTTACGCGTTTATAGAGTGTTCATATTTCTTTCAAGATACCGCCCATTATTAATCGACTATCCTATATTACACAAGGTCAACCAATATTAAATGATGATGATGATGATGATTTCGTGTTTAACGACGAAACCAATATTAAAAAATCATAAATCATGTTTTTAATTCCGCCAGTTAATAAAATTGTCATTAATCAAGTAATTTCGTATTGGCCCTGGTACAGGTCCTCGGTCAGCTGTATTGGCCTCGGCCCACGGCCTCGTGCCAATACAGCAGACCTCGGACCTGTAACTGGGCCAATGCGGTATTATTTGATTAATAACATTATATTATAACATGTTAGAAAACATGTTATATTTTTCTTGTTAAAATGAGCTATAGTCATACTTACGGTGTAGGCTGGAAAAATGACCATGAAAACGGGCTTTGACTTGATTTCTTTTAAATCTTTAAGCAAAAGATGTTGAAGCTGATCAGACGTCTGGACTGGATCTACACTGTTATGTTTATGTCCATAGGCATATAGGGATCGATCAGTCTAATACAAAAACATTCCAGAACATCACGTTGATAAGTCCGTGAAATGACTACCCCATAAACCCCACTTAATTTAAAGAAAACTGGGGTTACCAGTAGAAGAAAGACACCAGTCGTAAATTCAAGGGTTTTGATTGTCTCTGGGCTTAACCACACGTCAACCCTTGCGGGTCATGTTATCAGTGATAATGTCGTGAACAAAAGAAATGGAACCTATTTCAGTATTGTTAGGTTTAGGTGGATTTGAAAAAAAAAAAAAAAATAACCAAATTTAAAATTAAAAGTAAACCTTCAGAATCACTAAGTTATTTAACTATGATTGTAAAGTTCTTGGTCATGGTAATATGTTTTCTCATTTACGTGTAGTAGGTGCTATCGAAAACGCAGAACAGTTGTTCTATATTTGCCTTGTACATTTTCGTCTTTGTAGGTGAAACATGAGACGATTTGCATTATTTCTCATCTGTACGATGGTGCTGGCGTTGATTCCAATGTCGATGGCATCAACCTCACGATTTTGTCGATGGGACGAAAACGACGAGTGCGTTGACAGCGACCGGATTGGTCGTCGTGGATACAGATTGGCGTGCTCAAAGCGATATCGAGGTCGAAGTTGCCAGACAATGGGATATAACTGCTGGTGTCTTGTAGATACTGATATTCTTCTACAGGAAAGCGATACAGACTGGTGGAATGTTTAATTATGTACTTTAATTTTAACTAGTCAATATCCTGCAGAGACATGATATTGACTCAACGTTGTGTCAACGTTGAATGACTGCTGAGTACTCTTTTGGCTAGGCTTTCTTTGACTAACATTGCGGGAATTTTGTCAAACAGCACAAAGTGTTCAGACTCGTTTTTTTTAGTCGCCATGCACATACGTTTTGCGAATGGTTTATTATTATTTTTATTATTATTATTATTATTATTATTCGGGCCCCGCACTGAAAGTGTGGGTGCCCTATAGTAATCACTCTGTCCGTCCGTCTGTCTGTCTGTCCGTCCGTCTGTCCGTACACAAATTTCTGATAGCGCTGCCGGGGCCCTAGTCAGTTTCACTGACAGCTCTAGTTATTATTATTATTAATGATTAAAATAAACTGATAAATTTTCAATTATGAGTGAAATTAATTTTCAACTATGTATTCAAGTCAGCATGGTACAGGTACATTCCGCTATTAAGTCCACCTAAAATTAAGTCTAATTCTACTTTAAAGATCTAATTTTGTAGGTTGAAGATATGTGTTTTCTGCACGCATTGTCTTCTGGTCATAGACCACAATTGGGACTTAAAGTGGTCTTAAAGTTTGTTTTTCAACAGTCCCAAAGGTGGTCTTAATATTGACATATTGCTGTATCATGTTTTAGATCATGTGCACGTTTGAGATAAAGAGAGGAGCTTACACTCGTGGTCATTTTATACGAAATTTTTGAAACGAGTCTCCGGCGAGTTTCACGAATTTCATATGAAATAACCACTGTTTTTTGGCGGTGTAAAATCGGATTTTATTTACGAAATCGATCTGCTCTATCCGTGATTTGTTGCGAAATAAACAACAGTTTGGATTTCAGTAATGAAGTAGAATAAATATCGAGCACATAGCCCGAGTGATTTGTCTACTTATAACCGACCGAAGAACTGTGGCTCATTACTAAAAAAATCACACACTAAAGCTTTTCCAAGTTGATTTGAAGACACTTAAAATAGAAAATAATTCTGCTGTTTTCTTGTTGTTCTCCCAACATTTCGCCATTGTTAGAAGAAATCCCGTCAACCTTATTTTTACGTCATTTTGCAGTGTTTTTGATGCGAAAAGCTAACGTTTCACTGTCAAACGCCAAAGAACCTACGAATGACATAACAGACACATCCAAGCACTACGTCACCACCCAGTTTTATTATTTGCCGGGACTTACCGGTGGTTGGCAAAAAACGTCTTTCGCCACGTTTTGAGTTTCTGTAAACACATTACGAAAACACGTCTATGCAAATACAGGCAAACCTGTCTTAGTGGCCACCTCTATTAAGCAAGCAACCTGTCTTAAGCAATCAGACATTCAGTTCCCGTGAAAGGAATTTACTCTGAAATTCCCCTGTGTTAAGCAAACACTTTTTGAATATCCCATTTATGCTTGCTACATTGTAAATACAGCTTCGACTGTACATTGTGATCTTTTTCACCGAAAAAATGGAAATTTTAAGATGAAAAATTGTGATATTTTTCTTATTTCTGCTCAAAATATAGATTGTGGACACTCGTTAGAACCGCCTTATCGAGGCGGAATTAACGAGTACCCACAATCTATATGTTAGAGCAGAAATAAGAAAAAATGATATTTTTCTTATTTCTGCTCAAAATATAGATTGTGGGCACTCGTTTGAACCGAGGCGGTTCTAACGAGTACCCACAATCTATATTTTAGAGCAGAAATAAGAAAAATAAGGTTTACCCCTGTTAACCTCAGGAACTCATTTTTGATTTTTATTTGCCTTCACTGCAGCTGGTGTTGTGCCGTGTGGCGGCCGTAAAACGTCTCCCCGTACATCAACCATAGTGCAGTTTATATTTTACTTTTGGTCCTTTGAGATCAGCGTGAATATTCTGAGAAATCGGAAATAAATTATTTGTTTAGACTCATATTCTAGACAGGTTTTTTTAATTATTTAGACCACATTTTGATTTATATCAGTCTTTGAATCGACTGCCTATTAGAAATTCGCAAACTTGCAGTATGTTTCCTCTGGCTTTCTTTGCAGGATCATTACAGGGTCACTGATGAGGCTTTATTAGCCGAAACTACGTAGTATGACCCATCTTCTTTCTTATGAATGTTTTCATTGCTCTTAAAGGAACTCATTTTTGATTTTTATTTGCCTTCACTGCAGCTGGTGTTGTGCCGTGTGGCGGCCGTAAAACGTCTCCCCGTACATCAACCATAGTGCAGTTTATATTTTACTTTTGGTCCTTTGAGATCAGCGTGAATATTCTGAGAAATCGGAAATAAATTATTTGTTTAGACTCATATTCTAGACAGGTTTTTTTAATTATTTAGACCACATTTTGATTTATATCAGTCTTTGAATCGACTGCCTATTAGAAATTCGCAAACTTGCAGTATGTTTCCTCTGGCTTTCTTTGCAGGATCATTACAGGGTCACTGATGAGGCTTTATTAGCCGAAACTACGTAGTATGACCCATCTTCTTTCTTATGAATGTTTTCATTGCTCTTAAAGGAACTCATTTTTGATTTTTAATTTACTATATAAAAGTTGGGTTCAAGGGGGTCAAAATTATATAGGCGTGTTTTCGTGATAATTTCTTTTATTTGGATCTGAAACGATGATCTTGACCTTTAAACATTTAAAATAGACACGTCTAAGCTTGTAATTAATGTTTTTTTTTTTAAGAAGCGGGACTGTTTCTTTGACATTTACTTGTCATATTTACGGAGGTAAAAAGTCAGGCTGGTCTTAGTTCTGTTTTCATAAAATGCGTATAAGTATTAGCCAAAGCAGGAAATTTATTGTGTCATTCAAGAGATTATCTGTGGTAGTCAATTGAAATAAACGCGGAACCGAATCTCTATTTGCAGTGTGTTTATATGGAGCCAGAGGCATTTCGCCAACCGCGACGAACGGTAATTCATGCCAGATTTCAAGTGGGAAGTAATTCGCGCATGTGCATTGAAATGTAAACAAAGTCATGTGTCAAAACACTGGATCCATCTATAAAACGGAGGCTTTTATGACGTCACTTATCACGCTCTTCCGCCATGTGATTTATAGAGAATAAATCACAGCTGCTTTCCATTGCCTAAAAGGCCCGCTGGAATAGCAGTTTACCAGCTACCCCCTACATATAGTGCATTGTAACACATTGACCTGATAAAGATATGCTATCACACTATCTCAGTGATTTTTTTAGGCGTGCGTCCTGCGTCCTGTACGCATAATTTCGCCAGAGGACGCATAAAAATATCGTCGGCGGGTCCTGGGACGCATAAAAATTCTCGGATGAATGTAGGCTTGCTTTATGAACTCTTACACCCGTTTTCGGAATGCAAAAACGGTGTTTAACTAAGTACAATATTTGATAAAACCCAGACGTCTGATATGGATTAAAACTGTTTGATAATTTATAATGGTTCAATTATGACACTATTGTTAATCCCGGTCATATAATTGCCACCCTGCGGTGCGTGTCGATTAGGTGTGAAAATATGGCCAAGTTACATCTCTAGTTTGCGTTTATTGCCCAATCATAAAATTTAATCCGCAATCAATGTGAAAATTATTTAATTGCTCCTAAGACGAGTTGCTACGACTATTCTACTATCTCGTGAATGGTTATGTTTTGGCGCCAAATAGCAGACGTTTGGCGAGAAAAGTTGAACGCTTTAATTTGTGTTAACACATCTATATGTTGTTGTTGGTTATTGAAACGGAGCTTACGGAAAGCGCTGTTTTCCACAACCGTTTTGCAATCGAGAATTATTTTACCTTTACCGTTTCCAAACATTTTTTTATGAAAGAGATACGCCCCCATTAAGATAAAACAATAGACACGTGTGGGGTTGCTGAGGTCCGATGACGTCATTTACCGATCGCGTGCAGGAAAAAAAACTAGCGGTGGTTTGTGGGCCGCAGTTTGGATGCCGGAATTCGATGTTCGCATTGAACTTGCTTGTTTATTTCGTTTAAAATCGGAGTTTTAGGAATAATACTCACAAAAATCGGGCTTGCTTAGTAATGGAGATTGTTTTATTACTCATGTGTAAGTAAAATTGAGTGGACAATTATTCAATTAAACGTTATTTATGTCAGGAATTGTAAAAGGATAGAGCATAACATGAGATGCATCGTATTTTTAGCTGACAAAAGTAAAAATAAAATGGTCCAAAAATAATTTGGGCGGGTTACCCGCACCCTGAACTTTGGCCTGTAATGTGAGGGAAAAAAACTGCGGGTAATACACACCCGAATACGGTATATACACAAGTTTAAATAAAACTGAAAACGGGCAATGATCTGGAATTGCTACAAGACTTACTCTAGGGGTGTAAAAGAAGGTTTCACAATGGGTCCTGGGTGGGATGCATGGTTTGGGTCTGGGATGCATTAATACTGGACCCAGTGGGTCCCAGGACTCATAATGGCAAATTTGTAAAAAAAATCACTGTCTCAGGACAAGTGAGCTTTATCACGTCAACGTGACATTGCACTTTTTGAATGAACCGGACAACCGGAAAAATGGCAAAAATGTTATTATTACTGGAAAAATCGGAAAAATTTCATTAAAAATTCTCAAACGAAAAATAACGGTCAGATGATAATAAATATACTGATCGATTATATTCCGCACCATAATGTTGGGATGCACTAAGGACAATCGGTAAGCGATCGTAAATTGCCAATTTAAAGAGTTTACAAGGTATAAACTGATAAATAGAATACCAGATTCGTGTTATTTGATAGAAAGTTTATCAGGCCCGGCTTCGAGAACGCATGTAGAATCGCTCGGCAAGCCTCGCGATTCTAAAAGCGTTCTCGAAGCCTTGCCGGATAAACTTAATATCAAAAGACAGGAACCTGGTATTCTCTATATATAACATACACATGTAGCTGGATAACAAATGACGTCGTGGCGTTATGCGCTAGGTCCCATGTGTGATTACACGTATGGTCACATGACGTTATCCACTTAATAACAGCGATGTTATATAATCATAACTGCCCCCGCCCATAGGGGCTTGAAGAAATAGATGGGTTGCATAATGCTTCCACGCAGAACTGAATCCGACCCGTACACGAGTACTGGTAAACCGATGCTTGAGCTGTCATTTCGTCTCAATGTTGGGTAAAAGTCCCACAAAATTGGAAGCAACGTCTCCAAAATGATCTTTACAGTGTTGACGGGGACGTTAAACCTCAAATCAAACAAACAAACAAAGTTATATAATTATACACACTCAGTGCATTTACAGATTAAAAAAAATCAAATTAACATAGAACGCAGTGTTGTTCATACCCCAATGAATACATTGAATCAGGCGACGTCACATGATCATTAAGTGACGTCAAAATTAAACCAAAGATTCATTTAAGCCAAAACAAAACATATTACATCATACACATACGAGTCAAACCAGAAACAGACACAATACAGGACACAATGGATAACAAATGAGTATCTTAGGTTCAGTGCAGTCTTTCACTCTAACATACTACATGTATACTAGCCCCCGCCCATTGAAGAAATATATGAGCTGCATGATGCTTCCGCGCAGAGCTGAAACCGACCAGCACAAGCGTACTGGTTAACCGCTCAGATGATCTAAGCCTGCACAGGCAACGCGGTGCGAGTCCGCCCGTCCATGCTTATAAACCCTATTGGTTTCATTGGGCGGGAGGGCTTGGGATGTCATTTCATCTCAATGTCGGGTAAAAGTCCAACAAAAGTGGAAGCAACGTCTTCAAAATGACATTTACAGTGTTGACGGGGACGTCAAACTTCAAATCAAACAAACAGACTACATGTGTATTCGACTACCTGGAACGCAGACGGACACCAAAAACGCCGACTGGAATAGAAAACAGACAATCATAGTGAGTTGAATGAAATCATCGGCGCATTTTACGGGCATATCGTTACGAAAACATGCCTATTCAAATATATTGGGAAAATTTTAACACCAAAAATGAAATTTTCCAGTTAAAAATCGTAATATTTTTCATATATTTCTCATATTTCTGCTCAAAACATAAATTGTGGGTATTCGTTAGAACCGCCTCGATGAGACCGTTCTAACGAGTACCCACAATCTATGTTTTTGAGCAGAAATAGAAGAAATAATGTATACCCCTGTAAAGCCCCGTTTTACTATATAAAAGTGGGGTTTGAAAGGGTCAAAATTGTATAGGCGTGTTTTCATGATGTATCAAATAGATGTCCGCAGATGTTGATAGCAATCCGTTTAGCAGTGTCTCGCAATACTTTCCACGATCTGCGAACGTAAATCCATCTGTTAATTGCGAATTATAACCTATTTTATTGGGCAAAATATAGATGTTTGATGCAAGTCGACAGTTTTTTTTCTGTGTTACAGCAATAATTCATACATAATTTTCAATGTTTCCTGAATAGCATAAACTACTTATGCATTGAGTACCTGCCATGCGTTCTTAGAATTAGCAAATTTACGAATTATAGATGTGAACTTCTTGAAGAAGGTGTTCGAATAAGGCGACTAATGACCACCCGCTCAGATACCACGCAATGCAGACGGCACAAAGTTATGGTTACCGCTTACGTGCGATCAACATGCGTGGAAAAATAAATTAAGGGATAAAAAAACCTTCTGTTTTCGTTTAATTTGAAAGTTAATCCACGGGCCTCCGTGGTCTAGTGGTTAAGAGCGCTGACTCTTGATCATTAGGTCTCTCACCGCTGTGGTTCGAGCCTCGCTCGGGTAACATGTGTGACGCCAAGTTCTGCAACGGAAGGTCAGGCGGGTTTTTTCCGGGTACTCCGGTTTTCGCCCACCTCTGATTACTGATCGGCTCGATATGAGTGAAATAACCTTGAAAGGGCCGTAAAACACACAAAAAAGGAAGTTAATCCAGACACTTGAGCCTTATCACAGTGTACCTCGACCAAAGAGGGTATTCTCAATGTAGAAGGTAAGGCAATGACCAGGAATCGATACGATTGCCTTTACCCTTTCGTCATAAGACACCCACAGGACGGTATGTCCTAATAACGCATGTGCGCGCATATGACTTTAAATAGCGCATTTGACCCGTCGCGTTTTTATTAGGTGTTATAAAACTGTGATTTCAAAATGTTAGATACTTTTTTGGACCAAAAAGGCAAGCTTTTACAAGTAAATTTCTTCTGGTCTATTAATAGCGTAATCCCACAAAACAACTACGCACATGAATTCAGTCCTTCTCGTTACCCTTTGTCCATGCAGAATACTTTTAATTTCATTATTTTGACAGATAAATATGATCAGTATACATTATATTTCAAAACGGATCGTACTAGAACTGTACGAGTTTGTTTCATTATTTTGACAGATAAATATGATTATACATTATACTTCAAAACGGATCGTACTAGAACTGTACGAGTTTGTTTCATTATTTTGACAAATAAATATGATTACACATTACTATAACGACGTTGATAGGACGTTGTTTCAGTGCGTGGTACGTGTTGGTACATGTAGTGAAATTTATAGAACAAATTCGGGAAAGAATGAGGCACATGAAATATTGTCAATATAATTAAACCCTATATGCCAAGTAGCCCTTTTCTGGGACACTGGCAAACAGTGCAGACCCAGATAAGACGCCACAGAACGCGGCGTCTGATATGGGTCTACACTGTTAATACTGGACCAAACTAGCTAGTTTCGACCAATTAGGCCCCATCAGTGACATCAAGTACTTTCAAAATTCGGAAATGGAATCAACGAACCCAAAGGATAAGAAAATATAAACTACACTTTGATGTAGGGCGGGGAGACGTTTTACGGCCGCCACACATTTCCATACACCAGCTGTAGTGGCGTTAAATATGTTCTATAAAAGGGTTATCCTTTGGAAGCAAGGAATACACCACAGAACTGGAAAATATGAAGTGTACATTCCTATAAGTCTTGGAAACATGAACTGCCCAAACATTTCCTGAAATGAAAATCGTTGAAATTCATACTCCCTACACCATGCATATGCAGAGAGAGAGAGAGAGAGAGAGAGAGAGAGAGAGAGAGAGAGAGAGAGAGAGAGAGAGATTAATCATTTACTCCTCTTACGCGAATTTCACCGTTGTTGTTTATATACGCGGGCAATATTCAAGACTGCTCATAACCTCTAAATTAAGGAGATATGCAAAGTAGGTTCTGATTAAGGCATTAATTGTAAATCCGTCATTGGTGTCCATTGTCTGCATTTTATGGTAACATCAAAGGAATGAATGCGTCTGTTGTAAGGATTATCTTCTCTCAAGTCCATACTTTTTGCTGATCGAGCAACGTGTGACACAAGTATATAGGAGTTTATTCTTGAACAAGAACGATTTCTCTTTCAAGTTACAATTAGATCTTTGGATAATTCAGTCGTATTTCTGGTAACTAGACATTTTTAATTAGAAAATTTGCATGTTTTGCATGTAAGTTGTCTGTAAAGTCGCTTTCATGTGATCAATCGAAGCAAAAACACCATTATGAAACAGTTCCAGAAGAAAACAGCAAAACTCATAATAGATCTTTTAACAGGATTTTATCGCCTCAATCTCCTTCAAATCCACAATAAACAGTCGGCGTTTTTGGGGTTCATCTGCGTTCCAGGTAGTCGAATAATCTAATGTCAGTATTCTACCAAATTAAACCATGATTGTCTCCATTATGCTTGGACAATGGCTACGTTATGACGTCTACGACGCTCTTCCGTTGTTGAAAGAAAAAACTGAGTGCATTTTTTTCTTGTATGAATTTAAGACCTTAAACCAGATTTCTTCATCGCATAAGGAATGAAAAGGGAATCATGGTAATATAGGTAAAGTAGAACTTCGATGGCTCGAACACCGATGGCTCGTTTACCACGGATGTGTCGAACCCATTCTTGAGCCCCTAGCGAAATCCTCTACATAAGAAATAGTGGGGGATAATTAAGGAGATTTTTGTTTTTTATCTTGCAAATATATGCTGTGTGTACTCATTAGAATCGCCTCGATGAGTACACACCGCATACATTTTTATTATAGAACACCGAAAAGATGTCTAAAAATATCTCGCTATGCCTCCTAAAAGTAACCTCAGTGGCTCGAACTACCCCTGTCTCGAACAGATTTCGAGGTCCCAAAGGTGTTTGAGCCATTGAAGTCTTGTTTAACCTTCATTGAAGTATGATTAATATCGAGTCCAACCAAAATAGAAGTGGAATCGATACAATTAACTAACCCACAGCTCCCGTCAGAGACAACAAAGAGAAAGAATCACAAACATGAAACAACAGACCCCACTGGAAACATCAGCAGCGGAAAGCCAGAAGGACAGTTACTTCCCCCACAAAATGGCCAATAGGCTATCAAAATAAAATAATATAAGCGACATAGACACCCAAAGACAAACAATAAAAAAAAATAAACCGCGACAGAAGAACCGCCTTGGAACGGTCAGCGGAAGCGAATTCCACCAATGTGTTTGTGTGTTTGTTTGTGTGTGTGTGTGTGTGTGTGTATGAGGTGGGAGGGGGGGGGGGGCTTAAGTCATCAGTGAAACATCTCCGTGAACACAAAAAAAAAAAAATCAAACAACCACAAAGATCAAACAACAGTGAGGACTCGACAGCAAGAAACCACTGAAATGCCGGAGCAAAAGAAAATAAACAGTTAGACTCCGGAGACAGACAGGCCCTTAGTTTCAAAGTTTAAGTGCACCATTCGGGGTTCACTTACCATGTGTGTGTTCCTATGTTACTCATGCTTCAATGAACGCTAAAAATTACATACATTCCCATTACGCGACATAGGGCTTTTTATATCTCTAAAATGGCAACTTTTCTGATGAAAATTTATTATATTTTTCTTATATATACTTCAAACATAGGTTGTGAGTGCTCGTTAGAACCGCCAGATTGAGGCGGTTTTAACGAGTACCCAAAACCTATGTCTTGGAGGCGGATCTAATGAGTACCCACACTCTATGTTATTTTCTTACAAAATATAAAGAAAATAATGCATAACCTGTAAACCCCATCTCTCTAAAAGTGGGGTGTAAGGAGGTGCTCATGCCACGGACGTGTTAAACTAATACATGAAAAGTTTGGCAGATATTCAAAAGTAAAATGGAAAGCCCTTAGTTTCGTATTTTTGTTATATCACATCAGGATGAGAATATTATTTAGAATTGTTTCTAACGAGCACACACAGTCATTACTTGCAGCAATCTCAAATTTCGGTCAGAACAACGGCCCCCACACATCGGGGCTTGAGGAAATAGATGGGCTGCATGATGCTTCCACGCAGAACTGAAATCCGACCCCACACGAGCATTGGTATACTGCTTAGAGGATCTAAACCTGCCCAGGCAAAGCGATGTGAATCGGACCGTCCATGCTTATAAACCCTATTGGTTTCATTGGGCGACAGGTCCTGAGATGTCAATTCATCTCAATGTCGGGTAAAAGTCCCACACAATTGGAAAATGATCCATACAGTGTTGACTGGGACGTTAAATCTCAAATCGACAACAACAACGGTCTGAGCAATGCCATTTTCTGACCTATGAAAGAACTGACCATGTCACACTAGGTTTTTTTTGTATGTGTTTAGGTTTTACGTCACCGTCAATACTATTTAGGTCATTTTGAAGATGGTGCTTCCAATTTTATGTGACTTTTACACAACACTGAGATGAAATGATTTCTCAAGCCCAACCGCCCAAGTGAACCACTAAGGTTCAAGGTATAGTTCGACTCGCATCACTCTGCCTGGGCAGGCTTACTACAGCTGATGTCTGGGAATGTGTGGCGGCCGTAAAAAGTCTCCCTGCCCTACATCATAATGTAGTTTGTATTTTGGGATCATTGATTACATTGTGGCAGTCTGAAAGTACTTGAGGGTCACTGATAAGGCCTAATTGGCCGAAACTAGCTTGTCTGGCCCCGAAAACATGCACACTTCATATTTTCCAGTTCTGTGGTGTATTCCTTGCTTCCGAAGGATAACCCTTTTATAGAACATATTAGATCTTCTAAGCGGTTTACCAGTACTCAAATGCTCAGTCAGTTTCCGCTCTGCGCGGCAGCACCATGCAGTCCAATCTCTTTCTTAACCCATATATGCCTAGCGGCACTTTTGTGGATATTGCAAAACAGTGTAGACCCAGATCACACACGTGTGACATGTGGTCAGATTGGTCGTTAGGTTTTCGGTCACCTTAGCCGCAACATCACGTGAACAAGTCCGTGAAATAAAGACCCCACCTAAACCCCACTTTATACAGAGAAAACTGGGGTTTACAGGGGTAAACATTATTTTCTTTATTTCTGCTCCAAGACATAGGTTGTGGGTACTCGTTAGAACCGCCTCAATGAAGCTGTTCTAACTAGTACCCAAAACCTATGTTTGGAATATAAATAAGAAAAATATCACAAATTTTCATCAGAAAAATTACCTTTATTTGAGGTTTGAAAAATGTACTAAATCACACTGATGGGTTCACCAAGTGAGTTTATAGTATACCCATGCTCCAGCATCCTTCGTCGTCAGTTCATATTCGCCAAGCATCTTCTCCTCTGGAACCGATTGGCATATCAAAGCCAAAATTTGTGTTGTGCCTCTTTGGGTAGTGGGAACGATAGTTTGTTCGCGGCATATGGGTCACATGACCAAGATGGCTGCCACGCCCATATATGGTAAAACCACTAAAAATCTTCTCTAGGACAAGTGGACTGATTGTCAAGAAACTTGGTATGTAGCATCTAGGACTCCAGCCCTTCATAATTTGGTTTACCATAACTTATTTCCAGACAAAGTCAATTTTTGTAACTTAGCAATTTCTATTGGAAAAATGAAATAGGTAATTTTTCAGAAACTATTACAGCCATTGACCTGAAAGTTGGTAGATGCAGACAACTAATTGAGATTCTTCACATGTGTGATGATTTGGTTCCGAATCCTCACATGTGTGGAATATTGGTACCAATTCTTCTCATGTGTGAGGAATCGGTACCAATTCTTCATGTGTAAGAGGAATTGGTACTAATTCTTCCCACATGTAATAGTGATTGGTACAAATTCTTTAACCCCTCCAAAATACAGGACACAATTTAAGGATGAGGAATACTTACCAATCCTTTACACGTCAGACATTATCAAAGAATTCTTCAGATGTGTGAGGAATTGGTACCACTTTTTCACATGTGCGAAGAATTGGTACCAATTCTTCACGACCGACAAAAAGTTGCACCAGTTCTTCACAGGTGTGACGAATACTTACCAATTCTTCACACGTCAAAAATTATCAACATGAGAAATTCGAGCAGAAATTTTAGACCCCAAAATGTATCGAAATTGACCATACCTAAATTTCACGTTTGGCAAAAGTGACATATTGATACTAAATCTTCTAATGGGTGTGAAATTTACGAAATGAGAAATTAACGGTTCAACAAAGCTTCCTACGTTATATTGGTTACCTAAATTTCAAAAACGACCTTTCAAAGCATGGTTTATTGCAAATTCAATCTCTTGTACCACCAAGGAACTTTCCACATGGGCCCCGTCAAGCGATTTTGGTACTTATGCGAGCAGCGAAGGTTCAGGCGAGCCTGCGCATCCGCGTAGTCTCGCCAGAACCTTCGCTGCTCGCTTATGCAAGCAGTGAATCAAGAGGAACTTTCAGACAGAAAACCATATTCCTGGCCCCTCTGAATGGCTGAGCATGCGCAGTTAAAATTTGTCATGACGGAATGCTCGAAGACACAAAATCGCTTGGCGGGGCTCACATTATTAACTTCATGTTTCACTGCCTTCAAAAACATGTGATTAAGTATTGCGACAAAGTCTTTAACGGATCAGAGAGAAATCTGTTTCGGTCTATAAAAAAATTAAGAAGAGAAACGACCAGGAACTAATACAATTAGATCCCAAATTCTTCCAACAATATCACAATGGAAAGACGTCGAAACATGGAGTGACGGCAGTAAACAAAATGGACAACAGGTAAACCGAGTCAGCAACTCTTTCCCAAACAGGTGGTGACTCAGAATATCCAAACCTAACTAAAAATGGGTGATATACACAATGGGGGGTAAGAATCAGAATCACTGACATGACAAACATTAAAATGGAAGGACAAACGTAACTAAAAATGATCAGCCAAAAAGGGGGAATAATAAGAATCATCAACGTGACAATAGATATGATACTGGGAAAACCAGAACCACCAACACAAAACATGAAATCTGTTTGGGTCTATAATAAAGTCTAATGAAGTTTTAAATGAATTAAAATCCAGACGTTTTTTAGCTTCAAGTCCGTCCACTTATGGTTTTACCACCCTTTACACTACACATCCTCATAATCTTATAAAAAGAAAAACGTAATTATTTAATTGAATGGACATGTCATAGGGAAGATTCTCTGTATCTTGCTTGTAATATAAGAAATGCTTTTTTTCACTTCTGAAGAGCATATAAATTATACTTGATGGTCATGTCAAAAAGTGTTTAAAGGTCTCACCTTTCTACTTGATAATATTTACATAAGATTTGATACTAAGTTATTTAGACAAATTGTGGGTATTCCGATGGGCACGAATTGTGCACCCCTTGTGGCTTATCTGTGCTTGTTTTGTTATGAAAGAGACTTCATGACGCCTCTTCTGAATCTGAAATCACTGAAACTTTTAGCTCGACTTCTAGATATTTGACATTAGAAGTATTGACAATACCTATTTCGATGGTTTGATCAGTCAGATTTACCCCCCCCCCCACACACACACACACACGAACTTCAGTAAAATAAAGCAAATTCTTCCGACACCAAGGCCCCGTTTTTTGGATTAACACCTATCTATTGTAGATGGGTTTGTTTCCTCAAAAAATGATAAACGCGATTATTTTGATTTTGAGATTGTAATTTTCCTTTCTTGCTTGATGTTCCTCGTGCGGCATCCTAATGCGCTTATATTTTGCAATTAATTCGATTTTCCAGAGCGTCTGTCATATAACTGAATTCAATACTCGTATTAAATTGTTAACTGCTAAACTTCTGAATCAGGGTTATCGGTATCATAAATTACGCAAAGCCTTTTCTCAATTTTATAGACGTCATTCCGATTTTATTTTAAAAATCAACGTTGGACTTAAATCTCTTTTAGGTACATGTACAAGGTCTATCGGTGCCCCAATTTTATGATAACTACGTATATATATATATTCAGAAAAATATAAACTTGCAATGATTTCAGTAGCCAATTTTGTAAAATCATTCTTTGATATAAAAATATTGGGTACAACATAAATGTTATACGACATACTGCATGCTTGGTAGTTAACCCAGTCACGGTAGACGATTTTGCTTCCCTCTTTAATTGAACGCCGGTGGGTCAGGCCTCAGATTATATGACGGTTCCAGCGTAAAAACTTACTAATGTAATGGTGGATGGTACCTGATGTTCTATGTCTCTGGTTGGGCCCATCGGAGTCTTACTGTTGGTTTTCTTTTACTCCAGCATTTCAGTTGTTTCTTGCTATCGAGTCCTCACCGTTCTTTCATCTCTGTGGTTGTTTGATTGTTGTGTTCTCGGAGCTGTTTCGCTGAAATTAGGAAGCCTTCATGCGGAGTAAACAAATCGCGATCATGAAAGTAAAGACGAGGATTGCGGCCGCGTAAAATCGATTTAAGCCCCACAATGAAATTTTCCTTTCACTGACCGTTCCAAGGCGGTTCTTCTGACGCGGTTTTTTGGTTATGGTTTGTCTTTGAGTGTGTGTATTGCTTATATCTTTTTGTTTTGGATAGCCAAGTGTCCATTTTGTTGGAAAGTAACTGCCCTTTTGGCTTTACGCTATTGTTGTTTCCAATAGGGTCTAGCTATTTCATGTTTTTGTTTCTTTTCGTTTGTTGTCGCTGATGGTAGGTGTAGGTTAATGCTAACTATTCCCGATCATTGCCTTCACTTCTATATTGCTGCCACAGAACAATAATGATTGTGGGATCAATGGCCTTTGTTTTTTAAATGCCTAGTGCGGGTTCCGGTTTAGGCACGGATACGATCTGGTATCATTCGTGGCAACATAAATTGGTCCGTAGCTTTCCGTATTGTACATGTGTATCCATAGTCTAGTATCTCCGTGTATATCCGTGACAATGTTTGAACAACCGTAGTACACCCTTACTAAATAGAAGTGAAGGCAATGATCAGGAATCGATACAATCCACTCACAGCTCCCTTTAGAGACACCAAAGGGAAAATTGTGAACAGCACGTGCACCTCTTAGCATTGCACTTGGAAACCTTTTTAGAACGTACTGATCTGTTTTAGTCCGTATTAAAACCATTTTAATCTTTGTAGGACCAAAGTAACCAAGGATTTCTGCGGTTAGTTACAGCTAAATAAAAGATATATATCACTTTATGTTAATTTGCAATCGTTATACTAACCAAAGACAAGATTTACTCAATACAATATCGGAGATTTGTCGCCCGACTCTGAATCTGCTGCTCGTTTGCAGTTCAGGGCTTTCTGTACTCCAGAATGAACAGGTTTTCCTTGGTGTGCAGGAATTTCTGTTAAAGACAAGACGATTCAAATAAACAGATGAAAGCATTTTATTCCCTACTTTAATTGTAGTATAATACATCCCATGAGGAAGACACATAAGATGGATCTCTTGTTCTGATCTGCTCGTGATTTACACTTACCAACCTTTTTTCATAGGTACCAATGCTACAATGCAAATGTTCTAGAGGCTAATGACTGGCAAAACCCGCTTTGTCTTTGCTTACATGCGCAATGTCATGAGTTAGTTAAAACATGGTGTTGGAATAAGAACGTATCCATACCCCATGGAGCCTGCAGCAGGTTATGTAAATTCTAAGGAATTTTGACACAAAAACCCATGAAATAAAATACTAAGGGTCTTTTTACAAGCTAAATCACGTATCACTATTGTCTTCACTATAAGCAATATGGGATACAGATTTTTCAAGAGTCGAACGACTTTCTCCTGAATCCCATTTGTATAATATTGTAACCTTGTAGCTTCTATGTGTTGAGTGTATATGTATTAGTTATACAAATAAAAAAAGTTTAAACCACCTAAAATTAAGACTAAATCTGTCTTTAAAATAGAAGTTGAGGCAATGATCAGGAATCGATAAATCAACCCACAGCTCCCATCAGAGACACCAAAGGGAAAGATACAAAAACATGAAACAACAGACCCTAATGGAAACACCAACAGCGGAAAGCCAAAAGGACAGTTACTTTCCCACAAAATGGCCAATAGGGTATCCAAAATAAAATAACATAAGCGACACAAACACCCAAAGACAAACCATATCAAAAGTAAACCGCGACAGAAAGCTTATTGAGAAGGTTTCAGTTAGTCTTCCTTTGTGTTTTCTACATCCAGCGTCTCATAATTTGAGACAACCTTGAGGACTGTTCAAAAGTCCACTTTTGAACAGTCCCAAAGGTGGTCTTAACATAGGAATTTTACTGTACGTATAAGTACGGTTACACTACGTTTTAGCCAAGGATACAATATGGTTCGTTACGTATTTGTCACGGTACGGTGCGATGTCATTATGTTGCATTGCACAAAGGTAGGGATCAGTAAGGTTTCCCAAGGTCAGTTACGGTTCACTACTAATCAAGACTAAAAAAGGACTATTCTCTCCCTTCCGCTGATACAAGAAGGGCAGTTGTCAGTTTCTGGCGAAAGAATGTGCACTGTACTGGTTAACCGCTTACGTATAAGCCTGCCCAGGAAAGTGTTGATAGGTAAACTGACCGGCTCAATAATGACCCAAATAGCGTTGACTGGGCCGGTAAACTCCAAAACAAATAAAAGAAAACAAACTAAAAACGGACTACTAAGGTCCACGATTAGGTACTGTCACGTACAAGACTGTCCTTCTGTACAAATACTCCCTGAATATAGTTCGATGTAGTCCGCATTAATTAGCCTTGTCGTATTGACTTAAAGGAATTCGTGTCCTTGAAACCATAATACGACATCATCCTGTTGTTGTGATGTCATCACGCGAACAGGTCTGAGAAATGACCGCCTCTCCTTAACCCAACTTTATATGTAGGAAAACTTGGGTTAACGGGGTATACCATATTTTTCGTATTCCTGTTCAAAGACATAGGTTGTGGGTACTCAACGAGGCGGTTCTAGCGAACACCCACATCCTTCATGTATATTTGCAGTATAAATAAGAAAAAAATATAACAATTTTCACCAGAAAAGTAGCCATTTTGGAGATGTGAAAAAATGCACTATGACGCATGGGTGTGTTAGCGAATATCAACTAAAGGGGTTACTGACGCGGCTTATCTTTCTTCCCGGATGGCTCTCGTTCAGAAGGGGGAGCAGATAAATCTGAGATCCGATCAATTGTTACAAACTCGCTTCATCAGGCACATTCCGTTTTATTTCAGTGACCTGACTTCAGTAGCTGGCTCTCGTCTTTGGCGTCATTTTGACTGTGAGCTGAGTACGCCAACTCGAGTGTTTTAACCCTTTGAGTACCAAATGGAATCTTCCTCCGTATATATAGCAGGGGTCCATTTCAAAATTTAGGGGTGTCAGGTTGTGTTTTCTTCAAAAACTATTCGGGAAATATCTGAACTTTTTGCAAACAGTGGGGTTTCTGGTACTAAATGGGTTAATGTACGGAACGCTTATCGTATCAGGTCAGTGGCGCTCCGTGCCGGTTCGTAGTAATCCGTTTCAGACCGTTCTTATTCGTACGAACCCTTTCTTTTACAGGGAGCTTTCCACTAAATGTTTTCCATAGGCGACAATAGTAACATCTTACCTGCTCCCACAAAAACTACACATACAAAACTTTTCAAACCTTACTTGAGCCATCCTAGCCCAACAAGTTAATGAGAAAAAAATCCACATGTTGATTGGCTCATTTTCAAATTACAGTCAACCATGTTTGTTTACCGGCTAGAACGGAGTAAATAAAACCAACATTTTTAAAGGAGGGGTGGCCATATAAAATCAGCAAAAAATTCCTTTTGCTTGCAGACATATTTATAAAACATGCATCCTTTTAGTCCCTTATACCTATCATTTTCTCCCATTGAAATAAAACATGGGATATATATCCAATGGAAGCAAGTCTGGTATTTAGAACGCAACAAAAAGCTCTGTCCCAAACTGATAAAACCCGGCACCTCCCAGTATTTAGTGTAATGCTACCTATACCAAACCCTTATTTTCTTTATGTTGCATCAAAAGAATTGCCAAGTAGAAATTTAGGTCATATGTAATAATTTAATCATGCATAATAAAAGTTCAGTCACACAGAATCTTTCAAGTTTGCGAAAAAGTTATCGCTTTCAGATTCAACAATGAAAGCCGAACAAACCATAGTTTTTGAAAAGCGCAAAAGTTTATCTCTTTCTGGAATGGAACCCAGACACCGGCTTGCATCAGTGGTTCTTCTCCAATGTCTTTGCAACAATTCAATCCTAAAATGCACAGAATTATGCCTAAATAGCACCAATACGCATTTTTATGGCTATTTTCACACCTACACTCTCTATTTAGAGTAAAAATGGCATTTTGAAGATATTTTGAGGACACAAATGCCAAAAAATGCTTATAAATGCCTTAATGCTAGTCGGCGATATTAATATAGACTTTTCTAATTTATCAAATAGTCAACTTAGGGATTGTATGTCTCTCTTCAATTTAAGAAACGTGATTAGTGAGCCAACGCGTGTTACCGTAAATTCATCAACATTGATAGATCCAGTTATAGTTACCGATGTTGATGTCCAGTTTTAGATTCTGGAACAATGGATGTTGACGAATATATAAGTGACCATAAAGCAACTTATGCATCAATTCAAATTAAATTAAATCTTTCGAATTCTTACTACAGAGAAGTTTGGGATTTCAAGAATGCTGATTTTGCATTGCTTAATAATAAGATAGAAGCATTTAACTGGGATAGCATTATTAACGACACTTGTCCAATTGATCAAGCTTGTGTAAAATTTACGGATTATTTTCTCAAATTCTGTAAAGAATGTATCCCTTGTCGTAATGTTTTGATAAGACAAAATGATAGACCGTGGTTTAACTCTGAACTGAGATATAATATTCGATTACGTGATAGGTTAAGGAAACGATATTTTAAAACGGGACACAACGCACATCGCACATTATATAAACAACAGAGAAATAAAGTAAATAACATGAAAAAATATGCAAAGCAAACATTCATTGATAAGGTTGACGATTTTCTTTTGAACCATGAATCAGCAAATTCTAATAAAACTTTTTGGCAAGTTATGGGGCGCTTTATGGGGAAAAAAGGGACATCAGTTACAATACCACCATTAAAAAAGAGCAATGCTTCTTATGCATACACCGAGTCTGAAAAGGCTGAGGAGCTTAACTCCTATTTTGTGTCTATCTCAACATTAGATGATGTACATACAGAATTACCGTTCTTTGGGAATCGCTCAGATGTAGAATTTTCACAAGTTCAGATTTTACAATCGGAAGTAATTGATGCTTTGAAAATATTGAAATTAAATAAAGCAACAGGGCCTGATGGTATAAGCAACAGAATGTTAAAATCAACTTGTAATACTATATGCGTACCATTGACCAAATTGTTTAATTTGTCTTTACGTTCTAGCTCCTATCCTGAACTATGGAAAATTTCGCACGTAATGCCACTCTTTAAAAAAGGAGACAAGGCATTAACAAGTAACTATAGGCCAGTATCGTTGACCAGTAATGTTAGTAAAACGTTCGAGCGTATTATCTTTAAACACATGCACAACCACCTAACAGAAAATAACTTATTCTATAAATATCAGTCAGGTTTTCTTCCGGGCCATTCCACAGTCCATCACTTAATTGAACTGACACATAAGGCTTGTTTATCTCTAGAGAATCACGAATCAAATTGTCAAATATTTTGCGATATATCTAAGGCATTTGATAGAGTTTGGCACAGGGGTCTGTTACATAAATTAGAAAAATATGGTTTCAAGGGCAGTCTTTTACTATGGCTTAAAAGTTATTTAATGGAAAGAAGACAAAAAATTTTTGTAAACGGATCTTTATCTAATGAAAAGGAAACAAACGCAGGCGTACCTCAAGGATCGGTTCTTGGGCCATTATTATTTTTAGTTTACATAAATGATATTGCTGATGAATTAACTGGTAATGCTCGACTTTATGCTGATGACACCTCTCTTAGTTATTCATCATCTGACTTAGCAGAAATCGAAGCAATACTAAATAGCGATCTTGCAAAATTAAATGATTGGGCGGTCAAATGGCTTATAAGTTTTAACCCAACAAAAACTGAAATTATGCTTATTTCCAATATTTTTCACGACTACGACCTAAGTCTTTACTATGACAGCACTCGGCTAAACAGGGTTGAAAATCACAAACATCTAGGTATATATTTATCCGCAAATAATAAATGGTCTAAACATATAGATTCTGTCGTAGACGCAGCCTCAAAGCAAGTCTCATACCTAAGAAAGCTTAAATATCAGTTAAAGAAACATACACTAGATAAATTGTATTGCACTTATATACGGCCTGTTTTAGAATACGCCTCAGAAGTTTGGGACGGGTGCACTATTAACGACGCAAACCGCTTAGAGCAAGTGCAACTAAATGCCGCTCGCATCGTGACTGGGCTTCCAATATTTGCTTCACTTCGATCTCTATATTATGAAACAGGATGGGAAAACTTGGCAGAAAGAAGAAAAAGACGAAAGCTTATACTTATGTATAAAATTGTAAACCACGATGTTCCGTCATATCTCTCTGATCTTTTGCCTAACAGAGTAAATGAACTTAGCACTTATAATCTCAGAACAGGAAATAACTTTGAAGTACCATTTACACGTTTATGTTCTTACGAATCATCGTTTTCGATCAACATTGAAGTTATGGAACGATTTAGATACAAATATACGCTCCCTGCCGACGGTTCTGCAATTTAAATCAAACATTAAAAATATTCCATATAAAATAGCAGACTACACATCCATAGGCGAGCGAAAATATAATATAATCCTTACTAGAATCAGACACAGATGCAGTAACCTAAAGGCAGATCTTTTCAATGTAAATATAGTCTCAAATCCGGAATGTAGCTGCGGGTTCCCGCATGAAACAGCCGAACATTTCTTTTTCGAATGTGGCCTTTACACTGAGCAACGTAACAGAATGATGCATAGCTTTTATCCACAAGTGATAAACAACTTCTCCGATATAACTTCAGGATCCCCAATTTACGATGTTGACACCAATAAAAGGATAATCCAGTCAGTTGTTAGATACATAAAGGAGACAAATAGATTTGACTAACTTATGTAGTTGCCATTTTCTACTTAAACCATCCACGTGATCAAGTGCCGGGATTAATTAATCGAATGATACATCGCTGTTTGTCGATCAGTTGAAAGTAGACAAATCACTCGCGCTACGAGCTCGTGATCTGATCGGCTTTACAACTGACCTTCAAAGCAGTGATTTATCACTCAATAAACCAATAAATCACTGACAGAGCTGACCTATTTCTTAAAATCTATTTCTTAAGTCCTATGATATTGATTACTTTTATAGCATCTCATCAACACCTCTACCACAGACAATGTGCGAGTGATTGTATGCATGGACGTATGAGAGGATACTTAAGATACAATTTATTGCTTTAGCCATTGTACCTGATAAAATGAGTTGTTAAACTGTATTAGGGAGAGGACTATCTAACGTTGTATATAACTTGTGTCCAATCCCTTTGATTTATTTTGCAATAAAATATGTTTAATCTAATCTAATCTAATGCCATGATGAATAGCTGAATATATCTGACCACATCATTTTACATGAATACAATAAAATAGAACCTATAACGGATGAGAAAACGTTTCCGGATATTGCAGCGGGCTGTTCGGAGAGACAATTTTGAAGTTTTGCTTTGGTTTGAGACATAGTCCTAGTGCCATGAAACCTTACACTTATATTCCAGATGGAGTATATTCTTTCTTGTGTTTGTTCAAATACAGTTACTGCAATTCTCCTTTCCCAACACATCAATAAAAACTGATTTACATGGCTTCAAAGAACCCCTCCCCCCTTCCGAAGAACATAGGTCAGAGGCAAAAATTCATCAAATACATCCAGTTAGACCTAAATTAGCATAACCATCACATTTTTTACAGTATCTATGGCAAAATGCATGCCATGAGGACACATTTTGCGAAACAGAATTGGATAGAACCTACAAATGAGTGGAAATAGTATGTAATGACTGAAAACAGGATAGTGGTCTACTTTGCTGTAGGGAGCTTTCCACTAAATGTTTTCCATAGGCGACAATAGTAACCTTTTACCTGCTACCACAAAAACTACACATACAAAACTTTTCAAAATTTACTTGTTCATAGAGACATCCTAGCACAACAAGTTAATGAGAAAAAAATCCACATGTTGATCGGC
Source organism: Lucinisca nassula (assembly GCA_963580285.1). Taxonomy (NCBI): domain Eukaryota; kingdom Metazoa; phylum Mollusca; class Bivalvia; order Lucinida; family Lucinidae; genus Lucinisca; species Lucinisca nassula. The sequence continues at coordinate 30,309,323 of OY757020.1, forward strand.
TCATTTTCAAATTACAGTCAACCATGTTTGTTTACCGGCTATAACGGAGTAAATAAAACCAACATTTTTAAAGGAGGGGTGACCATATAAAATCAGCAAAAAATTCTTTGAGCTTGCAGACATATTTATAAAACATGCATCATTTTAGTCCCTTATACCTATCATTTTCTCACATTGAAATAAAACATGGAATATATATCCAATGGAAGCAAGTCTGGTATTTAGAACGCAGCTAAAAGCTCTGTCCCAAAGTGAAAAAAACCGGCACCTCCCAGTATTTAGTGTAATGCTACCTATAGCAGCAAACGGTTGTTCATCCGCGGTGCATTCGCCTTGATACATGTCGTTCCATATCAAACCGTGTGATTACCATGTTAAACCGTAACAATCCGTATCAATGGACCCGTTCCTACATTATCCTCGGTAGATACGCCAAAGCCCGTAGCTAATTCGTTGTGCGTCCGTACCAGATCCGTATGGATCTTATTCTTTTATGAACTTTTTACTTGATGGTGTGATTTCAGGAAATAATTGATATCATACAATTTAATATTTGCTTTTGTCACAAGACAAATATCACACGAAGAAGAATGTTTACAAATATGATCCTGAAAATCCTTATCTTCATTTGTAGCTTTATTTTCAGGTTTTAAATTTTTACTGAAATGATTTGATAAAAAGGTTGGAAAAAATAAGTCAACCAAATTTTCTTTTTCTTTCTTGAAAACATTCACATCCTTATTTGCAACGTATAACCCATGGGTAAGTCACATAGCAATGTGTGGACAAGAAGAAGAACATTCTGGATGCTCTAACTTCTTTTTGCCTTTTAACCAACAAGATGCGCAAATGTGAGTCGCAAGGCTTTGTTTGCCTTTGATTACTAATAAATAATTAGACTTGTGCAAACATTTGTTCTTTTGGTAATCTGAACAAAACCAAACTCTCTCTTCGGAAGCATTTTGCTTATCTGCAGAATCTTTTTTGGTCGATGCAGAAATATTTATTTTTCAGCAAAAACTTTGATAGATTTGCATTCTCAATTTGCTGAGGATCATCAGACCAGCTTCTTTTTCCTAATTCTATCTCACGCAACCATGCAGCATAAAAGGCTTTGAGACCTTTAAAATCATAAGTATTACTATAATACACCAATTTCATTAAAAACTGTATTCTACCATCTTTTTCTGACTTGGGCAAATCATCCGCAGCAATGATCTCCAACTCACCAGCAATAAACAATTTGAAATCTAAGTCATCAAACTTTAATTGTTTATTGACAAATTCATACTGCAAGTGAGCATGAGGCCAACGCTGCGAAATTTGACCTTGTCAGAAGCTTTTGCATTAATGCCTGATTTCTTATGTTTTCTATGTTTCTTCTTCTTACTACCTTTTTTGCTACTACTACAGCTAATATCACTGTCAGATTCTGATGAAACAGAATCTTCACTGCTTGAGCTGGATGAAACAGAATTCAAGAGGTTAGATAACCCTAATTTGCTCAATTCTTTTTGACCAACTGTTGTAAATCATTGTCTTTTCTCAAATGATCTATGTTAACATAACTGTCATCTTGAGCTTCTTTCTCAGTCACAAGTTTAGAGTCAGCCTTTGATAATGAAGGCTTAGACTGAGATTTACTCCGACAGTCACTAGATTTCGTGTCACCAATTTTACCTTTTAGTTAAGAAACCCTATCTTTCTGAACCTGTAGTTGTCTTCTCATTTCAGCCAGTCGATTCTTTCGTTGAATTCTCGCCTCTTCTTTCTCCAGCTCAACCATTTCATGCTGTATTTTGGCCATTTCTTCTTCGTCTTCATCGCCATCGTCGTAGAAATCAGCTGACGACCCTGACCTTGGAAAATTATGTGACATCAGGGAGGCGGCGCCCATGGGGTTACTGATAGACCCGATTTCTTTCTTGCTGTCTTTCTCAGTAATAATCACTGTTGATTCCTGTTTCTCTCCGTCACTCATCTTTTTATAGTTTATTCTAGGGCAATTCCTCAACGATCTTTTATCACTTCTAGACATAAAGTCCATCAGTTCGGCTAAATAACCAAATAAAAACCCTAAATGTTCCTCGAACAAATATTGTAGAGATGTAGATAAGTAATATAAATGTGATCACAGTGGAGATAAAGATAATGCTCGATAAACAAAGAGCTATTAATCGACAAAGTCTTTCAAAAATAAGAGTGTTGGACTTCAAAACACGTCTTTCGTTGTCGAAAACTGTTCAAACTGTGATAAAATGCGCCTTTTTCTTTATAACAAAGGAATGATTTTAACCAACCAAACTCAAGGAACTACTCCAACCAGTGAAGGTAAGACTAAAAGGTGAAATAGAACAGAATGGAACTAACTGCGCCTTCATAATTAAATATTTTTAGTTAGAAAAATTATCCGATCCGTATCGGACTACGGAAATTGAAAGGTCCGGGGACATCAGTGAGATTTAAACCGTAGTGGAACCGGCGAGGTGATTCCTAAAATGTCTGACCTGGTCCGTAATACTGTGTTGTTTTTTTTCTGCATATCTTGTGTAATAATATTCAGATTTTTATCATTTTTGTATATATGTTGATATTCTGATGTTGTTAGTACAGAAAAATAAGGGTCGATGGATCAATACCGTTATAGTTATTCCCCTTTGTATTCCTTTAACCCTTTTTGTACCAAATGTAATCTTCCTCCTTATCGCCCCCCTCCCATCGGGGCTTGATGAAAATGATGGACTGCATGATGCTTCCATGCAGAGCTGAAACCGACCACACACGAGTACTGGTAAAGTAGAAGTAAAACAAAGATCAGGAATTGATACAATTAACTTACTCCATCCATAAAAGACACCAAAGGGAAAGAAATACAACATTAAGCGACCAGACCATAATGGAAACCTAAACAAAGGAAGGCCATATGGACAGTTACTTTCCCACAAAATGGCCATATGGCCATCCAAAATTAAAAGGCACAAGTGATACACACAGTAAGTAACAAACAACAACATAAATAAATCGCCACAGAAGAGCCGCCTTGGAACGGTCAGTGGAAGATTTCCACTGGGGGGCTTAAATCGATTTTACGTGGCCACAATCCTCGCCCTTACTTCCGTCGCGATTTAGAGAAATAATTTGTTCAGTCCGCATGAAGGCCTCCTAACTCATCAGTGCAACATCTCCGTGAACACAGAAATCAAAGAACCACAGAGGTGAGACAACGGTGAGGACTCGACAGCAAGAAACCACTGAAATGCTGGAGCAAAAGAAAACCAACAGTTAGACTCCGATGAGCCCGACCAGAGACAGAGCATCAGGCACCAACCAACATTATCTCTTTAATTTTCAATAAGCCTTTACGTTGGAGCCGTCATAGAATCTGAGGCCTGACCCACCGGCGTGCAATTAAAGAGGGAAGCAAAGTTGCCAACCGTGATTGGGTTAACTACCATGCATGCAGTCTGTCGTATAATATCCATGTTGTACCCAATCTTTTTATATCGAAGAATGATTTTACGAAATTGGGTGCTGAAGTCATTGCGGTTATATATTTTTCTGAATTTATATACTAAGTCACCATAAAATTCGGGTTCCGATAGACCTTGTTGCAGAAGAGATTTAAGTCCAATATTGAATTTTGAAATTAAATCAGAATGGCGTCTATAAAATTTTGAAAAGGCTTTGCGTAGTTTATGGTACCGATAACCCTGATTAAGAAGTTTAGCCGTTAATGATTTATTACGAGTGTTGAAGTCAGTTACATGACTACACACTCTAGCAAATCGAATTAATTGCGAAATATAAACGCCATAGGATGGCGCACGAGGAACATCACCATCCAAAAAAGGAAAATTTACAATCTCAAAATCAAAGTCATCGCGTTTATCATAAATTTTGCACGAAACAAATCCATCTACAATAGATAGATGTAAATCCAAAAACGGGGCCTCGGTATCAGAAGAATTTGCTTTATTTAACTGAAGTTCTAGGGGGTAAATCTGACTGATCAAACCATCAAAATAGGTATTATCAATATTTAATAAATCATCTAAATATCTAGAAGTAGAGCTAAAAGCTTCAATAATTTCAGATTGGTTATCAATGGAAAGCGACAAAATGAAGTCTCTTTCATAACAATACAAGAACAGATCAGCCACAAGAGGTGCGCAATTAGTACCCATCGGAATACCCACAATTTGTCTAAATAACTTAGTACCGAATCTAATATAAATATTGTCAAGTAGAAAGGTGAGGGCATCACACACTTTCTGACATGACCAAAGTGTATATTTCTTATGCTCTTTAGAAGTGAAAAATGCATTTCTGACATTACATGCAAGATAGAGAGAATCTTCTCTGTGAAAAGCCCATTCAATTAAATCATTAAGCTTTTCTTTTATAAGATTATGAGGAAGTGTAGTGTAAAGAGTGGAAAAATCGTAGGTAGACAGACTAGAAGCACGAAACTGTCTAGATTTCAATTTATTTAAAACCTCATTAGAATTTTTTATAGACCAAAACAGATTTCTTCCTGATCTTTCAAAGACTTTATCACAATATTTAATTACATGCGTTTTAATAGCAGTAAGACAGGAAGTTAATAATTTAGAAAGTTCAGTGGTAGTGCAAGAACTAGAATTTGCAATAAACCGTGCTTTGTAAGGTTTTTTATGAAGTTTTGGTAACCAGTATAGCGTAGGAAGCTTGTCTTGGCCTTCGTTAACACACACAGCAAACTTGGTGGCTGAAAGACAAACATGTTTATCTACTATAGCTCTCTCTTCAGCCAAAGGCTGAAGTTCATAGGCCTTAGTACCACCAAGCTCCTGCTTAAGCGTGTTAACATAGTGGAGCCGTCACACAACGACGACGTTGTTAGCGGCCTTGTCTGCAGGGGCCAAAACAAACTTCTTATGAAATTCTTGAATACCTAGTTTAAGATGACGTAAAGACGTCTTGGGCTTAGGAGGTAATAAGTTAGTATTTTGAGAATAGAAAGAAATGCGTTTATTCACTAGTCTTAAAATGCTAAGTTTCCAGTCCTTTAGGGCTTTATACTCAACATACTCTCGCTTACACCATCGATTACCGAATTCATTCAAGGAAGCAGCGATTTCATCTCTACATTTACTGAAATCAATTTTAGTAGGAAACCGATATTTCGGTCCTTTAGAAATTATATTCCTTATCCTAGAATCAGGAATAATTTTCAAATTGCCAGTAATTACATGACCAGCAGCAGGATAGCAATACTTTGAGTTTTTACAATCACATGAATCAGGAGTATTAGTATCAATATCAAGATCTGAAACAAGTTTATTGAAATTAAAAATGATAGATCTAACAGGTTTGTTATATTTATAGCAAATTATAGGTGTTTCAGTATTTTGAAAATAAGCAGGAATGGAAGAAAGCACCGATCTCTCACGGAAGATACTGGGCAAATCTATAAAATCCATACCCTTATTAATGAAGGATATTTTGAAGAAATGACGTTTATGATTAATTTCAGAATCAATGTAAGGACGGAGAGTATGCTGAGTATAGCCTCTAGTTAAGAGAGCCGCATCATATAACTGATGAGAACTATCGTAGAATTTATTCGCCTCGGTGTCCAGAAGACGTAAAACAGAAACGGGTAATGAACTTAAAAATGAAAGCATAGAGTGGCGTCCATGATTTAATAATATAATTGACAGTCACTTCAGTCTAGTATTGTTTCGTTTAAACGCACGTGATTTACGTTTAAAGTTACCATTTTTCCTGGTGCCGTGAGATCTAGTTCTGCGTTTTCGACATTCCAGGAGTGAGAAAATATCAAAGTCCGGCATTCTGGAAATATTACCCTCATGATAAATGTTGTCATTAAATCCCAGTGGAAAAGGGGTCTGTAAAAATTTAATCCATTTCAGTTCAGCTTCATGTCTTTTGATTATTTTGAATCTAGATGTAGAATTTGCATCGTAATAAAGTTTTTCCACTGGTTGTATAATAATGTTATTTACAGAATGACCTGTACGTCGAAAGTGACGGTACAAGAAAGTGTCAGTTTTCTTAGGCTTACTCATTCTACGATAATGCTCATTCAATCTAGTTTTAAGCATGCGGTTAGTTTGACCGACGTACTGCATATTACAGTTTGCAGCACGTCAAGTAATTAGATAAATTAAATCTGTAGACTGTCATGTCAAATCAGACATGTTAACTACAGAGAAGCGTCTACCGTTTACAGATGAAGTAACGGTAGACGCAGTGCTTAAATGCGAACAACATCTGCACCTCTTGGCATTGCACTTAGAAATACTAGGATACATTCCACTTCTTTTCCACGGATTAGTATATTTTCGAAGGATGGGTGATTTGAGAGGAGATAGTCTTATACGAAGACTACTCCCAAAAACATTGGTATTGCCTGCTCCTTTGAGATTAACTGAAGTTACAGAAGACAAATTTAAACCGCATGCCCAGTCAAAGCAGTGCGAGTCGGCCTGTCCATTGCTTATAAACCCTATTGGTTTCATTGGGCGGCAGGGCTTGAGAAGTCATGTCATCTCATTGTCGGATAAAAGTCCCACAAAATTGGCAGCAATGTCTCCAAAATGACCTATACAGTGTTGAATGGGACGTTAAACTTCAAATCAAACAAACAAACAAAGTTTCCAAAATTCGGGACGTTAAACCTCAAATCAAACAAACACAATTTGACGCGAAAACGATACCGACCTGTGCTGTCATTTGAGATGGCCCATGGCAAACTTAGTAAAAGGCGAAGATTATCAGCCACCCCTTTCAATCGCTACTATTATTAGTGCCTGTGCGTTTCGTTTGAAATTCCATTGTTGTTCTTGTTGCACCGCAAACTCTTAATTACACTGTTCATTATAACGCATGCTTGGATACGACACAGTTGTAGATGGATACCAAACCATGTACGGATTATAAAGAAAAATGAGCTTTTTCAAAATGTAAAGATTGTATAGAAAAATGACCACAACTGGTCTTTTTCGATATAATCCATGCGTTCTAGATCTTGTTTAGATATGACACGGCTAGATAGGGTTTCTGCTTTTGACTGCAGCTGATCTATTTCGATTCTAACATACTGAAAATCGGCAATAATGTTGTTGTTTACTTCAAAATCTCACAACCTTTCGCCATTGTTAGAAGAAATCCCGCTAAATTATAGACGGAAAAACATGCATTTATATCCTTTTTTACCTTTTTTGATACGAGAAATTGACGTCACACGGTTTAACGTCAAGGGAATCGACTAGTGACGTCATAAATTGGCAGTTTCTAATGACGTCACTCGTCACGCTCTTCCTTGTCGTGATTTGTTGTAGAATAAAACACAGTTATTTTCCATTGCCTATATAGGCACGCTGTGTTAGAATTCAGGATATTTTAGGAATCTTATCATATTTTGCATAAATGTTGATATTCATGGATATTGCTGCCCATTAGGAAAACATGTCCGAATGAAATAATGGCGTCCGACATGGTGTCAGAAGTTACACATTTTGGGTAAAAATGATAACATCTTTCTAATTTCTGCTTTCAACATAGATTTTGGGTGCTCGTTAGAACCGCCTCAATGAGACGGTTCTACGAGTACCCGCAATCTATGTTTTTGAGCAAAAATAAGGCAGATAATGTATACCCCGTTAAACCCCACTTTTCTCTATAAAACGTGGGGTTTAGAGGGGTCTTCATTTCACGGATTTGTTATCGTGATGCTTTAAAACTTGTCAATTACATGTACACTTTTGTCCGTAACCTCTTTTTCTTTTGTCAGCATATCTTTAGTAATAGAGGCTCTTACACGAGTGTTCATGTATTATTGATTTTATTAATCGAGTTGAGGAAAAGGGATAAAATGCGAGGCTTTGCCTTTCCCTTTTTCTCAACGAGTTTAAGAAATTCAATAATACATGAGCACGAATGCAAGATTCTATTTATCATATGACATTATAGGGAACAATTAGGGTTCCGGGATCAATAGTCAATGGATCGATACTGTTCTTGTTATTTCCCTTTGTAGTATGTGTCCATAACACTTGCGTTTCCTGTCTTACTTAACAATTTTTGGAATCTTTTGTATATATACTGTTATTGATAGGGGAAAATAGGGTCCATGGATCAGTGCTTGTAATAATAACAGTCATCCTCCTTCTGTAGTTCTTGAAAACTGGGTTGTCCCGCCTATCTTCATATAACCTCATTATCCTATGTACCCTCGGTCTTTTATTTTCTTCAGAAGAGGCACCCTCGCAAACCCCCTTTATTTATTAACTAACATTTTCTTGACAACATATATGCATACATTGTACACTCATATCTATCAAAGGTTTTGATGTAGACTCAGCCTATACGTATCTTATCCTTGGTGATTGGTATATAATGATATAGACACACATACAAAAATATTAACTCATAACCGTCCGCCCCCGCCTGTCGGGGCTTGAAGAAATAGATGGACTGCACGATGCTTCCAGGCAGAGCTGAAACTGACCACACACGAGCAATAGTAAACCGCTTTGAGGATCTAAACCTGCCCTGGCAATGCGGTGCGATTTAGACCGTCCATGCTTATAAACCTATTGGTTTCATTGGGCGACAGGGCTTGAGAAGTCATTGCATCTCAATGTCGGGTAAAAATCCCACAAAATTGGAAGCAGCGTCTCCAAAATGACTTATACAATGTTGACGGGGACGTTAAACCACAAATCAAATAAAAAAAATAATAATTCAAAGCCGTCAAGATCCCAATACTGCAAAAGCATTGAGACAACTTTGATTTGATGCTGTGCTCCAGTGTAACTTGTCATGACTAACATAATCAGATTATTACTAAATGAAAAATATTTTTCAGTGCAAAACGTTTACATTGGACAGAATGGACAAAAACTATTTTAGCCGTCATAGTATCGCGAGCTACCTTCGACATTTTGTTGTCTAGTGCGATACGCGGAGAGTGATCATCTGAGTGATCATTGAGAATGTGACAACACATATAAAGCCCAGCGAAGAATCAGATCAGTCTGCGCGGCCGCGCAGACTGGTCTGACTCTTCGCTGGGCTAATATGTCCGAAGGCATACTTTCGAGTGTCGCGTCTTAGTGTGCTTTTAGTGAATAAGAACTGGCTTCAGAATCGGTTGAAGCCTCAACTGATATATTATTTCGTCAACCGAATAGTGAAATTTAAAAGCTTTATAGGATAGATTTTAATTTGCAGGCAAGTATTCTTTTTGAGTTCCAGGCCACCCACTCTCCTGCCATCAGATTCTTTTTTTTCGGTGAGACGAACTGATCGTATTTATTTATTGTTTGTTTGTTTGTTTGATTTATTAATTGATTGCCATTCATTCATCCATTCATTCAAGAGCAACAATAAAACTTTTGTAAACCCTTGTTGACATCATCGTTATTTATCTAACATGCAGAGTATTCATAACACAGACCCAGACAACATTTTTAGGTCATATGAAGCCGGTCCGTCTACCTGACCACATTTTCCTCGTCAGCCCTGTTCATGAGCGGTTAACCAATACAGCGTAGATTCCTTTCAAAATTAATCAAAGCACTGAGAGTACTGGTTGGTCGATTGTCTCTGAGTTAAGATTGGGAAAATTGGCCGGATCGGGGACTTAGACTGTTTCGTTAAGCAAACCGTGTTGACTCTGAGCAGACGCTGCGTTTTCGGCGTCTGTCCCCTTAAATTCCTGTACTGTAAGCAAACAGTATAGACCCTGATCAGACGCCGAGTTCTGCAGCGTCTGATCTGGGTCTACACTGTTTGCCAAGCCCTACCCGTGATTCCAGTCCAGATTCTAAAGATAACCGTTTTACGCAACATGCAGACCTCACTGTGACAAAGTTCTATAAAAAAAGTTACATGGATGTCCTGCAAATCAGTGATAGTCACGTGGACTCTAGCACTAACAGAGGTTTTTCCTTATAACTTTGGGTCGATTGTTCATAAAGTCAGAAAAAACTACATCTACATGTAGCTAAATTTTGGTTTTACGGTCCTTTCAAAATTATTTCACTTTTTTCGAGCCGGTGGGCGAAAACCGGAGTACCCGGAGAAAAACCACCTGACCTTCCGTCACAAAACTTGGTGTCTGAAATAGGATCCGACTGGGGCTCGAACCACTACGGCGAGAGACCTATTGATTAAGAAGCAGCGCTCTTACCCATTAGGCCACCGAAAGGGCGTTCCATCATACATGTACATTCGAACTTCGATAGCTCAAACCCCTTTGGGGCCCCGAAAATCTGTTCGAGAGATGGGTAGTTCGGGCCACTGTGGGTTATTTCCAGGAGGCAAATCCGGCTTAACTTTGGGACATTTTTTGTGTTCTATAAAAAATGTATGTTGCGTGTACTCATTAGAACCGCCTCAATGATGCGGTTCTAATGAGTATACACAGCATACATTTGCACTATCCCTCCTTATTTCGTATCTGAAGGAATTATTATGGTCTCAAGAAAGGTTCGACTCATCCATGGTAAACGAGACATCAGAGTTGGAGTTATCGAGGTTTTACTGTTTATGGCTATCTGATGATATAGGAAGAAATTCTCAGGGGACTCCAATAAAGGGATCAACCATGGTTTTTCATGCATTAACATTTGCCGGATCCCGAGGAAGCTGTTTGAACATGAGGCCGCTAGGCCGAATGTTCAAATATCTTCCGAGGGATCCGGCAAATGTTAATGCAATGAAATAACCATGGATTATCGTTGTTCTTGCATAACTTACGAATCCGACAGCAAATTTTGACGAAAACGCCCAAAAGCTCCATATAAATTCCATATAAACTCTTCAAATGCGACAGGCAAACCAAAATGGCGGCCAGTTCAGAATGATGTTTACAATGACGTTGTCATGCAGTGACGTCATCATAGAACCCTAAAACGCTACGTTTAGGGCGTTGGCGTTACGTCGCTCAACGTAACGTAAACAAAGCAAGGCCCGTCTTGTGATATCAAAAGCTCAAAATCCATGTTCAAACAGCACGCGAATTTCATGATTTGACCATGGTTTTTGCTGTTTGAGCACGGCTTTCGGTCCATTTGATAATGGCTTCAAACAGCCATGCGCATAGGTTTTTATGCAAGAATGTGAATTCGACACCACGCAAACACGCCTACATTACAATAACACACCCGTGCGACATAGTGTATTTTTTTCGCATCTCGAAAATGGCTACTTTTCTGATGAAAATCCGCGATTTTTTTCTTATTTTTACTGCAAGCGTAGGTTGTGCGTGCCCGTTAGAACCGCTTCATCGAGACGGTACAGTACACATAACCTATGTCTTTGAGCAGAAATAAGAAAAATAATGTATACCCCTGTAAATCTCAGTTTTCTCTATATAAAAAATGGGTTTAGGTGGATGTTTATTTCACGGATATGTCCACGTGATGATAAATTATAATTTTAAACCCCTTAAACCCCACTTTTATACATTAAAACTGGAGTTCACAGTGGTATAGTACGAGCGCATTACATTATTTGTCTTATTTCTACTCCAAACAAAGATTCGGGTACTCGTTAGAACCGCCTCGACAAAAACATAGATTATGGGTACTCGTTAGAACCGCCTCGACAAAAACATAGATTGTGGTACTCGTTAGAACCACCTCGACACAAAAATCGATTGTGGGTACTCGTGAGAACCGCCTCGACACAAACATAGATTGTGGATACTCGTTAGAACCGCCTCGACAAAAACATAGATTGCTGGTACTCGTTAAAACCGCCTCGACAAAAACATAGATTGTGGGTACTCGTTAGAACCGCCTAGACAAAAACATAGATTCTGGGTACTCGTTAGAACCGCCTCGACAAAAATATAGATTGTTGGTACTCGTTAGAACCGCCGAACTCATCAACATATATGTTTTGAGCAGAACTATATAAAACAAATATCAGGACTTTATCTGAAAATAAAAACACTTTTTGGTGGTAAAATTTTACCAATGTATTTGAATATCATTTCATATACAAACTTTCTTCAATGTACGCTTTCAAGCTTTAAACCAACGTTTTAATGACGGCCCTTGCCCATCGGGGCTTGAAGAAATAGATGGGCTGCATGATGCTTCCACGCAGAGCTGAAACCGACCGCACACGAGTGCTGGTAACTGCTTACAGGAGCTAAGATTACCCAGGCAAAGCGGTGCGAGTCGGCCCGCCATTGCTTATAAACCCTATTGGTTTAATTATTGGGCGACAGGGTTTGAGATGTCATTTCATCTCAGTATCGGGTAAAAGTCCCACACAATTGGAAGCACCGTCTCTAAAATGACCTATACAGTGTTGAAGGGGACGTTAAATCTCAACTCAAACAAACAAACAAAAACATTTTAATGATCAAACTGTGGTGGCGTTGAAACTGGGGTTTCGAAATTTTAAACAAAGGATTTAAGAAAAAATTTAAGTTGAAACCGTCGTTTAAAGATTATTGTGCAGTTTTTCTTTGAATTCGTGGTTTGAAGTTTTGAAAACTTCAAAACTGGGGTTTCAAGTTCAAACCATGGTGCACTTTGCTTGCCATACTACGCCGCATTACGAAAACACACCTATACAATTATATCGTAAATTTTACCGCGGTAAAAACGAAAATTTGAAAATGAAAAATTGTAATATTGCTGCTCAAAATATAGATTGTGGGTACACGTTAGGCGGTTCTAACGTGTACCGACAATATATAGTTTAGAGCAGCAGTAAGGAAAAGAAGTTTTACCCCATAAACCCAAGGTTTACTGTACAAAAGTGGGGTTCAAGAAGGTCAGAATCATATAGGCGTGTTTTCGTTAAGCATTGGCCATGGTAAACGAACCGCCTGTGTTGTTCTCTGCATATTAATGCGAATATAGGTTTTCCTTTGAGGAGGCTTACATGTATCTAGTAATTGGTCAAGTGACATTTTGTCGATTCTGCGTTCAGAGTCATTATGCATTTCAAACCATGTGAACTTTAGCATGACATTTCATTGAAGTTTCGTTTTTATATACATTGTAAGATCAGAGTGCTTGAGAAAATTTGTGAGGGTCGGTCCATCTGTTCGATATGAGGTTTAATGTTCCCTCAAAACTATATAAGTCATTTTGGGGACGTTGCTTCCAGTCGTGTAGTACTTTTTACCTGCCAAATGAAACAAAATTAATTATATGCATGGATGGTCCGATTCCCACCACTTTGACTGGATCCTCTAAGTACCCATATGCGGTCGGTTTCAGCTCTTGGTGGAAACATCAAGCAGCCCAATCTACTTTCTCCAAGCCCCGATGGGCGGAGGCTATAGATGATATGTTTAAGATTTGAGCCCATCAAGATTAAGAGCTATATAATCATGAAAACACACATATATAATTGCCTCACTTTTATATAGTAAACCGGGGTTTACAGCGGTGTAAATTTTTTTTCTTATTCCTGCCCAAAAACATAGATTGCGGGTACTCGTTAGAACCGTCTTGAATAAGCGGTTCTAACGTGTAGCCACAAACTATATTTTATTTAGCAGAGATATGAACATTATCACAATTTTGCATCTGGAAAAATTCATGTTTCGCAGGTAAAATTAACAATGTATTTGAAAAGGCGTGTTTTCGTATTGGATAGATGACATATTTAGGATTTGAGCCCATCAAGATTGAAAGCTGTGCGTCGTGTCTTTGACTGGTTGGGGTGAGGTGTTTTTTTTTTCTTCGGGGAGTCCTGTTTTCGCCCGCCTGATTAACTATCGGCATGATATAAGTGAAATAATCTTGAAAGTTCCGTAAAACCAGAACGAAAAAAGTGTCCATTACGAAAACACGCCTGTGCAAATACAGTGCAAACTTTACCGAGCAAAAATGAAAATTTTAATATGAAAAAGTGTGATATTTCATATTTCTGCTCAAAATATAGATTAAGGGTACACGTTAGGACCGCCTCATCGAGGTGGTTCTAACGAGTACCCACAATCTAAAGTTTAGAGCAGAAATAAAAAAATAAGGTTTACCCATGTAAACTCAGTTATTCTATATAAAAGTGGAGTTAAAGGGGGTCAAATTTATAGAGACGTGTTTTCATGATGTTTGAAGCTACGTGTGCTGTCTTTTGAGACGACGCATGGTGAACTAGTATTAGTGCGGTCTTACGGAGACGGGATCTCGGTTTAAAGACTCATCCGAAAGTCTGGAGAAGCCCGGGATCGATCCTGCGATCCCTGGTGTACAAGGCGAGTAGCGCAACCACTATACCACGGAGGCTTCTATATTAGTGCCTTAGCATTTCGTCTGAAATCTCATTGTTGTTCTTGCTGCACCCCGAACTCTTTATAACGCTGTTCATTATAACGCAGGCATGGATACAACACGGTTGAAGATGAATACCAAAACATATAGGGATTATAAAGAAAAAAAAATGACCGTAAATGAGCTTTTTCAAAATGTAAAGATTGTGTAGAAAAATGACCACATCTGGTCATTTTCGATATAGTCCATGCATTCTTGTTTAGATATGACACGGCCAGATAGGGTTTCTGCTTTTGGCCCCGATCCAAAATATTATACTGAGGCTGGGGTGCTTGTGGTTGAACCAAATTGAACCAATTTGCATAATGAAATTGTGTATGTCACTGTAGGGGAAGGTCCGTAACTAATGTTGAGAGAACTTGCGGGCCAACCCCGTTGTTTACTATTATATACAATAACATGATTGAACTAAACCAAATTGAAGAATATTCTTATCTGCGGGTTGAATCATGAGCCTCGTTTACGTTTCGTCACAGATACAGAGGGACTTCAACGGTTCGAATATGCATCACGAAAACACGCCTATATAATATTGACCACCTTGAACCCCACTTTTATATAGTAAATCTGGGGTTTACTGGGGTATACTTTATTGTTCTTATTTCTCGTCTAAAATATAGGTTGTGGGTACTCGATGGAACCACCTGGATGAGGCGGTTCTAACGAGTGCCCACAATCTATATTTTGAGCAGAAATTAGAAACATATCACAATTTTTCATCTTAAAATTGTTTTTTTTCGGCATCAAAGTTTACAATATGTTTGTATAGGCGTGTTTTCGTAAATGAATATTTTTTTCAAGACAGGGATAGTCTGAGACACTTAGGTTTGGCATAATATGAATATTTTTATCTTATATCGAGGCATTTCTGATGAACACATGCAACATACATTTTTACGATAAAATAAGGAAAAAAACTCTATTAATTGTCCCTAACACATTGTTATCAGCAGCCCCTAAATTATTTGCATTGTAACACCTTGACCTGATATAGATATGCTATCTGAGGACAAGTTAGCTTCATAAGGTCATCACCGGCCCGATAGCTAACGGTTGGTAGAGTGTCCGCTCCGGGGAACGGGAGTCACGGGTTCGATCCCGGGCCGCGACATACCAAAGTCGTTAAGAATGGTACTAGCTGCTCCTCGCTTGGCACTCAGATTTACGGGGTAGAGCTAGGACTGGTCGACCCAGTGTCAGGATAATGTGACTGGGTGTGGTATCATGTAATGTGTTTGGGACATGATATTTCAGTGAGGCAGCACTATAAAAGTGAGCATTGAGCTCCCTGTCGCAACCAGATACCGTCGTGATATGACTGAAAAATTGTTGAAAGCGACGTTAAACCCGAATTCACACACACACTCATAAGGTCATCGTGACATTGCACTTTTATGAATGAACCGAACTACTGGAAAAATTGCAAAAATATCAATAATATTTGAAAAATTACTTGAAAAAAATATCATAGGAACAAATAAGTCCAGCTGATACTAAATATATCTTTTATTGCGCGCCGACTGAGTACCATCGATAATTGATCATCAATTGCCAGTTTAAGAGTGTACAAGGGCTATACGAGATTACGAGATTCGTGTCATTTGATTCTCGGCATCGAGAACGCAGGTAGAATCGCTGGGCAAGCTTCTCGATTCTACAAGCTTCCTCGAAGCCTTGCCTGATAAACTTGATATCAAAAGACACGAATCTGGAATTCTCTCTATTTCTGCAGTAATGAGAATGCTTGCCTAGGGAGTCAATAACGAGTTTGAAACCATTACGATAACACAACCGTGCGAAATAGTGCATTTTTTCACATCTTCAAAAATGCCATTTTTTTCTGATGAAAATCTGTGATATTTTTAGATACTGCAGACATATGTTGTGGGTGCTCGTTAGAACCGCCTCATTGGCGGAAGAGTTTTACACTAAAAGTCGTCGTTTTATGACGTCATTCAAAGATTCAATGGAGTTAGATTGTGAAACGTTATTTTCTCGCAACAGAACATAAAAAAGCACATAAATGTGTGTGGTAGGAGGGTGGGAGAGGGGAGGGGTGGTGGGAAAGTGAGATATTTCTCAACAATGGTGAAAGGTTGGCGGGATTCGAAGGAAACAACATATTAATGTCAATTTTAGTGTACTAGAATCGAAATAGATCAGCTCTAGTGTATGATTTGTTGAGTAATAAATAACAATACGTCGGTCAGTTATAAAAAGACAAATCATTCGCGCTACGCGTTCTTGATTTAATCCACTTTACCACTGACCTACAAAATATATTTTAACAGATCACTGCTAGTGTTTATTCATTCCTTAAATTGAGTGAGTTATTAGCAAATTGCTGAGTAAGTTATAACAATATACATATATAAATAAAATATATCGAATATGCTGATCACTTTTTCTTTAAACGCTTGTTTCATTTTAAACATTTGCAGGATAAACATGCGGAAGATCACACTGTATCTCCTATGTCTGATGCTGTTGTCGATAGTACCACATTCGATGTCGTCTGTCTCAATGTTTTGCCGATGGGATGAGGATGGACGGTGTGTCAACAGCAACGAATTCGGTCGAAGGGGATACGCACTGGCATGCTCATTACGATTTCGGGGACGCAAATGCGATGCAAGGGGAAGTAACTGTTGGTGTGTCGTAGATACCAATATTTTGTTAAAAGAGGCAGACGAATCTTTGATCGACTAACTTAATACATGTGTATGCATGCATTATCTAAGGATTCTCAGTATGTCTAAGTCGGTGTAAACATCTCACAGACAGTGCACATTATGCAATTCTGGGGGAGTGTATTTTTTCTGTTGCTTTCCTGTTGGCCTTACCGAATTTGGGTCAAATTGTTAAAGAAAAGAAAATGCTCATAGGGAGCATTTTTTTTTTCCTCTAAGATTTGACCCTTATTCACACATTAGACAAACATTTGATTGAATTAGCTTCCTGAAAGTACCTTGAAGTCTTGTTTGAAAAAAAAAAAATAAAGAAGTAAATAAATAAAAATAAAACAACAGTCTCAGTCTCTTGGCATTTTTTTCTGTCTCTGCACTATAAGCAAAATGTATTCCAAGTCGTTTCAGTAAAAGTATCATGTATAGAACTGTTGTCTGCTATCAGTTTTCGAGCACAAACATACACCCATAAGTGAGAGGCGGATCCCTATCGCTACCCAGAGGACACACGTCGTTAGGGCAACGCCAAATCAACGTCGGTGGCACCGACGTAGATGTGACATTGCATAAACGTCATGACGTTGTACCGACGTTGATGTGACGTCACAGATACGTCATGTGCCTGCTGGGTATACTTCAAAACGAGTCCCCTTTCACATCCGGCATTCCGAATGTAATGTGTAACACGGAACCAGTTTTCTATGATTAAATAGTTTTGTTTGTTTGACGTGAAGTTTAACGCCCCCGTCAACCCTGAAAAGGTCATTTTGGAGACGTTGCTTCCAATTTTGTGCGACTTTTACCCGATATTGAGATAAAATGACATCTCAAGCCCAGCCGCCAAGTGAAACCAATAGGGTTTACAAGCATGGTCGGGCCGACTCGCACCGCATTGCCTGGGCAGGCTTAGAGCCTCTAAGCCGTTTACCAGTACTCGTGTGCGGGTCGGTTTCGGCTCTGCGTGCAAGCATCATGCAGCCCTTCTATTTATTCAAGCCCCGGTGGGCGGGGCTGTGATTAATGAGAAGATCTTACATGAGTGTTCATTTATTATTGAATTTATTAAACGAGTTGAGGAAAAGGGATAAACTGCTCAACGAGTTTAATAAATTCAATAATACATGAACACGAATGCAAGATTCTTTTCGTCATATGATATTTAAAACGCCTTTTTATTCATGATTGTTTTACAAAAATGTCAATATTCCGCTATTAGTAAACGCGATCTTGTTAAGGACGACGTATATGTAACGTTACGGGACATATTTAACTAATTAACATAATAATCCACGTGTGTATTATCGAAATTATTACACGACGTTATTACACTCTCAGACGCGACGTCATATGATAAAGTAAATTATTATAGCTGTACTGTGCATATTTATTTCTTTCCTGTCAGAACAATGAAAGGAAACCTTTTGTCAAATATCATCACCGTTATTTAGTGGATAACGTCATGCCATTTCGACTTCATAACCATGTGACGTAGTGTACAAATTTATTTTTCTCATAAAAATTGTGATATTTTTTTTCTTATTTAGTCCAAAAGTAGGCAGTGAGTGCTCTTTAGAGCAATATTCACCAAAACCCACTGAAACGTTAAAAAACGTAGAATAAAACGTAGCGACACATATTGGAAACTGTAGGTAATGCATAGTGCAATACATGCATGTTGAGGTCCTCCATTACGTTTCTTTGTACGTATTGAATGCGTTTCGGCCCCCGTCCATCGGGGCTAGAAGAAATAGATGGGCTGCATGATGCTTCCACACAGACCTGAAACCGACCCGCACACGAGTACTGGTAAACCGCTTAGAGGATCTAAGCCTGCCCAGGCAAAGCGGTGCGAGTCGGACCGTCCATGCATATAAGCCCTATAGGTTTCATTGGGCGACACGGCTTGAGATGTCATTTCACCTCAATGTCGGGTAAAGGTCCTACAACATTGGAAGCAACGTCTCCAAAATGACCTTTACAGTGTTGACGGGACGTTAAACCTTAAATCACGTTTGGTCTACGTCTTATTTCGTTTCACTACATGTTTTTGCTACATATACCGTAATGCCACGTATAGTTTGAACATTTCAAAGCAAACGTACTTGAGTCACGTATTTAGTCATATAAAGCCGTATATACTACGTTATCATTACGTTTTACTAGGATTAATGCCGTTCTGTTACGTTTTAATGGAAATGGGTACACCTTCAGGGCAGACAACTCCTACAAAGGTGTTTTTGTCTCCCATGTCAACGTGTTCCCATTCCTCTTAAATTAAGCCCTCAATACGTGGCAGACCGACTGTGGTCTTTGTAGCCATTTATAGCTGTATGTAATACGTTTCACTATGTTTTACTACGTTTATTGTCGTTCTGCTACGTTTTAAAAAAGGAGTTAAGACTAGCGTTCAATACATAACAGTGTGATTGTGGCCTAAGCTTTTCTTATTTTTTCCCAGAAAACAGACATTGACATCTTATGCAAATTATCTTCAAGGGAAACGATTTTCATGAGATGTCAAGGTCTGTTTTCTGGGTAAAATAAGATTTTTTTTCAAGATGTCGTCGTCGTGGGATGTTTGGATGAGGCAAAGTAAATCGTCACTGGCGTGTCCAGCTGAGATTGGCTTACAGTTGGGCAAAGCCTAGTTTCTTTGAAGCAGGTTTTTTTCTTTCGGAGTGGCTATTGACAGTCGACTGGCAATAGCTAAAGCACGTTCTTTTCTCCTATTACTGCTACTCGCTCACATCTGAGTATTACGAGCAGGATTTCCTAGGTGGTAACCAGTACTTTTTTTTTCTTTTTTTAAGTAATTTGGATGAAGTGCCTTGCCCAAGGGCACAACACTTTGGTCAGCGTGAGGCTCGAACCCGCACTATCTTGATCACAAATCCGATGCGCTACTACTGCACCAAAGCGCTCCACCAAAGCTCCTCAGGTTAGGGTTGAGATGTGAAAACATGCACTCTGTTGCACGGCCAAGTATTTCTTCTTCTACACATCCATTTATTTTCCCCTTTCTTCTCTGTCAATCACTTTTTTCTCCTCTACTATCTCTTCTATCGCTTTTCTCCCTTTCTCTGTGACACGACACTAAATGACCCACAAGTGTTGACGTGACGTTAAGCCCAAATAAATAAACCAATCAATCTATCAATCAATCAATCGAGTAATCATTATCGATCAATCGATTAATCAATGAACCAATCAACCAAATTGTCGTTTGCTGAAATTTCATCTCAATATCGGGTAAGAGTCCCACTTTGGAAGCAACGTCTCCAAAATTTCCTAAATATTGTTGACGGGGACCTAAAACCTCTTTCAAATGAATAAGCAAATGTCTGCTGAAACCAGCATGTGGAGCGTTAAACTGATGCTCAGAACAGCTTGGGCTTTTAAAGACTGAATAATATTTGAGCGATAACATATAGGATTATTTAGCATCACGATGACAAGTCCGTGAAACGTAGACACCCTCTAAACCCCACTTTATATAGGGAAAACTGGGGTTTACGAGGGTAAACATTATCTGCCTTATTTTAACTCAAAAACATAGATTGTGGGTACTCGTTAGAACCGCCCCATTGAGGCGGTTACGAGTACCCACAATGTATGTTAAAAGTAGTAATAAGAAAGATGTTACAATATGTACCTAATGTTTGTCACTTCTGACACCATGTTGAACGCCATTGTTTCATTTGGACATGTTTTCCTAGCGTACATTAAAGCACTGAGAGTGTTGGTGGTGCGATTTTTTGAGAAATCTGGATTGTGGGAGGCAAAGTTTGCATCTGGTTGGTAGTTTAAACCAGGATCAAAGAATATAGTAATTTAAATCCGTAATTTCATCTCTGTGGTTGTTTGATTTTGTATTCACTGAGATGTTGCACTGATGAGTTAGGAGGCCTTTATGCAGACTGAACAAATTATTTGTCTTAATCGCGACGGAAGTAAGGGCGAGGATTGTAGCCACGTAAAATCGAGTTAAGTCCCCTCCCCACCCCCACCCCCACCCCGGGGTGGGATGCGTTTCCGCTGACCGTTCCAAGGCAGCTCTTCTGCCGCGGTTTATTTTTGTTATGGTTTGTCTTTGAGTGTTTGTGTCGCTTATATTATTTTGCTTTAGATAGCCTATTGGCCATTTTGTTGGAAAGTAACTGTCCTTTTGGTTTTCCGCTGTTGGTGTTTCCATTAGGGTCTGTTGTTTCATGTTTGTGTTTCTTTCCCTTTGGTGTCTCTGATGGGAGCTGTTGGTTGATTGTATCGATTCCTTATCATTACCTTCACTTCTATTTTGAATATATTGGAGGGTCAGTGATGAGGCCTAATTTGCAGACCAGGATAAAAGAATAGGAAACGGCTATTGCCACTGGCAATAGCGGTTTTACGTAAAAATGGTTATTAAAAGAATATGAAAGGGCTATTTGCCAGTTAACTGGCAATAGCGGTTTTACGTTTAAATTGCTTTTGCCAGTGAGCTGGCAATTCCAGTTGGCTTGCAGAATGTTTCATTCCGGTTATTACTTTTTCAGTTACTACTCTTATTTCTGCTCAAAATCATAGATTGTGGATACTCGTTAGTTCCTTGAATCTATGTGTGGAGCAAAATTATGAAACATATTGAAACTTTTAGCGGAAATTTTTCATTTTTGGTGGTGAAATTTTCCACTATATGTGAATAGGCGTGTTTTGTAATGAACATTCCATTGCATCGAACAGATGTGTTTTAATAATGTTATGTTTTTAGCGAGTAGAAAATAATAGAAAAATACAGAGTCTTTAATCCATTCGCATACATGTAGAACTACAACAGACATCAGGGGCCAGTTGTTCAAAACTAACGACGTCGTTAGTTAACGTATCGTTAAAACTTTGATCATCAAATATGGCAAATATGCTGAAATTTTTGCTGAAAAAATGTGAGCAGCTTTTGCGGACGCAAAAGCTGCTCACATTTTTTCAGCAAAAATACCAAATTTTACGATATTGTACTTGCTAGAAGAGTTAACAATATGACCACTAACGAGCTCGTTAAGCTAACGATGCTTTGAACAACTGGCCCCTGATCTCTCCAAGCTGCATTTTCGGTAGCATATAGCTTATTATATTAGATGGACATATGCCACTTCTCAAAATAATATGTGCATAATCATTCATATCATTAGTTTATTATATTTTCGGTGTTTGATTTTATTTCATGCTAAATGGCAGTAAGATATTTTGCTACAACCATTAAACTGGTAATAGCGGTTTTACGTAAAAATGGCTATTGCCAGTTAACTGGGAACTGGCAATAGCAATTTTAACGTAAAACCGCTATTACCAGTTAACTGGCAATAGCAATTTAAACGTAAAACCGCTATTGCCAGTTAACTGTCAATAGCCACTTCGAAAAGAATATAGTAGTTTAAATCGGACTTGAATATATTGGATTGTCAGGGATGAGGCCTAATTTGCCGATTCTAGCTCTTTGGTGTGTTTCGTGCTTCCAGTGCATAAACATTAAGCACAGCTGGTTGGTCGCCGAATTTGTGTTGTGTTATTTCTTATTATTGTTTAAAATTTTAGGAACAAAAAACATACATGTATTTATATTTCTTAATCATTTCTTAAAAGTATATTTCTTAATGAAATGATTATGTTCCGTTTAAACAATTTTTAGTTTGCACGCATCACGTGAACAAGTCTGTGAAATGACCACCCCTTTATACCCCCTTTATATAGAGAAAACTGGGGTTTACAGGGGTATACATTATTTTTCTTATTTCTGCTCCCAAGACATAACTTGTCATATCAGGTTCTAACGAGCACCAGACATAGGTTGTGGGTACTCGTTAGAACCGCCTCAATGAGGCGGTTCTAACGAGCACCGACAACCTATGTTTGCAGTATCAATAGGAAAAATATCACGGATTTTCACCAGAAAGGAAACCATTTTGGAGAGGTGAAAAAAGCACTATGTCGCACGGGTGTATTATCGTAATGTCAAAACGCAATATAACATGGTACAAGCTCTGATAAAAATGTTAAAGCCTATATTGTTTGTTTGTTTGTATTGGAGTTTAACGGCGCAGTCAACAATATTTAGATCATTTTTGAGCCAGTCAGTTAACCTATCCACACCTTGTAAGCGATTAACCAGTACAGTGCACATTCTTTCACAACAAACTGAAAACTGCCCTTCTTGAATCAGCGGAAGGGAGAGAATGACCGTAATAAAGATTTCATGATCAATCTCAACGAAAGAATTTTGCCGACCCCGGAAGGTACCGAACCCTCGTCCTGCTAACTTAAAATAGAAGTGAAGGCAATGATCAGGAATAGATACAAAAAAGCCTATACACATCGTCTCTTTAAACATGTCTTTATGTTTTTAAGAATGAATATATTATATGAGGATCTCAGGATTTGTTGTACATGTATGTGCAAATTGGCCCCGGCCAATCGGGGCTTGAAGAAATAGATTGGGCGGCATGATACTTTCACGCAGAGCTGAAATCGCCCGCACATGACTACTGGTAAATCGCTTAGAGGTTCTAAGCCTGCCCAGGAAAAGTGGTGCGAGGCGACCTGCCATGCATATAAATCCTTTTTGTTCCATTGGGCTTGAGATGTCATTTCATCTCAGTGTCGGGTAAAAGTCCCACAAAACTAGAAGCAACGTCTCAAAAATAGCATTTACATTGTTGACGGGGAGGATAAACCTCAAATCCAAGAAAACAAATGTACGTGCATGTAGTTGCTAAAGTGGTATCTTCACCAGCTCCCTAACAATGTATGGCACTTACTTCTCTGTGACCTACTTAAAACACATAAATAGAACAATAGCGAGATGGGAACTACTGCATCGTTGGGGGGATGGGTTTTACGGCCCTTTCAAGATTATTTCACTCATATCGAGCCGATCGTTAATCAGAGGTGGGCGAAAACCGGAGTACCCGGAGAAAAACCACCTGACTTTCCGTTGCAGAACTTGGCGTCTCACACGTGGCCCGAGCGAGGCTCGAACCTACGGCGGTGAGAGACCTAATGACTAAGAGTCAGCGCTCTTATCCACTAGGCCACGGAGGCCCGTCAATTGCATCGTTGGGCGAATCGTTCAGCTTTTGAGACCTGCTTTGCGAAATCACGTCCCGTCATAAACGTCGCGTTGACTAATGACGGAATATTGACATTATGTCAACAAATCGTGAATAAAATGCGTTTTAATGTCATATGATAAATAGACTCTTGCATTGGGTTCAGGAATTATTGAATTTATTAACTTCTTGAGGAAAAGACAAAAAAAAAAAAAAAAAAATATCGCTTTCCCTCAACTCTTTTAAAGGAGCCTCCGTGGTGTAGTGGTTACGCTACTCGCCTTGTAAACTAGCGGTCGCAGGATCGATCCCGGGCTTCTCCGGACTTTAGGATGAGTCTTTTAACCTAGATCCCGTCTCCGTATGACTTTAGCTGTTGGTGGGACGTAAAACTCACTCACTCACTCACTCACTCACTCACTCGCTCACTCGCTCACTCAACTCGTTTAATAAATTCAATACTACATGAACACTCATGTAAGATTTGAACTGACCGACGAATGACAAAACAACTGCATGTTATTAAACCATACAGAGCGCAAACTTTAACGAACTCTGTGTATTTTCAATACATGTATATTGTACCTCGTCGAGTAGCAACAATCTATGTTTTTGAGCAGAAATAAGGAAAATAACGAGCACCCTGTAAACCCCGCTTTTCTTATTATAAAGTGTGGTTTGGAGGGGTTTTCATTTCACGGACTTGTTAGCGTGATGCGATGACTCGGTCATTTCAACGTACCACGGTTGAATTTTCCGCAACGAAAGGTCAGGTGGTTTTCTTCACCCACCTTTGATTAACGATCAGCTCGAAATAAGAGGAATACTCTTGAACGGACCGTAAAACCAAAACTGAAAAAAAAAAAAAAAAAAAAAAAAAAAAAAACACAGGAACACGTCGATTCTTGGTTTGACTTTATTTCAAATATATGAATGCAAAGTAATAAAGTAGAAACCATATGATAAGAATCAGGATCTGACATTTAGCAAGACAGCTTGACATCTCCAGTGGCAGAGATGATAGGATGACAAAGTGCAATGGCGCAAAAACCATTTCAGGCCATTATACATATAACTAAAATAATAATTGACCAGAGTGTGTGTGTGGATTCGGGTTTAACGTCGCTTTCAACAATTTTTCAGTCATATCAAGACAGTGTCTGGTTGCGGCAGAGAGCTCAATGCTCACTTTTATAGTGCTGCCTCACTGAAGTATCATGTCCCAGACACATTACATGATACCACACCCAGTCACATTATCCTGACACAGGGTCGACCAGTCCTAGCTCTACCCCGTAAATCTGAGTGCCAAGCAAGGAGCAGCTAGTACCATTGTTAACGACTTTGGTATGTCGCGGCCCGGGATCGAACCCGTGACCTCCCGTTCCCCGGAGTGGACACTCTACCAACTGAGCTATCGGGGCCGGTATAATTGACCAGAGAGAGAGAGAGAGAGAGAGAGAGAGAGAGAGAGAGAGAGAGAGAGAGAGAGAGAGAGAGAGAGAGAGAGAGGGGGTATGTTTGAGTTTTACGTCCCACCAACAACTTAGGCCATACGGAGACGGCATCGCGGTGTAAAGACTCATCCATAAGTCTTGAAAAGCTCGGGATCGAATACACGACCCCTGGTCTATGGCTTCTAAGAGAGAGAGAGAGAGAGAGAGAGAGAGAGAGAGAGA
Source organism: Lucinisca nassula (assembly GCA_963580285.1). NCBI lineage: Eukaryota > Metazoa > Mollusca > Bivalvia > Lucinida > Lucinidae > Lucinisca > Lucinisca nassula. Next base: position 30,335,083 of record OY757020.1, read on the forward strand.
GAGAGAGAGAGAGAGAGAGAGGTCTTTTATTCTTGTTCAAGAACCCTCTCCCCCGGCGGTTCTAACAAGTACCCACAACCTATGTCTAGTGCAAAAATAATGAATACCCCCATAAACCACAGTTTTCTCTATGTAAAGTTTTTATGTGTTTATTTCAGGTACTTGTTAGTGACTTATTAACCTGATGTTTACGTACTTGATAATACTATTTAGGTCGTTTCGGAGACGTTGCTTTTAATTGTGTGGGACTTTTACCAAGCATTAAGATGAAATGCCATCTCAAGCCCTACTGTACCGCCCAAAGAAACCGCTTGGGTTTACGGAGCGGTCCAACTCGCACCATATTTCCTGGGCAGGCTTTGAGCGGTTTACCAGTATTCAAGTTCGGTCGTTTTCAGATCTGCGCAGCCCAATCTATTTCTCCAAGCCGGCATTGGCGATGGCGCTGAGGTTTAAGGGTGTTTGGGCCATTAAAGGTAGACTTAGCATTGTTTGTTTTGTTTGAATTGAGATTTAGCGTCCCCGTCAAGACTATTTAGGTAATGTCGAGACCTTGCTGTCAATTTTGTTGGACTTTTACCCGACATTGGATGAAATGACACCTCAAGCCCTGCCGCTCAATGAAACCAGAAGGCTTATATGCAATGGACGGTCTAACTCAATCCACTTTGCCTAGGCAGGCTTAGTCCTTCTATGCGGTCTACCAGTATTCATGTGTGGTCAGTATCAGCTCTGGTGGAAGCACCATTCAGTCCATCTATTTCTCCAAGCCCCGATGGGCTGGGGCTTTGTAGTAGAACAGGTGGTAATCGTGAAAGTCCACAGCTGACTTGTCTCTAATTTATGACATCACGTGAGCAAGTCCGTGAAATAAACACCCCACCAAACCCCACTTTATAAAGAGAAAACTTGGGTTTACGGGGTAAACATTATTTTTCTTATTTCTGCTCCAAGACATAGGTTGTGGGTACTCGTTAGAACCGCCTCCTTGAGGCGGTTCTAACGAGCACCCACGACCTATGTTTGCAGAATAAATAAGACAAATATCACAGATTTTCATAAAAAGGAGCCATTTCATGATTTAGGAGATTTGAAAAATGCACTCTGTCACACGGCGGTATTATTGTAATGATATGGAATGACCATTTAACAAAACAGAACAAAAAAAAAAAAAAATGGCGGCGCCTAGCGAAAAAGGTTCTTTAAGCATATGTGTCCAGCGTAAACCCAGATCAGTCTGCGCATGTGCAGCCTGATCTGTGTCATTGCTGTTTGCTCTATAGATGTGGGTGATTGAAAAAGTATTTATGTAGACAGGGAAGATTGTTTACTGATCGAGTATGGACGGAGACTGATTTTCACCTTTAATGAGCACATATGCGCGGATTGAAAGATCCTTTTTCGCTTTTCGCGACGCAATTATTGTTAACGTTGTGCGCATCTTGAAAGATCAACCGGAACCTGATCTTTACCGGTTTTAAAGCATTTGATACACATTCAGGGGAGAAAAATATTCTATCTTTTCTCAACTGCCAATAGGAATCTTAAGGAGAGAATTAGCACCGTAGGAGCATAGTTGATCTTATTCCAGAAAAGTCTCTTTTTCGGAAAGGCTTAGTTGATTAGAAATCCCAAATAGCCCCTTACAGAAATGGCAGAAAAACGTCTTATGTGTATCCTTTGACCTTTAGCTGTATAAATTCAAAACAATCACATGTCATTGAAGCTGGTTTCCTGCAGGTCTGTCCAGACACCAACAGTTATTTCCCTTAGATTGGCAACTTTTCCGTCGGAATCGCTTCGTGCATGCCAGTATTCTCCCATGTCGTCCGCGTTCGTCGTTATCCACACAATGGCCACTCTCCCATTTACAAAACTTAGCTGACTCTGTTCTATGTGACGTCACAATAGCTGATACCACAATGAGGCTGATAAGGAAAAGCGTTACTGACCTCATGGTTTACCTTAAAAAATGAATAGATACAACGGTAAATCATATATTTTGTTGACTGTTTTAAGATGTTATTTTCTTGCACACCAGATAAGGAAATCCATAGTTTCAGCCTGGGGTAGAAATTCTGTCCTAACCCTGGTGTTCTTACCCAGGGTACATGTACAAGGGACAGGTAAAAGGACCTGTACAGGGAGAGGGTAAAAATCGAATATTATTGGGTGTTTGATAAATGCACTGGTTGAATACTACCCGTCGTATATCTTGGGATAGAAATTCTGTTCTAACCCTGGTGTTCTTACCCAAAAATCGAATATTCTCGCTAGTTTGATAAATGTACTGGCTGAATACGACCTCGTATGCGCCGTCGACACAGCACGTTACGTGACATCACTAAACATCACAGTAGTATCATCACAATATGGTGGACGTCTGAAACCGAAGTGACTGCAGCATTAAAAATCCACGCTCAGAAATGAAAGGTATACAAGAAAAAGAATTCTACATGTGTGTGAGGGTGGATAAATCATTTCTGAGCGTGGATTTTTAAAACTGCAGTCACATCTGTTGCCGATGTCCGCCATATTGGGATGTCACTATAGTAGTGTTTAGTGAAAACAAGGGCTATAACAGAATTTCTATCCCAAGCTAAAACTATTGATTTCTTTATCTGGTGTGCAAGAAGTTATTTTATAAGTACATAAGGAAATAATTTAACGTACATGCCACGGGCTTCCGTGGCCCAATGGGTATGTGCGCTGACTCTTTTACACAATAGGTATCTCTCTCACCGCTGTGGTTTGAGGTTCGCTCGGCAACATGTGAGATGCCAAGTTCTTCAACAGAAGGTCAGATGTATTTTCTCTGGATACTCTGATTAACGATTGGTTCGAAATAAGTGAAATAATCTTGAAAGGTTTGTAAAATACACTTGCCAGTTTTAGAATATGTGGGCCAAATACTCATATTTTGAGTTGAAAATCACGTGGCTGGCAAAATTAATTTTTGTTTGTTTGGTGTGAGGTTTAACGACCCCTTCAACTCTTTGTCATATTTTAGACGTTGCTTTCAATTGTGTGGTAGTTTTATTCGATGAAACGACGTCTCAAGCCCTGCCGCCCCATAAAGCCAATAGGGTGTATATGCATGTACGGTCTGACCCGTACCACCTTATCTGCGCAGGCTTCCTCTGAGCGGCTTATCAGTGCTCGTGTGCGGTCAGTAGTTCTGCGTAGAAGCACCATGCAATCCAATCTATTTCTCCAAGCCCTGATGGGCGTGGGTCCTTTATTTTTGTTCTGAATAGAAACGTTCGCTTTAAATGCAGTAGGATCTAAGTTGGCACACGACGCGTCAATGTCTCATATTTACATTTCCAGTGTAAAGTCTAATGAGAACCTATAGAAAACAATGTAGTTCATACTTCAATGAACGCATCGAGTCACATGATTTTCAGTGACGTCAACTGACATTAGTCTAAACCATGATTCTCTACGGGTGTTGGTGACGTCAAAACTGTTCCGCTCTTTGTAGAAAAATAGCGTGTAAATGTTTTTCAGCTTTCAAAGTTCGCCGTATAAGCACTTTTTCGCCCAGTAATGAGGGGCAAAGAATATAAAAAAAAACTTAATTCTTCTGCTTTTCATGAAAGTATGAGCGAGGGCAGGTTGCTAGCAAAGTTTACATAAACCCCGTCGGGGCTCAATTACTTTGCACGCGACCCACTTTCATACTTTCATGAACAGCAGCAAAAATAAAAGTCATGTCATAAATTCACGTCGAGGCATCGACGGTATGCGACGCTACATCGACGCTGATGCGAAATTGCACGGGCGCCATTGGTCCAGTGGGGATATATTTCAAATAACAGGGTTGTCAGGTTGTCCATTTTCTAAAAAGTTTATTGAGAAACATGCCTGGACTTTTTGCAAACAGAGCAGTCCCTGAACGTTTGATCCAACCGTTCATAGATCGGGGATTTCTATGAAACGGGTTAAAGTTTCGTAAAGTAAGGTTACTGTATCTGAGGCCCTGTTCCAGAGGTTTTTCGAATTCTTGAGGGTCTGTTGCCCTGGGCATGCCCGCCACCCATCATTGAGTAGCGGACATGCACCGGGGATTAGAAAACAGAATAAAAGATGTATTAGTTTGTATATGCTGTGTAACCTTGCATGATACCAATGGACACATGACCTTTAAGCAACGTCGTATCAACATTGATGTTGTTGTCAACAAGTATTCCCGCCGTGAATGTACATGCATTTTGGTAGCTATCCTCAATGATGGACGTTTGTTTTTCAAGCTTAGAATCCGACAAATCTCGCTGTGTGTTTCCTGGTATATCCGGCTGGAAGAGAGTGTCGTTAATAACATGGATTTGTTAATTTGCGAGGCAGGCCAATGTAGGCTGGGCATTTCATGACCCCATAAGAGCAAGTGTGTGGCTGTTAGTATCATTGAGAAAGCAACACCACACTTGCAAACTATACATGTACAGTTAGAAGTGTCATGCAAAACAAACGCAAAGCGCCTTAAAAATATACAAAAACATTGTGTAGCAATAACAATATTTATATTCAGGTTTTCTGTGTACCATAATGCTCATACGTATTGGGATATATCCTATGCAAACAGTGCAGAACAAGACAGACTGCTCCTGAAGGAGCAGTTTGACCAGGGCCATCCATTTGCATCTTTCTGGCTTCTTGCAGGAGGTACTGTTAAAATATAAGGAGAATACAGCAAGTTCTCATTAAGAATTTTTCTCGGTGTATATGTTCGGACAGTAAGGAACTCACTAGACTTGTACAGGTCTCCTACCTTTTCTGTCATTTTAGTCTGTGAATTCACAGGCTGCAGTCGTCGCTCGATGACCCTTCTCATCCACCATCTATTGAGTGGTTTTTTAGAAGCATAGTAGCTATCGCTTTTAGATATGCCTCAGCACTACTGCAAATCCTCCGAACAAAATGTAGTTCCTGCCTAATTAACTCTTATAATGCTATTCACAACAACCCATATCTTTGGAAACAGTGTAGATCCAGATCAGATGGCTTCTGCAGAAGCCATCTGATCTGGATCTACACTGTTTGATTTTCTTCTGTCTCTCTTTTCCAGTCTTTACTTTGGCTTGAAGCAGCAGCTAGGATTCATCAGCCCATTAAAGACGGAACAAAGATGTATTTGTGAATATGAGACTGAGTATCATTCTATGGAAACTCATTAGACAAACATTGAAAAATTCTGGTAAAAATCATAATTTTCATTTTCAGTGAAATTATTTGCCTTTTTATACAGAAAAATCATCTCCCACGAGATGATAAACAGAGCCACCAGAATTAGACTAGCCACAAGAATATGTACATGTGTATCTCACATGACTGAAATAAAAAAAGGCTGTGGCAGGTCTAGGAACTCACCAACTGAGCTATATGTTACTGCACAGCCTTTGCTCCCGTTTACAGTGAGACTCTTCTCAGACCGATTGGTGTTGGAGAAATAGCACTGGTCAAGTCTCAAAGCCTGTCAAAAGGAATGCGTTCTTGACCCTCTGTCACCATCCCCGTCGCATGAAAACATGTTTTCGGTGTTTTTCTACAAGGTAAGACCTAGGCGGGCCTTCTCGGCTTCACAGACTTACAAGTGGTTTGAATTTGTAAATATATTTAGATAGCTGTGTTAAAACTGAGGTTTAACGCATCCGTCGACACTATTAAGGCCATTTTGAAGACGTTTATTGATATAGGGACTAAAGTATAGTACTAAATTTGTAGCCGACCAACTTGTGCTTACCATACTGCGCAAAAACCTTTTGGGTCTCTTGTTTGTCAGTCATAAAAAGTAGGTCGATATGTGCCAATCGACCCAAAGATACTAAGCAAACAGACTCTTCAGTGCTAAAGTCCACGTGACTATCAATGATTTGTTGAAAAACCGCCCGCGTTGTTAATTTTATCCTAGTGTGACCAGCGTGTAGAGTGCATGTTATATGGTTATCTATGGAATCTGGACTGGAATAATGGGTTGGGCTTGGCAAACAGTGTAGACCCAGATCAGACGCAGCAGAGCGCGGCGTCTGATCAGGGTCTACACGTTTTGCTCAAAATACTGGAATTTAACGGTTATACGAAGCAGTTTAAGTCGCAGTCCCAGCCTTTACCCAGAGACAATCGACCCAGCAGTGCTGACCGTGCTTTACTGTCTGGCGTCTGTCATACAAACTGGTGTCTTTAATACATATGTACATATTTCTGTAGTTTATATTTCGATATTGTCCTGTTATCTTTTCCAAACATGAATGGCGGCTTTCTTAAGATGTACCTGTTTGTGTTGTCCCCGTCAACACTGTTAAAGTAATTTTGAAGACGTTGCTTCCGATTTTATGGGACTTTCACCCGAAATTGATATGAAATTATATCTCAAGCCCTACCGCCCTAGGAAACCTCTAGGCTTTAACGAGCGGTCCGCTTCGCACTATTTTTCTTGGTCAGGCTTATACACTTTAGCGGATTACCAGTTTTCGGATTTGGTCCGTTTCATCCCTGCGCAGAAGCACCGTACAGCCCATTCTACATCTCCAAGCCCCGGGGCACGGTGCTCGGTAGAACCACCTCATACATATGAACATAGCTAGGAAATAGGTATTCCTATGTATAGCCCTTTTTACAAATGCACTCTGTCAGTAGATCTTCACAATCTTATCACCGTTACGGAGTTGTTCACGTGACGGCCGAGTTAGAATTTTTAGTGATCCTCAGGATCAAACATACGGTCGGAGAGGGCATAGCTCTTATTGTTTAATTACCAATTTTATCATATGAAGTCGCGTCTGAAAATGCAATAACGCCATGTAATAAATTAGCTAATCCACTAGTGGATTAGTATGCTAATTAGTTCGATACGTCACACGTACGACGTCCTTAAGGGAGCTTACCACTAAATATTTTCCATAGGCGACAATAGTTACCTTTTACATGCTCCCACAAAAACTACACATACAAATCTTTTCAAACCTTACTCATTTATAGAGCCATCCCAGCTCAACAAGTTGATGAGAAAAAATCCACATGTTGCCCGTCTCCTTTTCAAGTTATGGTCCGCCATGTTTGTTTACATGCAGATTCGCAGTGAATACAAGCCGGCTTGTTAAAGGAGAGGTGACAATATAAAATCAGCAACAATTTCTTTGAGCTTGCAGATATAATTATAAAACACACATCATTTTATTTCCTTATAACTATCCTTTTCTCACATTGAAATGAAATATGGGATATTTATCCAATGGAAGCCTGTCTGGTATTTAGACTGCAACTAAAAGCTCTGTCCCAAAGTGATAAAATCCAGTACCTCCCGTATTTAGTGCAAAGCTACCTATACCAAACCCTTTTTTGTCTTTATGATCCGTCAAAAGCATTGTCAAATAGAAATTTAGATCATATCTAATAATTTAAGAATGCAAAATAAATGTTCAGTTGCAAAGAATCTTTGAAAGTTGCGAAAAACTTATCGCTTTCAGATTCTACAATGAAAGCCGAACAAACCATATTTTGTGAAAAAGCGAAAAATTTTACCTCTTTCTGGAATGGAACCCAGACATCGGCTTGCATCAGTGGTTCTTCTCCTATGTCTTTGGAACACTTCAATCCTAAAATGCACTAAATTATGCCTTAATAGCATACCAACTGGTATTTATGGCTGATTTCGAACCTATACTACCTATTTTATGTAAAAATGGCATTTTGAGGATATTTTGATGATAAAACTTTGACAAAAATGATTATAAATGCCTTAATACCATGTGAAATAGTGGATATATATCTGTTCAGATCCTGTAACATGATCGAATCAATTAGAACCAATAATAGATTAGAAAACTTATCGCGATATTGCAGCAGAGAAATTTTAAAGTTTTGCTTTGGCTACAGACTAAGGCCATAAACCATGTAAGCTTACTGTTAAATTCCAGATGGAGTAGATTTTTTCTCTTGTGTATCCGGTTATACACTTACTGTAAGCTTTTTTCCAAAACAAACCCAGTAACAATTGATTAACTTGGCTTTAAAGTACCCCCACCCCAATGCACAAATTAGAAGCAAAAACTGATCAAATACACCCAGTTAGATTTAATTACCACTAACCTTACACTTTTTTACAGTTTCTGTGGCAAACCACATGCCATGAATATCCATTTTATGATACAGAATTGGATAGAACCTACCAATGTGTGAAAATATGATGTAATGACTGAAAACTGGAGTGTGGGGCTAAATTTTCAACTTTTGGTATAGGGAGCTTACCACTAAATATTTTCCATAGGCGACAATAGTAACCTTTTACATGCTTCCACAAAAACAACACATACAAAACTTTTCAAACCTTACTCATTTATAGAGCCATCCCAGCTCAACAAGTTGATGAGAAAAAATCCACATGTTGCCCGTCTCCTTTTCAAATTATGGTCCGCCATGTTTGTTTACATGCAGATTCGCATACAAGCCGGCTTTTTAAAGGGGAGGTGCCAATATAAAATCAGCAACAATTTCTTTGAGCTTGCAGATATAATTATAAAACACACATCATTTTATTTCCTTATAACTATTCTTTTCTCACATTGAAATGAAATATGGGATATTTATCCAGTGGAAGCCTGTCTGGTATTTAGACTGCAACTAAAAGCTCTGTCCCAAAGTGATAAAATCCAGTACCTCCCGTATTTAGTGCAAAGCTACCTTAACGGCATCGCGTTTATTAACGGCGGAATATTGACATTGTTGTTAACAAATCGTGAATAAAATGCGTTTTAAATGTCATGTCATAAATAGAATATTGCTTTGGTGCTCATGTATTATTAAATTTATTAAACTCGTCGAGGAAAAGGGATAAAATGTTCGGCATATATCTTTTTTCCTCAACTCATTTAATAAAGTCAATAATACACGGACACTCATGTAAGATCCTCTATACTAGGCAATGCGACCATCTGAGTTAAAGAACTACATGTCCAGTCTACCCGCTTTCTACCAACGTTCGATATATAGAGGATCTTACATGAGTGTTCATATGACTTTATTAAACGAGTTGAGTAAAAGCATAAAATGCGAGCCTTTGCGGAGCATTTTTCACTTTTCCTCGACACCTTTAATAAATGATTAGTATAGAGTGTTCATATATTATTGAATTTATTCAACGAGCTGAGGAAAAGGGATAAAATGCGAGGCTATGCCGAGCATTTTATCTCATTTTCTCAACGACTTTAATAGATTCAATACAACATGCGCACGAATGCAATATTATATTTATTTTATCATATGGCGTTTTAACCGCATTTTTTTCATCGTTTAACAAAAATTTTAATATTCGCCATTAATAAACGGGGCGTCGGTAAGGGCGTCGTACATGCAGCGCTACGGGGTGTATCTAGCTAATTTGTATATTTAATCCACAAGTGGAATGTCGGATTTATTACATGGCGTTATTACATTCTCAGACTCGACGCCATACGATATAATGACAAAACTAATATTTGGGGATTTAGCGCCACTACAATCGGGGCTTAGTGAAAAAGACTCGACTGCATGGTGCAACTGGCAGCGCTGAAAAAGACCGAACTCGAGTACTGAGAAGCCGCCTAGAATATGGTATTTTATTAATTGATTATCCTGTATTACACCAAGTCAACCAATATTCAAAAATCATAAATCATGTTTTTAATTGGGTCAATTAATAAAATTGTCATTAATCAAGTAATTTCATATTGGCCAAGTTACAGGTCCCCGGTCATCTGTATTGGCCTCGGCCTTCGGCCTCATGCCAATACAGCAGACCTCGGACTTGTAACTAGGCCAATACGAAATTAGTTGATTAATAACTTCTTAAAATAGTTGTAAAGGCAAAGATCAGGGATCGATACAATTACCTCACACCTCCCAGTCAAGACACCAAAGGGGAAGAAGCACGAACATAAAATAACTTCACTATAAGGAAAACGTCACAGTCGGAAAGCCAAAAGGATAGTTAGTGTTTTTCCCCAAAAAATGGCCAAACATCTATCCAAAATAAAAAGATATTTGCAATACACGTGCAAATACAAAATATAACAATAATAAAAAACAGCAGAAAAACGGTCAGCAAAAAGTGTTTTACCGGGTGGTCGGGGAGGGGTGGGGGTTGGTTAAATCGTTTTTTCGTGGCCACAATCTCCGCCCTTAGTTCTGTCATGGTTAAGGCAAATAATTTGTTCAGTCGGCATGGAAAAAAAATCTTACCCATCAGTGCAAAATCATATCTTCGAAAACAGGAAAATAAATCAAACGACTACAGAGATGAAACAACGATGAGGACACGACAGCATGAAATGACTTAAATGCTGGAGCAAAAGAAAACAAGTCAGTCTCAAGTGGACCCGACCAGAGACAGATCCAGAAAAATGTGTTGCGAGAAGGACCGTCTATAAAACCCTTAAACTGTTACGTTTGGTATCAAAGTTTGAGATTTCATTTCATCTCAATATCGATCAGGTAGAAATGGAAATCATGTCTGCAAACTATCCAAACTAGTGTCGACTGGAGGAAGACCTAGCAGATTTGACGCCATTTTTAAAAGGGGGACAACTTTCGGGACTTCCTATTCACTTTTCTTTTTTAGCTCAGTCCTATCGAAAAAGGGGTTCCCACTTAAAGGAAAGGATTAGCTCCTCCTAAAAAAACACTCTTGCAGTAGTTGCCTCTCCTGAAGGTGTACCCATTCCCCTTAACATCCACATAAACAAATAAAACCAAAATTGGCCTTATCGCTCAAACGTCCGTAATTAGTTGTTTCAGCTTAAACTCTGTACATTTGCGATTATTTAGTACAACAGCTTTAATGCAGAATCCATCACGTGAACAAGTCCGTGAAATGAAGACCCTCCCCCCCCCCCCCCCCCCCTATACCACACTTTATATAGAGGAAACTGGGGTTTACGGGGTATACCTTATTTTTCTTTTCTTTTGCTCCAGGACATAGGTTGTGGGTACTCGTTAGAACCGCCTCAATGAGGCGGTTCTAACGGGGACCCACAACCTATGTTTGCAGTATTTATAAGCAAAATTTTACAGATTTTCATCAGAAAAGTAGCCCCTTTGGAGATTTGAAAAAAAAATGCACCATGTCGCACGGCCGTGTTATCGAAATGCAAGGAAAGATATCCTGCATAAGTTGTCATGAAACACTTCCATTTGAAGCTCCAGTAGCGCAAGTCGACAGTAAAGTCTATTTCGGACGGGCAAAATATCTCGGTTTCCTATATAGAGGATCTTACATGAGTGTTCATGTATTATTGAATTTATTACACGAGTTGGTTTAAACAGTATTTATTTTTTAAACTATTCACATATACAGAACACAATATTACATGGTATAGAATCTGAGAAAAAGCTCTGAGCTTATATAAATCATATCCTATAACAGTGACGGCAGTAGTACTGTATGAATGACGAGTTGAGAAAAGTGGATAAAATGCGAGGCTTTTCCGAGCATTTTATCCCTTTTCCTCAACGAGTTTAACAAATGCAATAATACATGAGCACGAATGCAAGATTCTATTTATCATATGACATTTAAAATGCATTTTATTCACGATTGTTTACAAAAATGTCAATATTCCACCATTAGTAAACGCGACGGCGTTAAGATCGTCGTACATGTAACGTTACGGAACGTATCTAGCTAATTTGCATATTTAATCCACTAGTGGATTATCGAAAATAATACCTCTCAGACGCGACGTCATATGATAAATTGATAGTAAAGGAAGTGATGTTTTTTTTTTTCTGAGTTATATTTTTAAAAATATTGTATTCGATACTCCGAGAAGCAAATTCCGTGCATATACGGTGAGGCGATTCTTACAATTGTCCACAGCATTTGTTTCTTGTGACTGTACCTCGGCTGGCCCCCGCCCATCGGGGCTTGAAGAAATAGAGGGGCTGCATGATGCTTCCACGCAGAGCTGAATCCGACTTGCACACGAGTACGAGTACTGGTAAACCGCTTAGAGGATCTAAGCCTGCCCAAGCAAAGCAGTAAAAGTCGAACCGTCCATGCTTATAACCCTATTGGTTTCATTTGGCGGCAGGTGGGTGGCAGGGCTTGAGATGTCATTTCATCTCACTGTCGGGTAAAAGTCCCACAAAATAGGAAGCAACGTCTCCAAAATGACCTTTACAGTGTTGACGGGGACTTAAAACCTAAAATCAAACAAACAAACTATACCTTGGCACAATAGTCATTTTGCATGAGTCTTGCTCAACCTTTACACGGTCCCATCCTATTATATTATACATTAAATTAAAGCTCAGAAACTGAAGTGTATACGCTATTTTATATATTGTAAAATAAAATTGTATTGATTCTATTAAAAGAAACTAAAAAATATGGGTTTTTGTTACATTTTTGGATTCATATTATTACCATTTGCTTAAACAGGGTCCTTTTCCTTCGATATGCACCACAAGTAGTCAAGTACATGCTCAACAATAATGTATCACAGTTTTTTTTTTTCTTACCTTGTTCAATCAAAAGGAAACTTTAGCAATTTTTATTTTTTTGAACGAAATTAATTGGTCATTCTGTTTTTTGTTTATTATTAATATTTAAACCCAAATGGAATAAGATTTCAAAATTCTGTGATACATTTATCAAGTGATGACTTCAAAGAACATTTGTGCCAAAAAGTCGGCAATTTGGGAACTGAACACTTTGAAGAAAGCCACCACACAGTGTTGCTATTTTTCAGGAAAAAAGGTGTAGGTTAATTTGTATCGATTCCTGATTATTGTCTTCACTTCTATTCTGTCCGTTAAAACGATTTTAAATGAGATTGAATTATTCCTGCCGTTAGCGGGTGATATACTCGTATCTCTATAAACATTTAAGGGGAATTGGAACACCTTCATGGTAGGCAACTCTTGCAAAAGTATTTTTGTCTCCCATGTCAATAGGGGTCAACTCTTAAAGAAAAGAATTTGCTCCTAAGGAGCAAATTCTTTCCTTTAAGAGTAGAACCCTTTTTCAGTGGGACATGGCTTATAGAAAAGCGAACAGGAAATCCGGAGAGTTATCTCCCTTTGAAAAATGGCGGGAAAATGTGTCAAGTGGTCCCATTTCCCTTAAACCATTGAAAACACTCTGTAAATCTGTATAATCATACTCTCGGAAAAAACGAAATACTTTAAATCAGTATTGTAATTCAGCGTAGGCCTGTTATACGTTTATGGGATTCTCCATTACGAAAATACGCCTATACAAATACATTGTAAATGTTACCGCGAAAAACCGAAAAATTTAAGATGAGAAATTGTGACCTTTTTTCTTATTTCTGCTCAAAATATAGAGTGTAGGTACTCGTTAGAACCGCCTCATCGAGGCGGTTCTAACGAGTACCCACAATCTATATTTTAGAGCAGAAATAAGAAAATGTACTCGTTAGATGCGACTCAATCGAGGTGGTTCCAGCGACTACACACAATCTACATTTTAGAGCAGAAATAAGAAAAATAAGGTTCACCACAGCAAATCCCAGTTCTACTATATGAAGTGGGATTCAATGGGGTCAAAATTATATAGGCGTTTTTTCGTGTCAATTTTAAGGGACAACACTGTAGTTATAACGAGGGTGCTCTGTGCAAATTAAACATATGAATGAAAATAAAACACACACAAGAAAAAAGCGTCATTACATGTACATATTTTTTGTGTGCAGGAAGCTTTTTCTTGTTAAATACTGAATTGACTTGTGTGTTAATGTAAGCTTTAAGCATGCGCAAAGCAACAGAAAGTGATAGTTCTGTTAATCATAAATGAATCGGGCCACAGCCCGTCCTAAAATGAAAAGCTATAAATGAAAAGCCATTGGGACCCGATAAGCCATTGTTGCACGATAACCAATTAGGGCAACACGCACAATAAAGTATGTCACTGTTCCAACATAGTGGATCTTAAGAAAAGGATCCCTCGAATCGAGCATTTGGCAGCTGCCAAATATCCTTTAATACATGTACATGTATATCTTATACAATTACGAAAACACACATGTACCTATTCAAATATATTGAAAAATGTACCATCAAAAAATGAAAATGTTTAGATATTTAAAAAAAATCTCATACTTTTCACATTTCTCCTCAAAACATGGATTGTGGGAACTCGTTAGAACCGCCTCATCGAGGCGGTTCTAACGAGTACCAACAATGTATGTATTTGAACAGATATAAGCGAAATAATGTACACCCCTGTAAACCTCAGTTTTACAATATAAAAGTGGGGTTTACGGGTCAAAATTATATAGGCGTGTTTTCGCGATTCAAAAATGCTCAGTGGCATAAGCCTGTCCAGGAAAATGGGAGGTAAATGACTGGCCCGGCATGACCTTAACTGTTGACATGACCGTCAAACCCCAACATGCGACTTAAAGTTCCGTTGTGTTTGCGCATGCTTTGCTACACCGCTTGCGTATATTTTTTGTTTGGTTTGTCTTGTTCATGTCTTGCAGGTCCATAGGTGCTCAATGACACACAACTTCAAAATGGTAAAGCGTTATCATACAAAATGTTTCAAATTTCATATACAAAAAAAATGGACCACGTATGATCGTTTGTATCATTTTCAAGATTGCTTGTTTCCGTTTCCGGTATCACCCATGTATTGTTTCAGGGCCACGCACAGGAAATGTGATATTCAAGCGAGTATGCCGAGCGAAGTCTCAGATCAACCTGCGCTTCCGCGCAGTCTGATCAGAGTCCTCACTGTATGCTATCTAGCTCAGTTTTGGTACAGTCTGATTTTAGCCAAGCTCTAAGAACATATTTTCACCACAGCAGGCACACGTCGCAAGGTCAAAGTCAAATCAACGTCGATGCAACGTTATGACGTTGCACCGACGTAGATGTGACGTCGCATAAACGTCATGACGTTGCGCCGACGTCGCTTTGATGTCACACTTACACCATGTGCCTGCTGGGACGTGTGGCAGCCCAACTGATATCACACGGGTCAAATAATCAAATCTGAATATCGCGTAAATCGTCCATCCCATTCTGCATCAATGTGTTTGTAGGATTTGGTAAACACCAACAGTTACTGCCTCTCTCCTGACAGCTCATTCCACGGACTCGCCGAGAACACGCCAATGGGAATCCTCCATTGGGTCCACGCCTTGCATTGTCAACACAGCCCCTATTAGTCCACTCGCAACACCGCCCACGGCGCCTCAAACAGTAATGTGCTATCGTCACGTGTGACGTCATAATCGCTGCAATCACAACGAGGCTGAGCAGAAATAGTACACAGCGTCTCATGGTTCGCCTTAAAAGAAAATGATATTCTTATGCTTTACACATGGTTATGTTTCTAGGTTGTGCCCTGAGAGTTTCACAGTTTTAAAAATTAAGTTCAATTTTTATTGTTACCGCTGCTTTGCAAGTGCAACTGAACGCCGCTACATGTAGAACAATTCAAATCGCACAAAAGCGCCATCTGTGATTTTCGGGCAGCTTAAGCCAAGGCTACACGATACAATTTTTATATATATATAATTCGAAATATTTTGATTGTGTAGCTCACACTAACATTGTAGACTACAACTTTTTGGAGATGAATAGCACACATTTGGGAAAAGAGCATGTCCTTTTTTATACAGCTTGATAATACAAACTATTACAAGGCAAGTGTCTTGGTCAATGAAAATGCAGACAGGAAGTTGAAAATATGATACATGAGCCGATGTTATTGGATACATTACGAAAACACGCCTATACAAATACATTTTAAACTTTATCGCCGAAAAAACGACAATTTTAAAATGGGAAAATGTGATATTTTTCTAACTGCTGCTCAAAATATAGATTGGGGGTACTCGTTAGAACCGCCTCATCGAGGCGGTTCTAACGAGTACCGACAATTTATATTCTAGAGCAGAAAGACTAACCCTTGTAAACCCCAGTTTTGCTTTATAAAAGTTGGGTATTATATAGACGTGTTTTCGTGGTGAGCAGTTTGCCTTGACTTTTTCAAAGAAAGACGTAGGACACAAAATGCAACAATACACTTACGCCTTTTTACGCATTGTATGCTACATTGGACTCTTCGGTTGCTATATGTTGGACAAGTCCATTTGTCATAAAAGGGGTGTCAGGCCTATTTTGGACGGAAAATTCTGTTAGCAAATAGTGTAGGCCCTGATCAGACGCCGCGTTATGCGGCGTCTGATCTGGGCCTGCACTGTTTGCCAATGTACCCATTTAGGGGTTTCCCGCATACAATGCGTTAATCCATATTCTTCTGAACACGACATCGCATACATTTACAAACAGTATAGATTCAGATCAGATATCTTCCAATCTGATCAGGATCTATATTGTTTGTCATTTACATGCTTATGTAGATTTCGAACGGAATGAATACATTATATTAAATAATTTGGCCGGTTGATAAATAGAATTGTGTGAAGCAAAATTAATTTATTCAGCAGGACAATTGCTCAGGAACAATTATTTCATCTGGGGTCTGCATTTCGGCAGTTTGACGGGAATGTGAATGGGATTTATAATAAGGATACTTAGTTGTATCCTCATGTATCAAACTGTATCGTGGGATACTGAACAAAAGTTATAGATATGATATATACAAATTGCTCTATCGTGTAGCCTGGGCTTTAACCCAGCAGACGTCATATTGATGATAGTTTTCTTATTTTTCCCAGAAAACGGGACTTGACATCTCATGCAAAGGAGACAATTTGCATGAGATGTCAAATCCAATTTTCTGGGAAAATTAGAAAAATATTTTAAAATGTCGTCTGCTGAGAAAACAATATCCAGCATGCAGAGCGTTAAGCAACAATAATAGCATTTAGCAAAATGACCTGACGGAGATACTAAAGCATCATTAAGCAGTAAGTGAAAGTGAAATATACAATACAATACAATACAATACAACAATACAATACAATGCAATACAATAACACACCCGTGCGATATCTTGCATTTATCACATCTCCAAAATGGCTCCTTTTCTATGAAAATAAGTGATATTTTTCTTATTTATACTGCAAACATAGGTTGTGGATTCTCGTTAGAACCGCCGCAATGAGGCGGTTCTAACGAGTACCCACAACATATGTCTTGGACAGAAGTCAGTAAAATAATGTTTACCCCGGTAAACCCTAGCCTAGTTTTCTCTCTATAATGTGGGGTTTAGAGGGGTCTTAATTACACGGACAGTGATTTATTGGTTTGTCGGCGTCGCAAATATGGGACATTGGCAAAAGAGTAGACTCTGATCAGACGCCGCATGCTCCGGCGTCTGATCAGGGTCTACACTGTTTCATTACGTCAGAGGTATTTCATTCCAAAGCTTACAACAAATGAAATTAGCCTGAAATTGTAAATTGGCCTCTCCTATGCTTTTAAGCGCAAAATGTTAAGTGGGGTATTCTATTAGTCATTCCAGGGGTTTATGATAACATATAATTATACATATACATGTACCACCCCCACCCCCGCTCATCTGGGCTTGAAGAAATAGATGGGCTGCATGATTCTTCCACGCAGAGCTGAAACCGACAACACTCGAGTACTGGGATCTAATCCTGCCCAGGCAAAGCAGTGCGAGTCGGCCCGTCTTTGCTTATAAATCTTATTGGTTTCATTGGGCGACAGGGCTTGAGAAGTCATTTTATCTCAGTGTCGGGTAACCGTCCCACAAAATCGGAAAAAAATGACGTGTATAGTCTTGACGAGGACGTTAAACCTCATATCGAACAAACAAAAAAAAATATATATGTACATATGCAGTCCCCCCCCCCCCCCCCCCACACACACACACACAAACACGTCTCGTTTCGTAATACATTTTATTTACATTTTTCATATACGCGCTCTCGTTGGAACGGATTAATGTAGCGAGAGCGAGTATGTGTTCGTAAGAAACACCCAAGTCTCTGACTTGCCAAAAGTATTTTTTTCCTGTATTAAGGATATGGGAACACCTACAGGGGAGGTAACTCCTGCAAAGGTATTTTTGTTTCCCATGTCCATAGCAGGTACAGGTAACCGCTAAAATTAGCACCAACGGAAATATTCACGTTCAATCTCAGCGGGAACAAAACGCATATGCAACGTCGTGCCAACGCCGATGCAACGTCGTGAAGGTGTTGCGTCGCCGTTGATGCGGCGTTGCTGAAACGTCATTGTGGCAAGTGGTACAAGTCCGCAACTGAAACCAATTCCGCCCGACCACAAGAAGGTATAAATTTGTTACATGTATTAAAAGCTTGATAAACTCTCCTGACAAAGGTCACTGAAATTAACTTGGCCGAATTAACATGTACCTGTACCCCCTACCTGCTTAGGTTCGAGCCTCGCTAGGATCACATGTGAGAAGCCAAGTTCTGCAAAGGGAGGTCAGGCGGTTTGTCTCGGGGTCAATCCGTTTTTTGCCCACCTCTGATAAACAAGTGAAATGATTTTGAAAGTACCATAAAAAAAAAAAATAAATAAATAAATAAAAAATAAATAAATAATGCCATTTTTTAGAGTGTCTTAACGATTAGCTAGAACCAGAAAAGGTCGTTTGTTTCTTGATTTGAGCTTGATAACCCGACAAGATTATCCTCGCGAGACCAGTCAGCCATGTTTTGTGTTACATTAACCTTTTGTACAGACGATAAGAGATGAGATTTTACGAGGTTTGAATGATTAAATCTTGTGTCGAAAGTGTCGAAATATTTTGGAATTCCTATTACATTTTAATACGCATAACTCTAGCATGGTGCGCCAATATAGGCAATGAAATTGAACTGCGTTTTATTATGCAACATACATGTATCACTAGCCGAAAGGTCGTGACGAGTGAGGTCATCGGCGTTAAACGGTAAAACGTTATATTCTCGCATCAAAATCATGACACAAGCACATACATGTGTGTCATACAGTCAATAGTTTTGCGGGATTTCTTATAATAATGTGGAAAGGCTGTGCGAATTTGAAGGAAACAGCAACATTTTCAGAGCGTTATAATCGAAATAGATCAGCTCTCGTCTGTTATTTGTTGAGTAATAGATCACAGTTGGTCGGTCAGCTGTAAGTCGCGCTCGTGATTTGATCTACTTTACAACTGACCTTCAAACTGTGAATTATTACTCAACAAATCACAGCTAGAGCTGATCTATTTCTTAAATATTAGTGCGTTTGAAAATCATTTCGTGGCCTGCACGCTAGGGCAACGTCATATCAACGTCGGTGCTACGTCATGCCGTTGCACCGACGTAGCTGTGACGTTGCATAAACGCCATGAGGTTGCATCTGCGTTAATGTGACATCACAATTACGCCATGTGCCTGCTGGCGGTGTACGCGCGAACATACACGAGAGTTATCGCTAACTCAAACCTTACTACGTGGCTACGTTGTAATGTTATGGCGTTGTAGCGACGTTGGTGTGACGCTGATACGACGTTGTCTACGCATAATGTGCTCCGTGGAGTTACTGCTGCCCGATGTTGACTGATTGATACATGTACATGAAGCATAATGTAGGCAGTGGCGTTACCGATGCATATACAGTGAGGCGGTTCTAACGACAGACACAGCCTATGTTTGGATAATTAATAAGTAAAGTATCGCAAGAATTCATCGGAAAAATAACAGTTTTGTCGGAAATATGCGCCAGTGCTCTCTCTTGCATAAAACCCTATGCGCACCCTTGAATGACATCACGAAAACACACCTATTTTTACCCCCTTGAACCCAACTTTTATATATTAAAACTCAGGTTTACAGCGGTAAAGCGGTAAACCTTTTTCTTTCTTATTTCTGCTCTAAAATATAGATTGTGGGTACTCGTTAGAACCGCCTCATTCGGTTCTAACGAGTCCGCCTCAATGAGGTTCTAACGAGTATCCACGATCTATATTTTGAGAAAAAATAAGAAAATATCACAATTTTTCATCTTAATTTTTTTTCGCATCACGAAAACACGCCTTTATAATTTTGACCCCCTTGAACCCCAGTAAATCTGGGTTTGCAGGGGTAAACCTAATTTTTCTTATTTCTGCTTTAAAATATAGATTGTGGATACCCACAATCCGCTTTAAAATATAGATTGTGGGTACTCGTTAGAATCGCCTCGATGAGGCGGTTCTAACGAATACCCCACAATCCATATTTTGAGCAGAAATAAGAAAAATATGACAATTTTTCATCCTAAAATTTTCATTTTTCGGCGATAAAGATTACAATGTATTTGTATAGGCGTGCTTTCGTAATGGGACTACATGTGCATGTAGAAGCCGTGTTCAAACTAGAAAATCCATGTTAAAATCATGAAATTGTCTTCCTGTTTGAACATGGCGTCAGAACGTAATCGCTGTAATCAACGCCACCGTGATGCACTAGCCGCTGTGTTGGTTTTATGGTTGCATTTAATGAGTTTATATGGAGTTTTGGACGTTTTCTTCACACTTTGGCGTTGAAAGTATAAGCTTTGCAAGAACAACGATCATTCATGGTTATTTCATTGCAACAGCATTAAATTTGCCAGGTTCCTCGGAAAAATATTTGAATACTCGGCCTGGTGACATCGTTTTCAAACCGTTTCATCGAGATCCGGCAAATGTTTATGCATGAAAAAACTACCCAGCAGGCACACGTCGCCAGGACAACGTCAAATCGACGTCAGCTGACGTTGCACCGACGTTGATATGACGTTGCATAAACGTCATGACGTTGTACCAACATTGATGTGACGTCACAATTACGTCATGTGTCTGCTGGGTATGGGTGCTCCTTATAACATTGACCTGTAATCTCTTTCCATTTTAAATGAATCAGGACTTCACAGGTTCGGCTGAAAATTCGGCTCATATTGGTAAGTTGGTTGGGTAATTTATATTATCGCAACTACCGTCACTGCAATCCTGAAAATTTTAGTCACACTGTATACTTTCTTGTACAAAAATCTAGTAAAGTGCCAAAAGCCTTAATAAGATGTTTTCCACTTACATACACTCGAACTGTTGATGTCAACTAGACTTTTTTGACCTCAAAAACATTTCATGTCAAGTGGATGACGCGTCAATTTACGTCATGTGAACATGTGGGCAAATCAAAAAAGGGTAAATTTCTGCCCATACATTCTTACAGCCCCAAGTTTCAGAAGTGTGCCCTTCCGTTTGTTTGTGTGATTTGAGGTTTAACGTCCCCATCAGCACTATGTAGGTCATTTTGGACACGTTGCTACCCAAAGAAACCAATATGGGTTGGTTTTGTAATCTGCGAGTCCCGCTTCTGTTACTCATAATTTCTCTGAGGGACGTACACATCATATTAACAAGTTCGTGAAATAAATACCCCCTCTAAACCCCACTTTGTATAGAGAAAACTTGGATTTACAGTGGTATACATTATTTTTCTTTTTTCTGCTCCAAAAACATAGGTTGTGGGTACTCGTTAGAACCGCCTCAATGAGGCGGTTCTAACGAGCACCCACAACCTATGTCTGCAGTATAAATAAAAAAACAAAGATCATATATTTTCGCTAGTAAAGTCACCATTTTTGGACTTTCGCCAGTAAAGTCACCATTTTTGGATTTTCGACAGTAAAGTCACCATTTTTTGAGATATGAAAGAATTGATGTTTTATCGTAATAGGCAGTGTTTTTATTACCTGCGAGTCGGGCTCCTGGTACTTATAATTTCTCTGTGGGATTCATATATTTCATTTTTGCGAACCCCAAGACTCACCATTATTTGGATTCATTACAAAAACGCGCCTATGCAAATGCATTGTAAATTTTACCGCCGAAAAAAGAAGCTTTTAAGATAAAAAAATTGTGACATTTTATATTTTTTTTTTTCTGTTTAAAATATAGATTGTGTGTACACGTGAGAACCGCCTGATCAAGGCGGTTCTAAAGAGTACCTAAAATCTATATAAGAAAAATAATGTATTCCCCTGTATATTCCCGCTTTTCTATATAAATTGTGGTTCAAGGGGTCAGAATTATATAGGCTTGTTTTTGGATGATACTTAAAGAAAGCATTGCGCTGGACACATAAAATTTGCAGTGACTCATAGAATTGTGATGTAGTGAGTCCACAGGATTTTCAAAAAATGTATCACGTGCACAAATCCGTGACATGAACACCCCCTTACACCCCACTTTGTATAGAGAAAAATGGTGTTTACGGGGGTAAACAATATTTTTCTTATTTTTACTCCAATAGATAGGTTGTGGGTGCTCGTTAGAACCGCCTCAGTGAGCGGTTCTAACGAGCACCCTTAACTTACGTTTAGAGCATTTATAAGAAAAATATCAAGGATTTTCATCAGAAAAGTACCCATTTAGGAGATGTGAAAAAATGCACAATGTCGCACGGTTGAGTTATCGTAATTGTGTGGGAAAAACCTCTGAATAAACGCATAGACGGTCCGACTTCCACCACTTTGTCTGGGCAGGCTTGGACCCTCTAAGCGGTTTACCAGTACGTTCAGCTCTATGTGAAAGCACCATGCAGCCCAATTTATTTCTCCAGACCCCTATATATGGAGGCTATAAGGTGTTCCAGTTCCTCTTAAATGAACGTAATAATCCGCGGCAACAATTCACATTTTTTTAAATAATAAATAAATAAATGAATAAATAAATAAATAAATAAATAAATAAATAAACGCTTCATAGCGGTGATTCTAATAAGTAAACATATCCCCATGTATGTTAAGGAACAAAACTTCACAATTTAATGCAATGGGTTTCACTCAGATGTAAAGTAGTGGTGTCCATGTGACAGTTTTGCAATGGTTTATGAACGTGATATTCGCAACATTCCATCTTCTTGGTAAATAAATACATGTAAATAAATAAATAAATAAATAAATATTACGAGAACACGCCTTTACAAATACCTTGTAAATTTTACCTCCGAAAAAAAAAAAATGAAAATTTTAAGATGAAAAGTTGATACTTTTCTTATTTCTGCAGAAATAACAAAAATAAACCCCAGTTTTTCTATACAAAAGTGTGGGTCAAAGTGTTATTACACGTGTGGGTCAGTGAAATAGGCGTGTTTTCGTAACGAAATAAATAAATAAATAAATAAATAAATAAATAAATACGTACAATGTTGAAAATAAATAAATAAATAAATTTTGTTAGGTTCACTACAAAAGCAAAGCAATTTTAACATTCTTTTCTCAAATGCATGCATCTGATGCAATGATATTTTCAAACCAATGCTAATACCTTGATACAATGTTCTCTATCCAACAAAAATATTTCTCGTTTCTTTATCACACAATTCCAAAATAATAAATATGCGCTATCTCTAACTATGCGCAGAAATAAATATAATAAGTTCAGTTATGATTAACCAGACGAATTCTTGAGAAGAAATGATTTGAATCCGGCGTGTGAGGTGTAAATATTTACAATTTGGCAATAAAAATTATATGATTTTTGGCACGAATGAAATTTTCCCACTAGAACATGCGTGTGCGTAAGGGAAGCGCATCACAAGATCGCCTACACATGGCAATGGATGAGAAATAATCTCAAAAGGAAACACGCCCATCTTGGTGAGATTATAAGAATCTTATATGGGTGTGAGGGGTGGATGGAAAAATCCGTGTCGAGGGTCACTGTCCGGCATCACGAGGCTTGCCGAGTGATGCCGGACAGTGATCCCGAGGGACGGATTTTTCTATCCACCCCTCACACCCATGCATATAGGATTCTTTTTCTTGCATACCTTCCATTTTTAGCGCAGGTTTTAAATGCTGCAGTCACTTCGGTTACCAACGTCCGCCATATTGTGATGACACTACGGGAATGTTTAATGACGTCACCTAACGTGCATGACGTCAACCTTAACGACGGCGCATACGAGGTCGTAATCAACCAGTGCATTTATCAAACACGCGATTATATTCGTTTTTGGGTCGGAACACCAGGGTCAGAACATAAATTTCCATCCCAGGGTAAAAGCACAGATTTCCTTGTCTGGTGTGCAAGAAAATAGAATCTATGATGACATGAACGAGGTTAAGACCAATACGATGAATAATTTGCCTGTCTCCAAAACAGTTATTTTTCTGTATAAAATTGTTATATTTTTCTTACCTATAACACAAACATATGTTGTGGTTGCTCGTTAGAACCGCCTCAATAACCGCCTCAATATGAGGCGGTTCCAACGAGCACCCACAACCTACATGTATGTATTGGAGCAGAAATAAGAAAAAAGAGTATACCGTAATGATCCTAAGTATTGGGACAGATAGGCCTGAGCAAACAGTGCAGACCCAGATCAGACTGCTCCTGAAGGAGCAGTCTGATCAGGGTCTACACTGTTTGCATTTCCGTCTACACCTTTTGGACTCCTTGCTGGAGCGTGAAACAATTTTATTAAAATTTTAAGAGAATTTCAGCAAGTCCTAAAGTTGTCCGAATTTTTAGTTGTTTTTTTTTACGGTACCCCGTTAACCCTGGTTTTCTCCGCTAGATTAGGTTGGGTTTACAGGGGTGTTCATTATACGGATTGTTATCATGATGTACTTAATGTACATTTCATTTTCTTACATGCTTTTCAATGAATGATAGAGATTTATCAGTGAAATATAAATCGATATTTTCACTGTTTCAAACAGTGAAAATACGATTTTTTATTTTTCACTGTTTGGGATTACTTTTTTCTTCAAATCTAACTCTAATTTCAATTTTATCTTTGTCAGATAACTGAACAATACTGAAATGTGTTCTAATTGCCGCATAGCCCGTTCATGTGTGACGGGGACGTTACTGACGTCATTTATGACGCTGACGTCACGTCTTTTGTCGCGCGACGTTTACCTTTCCAGCAACTTCTTTGGAAAACTACTCTCTCAATTATTTCATTAATCATTCGTAATAATACCATCCCAGGCCATTTCTCAGATGCAAACTTTCAGTTTACACCCAATAGTATACCCACTAAACACGATGGACACCACTAAATTGACGAGAAACGAACAGGAACAAAGATAATTTTCTCCGAATGTGAGCGACACCATTAAAGACGCTAAATATTGCCTTTTGAAGCATGTAAGAAACAGAAAATTTGATTTTTTTCAGTGCAAGATCAAATTTTATTTCACTCATGAACATCAAAACTGCTATTTTCACTCGTGGCTACGCCACTCGTGAAAATAACAGTTTTGGTGTTCATTCGATGAAATAAAATTTGATCTTACACTGAACAAATCAAATATCCTCTATACCTTCGTTCCTTGAAACTTGACAGGAGTCTGATAACGTCGTCTAAAATGGTCAAGGAAGGAGAAACAGCTATCAAAATGTTAGAAGACAGTTTGAAATCAAAGCACTGAAAGTGCTGATGGAGCGTAGCTTTGATAACTTGATTTAGCGTCTGATTGGTATTTTAATTCAGGCTCATATTGATCCAATGCACATAGCTGTTTGAAGCTATTCTGGGCCAGAAGTCGTGTTAAAGCAACACGACCTATATTGATATTAACTCACGCTAAGGTGTAGACCCCGCAACAGCCATCACGAAAACACGCCTGTACAAATACATTGTCAATTTTTCAGCACAAAAAAATGGAAATTTTAAGATACAAAATTGTGATATTTTCTTATCTTTGCTCAAAACATTGATTGCGGGGACTTGATTGAACCGCCTTGACGAGGCAGTTTTATCAAGTACCCACAATCAATGTTTTTGAGCAATACAGCAACCATGCAGTTCTACAGTTTACTTGAAGATTACTGCTGAGCTAAAGTTCGTGCAATAACTGCGGCTTGCGATATTGTTTGGCGACTTTAAAATTATTTTATGTAATCAGTTTTTGAAAAATTACCTTGGGGAGGTTATTTATCTTGCATTAGACATTCTCCTTGGTTACGTCTTGCTGATGTTTATCTTCATGTGAAAATTTAGCATAATTTTCCCAGCAGTTTATAAGTTATACATCCGTAATCAGTCTTTAAAAATTGCCTCGGTGAGGCTGTTTATAAAGCTATCTGGCATTAGACAATATCATTAGCTTGATCTTGACAATTTACATCTGCATGCAAAACATTGTAAAAATATACCCGTCGTTTTGATAGGCCTCTGTGTCACTAAATTAGGTATAGTTACGCCTTAATTTGAAAGTTATACGACCGTGTCAGTGGGTGAATTTTATACCTTGCCGAGGCTAAAATAAAGAAATTGGGCATTCAGGAATCTCGTTGGTTAGATCTGTACATTATCTATTTGTATGCTAACAGTTGTCAAAAATATTCAAAGTAGATTAGAAGTTACACTTCAAAATAATTTTTCAGTTTACCTAGGCGAGGCCGTTTGTAAAGTAATTTGGGATAAGGCAATTTTGCGGGTTATGTGTTGTCAATTACAACCTGTATGCCGAAAATGATCAAAGCCGGGTTTAGATGTTATACTCCGTATTCCTTTTTTATATTATTTTGCCTCGGCGATGCCATTCATAAAGTAATCTTGCATAAAACAGCCTCATGGGTTAGGTATTGTCAATATCAATCCGAATGCCAAAAACGATCGGAATATTCAGAGAGGTTTGAACATTATACTCTGTTAACATTTTTCTAAATATATATTGCATCGGTGAGGCCATTTATGAAGTGATCTGGTATACGACAGTTTCTTGGGTTAGTTATTGTCAATATCAATCCATAGGAATATTTGAAAAGGTTTAGACATTATACTCCATTATTATTATATATAAATAAATTGCCTCAACGAGGCCATTTATGAAATGATCTGGCATTAAGGCAATTTCTTTGGTTAGATATTGTCAATAAAGCACAGTGCACAGTCTTTTACCGGAAACCAACAACTGTCCTTCTTGAATCAGCGAAAGGGATAGAATCACCATGGAACAGGTTTCACGATCAATCTCCTGGAAAGAATGTTGCCGAACCCTGCAGGTATCGAACTTGCGTCTGAGCTGATAATTTGCTTTATTTATGGTCACATGCCTAGGACGCAGACAGGTCGCTTTAAAAAAGTAACATTGTTCCCCCCCCCACACACACACACACATTAACCCATACTCTGAGTATATGTCTAGCAGCCTTTTTAGGGACAAACACATAGCAGACCCAGATCAGACGCTACAATAAGTGGCGTCTCATTTTTGTCTAAATTGCAAAATTTACTGCTTACAATATAAACCTTGACGTGCACCTGTCCAAACTCATTCCAACTGTCTTATTTTGGTAATACATTATCGGCCCACACTGCGTACTTTTAACCCATTTTAAACGAATGGAATCCTCGACACCTTACATCAGTATGGAATGAGGTCATTTTAAAATCAGGGGTGTCAGGTTGTGGCTTCCACGAAATATTTTGCAAAAATGGCTGAACCTTTTTATAAGTATGCAGTGCAGGTCATAATGAGACTCTGCGTTCTGTGGTATCTGATCTGGGTTTGTCCTGTTTGCAAGTTGCCAGGTTTGGGCTTTTATGGTACAAATGGGCTGTAAACTGGGTTATATGAACTGAACTATAACGATTAGACTGCTACACAGTTCGTCTATTAAAAATATTCATCTATTCCGTTTGAAATAGGTTGTCTGTGAAGCAGTCTATAAGATACCGCATGGCGTAATAATCTACTATGTTAACACGGGGTAGTATGTTTTCACTGGTGATTGGGTCATATGCAGTAACACCGAAAGTAGTGCAGAAATCACTTCTCATCTCACTGGAGCTACGCTGCAACAGCTACGCTCCAAAAATGGTATCGAAAAAAGATGTTGCAATGCAATGTAAATGGTTTCCTATGTTAAGCAATGGTTGACAGTTTGTTTGTTTGAGGTTTAACGTCACCGCGAACACTATTTATTCATTTTGGAGATGTTGCTTCCAATTTTGAGAGACTTTCTTCCCTTTTTGAGGGACTTTTACCCGACATGGAGGTGAAATGCCATCTCAAGCCCTGTCGACCAATGAAACCAAAAGGTTTATAAGCATGGTTGTTCAGTCTTGCTCCACTTTGCCTGGGCGGTTTAAAAATACTGATGTCGGTTTCAAATCTGCGTGGAAGCACCATGTAACCCAATCTATTTCTTCAAGCCCTGATGTGCAGGGGAACCTCAATGGTTGACAGATTGAGGCAGCTACTGTATTAAACCTTAAAGTCAGACAGAAGTTCGAAAATTGCTAAACAAAAGGATAATCATGTCCCATGGATGATTAATTGTATTGTCTAGGGACCCATTACGCAAGCACGCCTATACAAATACACTGCCACCTTTATCGCCGAAAAAATGAAAATCTTAAGATGAAAAATTGTGATATTTTTCTTATTTCTGCTCAAAATATAGATTGTGGGCACTTGTTAGAACCGCGTCATCGAGCCGGTTCTAACGAGTACCCACAATGTATATTTTAGAGCAGAAATAAGTAAAATAAGGTACACCCATGCCAACCCCAGTTTTACTATATAAAAGTGGGGTTGAAGGGGGGGGGCAAAATTATATAGGCGTGTTCTCGTGATGTTTTACTGGGCACCTTTGGTTCAAAGAATCGATAGCCAAACGTGCTCGTTAGTGAAGATGTAAACTGTACTTGTAAAATTACGACTTCTCTGGTATTTTTACTGACAAATAAGTGAGTATTTGCATTTGCAAAAGCTACTCACATTTTCTGCAGCACAATTTTAGCACATTTGTCATATACATGTAGGCCCCCGCCCATCGGGGCGTGAAGAATATATGGGCTGCATGATGCTTCCACGCAGAGCTGAATCCGACCCACACACGAGTACTGGTAAACAGCTTAGATGATCTAAGCCTGTCCAGGCAAAGCGGTGGGTCCATACTTATAAACACTATTTGTTTCATTGGACGACAGGGCTTGAGATGCCATTTCATCTCAATGTCGCGTTAAAGTCCCACAAGATTGGATGCAACGTCTCCAAAATGACCTTTACAGTGTTGACGGGGACGTTAAACTTCAAATCAAACAAACGAACAAACATATACATGTAAGACGAGCAAAGCTTTAACCATACACTAACTAACCACATCGTTAGTTTTGAAAACCTGGAGTCAGTTGCTAAAAAGTAAGTAACGACGTCGTTAGTCACCTATCGTTGGAACTTTTATCATGTTTTTGTGGTAAAAGTGCCAATATTTTGCCGAAAAAGTGAGCAGCTTCTGTAAATGCAAAAGCTGCTCTCATTTGTTTAGCAAAAATAAAACTATATTAGATATTGTACCAACGAGTATGTTATATGTGAGCTAACGATGCTTTGAACAACTGGCCTCAGGTCCCAAATCGTTCTACCGTACCAGGGGCTGGAGCATTAAGAAGACGTACGCTCACGCTAGGATACATCGTAAAATTGTCGCAGAAAATTATGACGTGTGCATAACTGAGGCGTGTCGC
The DNA here is from genome assembly GCA_963580285.1 of Lucinisca nassula. Lineage (NCBI taxonomy): Eukaryota > Metazoa > Mollusca > Bivalvia > Lucinida > Lucinidae > Lucinisca > Lucinisca nassula. Next base: position 30,364,479 of record OY757020.1, read on the forward strand.
AAACATAGTCGTAAACTCACTCATAAGGTAGCAGGCTTAACTGAAACATATCATGGTTATTTCAAATTACTCCGTGTAAAATGGGTGGAATCATGAACTGATTTGACGATTCACAGCATAGGAGAACTGGCGTTTAGAGACAGATCAAATCCTTTGGATATTTATAACGATACTGAGATTTACTGAGATATTTGGCGAGCGGCTCTTTCCTATGGAACCTTGGAAGGGACACGCAAATTATTTAAATATGTTGTGCGAACAAGATTATATCTTGTGCGCACAAAATATTATCTTGTGCGAACAACACTCGTTACATCGTGTTCGCACAACTTAATATCTGTTGCGCACAAGATATTATTTTGTTTGCACAACATTTTATCTTCTTCGCACAACACTGATCTTGTGCAAGCAACATTATATCTTGTGCGCACAGCATTGATATTGTGCAAACAACTTAATCTTAAAATCTTGTGCAGACAACATAAAATCTTGTGCGCACAACATAATATCTTGTTCGCACAACTTTATATCTTGTCCGCACAAGATATTATCTTGTAAGCACATTTTAATCAGACGAATGAGATATTATGTTGTCCGCACAAGATCTATGTTGTGGAAAAATGATACGTTGTGCGAACAAGATAATATCCTGTGTGCACAAGATATTCAGTTGTGCAAATAAAGTATTAACTTGTTATCACAAGATATTATGTTGTCCGCACAAGATAATATCTTGTGCGCTCAGCATATGCTTTATTGTGCGCACAAGATAATACCTTGTTCGCACAACTAAATACCTTGTTCGCACAACATATTAAAAATTGAATGTCCCTTCCCGGGTTCCGTGCTTTTCAGAATGAGTTGGTGACTTAGTAAATATTAATAGATCAGCATCAGACGGATTGTCTTGGCTGTTAAAGAACTGAAGCATCGCTATCTGCATGCAATGCCCAAATAGAAATAATTAAACACGGTTTTCACGCGAATGTTATCAATGTTAATCGCTTTTAATTTTTGCTTTTTCATTTTTGACGTCGACACATTACTGAATATTTTATTTTTTTCAAAATTCTATTTTTTCTGGCAGTCATTTCCTCAGAACATACACATCTTGTGTTTGTTATACATTAATTCCTTTAATGCAACGCTTCAAGCTACAGTCAACCCTCTTTATACCGACATTCATTATAACAGCAAAACTCGTTATAACGGCAATTTGAATGGAATGACTACTTACCTAAAGGCTGAGCCTCGGTTCCGAGTGGCGTGGGCTTCCCTCGAGTTGGAAATGCACAAATCGAGTCCACATTCATGAAAGAGTCTTGTAATCTAATACTCCAAGAAGCAAATTTTATAGATATTTGTTAGAATCGCCTCACCGAGGCGATTCTAACAAATATCTATAAAAATTGTTTCTTAGAGTAATGATGGGGAAAAGGCCTTTTATTACTTATCATACTCCTAACTGGGATTCTTTATAACGGCAACTTCTTTATAACGGCACAAATATAGGGAACAAATACTGTCGTTATAACGAGGGTCCTCTGTATATCAAACAGAATAAATCATACATGGTACATACTACGAGCTACGCCTTCTTCATGCACTCGGCTCCTGTTTGTTTGGTTTGGGTTTTCACGGCCTAGTCAACACTATTTAGATCATGTCAGGCTGGTTTGGTATCACTTTCCCTGGACAAGTTTATATGAAAGTGATTTACCAGTACATTGCGCTTTTTTAGCCAGAAAATAACTTCTGCCCTTCTTGTTTTTGTTTGTTTCTTTTCAGGTTTACGCCCCCATCAACACTGTATAGATCCTTTTGGAGACGTTGCTTCCAATTTTGTGGGGCTTTTACTCGACACTGAGATGAAAAGACATCTCAAGCGCTGCCGCCCAATGAAACAATGGACAGGCTTAGACCTTCTAAGCGGTATACAAGTACTCAAGTGCGGTCGATTTCTGCTCTGCATGGAAGAACCATGCAGCCAAATCTATGATGTGTGTGTGTGTGTGGGGAGGGGGGGGGGGATGCACTATCCTTCTTGAACTAGTGGAAGGGAGGGAGGTTTCATGCAAAGGATACAACTTTAGAACTTTGTCAAAATCGCCTTTTTGTTTTGCGTTTATACTTCACTATTTACACGTGTTCGGCATTTCCGTTTTACAAATATTTCTGTCACGTTACAAATTGACACTTGATCTCAATATTTGCAACTATTTAACTTTCAACGATACCTGTGGGTATTCAAGTTAACGTCCCGATACGGAGGACGGTGCACTTTGTGGTATTCATTCCTGGAAATGATGCCAATGAAGCATGTTCAGATACCACAATGTTACATGTATAACCGCTGCCGAGAATTGAACAGGGCCCTCTAGTATCACTGGCAAGTGCACCAACCACTGAGCTACCACTCTCCATTATCAACAACGGAAAAGAAGACAATACTAAAAAACTTCAGGGCCAAGTTGTTCAGAGCGAACGACGTCGTTAGTTAACGTATCGTTAAAACTTGATCATTTATTATGGAAAATATGCTAATATTTTTGCTAAAAATGTGACCAGCTTTTGCGGATCTCAGTTTTTCAGCAAAAAAAAAAACAAAATTTGACTTATTAAACCTGTTTGACAGTTAACAATATGACCACTAACGAGCTCGTTAAGCTCACGTTCCTTTGAACAACTGGGCCCAGATATAGGAGCGATATCAAATATACAATAAGAGATAATTTACTTTTTTTCTTGGCAGAAGTATACGTTGTGGATACCATCACGTTAACAAGTCCATGAAATAAACCACCCACTAAACCCCACTTTATATAGTGAAAACTGGGGTTTACGGGGTATACATTATTTTCTTATTTCAGCTCCAAGACATAGGTTGTGTGTACTCAATGAGACGGTTCTTACGAGCGCACACAACCTATGTTTGAAGTAAAAATAACGAGAATATGACAGATTTTCATTAGAAAAGTAGCCATTTTGGAGAAAATACACTATATCACACGGGTGTGTTATCGTAATGCATTAGAATGACATAGATGAGGCTAGTCTAGCAAATGCCCACAAACTGTTTCATTTTTTTATGAATTTGCCAGAGTGTGTAGTCATGTAACTGACTTCAACACTCGAAATAAATTGTTTACGGCTAAACTTCTTAATCAGGGTTATCGGTACCATAAACTACGCAAAGCCTTTTCAAAATTTTATAGACGTCATTCTGAATTAATTTCAAAATTCAGTATTGGACTTAAATCTTTTCTGCAACAAGGTCTATCGGAACCCATATTTTATGGTGACTTAGTATACTTCAACACCCAATTTCGTAAAATCATTCTTCGATATAAAAAGATTGGGTACAACATAAATGTTATACGTCGGACTGCATGCATGGTAGTTAACCCAATCACGGTTGACAACTTTGCTTCCCTCTTTAATTGCACGCCGGTGGGTTAGGCCTCATCCAACGTAAAGGCTTATGTCGGCTGGTACCTAATGCTCTGTCTCTGGTCGGGCCCATCGGAGTCTAACTGTTGGTTTTCTTTTGCTCCAGCATTTCAGTGGTTTCTTGCTGTCGAGTCCTCGCCGTTGTTTCATCTCTTTGGTTGTTTCATTTTTGTATTCACGGAGATGTTGCACTGATGAGGCATTCATGTGTAGTTTACAAACATATCTATAATCATTTACATAAAAATGATATGGTTTATTGCAAACAGTCAGGCTTTCTCTCTGGTCATTCTACTTCTCTCAAATCATTGACATATACCACCAAATATGTCAAAGTATCGATTCTAAACAGTATACTAGTATGGTATTTTGTGATGTTTCTAAAGCCTTTGATCGTGTATGGCATTATGGGTTGTTATTAAAACTGCAGCAGAATGGAATCTCTTGAAATTTACTTACTTGGATTAATAGTTATTTAACGAAAAGAAAACAGAAAGTTTTTATAGGGTCTTCCTATTCAAATGAAAAAGAAACTACAGCTGGTGTGCCACAGGGTTCAGATTTGGGTCCTCTTTTTTCTTGATGTATATAAATGATATTGTTGACAAGCTTTTAAGTATTGTAAAACTTTTTGCAGATAACACTTCTTTAGCTTTCAGCGCCCGTAATATACCTGATATAGAAGGAATTTTAAATCACGACCTAAGACTTATTTCTCAGTGGGCTAAGCAGTGGCTGGTAAATTTTAATCCTAAAAAACGGAAGCTTTATTTTTCGCATTAGAAAATATTACCGTTAAACCAAACTTGGTCTTTGAAGATGTTCCGGTAGAATTTGTTAGTGAGCATAAACATTTGGATGTAACCTTCTCAAATGATGCTAAGTGGCATGACCACATGAGTATTATTGTGTCATCTGCATCCAAAATTCTCGGTATTATGCGTAAAATATAGTTCTCCTTAAAGCGGAAAGCTATGGATCAAGTTCACATTTTTTTTTGGAGACCAATTCTTGAATATGCCTCTGTTGTATGGGACAGTTGCACAGTTCTAGAAAAAGACACTTTAGAAAAAATCAGCACGAAGCGGCGCGTATCGTTACGGGCTTAACACGATCCGTGTCCTGTATAAAGAAATAGGATGGATGTCTTTAGGGGACAGGCGAATGAACCAAAAGTTACTGATAATGTACAAGGTCCAAAATGAACTTGTCCCTGACTATTTAATAAATCTCTTCCCTCCAACAGTCGGTAGCAATACACCATACCAATTACGAAATGCAAAAAATTACCAGTTACTTAGCAGTAGAACAACACTTTTTTTCTAGATTTGTTTCAGCATCTATTTCTTTGTGGAATAATCTTCCTGAAAACATTAGGAATTCTGCCACTATCTCTTCTTTTAAAACGGCTGTTCTAGCTCATTTGTTTGTGATACCTTCTGTACCATCATATTTCATATCTGGAAGCAGACATCTTTCAATATTCATGCACGAATATGCAACAAATGTAACGAGCTTAAATATGACCGTTACAATAATCATTCAATGGTAGATGCCGATTGTGATTGTGGACATGTACCAGAAGATACAGAACACTTTTTCTTTCAAGGCCCAAAGTATGCCAATGCACGAGTTCATTTTTTTCAGGCAACCAGAATTTTTTACCCTCTGAATTGTCAAACTGTACTTTATGGAAAGGCAAATGCTACTGAAAACGAAAACAAAGACTTGTTCAAAAGTGTACAATGTTATATCAAGGAAACATGTCGTTTCGCACATGGTTCACAAGGATAACCGGTATATTTACAATTTAATAACTCTTTAAACAATATCTCGTTTGGTAGCCGGTACTCTCGCTCTCTCTCTCTCTCTCTCTCTCTCTCTCTCTCTCTCTCTCTCTCTCTCTCTCTCTCTCTCTCTCTCTCTCTCATTGTTGGAAAACTTTAAAAATATATTTTGTGATTGTGTTGAAACATTCATTGTCATCTGTTATTGCTTTTAATTGTGTAGTTTGTACGGGACGGGCCGTAATTATTGTTGTAAGAACTTGTGGCCAAACCCATTTGCTTGAAACATACATGTATATAAGCAATAAATATGTTTAAACCAAACGTTCATGCGGACTGAACAAATTGTTTTGTCTTAATCGCGACGGAAGTAAGGGCGAGGATTGTGGCCACATAAAATCGATTTAAGCCCCCCTGTTGGCTTTTCGTTTTCGTTTCCGCTGTCTGTTCCAAGCGGGTCTTCTGTCGCGGTTTAATATTGTATGGTTTGTCTTTGGTTGTTTGTGGCGCTTATATTATTTTATTTGGATAGCCTGTCGGCCATTTTGTGGGAAAATAACTGTCCTTTTGGCTTTCCGCTATTGATGTTTCCACTAGGGTCTATTTCATCGTGTTTGTGTTTCTTTCCCTTTGGTATCTCTGATGGGAGCTGTGGGTTAATTGTATCGATTCATGATCAGTGCCTCCACTTCTATTTTTTGATACCAAAGTTTATGCAGTTTAAAAGAAATTAAGGACAGACTGATAGAAGGAATAATTTTAAAATATAACTGTAAACACTATTTATTGAAATTATAGCATGGACTTGATTAAAGTCAGAGATAAAGGCCTGTAAAGGATTGGTCATAAGAAACATGAAATTGTGTTAAAACACCTATGTAAGAAATCAGCCAAAGACTACAGATTCAATAATCTAAGATGCAAGTACTGTGTTATTAGAAATTGAGGTTTTTTAATTTTAAATCACACTCCATTTTACGGAAATTTTACTAGAAGTGTATTTTTTAACTATTTAGTTGGTAGTAGCGAAGGTTTCCAAACGGTAACGTCGGTTTACCATTTTATTTTCCAGATATTTGACCAAAAGGGGAAGAGCCGAGCTGAAAATTCAAAGAACATATAGACAAAGGCTGAATGAACGCAATATAATGAAGAATATCTCAGAAACGAGAGGGAACGAGTTAGAATTACACGCCTTATTCTACCATATCTGAAAACGATAGAAGAAAACGAAATGAAACAAGAGGACCATGATGGCCCTGGATCGCTCACCTGATCCATAGAGTAACAAGTGGGCCCCAGGGAGGGCCATTATTGACCCCAGGGTTATAATGTGCATAATGTTGAGGGAGGTCTAAAAAGGCGAAGCTTCATACCAAATATCAACAAAAGGCTATAATTTGAACAACCTTGGCAAAGGTCCACTAGATGAAGCTTCACAGCAAATATCAAAGACCTGGGCCTTGCGGTTTCAGAGAAGAAGATTTTTTTAAAGATATTCCTTACATAAGCCTATGTAAAACCAAATGGCCCCGGGGCAGGGACATTTTTGGCCTCAGGGCTATAATTTAAACAATCTTGATAGAGGTCGACTAGATGAAGCTTCACACCAAATATCAAAGACCTGGGCCTTGTTGTTTCAGAGAAGAAGATTTTCAAAGATTATCTCTATTATAAGTCTATGTAAAACCAAAGGGCCCTGGGGCGGGGGCATTGTGGTCCCATGGCTATAATTGGAACAATCTTGGTAGAGGTCCTCTAGCGGAAGCTTCATACCAAATGTCAAAGACCTAGGCCTTGTGGTTTCAGAGTAGAAGATTTTTCAAGATTTTCCCTATATAAGTCTATGAAAAACCAAAGGGCCCAGGAGCGTGGGAAATTTTGGCCTCAGGGCTATAATTTGAACAATCTTGATAGAGGTCCATAAGATGAAGCTTCATACCAAATATCAAAGACCTGGGCCTTGCAGTTTCAGAAAAGAAGATTTTTAAAGATTTTCCCTATATAAGCCCATGTAAAACCAAAGGGCCCAGGGGCGGGGGCATTTTTGGCCCCAGCACTATAATTTTAACAATCTTGCGAGGGGTCCACTAGATAAAGCTTCATACCAAATATCAAAGACCTGGGCCATGCGGTGTCATAGAAGAAGATTTTTAAAGGTTTTCCCTATATAAGCCTATGTAAAACCAAAGGGCCCCGGGGCGGGGGCATTTTTGGCCCCAGCACTATAATTTGAACAATCTTAGTAGGGGTCCATAGGATGAAGATTCATACCAAATATCAAAGACCTGGGCCTTGCAGTTTCAGAAAAGAAGATTTTTAAAGATTTTCCCTATATAAGCCCATGTAAAACCAAAGGGCGCCGGGGCGGGGGCATTTTTGGCCCCAGCGCTATAATTTGAATAAACTTGGTAGGGGTCCACTAGATGAAGCTTCATACCAAATATCAAAGACCTGGGCCTTGCGGTTTCATAGAAGAAGATTTTTAAAGATTTTCCCTATATAAGCCTATGTAAAACCAAAGGGCCCCGGGGCGGGGGCATCTTTGGCCCCAGCACTATAATTTGAACAATCTTGGTAGGGGTCCACCAGATGAAGATTCATACCAAATATCAAAGACCTGGGCCTTGCAGTTTCAGAGAAGAAGATTTTTAAAGATTTTCCTTATATAAGCCCATGTAAAACCAAAGGGCCCCGGGGCGGGGGCATTTTTGGCCCCAGCATTATAATTTGAACAATCTTGGTAGGGGTCCACTAGATGAAGCGTCATACCAAATATCAAAGACCTGGGGCTTGCAGTTTCAGAGAAGAAGATTTTTTAAGTTTTCGGTGAAAAAAATTTATTTTTGGCTCCTGTGACCTATATGTGCAACGGACCGGAACCATTTGAACAACTTTGAAAGGGGACCATCTAAGGATCATTCCTGTGAAGTTTGGTCAAAATCCGCTCAGTGGTTTAGGAGGAGATGTCGTTTGAAGAAATTGTTTACGGACCCACGGACGCACGCACGCACGACGGACGACGGACAAAAAGTGATCCCAAAAGCTCACCTCGTCACTACGTGACGGTGAGCTAAAAATAGTGAAACAGTTCGCAAGTTGTTGAAGCTTTTGGCTCCGCTTCTGGATATTTGGATGATTTGTTGAATATTGATAATACCTATTTCGATGGTTTGATCAGTCGGATTTGCCCCCAGGAACTTCAATTGAATGGGGCAAATTCTTCTGATACCGGGGCCCCGTTTTCGGGTTTGCATCTTTCTATTGTAGATCGGTTTGTTTCGTGCGAAATTTTTGGAAAACGCGATGACTTTGATTTTGAGATTGTAAATTTTCCTTTTTTGGATGGTGATGTTCATCGTGCGCCATCCTATGGCGTTTATATTTCGCTATTAATTCGGTTTGCTAGAGTGTGTAGTCATGTAACTGACTTCAACACTCGTAATAAATTATTAACTGCTAAACGCCTTAGTCAGGGTTGTCGGTGCCGTAGGCTGCGCGGGGCATTTTCGAGGTTTTACAGACGCCATTCTGGTTTGGTTTCGGGATTCAGTGTTGGACTTAAGTCTCTTCTGCAACAAGGTCTATCGGAACCCGAATTTTATGGTGACTTAGTATATAAATTCAGAAAAATATGTAGCCGCAATTATTTCGGCGCCCGGTTTCGTGGGGTCGTTCTTCGATGTAGGAAGATTGGGTACAACATGGGTGTTGTGCGGCGGACTGCATGCGTGGTAGTTAACCCAAACACGGTTGGCAACTTTGCTTCCCTCTTTAATTGCACGCCGGTGGGTCAGGCCTCAGATTCTATGACGGCTCCAACGTAAAGGCTTATTGAGAGTTAGAGAGATCTAATTCTTGGTAATGTTGGTTGGTGCCTGATGCTCTGTCTCTGGTCGGAAGTCTAACTGTTGGTTTTCTTTTGCGCCAGCATTTCAGTGGTTTCTTGCTGTCGAGTCCTCACCGTTGCCTCACCTCTGTGGTTCTTTGATTTTTTGTGTTCACGGAGATGTTGCACTGATGAGTTAGGAGGCCTTCATGCGGACTGAACAAATTATTTGTCTAAATCGCGACGGAAGTAAGGGCGAGGATTGTGGCCACGTGAGGTCGATTTAAGGCCCCCAGTGGAAATCTTTCCACTGACCGTTCCAAGGCGATTCTGTGGCGATTTATTTCTGTTGTTGTTTGTTACTTACTGTGTGTATCACTTGTATCTTTTAATTTTAGATGACCATATGGCCATTTTGTGGGAAAGTAACTGTCCTTATGGCCTTCCTTTGTTTAGGTTTCCATTATGGTCTGGTCGCTTAATGTTTGTATTTCTTTCCCTTTGGTGTCTTTGGTGGGTGGAGTAAGTTAATTGTATCGATTCCTGATCTTTGTTTTAGTTCTACTTTTTATAATTTTTAATCACACTCCATTTTACGGAAATTTTACTAGAAATGTATTTTTAACTGTTTAGTTAGTAGTAGCGAAGGTTCCAAACGGTAAGAAGGTTTACCATTTTATTTTCCAGATATTTGACCAAATGGGGAAGAGCCGAGCTGAAATTCAAAGAGCATATAGACAAAGGCTGAAAGAACGAAATATAATGAAGAATATCTCAGAAAAGAGAGGGAACAAGTTAGAATTACACGTCTTATTCTACCATATCTGAAAATGATAGAAGAAAACGAAATGAAAAATAGTGAAACAATCCGCAAGTTTTTTCAACGCAAACGTGCAGAAAGAGCTTCCAAATACTAGCGGGTATGAACGTGAAAAAGTGCCATCTACCTCAGAGGACAGATGTCGTTTGAGAATTAAAGTGTACTTCCCTAGTAAAAAGAAACGGAGCAATTAAAAGGTAGAAACGAGAAGCGTCGGGTGCAAGATCACGAATCAGAATTTTAAAACAAGAAAGAGATAAAGCTGTGACAAAGTATCCGTCTGCTCAAAGATCACTGCAGAGATTGAAGAAGAAAGCACAAGCCCACAATGATGTCGTGAATGAAAGTGACATGACTTCAAGAAAACAAACGGAAGAGATCATGAATCAAGCTAAACTTACAATTGATCAAAGACAGAAACTTAAAAAGCCATTGTTGCTAGGTAATAAGTGAACTAAAAGAGACAGAGACGAAAACACCAATTGATGCAATTAATAATATAGCCCCTGGAAAGGCCATGAAGAAGTACCGGTGTGCAAAATTACTGGGTAAGAGAACGGGGTGGTGTAGACATAAACTTGGGCGTGATAAAAGTAAAGAACACCAAATAGAGAGGAGACTCAGAATGAGCAAAGTTAAAAGTATAAAAGTGATGTTGAACAGTTCATGAAACGCGAAGATTACAGTAGAGCGCAACCAGGAAAGAATTATGCCAAGAGACTGAAAAAAAGGCGAAAAAGTTCAAACCCATGTACAGTAACTTCAAATGAGAAAACCCAGCCATTAAAATATCTTTCACATCATTTTGCAGATCAAGGCCAAAATATATTTTAACAGCCGCGTTTTCAAGTAGAAGTTCGTGTCTCTGCACAAAACATCAACATACTGCTCTAACGGTGAACGTTCTAAGAAAGATTTGATTGGACATATCTGTGAACCCAGAAAGAGCAGTAAATCAAATCCCAGGTGACGAAATCATCAAAGACCATCAAAGACATCGTTGGAGTATCCGTTGCATTTGGGCAGTGGGCACGTGTTGAAGTTGAAGAAAAGGGCAGAAAGAAATGCGTTACAAAAACAGTAGACTTGCAGTTAGAATCCGAGAAATGTATAGAACATGTATCCAAGCAGTTTGAAGAGTTTAATGGTCATGTAAGTAGAGTTCGTACACAGTATGAGCAAATACGTCTGCTAAAGGCAAATCTGTCCGACCACAACATAAAATTACAGTTAGATTTCGCAGGGAATTACTCCTGCAAATCACTGGAAGAAGTACAGAGTGCTTATTTCAAGCAAACAATGGTCACGCTGCATCCTGTAGTTGTTTATTACCTCAGTGATGGCGAACTTAAGCACAAAAATTTCGTGGTAGTGTCAGACGAAATGTCTCGTTAACCCTCTTCTATTATTGCATTCGTTGACGAGATCATGCCGCATCTGAAAGAAATTAAGTTTAAGAAATAGATTTTAAGTGCATTCACTACTGGAGTGATTCACATACAGCCAATACAGGAATAAGTATATGTTTAACTTTGTAGCCAATCACAATCAAAGATACGGCGCCACAGCCAGGTGGAATTATTTCGAGGGCGGTCTCGACAAGGGTCCGTGAAACGCGCTAGGTGGGACCTGCACAAAGCTCGCTGATGAAGCGGTAAAGCTGTTATTCGAATGGGCGATTAAATCGAGTATGACGAGTGACACTTTCAAATTCGTTTGCAGTATCAAGTGTACAGAAGTTGAGAAGCAACTGGAGCAAGGTCACTGGAAGCCGATCAAGGTTACTGTGAAGCTACATTCAGTTGTAGGCCTTGGTGATTTCTCAAGTAAAGGTTCGTGATGTAAGTTGTTACAACGCAATGTGTCTTTCGGGAGATACGCGTAGCTCTTGGAGAGATGAATGTCTTTCTTTCGGAAATACGCATTCAGACGATAAACAGACCAAAGAAGTACAAATAAATGCACTAAGCGGAAGAAACCAAACGAACCAATGATCCCTCTAGAGGTAGAAAATAATGTCACCTCAAGCACAAAGACCGTAGCTCAAGATATCAAATAAATGCTTTTGTAGGTGCAGTATACGATAAACATTGGTTCATCGGAAACATAGTAAGTGTCGATAATGAAGAAGAAGAGCCTGAAATTAACTTTTTGAAATCACGGTCACGTAAAATCGATTAAAGACCCCCCAAACCCCAGTTGAATTCGTTTCTCTGACCGTTCCAAGGTGGTTCTTCTGTCGCGGTTAATTTTTGTTATGAGTTGTCTTTGAGTGTTTACATCTCTTATATTTTTTGTTTTGAATAGCCTATTGGCCACTTTGTGGGAAAGTAACTGTCGTTTTGGCTTTCCGCAATTGGTCTGTTGATTCGCGTTTGTGTTTCTTTACATTTGGTGTCTCTGATGGGAGCTGTGGGTTAATTGAATCGATTCCTGATAATTGCCTTCACTTCACTTCTATTTTACAAGTAGCCAGTAGAGGAAGATAGAATACGGCTGAACAACAAGGACATCCTATGTAAGATATATCGCCCAAATGCAACCGGGAAAAGTCAGAGAATGTACAGGCTTAAGGAAAAGGACAGTGACACGGTTGCAAGCATATTAAGTAATGGCTGATAGTTCAGAGTCCTAGAACAAAACTAAGATGTCACGTTAAGGCCATCGCAGCGCAGACGTTACTCGAAACAACGAAAACACGAGGCTACGCTGAGAAGCCGAAACAACGAAACCACGATGATGAAAAGTCGAAACAACGATGGTGAAAACACGAAAAATTATCGATTTTTCATCATCATGGTTTCCTTGTTTCGACTTTTCACCATCGTAGTCTCGACTTTTCACCATTGTGAATTCGTTAATTTGACCTTTCACAATCTTAGTTTTGTGATTTCGTTGTTTCGAGTTACGTTAGTGCTGCGATAACCCTACGGGACACCGTACAAAACAGAGCTGTAGAAATGTGTGTTCATTCTGTACTTGTTAAGTGTTAAAGGTTATGTGTTTGGAAGTTAAAGAAACGTTTAAGTACTGTAAAACAGAAGTGGAGGCAATGATCAGGAATCGATACAATTAAACGACAGCTCCCATCAGAGACACCAAGGGAAAGAAACACAAACATGAAACAACCTAGTCGGGGATTTGAAATCCGTAGCACCCATATTTAAAGAGATTAATGCACCTTACTTTCTCACACTTAAATATGATATGAATTTACTAAGAGGTCTCTCAGCATCTTGAAAATTGAGTTAGAAAATCAAAAAAAGTGGAGAAAAGACATAAAAAGGGGAGATAAATGTTCCTACCCTCTTTTCTCACTTAAACATCCAAACAATTCCAAACGACATCTCCTCTGAAAATACAAGGTCAATCGGAACCAAGTTATATGTGAAGCCGCAATGGGGTGAAAGAACAAACATATTTTTTGAAAGGCTGGGTCACATGACCAAAATGTCCACCATTCCCAAATATGGTAAAAACCTTTGAAAATCGCTTTCTCAGGAACATATCGACCTATGACCTTGAAACTTAGTATACAATATTGTTGACCCGGGCCCTATCAAATTTGTTCAAATGGTGACATTTCGTTGACCTTGACCTTTCTAACGTCAAGGTCACATTCGGTCACTACGGATTTTGTAGGGAAAAGACAGGATTTTCTTGTTCTGTTGCAGCTTATGACATCATAGTTGATATTTGCAATCAGCTTAATGATCCTGGGGCCATAAGATATATATTTTTTCATTTTTCTAAAAATACTGGGCCACCTAGTACCAAATGATATAAACCGCATCAGTGTAGTCGAGAAATCAATGTTTGTTAGAGGGATCTGTGTGATCGTCACACCAATATATGGCCAAAAGTCATTTTAAATTCTACATCTCATGAAATATAAGACCTTGGTATGCAGCATTTTGGACTCTAGCCCTGCGAAGATTGTTCAAAGCTGATAATGTATGCGACGGCAAATAAAAAAAAAAAAAAAAAAAAACAATGGTTGATTTCAAACTAATTTGGCAGCAATGGTCCTGGGATTGGCCTCTAGTAAACCATTATGGTCTGTTAAAATAAATGGCCACAAAGGGGGCGATTTGTGCCCACTTGAGCTCTGGTGAGCTTAGTTTCCCATGGGCCGCGTGTTTATAATTTTGTGTTCAGGGCATTTATTAAAGGTAGCGTAAGCTTGATGGCAAGCGAAAACCATATTTAATTGTTTTTGTCATGATACAGCAGCCGCCGTTTTCTACTTTACTGATTGCGCTTGTTTGGTTATGTTTTGTTGCTTTGCTGCATTTTCCAGCCTTCGTAAACAATTAATTGATGACCAGTGTTAATTTGGTATGCAGTTACCATGACAGCAATACCTCTGAAAGACGACAATGTTCAGTGAAGATAACAGCGCGGCCCTATTTAAGGATTGGCAGATTTGTGTACAGTATTTCATAATTAAAGGAGTGAGTGCGTGGGTTTTAGTTTTACGTCCCACCAACACCTAAGGCCATACGGAGACGGGACCTCGGTTTAAAGACTGGAGAAGCCCGGGATCGTTCCTGCGATCCTTGGTTTACAAGGCGAGTAGCATAACCACTGCCCCACAGGGGCTTCTACCATAAATGAAGGAAAGACATGTTTTAATGAGTTTACGCCTCTGAACAATCCAGCCTCCTTTTGACTGAATGTCTACGAAAGTTTACTGCAAACAAAAAAGAAACATTATACAGTAGTTGATGGAATGACTTTACTTAAATGTTTTAGAGATTTACTGTTTATTTTTTACAATTTATTTGCCAGCAGCTCTACTAAATTTAAATATCAGCACCTAATTCTCCAGCTGCGGATTTGATATACGCCAGCTTATTTGCTGATTTAATGACCCTGGTTTTGGTCGATCTGCAAATTGAGGTCACCAAGTTACATGAAAATGTAGAAAATTTCAGTCGAGAGTCTGTGTTGAACCCGATGTTCCCACCCTTCTTGACAAAGGTGTAGAGAAGAAGCTTGACTTACGTTGGAATCGTAACATTTATCATGTCAAACACCGCCCCTGTTCACTTTTCAATATATTTGACATATTAGGTTTCAACCTCAAGTAAATTAACCCACCCGCCTAGCTCCTTTCATATGTACGAACACATTTCCGCCAGAACGCCTGAAGGTAGGTGTCTAATGCTCTGTCTCTGGTAGGGTTAACCGAAGCCTAACTGTTTGGTTTCCTTTGCTGCAGCATTCTAGCTATTTCATGCTGTCGAGTCCTCATCCTTGTTTTATCTCTTTATTCGTTCGATTTTCTGTTTTCGGAGATGTTGCACTGATTATCCAGAATTCCATCATGCGGAGTGAACAACTTATCGGTTTTAATCAAGACAATCAAGGGCGAGTATTGTGGCCACCTAAAATCAATTAAAGTGTCCACCCCACGCCCGTAAAACTTCTTACTGACCCCGTTACAAGGCGGTCCTTTTCTGTGGTTTATTATTTTCATAGTTAGTCCTTACGATGTATGTATTGCTAATGCCTTTTTTTTATTTATGATAGCCCTTTGGCCATGGCGGGAGATAACTGTCCTTCTGGCTTTCCATTCATGAATTTTCATCTTGTTGTTTTGAATAGGAGTTGCGAGATATTTTGTATATATTCCTGACCATTGCCCTAACTCTGTTTTTCAAACGTGATAACTTCTGATGGCCTGTCATAGAAGGCCTTTTTGGCCAATGTGTATTGGACAATTGGGGCGGTTGGGTGAGGCAAAGGTGACGTGTACCTTGCATCAATAGGGCGCCCAACTGGTAGTGGCTTACAGCTGGACAAGACCTGCTGTTCTTGCAGCAGGTAAGGGTAGAGGGGCAATACTGTTATTTCTTATATTTCTGCTTTTCCATTTTTCCCCTTTCTCCTGTGTCACTCACTTTCATCTGCTCAACTATCTCTTCTATTGCATTTCTCCCTTTCTCTGGGGAGAGGACATAGAATGACCAACAAGGGTTGGCGTGCCTTAAACCCAAAACAATCAATATATGGGACAGATATCAGGAAAAGGAAGCAGTACAAAATGAGATGAAGACCAGATTAATCAGTGTGTAACAAGAGACACAGAATAATTAAGAGCTAATGGTGAATAGAGGAACAAGGCTATCAAAGGCAGGTTGTCCAACGAAATGGCAGAAAGTAAGTGCAGGTGACGTCTTTAGATGCACGTTTACAGGTTATATCACAACTCTGGGAAAAGGGGAGATAGAAGAATGTTTAAGGGTTAGCTTTACTTTACATTAAATTACAATTTATTTTTAGCTCGTCTGTTTTTTGAAAAAAAAAAAAAAAAACTTTCGAGCTATTGTCATCGCTCCGGCGTCTGCGTTGTCGTCGTGTGGCGTCGTCGTTCCAAAAAAACTTAACCTTGGCTATAACTTAAAAAGTATTAGACCTAGCCTCATGAAACTTCATACACACACTCATCATCACAAGAGCTACATTTTGACCAAGGACCATAACAACATTGTTGATTTTGGCTGAATTATCTCCCCTTTTCCAATTTTTTTCTGAAGCACATTTTTGCTCTCATTTTAATACTATTCACAACAGAGCCTTCAAACTTCACATGAATGTTCCTTGGGACAAGACCTTTTCAGTGATACCACACTTTTTCATATGTGACCTTGACCTTTGAACATTGACCTATTTTTTGAAAATTTAACAGAAAACCTTAACCTTGACCATATTTCCAAAAGTATTTGGCCTACCTTCATGAAACTTCATACACATACTCA
Organism: Lucinisca nassula; assembly: GCA_963580285.1. Classification (NCBI taxonomy): domain Eukaryota; kingdom Metazoa; phylum Mollusca; class Bivalvia; order Lucinida; family Lucinidae; genus Lucinisca; species Lucinisca nassula. The sequence goes on from OY757020.1 coordinate 30,381,129, forward strand.
CCATCACAAGAGCTACATTCCGTACAAGTTTTATAACTCCATCTTGCAATTTGATAGAATTATCTCCCCTTTTCTCTCCGTTTTTTTTTTAGCTCACCGACACGTAGTGACGAGGTGAGCTTTTGTGATCACTTTTTGTCCGTCGTCCGTCGTGCGTGCGTGCGTCCGTCCGTGCGTGCGTCCGTCCGTGCGTGCGTAAACAATTTCTTTAAACGACATCTCCTCCTAAACCACTGATCGGATTTTGACCAAACTTCACAGGAATGATCCTTAGGTGGTCCCCTTTCAAAGTTGTTCAAATGGTTCCGGTCCGTTGCACATCTAGGTCACAGGAGCCAAAAACAGATTTTTTTCACCAAAAACTTAAAAAATCTTTTTCTATGAAACCACAAGGCCCAGGTCTTTGATATTTGGTATGAAGCTTCATCTAGTGGACCCCTACCAAGATTGTTCAAATTATAGTGCTGGGGCCAAAAATGCCCCCGCCCTGGGGCCCTTTGGTTTTACATAGGCTTATATAGGGAAAATCTTTAAAAATCTTCTTCTCTGAAACCACAAGGCCCAGGTCTTTGATATTTGGTATGAAGCTTCATCTAGTGGACCCCTTCCAAGATTGTTCAAATTATAGTGCTGGGGCCAAAAATGCCCCCGCCCCTGTGCCCTTTGGTTTGACATAGGCTTATATAGGGAAAATCTTTAAAAATCTTCTTCTCTGAAACCACAAGGCCCGGGACTTTGATATTTGGTATGAAGCTTCATCTAGTGGACCCCTACCAAGATTGTTCAAATTTTAGTGCTGGGACAAAAAATGCCCCCTCCACGGGGCCCTTTGGTTTTACATTGGCTTATATAGGGAAAATCTTTAAAAATCTTCTTCTCTGAAACCACAAGGCCCATGACTTTGATATTGGGTATGAAGCTTCATCTAGTGGACCCCTACCAAGATTGTTCAAATTTTAGTGCTGGGACAAAAAATGCCCCCGCCCCGGGGCCCTTTGGTTTTACATTGGCTTATATAGGGAAAATCTTTAAAAATCTTCTTCTCTGAAACCACAAGGCCCATTTCTTTGATATTTGGTATGAAGTTTCATCTAGTGGACCCCTACCAAGATTGTTTAAATTATAGTGCTGGGGCCAAAAAAGCCCCTGCCACGGGGCCCTTTGGTTTTACATTGGCTTGTATAGGGAAAATCTTTAAAAATCTTCTTCTCTGAAACCACAAGGCCCAGGTCTTTGATATTTGGTATGAAGATTCATCTAGTGGACCCCTACCAAGATTGTTCAAATTATAGTGCTGGGGCCAAAAATGCCCCCGTCCCGGGGCCCTTTGGCTTTACATAGGCTTATATAGGCAAAATCTTTCAAAAATCTTCTTCTCTGAAACCGCTAGGCCCAGGTCTTTGATATTTGATGTGTAGCTTCATCTTGTGGACCTTTGCCAAGATTGTTCAAATTATAGCCTTTGTTGATGTTTGGTATGAAGCTTCACCTTTAAGACCTCCCTCAACATTATGCACATTAAAGCCCTGGGGCCAATAATGGCCCTCTCTGGGGCCCACTTGTTACACTATGGATCAGGTGAGCGATCCAGGGCCATCATGGCCCTCTTGTTTTTAAATTGTTTTTGTCTCTTATTTCAATACTATTCACAACAGAGCCTTCCAACTTCACATGAATGTTCCTTGGGACAAGACCTTTTCAGTCATACCACGCTTTTTGACCTGTGACCTTGACCTTTGAACTTTGACCTTTGTCTATGTGACATGGAAAAACATACGAGCATGGCGCCGCTTGCGGTGCTCTTGTTAGTCGTGCGACTGAACAGAAAATAAGGTACCCAGTAAGATTTCAAGTGGCCTGTAACATTTACGTGTTTAAAATATAATAATGTCGATGTTACTTGGGGGGCCTTCAGCACAAACCGGAAACTTTGTCTAATGATTCTTAAAATATAAAATGTATTCATTAAATGTTGATTGATTCAAGTCACCAGTTTAGAGAATCACTTAATAGTTCAGCCGCTGACAAATATGCTTGGTGATGTATATTCCCCTCACTAAATGTAAACCGGAAGGGATTGGCCATCAGTAACTTTTCAAAAATATATCTATTGGTCCATGTTATGATACACCTATGACCAGCCAGTAAAATAATGAATTTTAAGTTTGTTTTAATATGGATTTTATCACGATCTGTGACACAACAGGAAAAAGCGGTAAAAGGGTCCATAGGTTTCGGAGTCCCTTGTTGATGCCCGGATTGAAAAAGAGTCATCGAGTTTCACATGCATGTGCAAAAATAGCCGTCCTGCATACTGACGAAAAATAAATTGTTTCAAAAAGTACTAAAAATCATTTAGCGCGAAAATAGTGTAAAATTTACCAAATTCGTGGGGTCAAATTTCAATGGTCAAAATTTATGGTAACACCGGATGTAGTTACGTCATATCATGAATTTTGGTGTCTTCGAGTATTGACAAATATTTTGGCTGATGCAATAAATCAACATTCATTTGTAAGACCAAGCTACACATAACTAAACTTAATCCAACTTTACCCTTCGCATGGGGGTGGGTGTAAACTCGCAGAATTTTCAAACCCTTTTTCCCACCAGATTTGCTAAATAATCACATGTAATAGGGGATGGGCTTCTATCTCAATGATAAGGCACAAATAAAGCGTGAGAATTTTGGGTGCATTAATTTTTTCGAAATCTGGTCTCAAATCCCGGACTAACCAGACCTTAAATGGAAACATCACTAGCGGAAATCCAAAGGGATAGTTACTTTCCCACAAAATGGCCAATTGGCTATCCAAAGCAAAATAATATAAGCGATACATACACTCAAAAACAAGCCATAACAAAAATAAACCACAACAGAAGAACCATTTGAGACTTTATTTAAGGAGCTAGAAAAGCAAAATGTTTGTCAAACCTTCGTTACTTAAACCTTCAGTACCATTAAATTGCCATTTAAATCAACACGCCCGTACAGAATAGGAAGTGAAAGACATTCCGTAGGTTAACAATTACCTAAAAATGCATTTTTGACTGTTTACTTATTAAACTGACCTGCTGTTTTATGACGCATTATACGTATAGTCAGTCAATAATAAGGGCAAATTTTGTTTCAATATTTCTGGCATGAAATTAGATCAGTCTATAATTCTTCTGTTATAGTGCATTTTGTGAAACTGGGTACAAAACGTGCACAGACTGAACTGTTATTAGCTTGAATGATGTGTATGTTACATGTTTCATGTCAATAAGTTCTGGACAAACCTTCGTTACTTTGATAGTTTTAAGTTGTCTTAGTGGATATTCTATTCAATTATGATTTTTGGCAGTCGCATATTCTATACTTAATGTGAAACTTTTTCATACTCGGTCAAGAGTAAAATTCTGCGTGATATTTACTCTGCAATCAGGTATAATCTGCCAAATGTTACTAAACGAAGCGAAATTAATACTAATGGATGGAAACAGCTATCATATCGTTAGAGTTTGCAAGAAATGTCTTTACAGAATAATAGAGTTTTTTTTTTTTTAACTTAAAACTTGTTGATGCACAATACTTACTTTTTATTAGAGGCAATCCATAAATTACGAAAGTTTACTGTCAACGAAAGACGGTTATCTTCAAAGCACTGCATCATAATAACTGTTAACACCATGCATAAAATATATAATGGAGAAATTTTCTACAGACATGTGGTTGATATTAGATTTCGTTCACAGACCATGACATCAGATATGCATCATTTGGACTTACCTTATGAACAACAGCGAATAATTTGAAAACCGTCCACAGTCAAATGCGAAACTGTCCCATGATGCCACAGTGGACACTATAACATTTGAATCGGACCGTTCAAGTCCAGTCTTATTGTGTCCGCTACGGGGATAATTGGATTCAATGGATTTTATTTCTGGTTGTCTCTCCGTTGAATTGCAGGAAACCAGCCTCCCAATACCTATCAATTGTCTTTGCACACTAGAAACAAGAAACTAGATCTATCAAGGTTTATGGACTGAAACCTTGATAAACCTTGACCATAAACATTGATAGTATACTCAGCATAGGTTACTAATTTGGCTACTTTAGCATATAAGAGTTTCAATGCGTTTTATATTGGCAGCGTGGAATTCTCATCATTGTCCAACAAACTTTATTAATGATGTAATGTCATGACGTCACTGACCAATACTTTTATAGCACAATACAATGACGTACTTACTAACATAAGATACATTTCGATATATAACAATATCTCCCCTTATGCCTATCCTCCTGCATAAATAAAGTGTGCCATATTGAATGAACCTTTATTTTATTTTTTACTTCTTTTAAATGCAAAAATGGCACTAGATGGAGAGGATGCATTTTTATGGTAGTCCAATTCTATGATTCATTTATATGTATGTATGTATGTATGTATGTATGTATGTATGTATGTATGTATGTATGTATGTATGTATGTATGTATGTATGTATGTATGTATGTATGTATGTATGTATGTATGTATGTATGTATGTTTTGTTTTGTTTTGTTTTGTTTGTTTGATTTGATGTTTAACGTCCCCGTCAACACTGTAAAGGTCATTTTAGAGACGTTGCTTCCAATTTTGTGGGTCTTTTACCCGACATTGAGATGAAATGACATCTCAAGCCCTGTCGCCCAATGAAACCAATAGGGTTTATTAGCACGGACGGTCCGCCTCACACCGCGATTCCTGGACAGGCTTAGATCCTCTAAGCGGTTTACCAGTACTAGTGTGCGGGACGGATTCAGCTCTGCGTGGAAGCATAATGCAGCCCATACATGTCTTCAAGCCCCTATGGGCGGGGGCCAGGCTTGGGGCAAAACTTAGAAAAATAATGCATACCAATAAACCCCCGTTTTCTCCATATAAAGTGGTTTTAGGAGGGTATTCATTTCACGGATTTTTCACGTGATGTACAGACAAGCGTTACCCGGATTTTCTACACGGTCAGCGTTATATACTTGGACAATAGTAGGCGGGAAGCTTGACCAGCGTTCTGTGACGCCTAATCTGGGTCGACTCTATGCCAATGACAGACATAAGAGTGCATGAGCTTTGGCGAGTTTCATAAATATCATATGAAATGACAATGAGTGTAACATGGCGATTCTAACCCTTTTTGTACCAAATGGAATCATCCTCCTTATATATACCAGGAGTCCATTCCAAAATTAAGGGGTGTCAGATTGTTTTGTCTTCAAAATTTATTTGGAAAATGGCAAAACTTTTCACAAACAGTGAGGGCCCTGATCAGACGCCGCGTTCTGCAGCGTCTGATCTGGGTATGCACTATTTGCCACCTACCCCTTTTGGGGTTTCAGATACCAAATGGGTTAAACCAGGTTTTATTTCAAGAAAACGAAGCTTAAAGATAGCAGGATCATTCATTCCAACGGAATGTAATAAACAAAACACGCAAGTAACAAATATATGTCATGTCAAGCGAATTTTCATCTCCCGGCATGCGCGCTCAGCGAAAACACTGATTCGCGCAGTCTGACCAGAGATATTATATGGATGCCTTTGTACCCAACGCGTCTACATGCTAACAAAGAATGTTGCTTCCAACTAAGCACGAGAGCAGAGAGCATGCTCGTGGACACAAAGTTTTTCGTGCGCATTGGCTTAAATGGTTTTCTTTTAATTGTTGGGTTGAGGACAGCATGGTACTTTTAAATTAGGGACTATTTCCTTCTTCATCTACTTATCTTAACATAATTGCTCAGGCTGCACACGAGTAAAACATTCTGAAGGCTTGTTTTTTTGTTGTTGTTGTTTTTATTGGGGGAGGGGGGTGAACCAAAACTAATAGGGAACACGCACGCAGCCAACGCACGCACATACATACATACATACATACATACATACATACATACATACATACATACATACATACATACATACATACATACATACATACATACATACATACATATATACATATTGGCCTCGCCCACAGGGGCTTGCAGAAATAGATGGTCTGCATTATGCGGTGCGAGTCGGTCCGTCCATGCTTATAACCCCTACTGGTTTCATTCGGCGGCAGGGCTTGAGAAGTCATTTCATCTCAATGTCGGGAAAAGTCCCAACGTCTCCAAAATGACCTTTACAGTGTTGACGGGGACGTACATACATACAATACATACATACATACATACATACATACATACATACATACATACATACATACATACGCCGGCATTGGTAGCTTAGTCGGATGCGCGTCTGACTGGTGATCAGGAGTACGCCGGTTCGATACCTGCTGGGTTCGGCAACATTCTTTCGTGGAGATTGATCATAAAATCTTTCATACGGTCATTCTCTCCCTTCCACTGATTCGAGAAGGGCAGTTTTCATTTTATGGCCAAAGAATGTGAACTGTACTGGTTAACCGCTTACGTGTAAGCCTGTCCTGGAGAAATGAGGATAGTTAAACTGGCCGGCTTAAAAATGACCTAAATATTATTGACTTCGCCGTTAAACTCCATTACATACATACATACATACATACATACATACATACATACATACATACATACATACATACATACATACATACATACATACATACATACATACATACATACATACATACATACATACATACATACATACATACATACATACATCAGCCCCCGCCCATTGGGGCTTGAAGAAATAAATGGGCTGCATGATGCTTCCACGCAGAGCTGAATCTGACTGCACATGAGTACTGGTAAACCGCTTAGAGGATCTAAGCCTGCCCAGGCAAAGAGGAACGAGTCGGACTGTCCATGTTTATAAACCCTATTGGTTTCATTGGGCGACAGGGCTTGAGAAGTCATTTCATCTCAATGTCGGGTAAAAATCCCACAAAATTGGAAGCAACGTCTCCAAAATGACCTTTATAGTGTTGACGGGGACGTAAAACATCAAATCAAACAAACAAACAAAACATACATACATACATACATACATACATACATACATACATACATACATACATACATACATACATACATAATACATACATACATACATACATACATACATACATACATACATACATACATACATACATACATATCGGCCCTCGCAAATCGGGGCTTCAAGAAATAGATTGGCTGCATGAGCTGAAACCAACCCGCACACGAGTACTGGTAAACCGCTTAGATGATCTAAGTCTGCCCAGGCAATGCGGTGCGAGTCGGACCGTCCATGCTTAAAAACCTTATTGGTTGCATTGGGCGGCAGGGCTTGAGATGTCATTTCATCTTAATTGTCGGGTAAAATCCCATACAATTGGAAGCAACGTCTCCAAAATTACCTTTATAGTGTTGACGGGGACGTTAAACTTCAAATCAAACAAAACATACATACATACATACATACATACATACATACATACATACATACATACATACATACATACATACATACATACATACATACATACATACATATGTGCATACATATGTGCATACATATACCGGCCTCAGTAGCTCAGTCGGATGTGCGTCTTTCTGGTGATCAGGAGGACGCGGGTTCGATACCTGCCGGGGTCGGCAACATTCGTTCGTGGAGATTGATCATGAAAACTTTTCTATGGCCATTCTCTCCCTTCCACTGATTCAACAAGGGCAGTTGTCAGTTTCTGGCAAAAGAATGTGCACTGTACTGGTTAACCGCTTACGTATAAGCCTGCCCAGGAAAAGTGTGGATAGGTAAACTGACCGGCTCAAAAATTACCTAAATAGTATTGACTGGGCCGTTAACCTCATACATACATACATACATACATACATACATACATACATACATACATACATACATACATACATACATACACACACACACACACACACACACACACACACACACACACACACACACACATACATACATACATACATACATACATACATACATACATACATACATACATACATACATACATACATACATACATACATACATATTGGCCCCGCCCAAAGGGGCTTGAAGAAATAGATGGGCTACATTATGCTTCCACGCAGAGCTGAATCCGGCCCGCACACTAGTACTTGTAAACCGCTTAGAGGATCAAAGTCTGTCCAGGAATCGCGGTGTGCGGCGGACAGTCCATGCTAATAAACCCTATTGGTTTCATTGGGCGACAGGGCTTGAGATGTCATTTCATCTCAATGTCGGGTAAATGACCCACACAATTGGAAGCACCGTCTCCAAAATGACCTTTACAGTGTTGACGGGGACGTTAAACCTCAAATCAAACAAACAAAACAAAACAAAACGAAACATACATACATACATACATACATACATACATACATACATACATACATACATACATACATACATACATACATACATACATACATACATACATACATACATATTGGCCCCGCCCATAGGGGCTTGAAGAAATAGATGGGCTGCATTATGCTTCCACGCAGAGCTGAATCCGGTCCGCACACTAGTACTGGTAAACCGCTTAGAGGAACCAAGCCTGTCCAGGAATCGCGGTGTGAGGCGGACCGTCCATGCTAATAAACCCTATTGGTTTCATTGGGCGACAGGGCTTGAGATGTCATTTCATCTCAATGTCGGGTAAAAGACCCACAAAATTGGAAGCAACATCTCCAAAATGACCTTTACAGTGTTGACGGGGACGATAAACCTCAAATCAAACAAACAAAACAAAACAAAACAAAACATACATACATACATACATACATACATACATACATACATACATACATACATACATTCATACATACACACACATACATACATACATACATACATACATACATACATACATACATACATACATACATACATACATACATACATACATACATACATACATACATACATACATACATACAAATGTAATTTTATGTAACAAACAAATTTGCCCCAAGCCATAGGTTGTGGGTTCCCGTTAGAACCGCCTCTATGAGTACCAATAACCTATGTTTGCAGTATGAAGTAGAAAATGGATTTTCGTCAGAAAAGTAGCCATGTCGCACGGGTGTGTTTACGTAATGACTGCGCTAGTCGTCAGAGTGCATTGATAAAAAGGTTATCTGCAAAATATGGACTGGGCTTGTATGTAAGGATACTCACATCTTTAGGACAGATGCAAAATTAATCATAATAGTGTAACATACTTGAGGTTGATTCCGAGACTTGGCCACAGAATGCTTTTACAAAAACTCTACTGTACGTTTGATTTGTTTGATTTAAATTTTAACGTCCCCGTCAACACTGTAAAGGTCATTTTGGAGACGTTGCTTCCAATTTTGTGGGACTTTTACCCGACATTGAGAAGAAATGACATCTCAAGCCCTATCGCCCAATCAAACAAATAGGGTTTATTAGCATGGACGGTCCGCCTCGCACCGCGGTTCCTGGACAGGCTTAGATTCTCTAAGCGGTTTACCAGTTCTAGTGTGCGGGGCGGATTCAGCTCTGCGTGGAAGCATCATGCAGCCCATATATTTCTTCAAGCCCCTATGGGCGGGGCACGTCTACTGTACGTACATTTGTTTTGTTTGATTCGAGGTTTAACGACCCTGTCAACACTGTAAAGGTTATTTTGGAGACGTTGCTTCCAGTTTTATGGGACTTTTACTCGACGTTGAGATGAAATGACATATCAAGCCCTGTCGTCCAATGAAACAAATAGGGTTTATAAGCATGGACGGTCCGACTCGCACTGCTTTGCCTGGGCAGGCTTAGATCCTCTAGGCGGTTTACCAGTATTCATGTGCAGATCGGATTTAGCTCTGCGTGGAAGCATCGTGCAGCCCATATATTTCTTCAAGCCCGATGGGCGGGGGCGAAATTTTATACACGCTGTTTGTTAACCCATTCTATACCTGAAACTTAGATATGAGTAATTGAAAACAGTGCAGGCCCAGATCAGACACCGCAGAACGCGGCGTCTGATCAGAGCCTACAATCTTTGCAAAAAGTTCAACCAATTTCAGAAAAGGAAGAAAAAATAACCTGACACCCCTAAATATTGAAATGGAATTCTTGAACATGTATATGCAAGGCGGAAGATTCCATTTGGTACAAATGGGTTAAACGACCATTCTGAGTTATGTCATCACGTGAACAAGTCCGTGAAATAAACGCCCCCGTACACCCCACTTTATATAGAGAAAACTGGGGTGTAAGGGGGTATACATTATTTTTCTTATTTCTGCTCCAAATCAAAGGTTGTGGGTACTCGTTAGAACCGCCTCAATGAGGCGGTTCTAACGAGCACCCACAACCTATGTTTGCAGTATTAATAAGAAAAATATCATAGATTTTCATCAGAAAAGTAGCCATTTTGGAGATATGGAAAAATGCTCTATATCGCACGGATGTGTTTTCGTAATGTACAGTAAAATTCCGCTATTGAGACCACCTAAAAGTAAGACTAATTCTGTTTTAAAAAGATTTTATTCAGAAGGACGCAGTTGTTGTTTCTTTGTACTGTCTGCACACAAAATCCTCTGGTCAAGGACCACCTTTGGGACTGTTCAATAGTAGTCTTAAAGTACAGTTTCAAACAGTCCCAAAGGTGGTTGTAATATAGGATTTTTACTGTATATGGAAATTGTTATTTTTTTATTTCAGAAATAGATCAGCTCTAACTGTGATTTGTTGAGAAATAAATCACAGATTGTCGGCCGGTTGTAAAGTAGATCAAATCACGTGCGACAAAAACAACTGACCGACAAACTGTGATTTATTACTCAACAAATCACGGACTACAGCTGATCTATTCCAAACACGTTGAAAATTGGCCATATTATTGTTGTTTCCTTCAAATTCTGACATCTTTTCGCCATTGTTAAAAGAAATCCCGTAAAAATTATTGGCTGTCATACATGCATTTATGTCCTTTTGTAACGGTTTTCGGTGCGAAAAAGTGACGTTACACCGTCTGACGTAAAAGAGTCTACGTGACGCCTCTCGGCACGCCATTCCGCACCGTGATTTGTATAATAAAACACAGTTCCTAATACAGTTCCTTCCCATTGCCTATATAGGCGCGCTGTGTTAGAATTTAATTTCGATTTTTTTAGTTTTGTGTCTTGTGACTTTTTTTAAAGTCATATTCTAACATTGGTCTCCTATATAGCAAATGATTAAATCCGCTTATTTCTGAAGAAGACTTCTTTTTTAAAGCGGTGTGGCATTTATTATTATTATTATTATTATTATTATTATTATTATTATTATTATTATTATTATTTAGCTACTAATCACCCTATTAAAGGCCGACTTTGATCTGCTATATACATTTACATTTAGAGATGGCGGACATTTAGGGGTGTTTGGGTCATCCCTAAGTATCCGACAGGAAAAAAATCGAGTTAAATTTTGAATATTTTACAAAAATATATTTCGCGATTTTTTCTCTTAATATGCCATATTTGATTCAACAGCACCAAGAAACACTTAAGAGTAAACACTTAGGGATTTAGGGAGTCGTTTAGGGAGTCACTTAGATCGTTTAGGGAGTCTTCGCTGATACTACTTTCCGTTGTAGTCAAAGGTGGTAAGAACAATGATGTACTGTAGTGTTGCGAATAACTTATAGATCCATGCTTTATTTCACTACCCTTTGTTATTTTGTAACCTTAATGAAATTGTATTTGCAAAAGCTCGGCAATAACTTGCAAGTTCAAAGTAAATCTGACAATCGTATAATAAGAACAGCTAGCTGTTTTAAAAAGAATGGGTAAATTTTTAACTAAAAATGGCAAGCTGACAATTTACAACTCATTTATCATGGCAAATTTTAATTATTGTCCTTTAGCAGGGCACTTCTGCAGCCAAGCAAATACAAATAAAATTGAAACTAGAAATGCGTCCATAGGACACGGATGCCCCCGCCCGAAAATATGTCTAAGTTCGTATTCATCCATAGAAAGTTATTGACAGTGTTTAAGTTTTGGACCCTTTTTATGCAATTTGACCTCAAGTATGACCTTGGAGGTACGGATCTGAGTTTGCATGTGACACATGGTCTCATGATGGTTAACATTTCTTCAAAATAATTTCAAAATCCATCCAAAAATAAGTAAGTTATTGGCTGCGTTTAAGTTTCGGACCCTTTTTTTGACCTTTGACCTCCAAGTATGACCTTGACCTTGGAGGTACGGACCTGGATTTTGCATGTGACACATCGACTCATGATGGTTAACATTTCTACAAAGTAATTTCAAAATCCATCCAGAAATAAGAAAGTAATTGACTGCGTTTAAGTTTTGGACCCTTTTTTTGACCTTTGACCTCCAAGTATGACCTTGACCTTGGAGGTACGGACCTGGGTTTTGCACGTGGCACATCGACTCATGATGATTAACATTTCTGCAAAGTAATTTCAAAATCCATCCAGAAATAAGAAAGTTATTGACTGCGTTTAAGTTTCGGACCCTTTTTTGACCTTTGACCTCTAAGTATGACCTTGACCTTAGAGGTACGGACCTGGGTTTTGCACGTGACACATTGACTCATGATGGTTAACATTTCTACAAATTAATTTTAAAATCCATCCAGAAATAAGAAAGTTATTGACTGCGTTTAAGTTTCGGACCCTTTTTTGACATTTGACCTCTAAGTATGACCTTGACCTTGGAGGTACAGACCTGGATTTTGCACGTGACACGTCGTCTCATGATGGATAACATTTCTGCCAAGTAGTTTTAAAATCCATCAAGAAATAAGGAAGTTATTGACTGCGTTTAAGTTTCGGACGCACGGACGGACGGACGGACGGACGAACGGACGGATGGACAGGGGCAACGCTATATGCCCTTTCCACCATTCTTCGAATGGCGGGGGCATAAAAATACAAGAAAGGGCATTAACATTTATAAATGATGATTTTATCTCCCCCATTAGCATTTTACTTGAAGAGAACAAGGTGTCATTTTTACATATTAGTAGATTAAAACTAATGGATTGTGAAGTTTTTAAAATTGTAAACAAGAATTCACCTGTTTATATTCAGGACCTCATTAATATAAAAATGTGTAAATATGATTCCAGGGCTGAGAGACAAGCTGAGGTCCAAAGAGTCAGTACACGGTATGGACTAAGGTCATGCAGGTTGGAGGCGGCCCGGGTAAGGAACAGCCTTCCAAATGAGCTCCGACAAGTGGAGAACTACCCACAGTTCAAGCGACTGTTGCATGCCTGGGATGGTCCAAGCTGTAAGTGTCCTTCATGTTCATCATAGACTCTGTTTTCATTTATTCTATCTTTTAGCTGCTAAAAGTTCTCCTTTTATCCGTGTTTGATTGCCCTGTTGTTATTTTTTCAATGTGTGTTTTGTAATTTATGTGTTTCTCTTATTTATTTATCTTAGTTGTCATCTGTTGCATATGTGTATATCGTATATGTACCGTGGTTATACTGTACACTTGTTTGTCGAAGAAAAAGCCCTTAAGGGCTTATGTTAATTGTTACAACATATTTGACAGTAAATAAATATTCTATGTCTACATGTATGTCTGTGTCTACAACGATAATTGTAATCCAGGGCCGCCCCCGCCCATAGGGGCTTGAAGAAATATATGGGCTGCACGATGCTTCCACGCAGAGCTGAATCTTGCCCGCACACTAGTACTGGTAAACCGCTTAGAGGATCTAAGCCTGTCAAGGAACCGCGGTGCGAGGCGGACCGTCCATGCTAATAAACCCTATTGGTTTCATTGGGCGACAGGGCTTGAGATGTCATTCCATGATCAGGAATCAATACAAATAACCCACAGCTCCAATCAGAGACACCAAAGGGAAAAAAACACAAACATGAAACAACTAGACCCTAATCGAAACATCAATAGCGGAAAATGGCATCTCTCCCATTAGCGTCGCACGTATACCGTTACGGACTGTACCTAACTAATTTGCATATTTAATCCACTAGTAGATTATCGAATTTATTACATGACGTTATTAGATTCTCAGACGTAACGTCAAATGAGAAAAAGAAATAAAGTTTAAACCAACGAATTAATGATTATGATAGGTCATTGTTAATCAGAAGGAATATATACACGTGTGCATGTCGAAATGGTCGGAGTGGGTAATATTTTTGGATAAAATATATTCATCTGATATTTTTAGACACCATATTTCTGGTCTGGAACATTGTGGGAGCAAGGATAACACATTTGATCTTATGACGTTCCGTCTGAGAAAGTAATAACGCCATGAAATTAATTCGGTAAACCACTAGGTGACCAAATATGCAAATTAGTTACATACTCCCTGTAAGTTACATGTACGGCGTCCTTAACGACGTCGTGTTTACTAATTGCGGAATATGGACATTTGTGTAAAACAGCCGCGAATAAAATGCGTCTTAAATATCATATGATAAAAGAATCTTGCATTCGTGTTCATGTACAATGTATTATGTATCCCGTAATGGCTTTTTGCATTATCAAAGTATCGTATCGTATCGTATTATCAAACTGATTAAACACGTATAGGAATAGAGAGAAAATGCTCGGCGAAGCTTCGCATTTTATTCATTTTCCTCAACTCGTTTAATAAATTCAATAATAGATAAACACTTAAGTAAGATCCTCTATATATTTAGTGGCGTTTTATAGTTTCCTGCACTGACATTGTTCGCTCGTATTTATCGCCGGCCCGGCGGAACCATCACTACGCGGCGTCATAGAAACCATCACATGTCCTTCGTTGTTCCTGTCAGTGTCTGCAGTATACCTTCCCTGTCGCCTGACCGGACATACTCCTTAGACGCTGCTCATATTTGCAGTGCAAAAGCAAAACTCATTTACATGGTCAATTCCTCAAATGTTACAGCAAAACATAGAATTTTTGAGAGACACGATTACCCTAAACCCGGGCGTTAAGTAGACAGAAAGATGGTCATAAGTGTTCGGCAATACATTAGACGCTGCTTGTATTTGCAGTTCAAAAGCAAAAATCATATACAGAGTCAATGTCTCATGTTACATGTATAGCAAAACATAGAATTTTCTGATACATGATTACACATGTACCCAAAGCCCGTCTAAATAGACAGACGGAGTGACATTAGTTTTCGGCATTAAATTATGACAACGCACCCGCTTGACATAGTGCATTCTTTTATTTCTCTAAAATGGCTACTTTTCCGATGAAAATTAGTGAAAATACCCCAAATATAGGTCGTGGGTACTCGTTAGAACCGCCTCATTGATGCGGTTCTAACGAGTACCCACAACCTATGTCTCGGGACAGACATAAGCAAAATAATGAATACCCCTGAAAACCTGTTTTCTCTATATAAAGTGGAGTGTAGTAGGGTATTTCATTTCACAGACTTATTAATATGATGCTTTCTTGCTGCAAAAGCATGCCACCTTCTCAGGTCTTTCTTAAGGCCCCCACCCATCGAAGCTTGACGAAACAGACGGGCTGCATGATGCTTCCACGCAGAGCTGAAACCGACTGCACACGAGTGCTGGTAAACCGCTTAGAGGATCTAAGCCAAAGTGGTGTGAGACGGACCGTTCATACTTATAAACCCTATTGGTTTCATTGGTCGACAGAGCTTGAGATGTCATTTCATCTCAGTGTCGGATAAAAGTCGCACAAAGTTGGAAGCAACGTCTCCAAAATGAACTATACAGGGTTGACGGGGACGTTAAACCTCATATCAAACAAAAAAAAAAAAAAAAAAAAAAACAGGCCTTCCTGAAAAAATAACCAGTATACATTTGTTATTCAAGTTCAGAATCAGAAGCAGAATTGTTATTGGTGACACATCAAATGACATTCATACACCAGGGCCTGTGATATGGGAAGTTATTCCCTAGCTCTCTCCAAAGAGATAAACTTAGCTACACTATCATCAGCACCTTCAGTCGTGGAAATGATTGAATCAGGAAGGGCATTCCAATCTCTGATGGTCCTAGGGAAGAAGGAATCTTTGTAAATGTCGGTTCTTGCGGCAGGGGTCTGAAACGCCACTGAATGGTGATTTCTACAGCGCCTAGTTTGTTGGAATGGTCAAAACGAGGGCTCGTTACGTTCAACCCCATAAAAACAGGCCTCATACTGACCAAGTTTTCCCATGCCTGAAAAGCCCGTTTTTGCAGCTTCAACCCTTATCCTGCTGAACAAGACACAACTAGTACCTTTGCAAACAGTGTAGATCCAGATCAGATGGCTTCTGAAGAAGCCATCTGATCAGGATCTACACTGTTTGTAATGCAGTTTGTGAAAATATCAAGTAATTTGGTTAACTTATAGTAAAAAATTCGTGTGGGTAAATAAATTTACTCAGCAGGATAAGGGTTAAATAGTTTTTTAAACAGACTAAAGGAACAAAAAATCAAAATCTAAAAGCCTGAAATCAAGAAAAATATCAAGCTCTGAAAGCCTGAAATCCTGCAAATGCCTGAAAAATATGAGGCCTGTAAAAACAGAAGCGATTCTCTTCACTCTTAGAAACTACAGTAGAACTTCGATGGCTCGAACACCGATGGCTCGTTTACCATGGATGTGTCGAACCCATTCTTGAGCCCCTTGCGAAATCCTCTACATCGGACATAGTGTGGGATAATTAAGGAGATTTTAGTCTTTTATCTTGCAAATGTATGCTGTGTGCACTCATTAGAATCGCCTCGATGAGGCGATTCAAATGAGTACACACAGCATACATTTTCATTATCGAACACCGAAAAGATATCTAAAAGTATCTTGTTATGCTTCCTGACAGTAACCTTCAGTGGCTCGAACTACCCCTGTCTCGAACAGATTTTCGAGGTCCCAAAGGTGTTCGACCCATTGAAGTTCTACTGTAGTAAGAAAAGGTCACTCAGGAAAGGCCACATTCCAAGAACGCAGCCGTCTCAAGTCATCTATAGAAAGTGACACGGAGGCACACACAAAAACAGACGCATGAACAAACTGCAGAAAGTCAAATAACAAATAAAGCACTGCGAAAGACCGACCGTCTTGAGACGAACAGTAGTAAAACTACTGAAGGGAGGGGTGGTGGCTTTAACTCCGGAGTTTATGAAATTTCCACACTCTCGCCCTCATTTCCAGTACAGTATCAAACAAAATAACAATAACAAATTGGTCCGCATAGAGGCTTTCTAATCTTGACTTTATGCCACTTCTTAAGTTTGATTATATAGGGGATCTTACACCAATGGCGGGATATTGACATTTTCTTGTCAGAACGGGTGAATAAAATGCGTTTTAAATGTCATACGATAAATAGATTATTGCATTCGCCGAGCATTTTATCCCTTCTCCTCAGCGAGTTTAATACATTCAATAAAACATAGACATTTAAAACGCATTTTATTCACCCGTTTTCACACAAATGTCAATATTCCACCATTCGTAAAGGTGTCCTACATGTAACGTTATCATAACGGCCAGTGGGCCGAGCACATGCGAAACAGCAAGTTTCCGCAGCAAAACATCTGGGCTTAATTTCCGTTCAGTTGCAGTGGACTAAACCCGAGCTATTTTTCTTGCACACCAGACAAGCAAATCCGTGATTTTATCCTGGGATAGAAATTTATGTTCTGACCCTGGTGTTCCGACCCCAAATCGAATATAATCGCGTGTTTGATAAATGCACTGGTTGATTACAACCTCATGTGCGGCGTCGTCATGCGTGACGTCACTAAACATTCATGTTGTGTCATCACAAAATGACGGACGTCGGTAACCGAAGTGACAGCAGCATTAAAAATTCTCAATAGAAATGGAAGGTATGCAAGAAAAAGAATCCAATATGGGTGTGAGGGGTGGATAGAAAATTCCATCCCTCGGGATCACTGTCCGGCATCACTCGGCAAGCCTCGTGATGCCAGACAGTGACCCTTGGGACGGATTTTTTCATCCACCCCTGACACCCATATAAGATTCTTATAATCTTATCTAGTACCCATATTGGATAGCGGGTCGGTCGTCAGGGATTATGGCTGCACTTTGTAGAACTCGGACGTCCTTGATAAGATTCAAAGTTGGCAGCCCGCATAGTAACAGCTTTTACACTGTCCGTCTTCTTGGACATATCATGAAGAAAATGTGGATGGCTTCTTCGATTATCTGCAAGAAGACAACAGCAAACATTAAGTCAACAATGGTTTAGTTCCGACGTATATCACTGGCTTAATGCACCCCTTAAGAAACATGAATGGTTACACACTTCCATATGCACGCATTGAAATATTCAAAAAGTCCTGGATCCCATAATCTGTATCTTTCTGGAGCGCTGCTGACAATAGTCTTAAAAACTTGAATAGCCTTTCGTCATTTTGTGTCGTCTTGTTCTCTTTTCTCCCCTTTCTCAGGTAGACGACAAAAATGACCCACAAAAGTTGACCACACTGAACATAATACATCAATTCACATGACGCGGCTCGTGTGTGGTGCATATGGCATATTTCATTATTCCTCAAGTTGACAAGTCCACCTTTAAAGACCGGTCTTTATAGACAGCACTGAAGGGACGATTGTCTCTGAGTTTGGTCTGCAAAAATGGTCCTGAAAGGAACTGGGCATCACAAAAACAGGCCTATATATTTTGATTCTCTTGAACCCCACTTTTATATAGTAAAACTGGGGTTTAGAGGGATAAACTTTTTTCTTATTTCTGCTCTAAAATATAGATTGTGGGTACTCGTCAGAACCGCCACAATGAGGCAGTTCTAACGAATACCCACGTCTATATATTGAGCAGAAATAATAAAAGAGTCACAATTTACAGCTTAAAATGTTCGTTTTTTTTTTCGGAGGTAAAGTTTACAATGCATTTATTTCGGTGTGTTTTAATAATTGTCTTAACTTTTAAATTCCTGTACTGTAAGCAAAAAGCGAAGACCCAGATCAGATGCCGCGTCGCGTGTCGTCTGATCTGGGTCTACACTGTTTGCAAAACTTGACCCGACATATGATTCCAGTCCAGAGTATACTGATAACCTGGGGACAGTTGTCCAAAATAACGACGTCGTTAGTTGACGTATCGTTAAAACTTTGATCATTAAATATGGCAAATATGCTGTAATTTTTGCTAAAAAAATGTGAGCAGCTTTTGCACTGCTCACATTTTTTCAGCAAGAATACCAAATTTACGATATTGTACTTGCTAGAAGAGTTAACAATATGACCACTAACGAGCTCGATAAGTCAACGATGCTTTGAACAACTGGTTTCAGCACTCGTATGCAACGCTGACCTTACAGCGATAAAAATAATGCGGCTATTTTCTATAAATAACCGTTACCTGGATTTTCTACAAGTGATACATGTAGTCACGTGGACTTCATCGGTGAAAAGCTGCAGCGCTCTATAGCTTTTAGTGGATTGACAAACAATCGACCCAAAATATGGGTTTCCACGGTATGCAGTTTTCCTTTATTAGTGCTCAGAAACAGATTTTGGGTGCACGTTAGAACAGCCTCAATGAGGCGGTTCTATCATGGTCCCAGAACTAATGTCTGTTGCAAGAAATATCACAAGTTTACATCATATAAAGCCGGCCTCGGTAGCTCAGTCGGATGCGCGTCTGACTGGTGATCAGGAGGATGCGGGTTCCATACCTGTCGGCAACATTATTTCGGGGAGATCGATCATGAAATCTTTTCTACGGCCATTCTCTCCCTTAAGCTGATTCAAGGAGGGCAGTTGTCAGTTTCTGGCGAAAGAATGTGCACTGTACTGGATAAGGCTGCCCAGGAAAAGTGTGGATAGGTAAACTGACCGAATCAAACATGACCTAAAATAGTGTTGATTGGGCCGTTAAACTCCGATAAAAACAAATACATCACATAAAAAGAGACTTGAAAAATGAGTTATCTCGGAAGTAAAAAACATTGCTGCATGTAAATACTTGCAGAATGCGGGCAGTGGGATTGTAGTTATTTAATTATGACGCATTTATTTTATTAAGATATCTTTTGTGAAATTTTATCCCAAACATTTGCAGATGAGTAACCGGAAGGATTGGGGAGAACTCGGTTTAACTTCATCCCTTGTGGGCGAGAGTGTGGTTCTGTTTCATGTGAAAACAGTGTCACAGTGTAAAACATGGAGTGGAGTGGGCTGGAATGAAGTGGAAACTGTGTGGAGTGGAGGAGTGGACTGGACTGCATTGTAATTGAATGACATTAACGGAATTGAATTGGTTTGTTTGTTTGTTTGTATTGGAGTTTAACGACCCAGTCAACACTATTTTAGGTCATTTTTGAGCCGGTCAGTTTACCTATCCACACTTTTACTGGGCAGGCTTACATGTAAGCGGTTAACCAGTACAGTGCATATTCTTTCGCTTGAAACTGACAATTGCGCTTCTTGAATCAGCAGAAGGGAGAGAATGACCGTAGAACAGATTTCATGATCAGTCTCCACGAAAGAATGTTGCCGACCCCGGAAGTGGTGGAGTGGAGTGGACTGGACTGCACTGTAATGGAATGAGTGAGTGGGTGAGTGAGTATTTGAGATTTACGTCTCACCAACAGCTAATTAAGTTCATACGGAGAAGGTACCTTGGTTGAAAGACTCATCTGAAAGTCTGGAGAAGCCCGGGATCGATCCTGCGATCCCTGGTTTACAAGGCAAGTAGCATAACAACTGCACCCCGGAGCTTCTTGTACTGTAATGGACCGGCATTGAATTGGAAAGAAACGGAATGGATAGGAATGGAATGGACAGATGGGACTGGAATAGGAAGGTTTTAACTGCCCTTGACTAGAGTGGCCATGGTTGCAGTGGAATGATGACAAGTGGAATATGATTTTATTCAGTACATGTATTTGATGTTCATTTTTCAAAAAAAATATCTATTCTTTGTCACTCAATACGATAACTGTAGTGCATTTTTTCATATCTCAAAAAATATAATTTTTCTGATGAAAATTTGTGATATTTTTTCTTATTTATACTCCAAACATAGGTTTTGGGTATTCGTTAGAACCGCCTCATAACGAATACCCACAACCTATGTCTTGGGGCAGAAATAAAGAAAAAGATGTTTACCCCCATAAATCCCAGTTTTCCCCATATAAAGTGGGGTTTAGGGGTGGGGAGGGGTCTTTATTTCACGGACTTGTTCACGTGATGCCATTACTTTAACGGAAACTTTAAGGGAATAGATATGTCTACTTGTAAAATATACTGAGAACGGATGTCTTATCCATACACTTTTCGAAAGTGTTTCGGACCTCCTTCATTGAATTATCTACCTAGGTACATGCAATAGGTTAGACCAGTCAACTTTTGGGCTCATTGGTTTGAGCATTGGACTTTCAACCTAGCAGGTACCGGCCCCGATAGCTCAGTTGGTAGAGTGTCCGCTCCGGGGAACGGGAGGTCACGGGTTCGATCCCGGGCCGCGACATACCAAAGTCGTTAAGAATGGTACTAGCTTCTCCTCGCTTGGCACTCAGGGTAGAGCTAGGACTGGTCGACCCAGTGTCAGGATAATGTGACTGGGTGTGGTATCATGTAATGTGTCTGGGAAATGATACTTCAGTGAGGCAGCACTATAAAAGTGAGCATTGAGCTCCCTGTCGCAACCAGACACCGTCGTGATATAACTGAAAAATTGTTGAAAGCGACGTTAAACCCGATTTCACACACACACACACACACACACACACACACACACACACACACACACACACACACACACACACACACTAGTATTGCAATCTCATCCTAGGCGGAGATCGGGGCTCGTCTTGAATCGGACTTTCTTGCACACCAGACAAGGAAATCCGTGATTTTACCCTGTGATAGAAATTTATGTTCTGACCCTGGTGTTCCGACCCAAAATCGAATATAATCGCGTGTTTTTGATTGATTGTGACCTCATATGCGCCGTCGTTAAGATTGACGTCACAGCACGTTACATGACGTTACTCAACATTCCTGCAGTGCCATCACAATATGGCAGACGTCCGTAACCGAAGTAACTGCAGCATTAATAATCCGCGCTAAGAAATGGAAGGTATGCAAGAAAAAGAATCCTATATGGGTGTAAGGGGTGGATAGAAAAATCCGTCCCTCGGGATCACTGTCCGGCATCACTCGGCAAGCCCCGTGATGCCGGACAGTGACCCTTGGGACGGGTTTTTCCATCGAGTCACTTGATTTTCAGTGACATCAAGTGACGTTAGTCTAAACCATGGTTATCTACGAACGTTGGTGACGTCAACACTGTTCCTCTCTTTGTGGAAAACAGCGTGTAAATGGTTCTTAACTTTAAAAGTTTGCCCTATAAGCATTTTTTCGCCCAGTGTTGAGGGGCAAAAAATGTAAATATGAAAAAAACAAACTTTTCTGCTTTTCATGAAAGTATGAACGACAGCGGGTCGCTAGCAAAGTTTACATGAACTCCTTTGGGGTCAATTCACTTTGCACGCGACCCAATGCATTCAGAATTTCATGAAAAGCAGAAAAATAAAATCCATTTCTTAACTGAACTTTCACTCGAACGGTCCGGGTTCGAATCCCTCTGCCACAATAGGATTTTTTTCAGCTATATCTTTGTTCCGACTTTCGTGGTGTAAGACAATGACGTTTTGCGTTTCATTACAAAAACACGCCTATACAAATGCATTGTAAGCTTAATCGCCGAAAAGAATGAAAATCTAAAGATGAAAAATGGTGATACATTACGAAAACAGGCCTATATAATTCTGACCAATGGAACCCCACGTTTATATAGTAAAACTGGGGTTTGCAGGGGTAAGCCTTATTTTTCTTATTTCTGCTCTCCAAAATAGAGTGTGGGTACTCGTAAGAACCGCCTCGATGAGGCGGTTCTAACGGGTACCCACAATCTATATTTCGAGCAAAAATAAGAAAATATCACAATTTTTTTGCATCTTAAAACTTTCGTTTTTTTTTTCAGCGGTAAAATTTACAATGTATTTATATAGGCGGGTTTTCGTTTTCTTATTTCTGACCAAAATATAGATTGTGGGTACCTGCAATCTATATTTTAGAGCAGAAATAAGAAAAATAATGCATACCCCTGTAAACCCTAGTTTAACTATATAAAAGTGGGGGTTGAAAGGGTCAAAATTATATAAGCGTGTTTGAGTTTGCTCAAAGAGAGAAAGCACAAAATGATGGGTCAATGCCGGGCTAATACATCACGCTTACAAGTCCGTGAAAATGAACACCCCCTTACACCCCACGTTATATAGAGAAAACTGGGGTTTACGGGGGTAAACAATATTTTTCTTATTTCTGCTCCAAGACATAGGTTGTGGGTACTCGTTAGAACCGCCTCACTGAGGCGGTTCTAACGAGTACTCACAACCTATGTTTGCAGTATAAATAAGAAAAATATCACAGATTTTCGTCAGAAAAGTAGCCATTTTGGAGATGTAAAAATTGCACTATATCGCACGGGTGTGTTACCGTAATGATCTATACAGTACTATATGCTGGCAGGTCGTGTCGATGTTTGCACGACGTTGGTTCGATATTCGCTGAAGGTCGAGGTTATGGACGGTTTGAAGACTACACAGTGAACATGGTAAAGTAAGAGTTTTGTTTGTTTGTTTGTATTGGGGTTTAATGGCCCAATCAACCAAATTTAGGTAATTTTTGTGCTCGTCAGTTTACTTATCCACATTTTTCCAGGACAGGCTGATACGTAAGCGGTTAACAACTACAGTGCACATCCTTTCGCCAGAAACTGACAACTGTCCTTCTTTAATCAGCGGAAGGGAGAGAATAACCGTAGAAAAGATTTCATTATTAATGTTGCTGATCCCGGCAGGTATCGAAACCGCGTCCGCCTATATGCAGGTAGCTAAATGAGTGGATGAAATTACATCAGGCCAAGGTCATTCAGATATGAAAATTAAAAGTTATTTTCCTCAGGAACCACTAAGCCATTTGTAACAAAATTTCATATCAATGGAAATGAAAATTGATTAAAATGAGTTTGGTTACATGACCAAGATGGCCGCCATGCCCATATAAGGTAAAGCCTTTCAAAATTCTTTTTCGATGGAACCAGTGGGCCGATCGCAATGGAACTTTGTATGTAGCATTGGGGATTCGGATCCATCCTAATTTGTTCAATGATTACCTTCGGGTGACCTTGACCTGTTTTATGCCAAGGTCAAATCTGGTCACACGTATTGCAGCCTGTGATCTGAAAATTGGTAGATGCAGGTAGATAAATGAGTGGATAAAACTGCATGGGTAATCAAGGTCAAGGTCATTATTTGACCTTGGCCCAAAGTCATTCAGATATGAAAACTGAAAATTAATTTCCCAAGAAAGCACTAAGCCATTTATTACCAAATTTCATATAAATATCTATAAGAACAAGGAAATGGAAATTCGTTAAATGAGTTTGGTCACATGACCAAGATGGCTATCGTGCACATATTAGGTAAAAACAGAGAGCCGATTGTCATGAAACTTAGTATTTAGCATTGGGGACTCGGGCCCGTCATAGTTTGTTCACATAATTACCCTCAGGTGACCTTGGCCTATTTACGCCAAGGTCAAATGTGGTCACGTAGACATTTGTATGGTGAAAAAGTCAAAACTGTGTATTTTTCGGAAACTATTTCAGTCTCTAATGTGAAAATTGGTAGTTGCAATTAGTCAAATGAGTATTCAAGTTCAAGGTCATTCATTGACCTCGGTCAAAGGCCTTTCTGATATGCAGTTTAAAACTTATTTTCTACAAGAAACTCTAGGCCGTTTGTGACAAAACCTTATACAAAAGCTTAAAGAAAAAAGAAAACGAAAATTTATTGATATGAGTTTGGTAACATGACCAATATGGCCACCATGCCCATAAAGATTAAACCACTTCAGAATTCTTCTTCTCCACAATCAATGGGCCAATTCTCATGCAACTTGGTATGTGCCATTGGGGACTCGGGCCCTTTATTGTTTCCTCAAATGATGACCCCTGGATGACCACGACCTATTCTACGCCAAGGTCAAATTTAGTGACATAGACTTTTGCATGGGCAAAAGTAAAAACACATGTATTGCAGCCTGTGATCTGAAAATTGGTAGATGCAGTTAGCTAATTGAGTGAGTGAAACTACTGGAGTATTAAAGGTCAAGGTCGTTCCCTGAGTTTGGCCCAAAGTATATTCAGTTATGAACATTAACATATTATGAACATTAAAACATATTATAATTATTTTCACAGATACCACTGCTCCATTTGAAACCAAATTTCATATGAAAGCTTTTAAGGAACAAACCAATTAAAATTTATTAATATGAATTTGGTCACATGACTAATATGGCTGCCATGCCCATATAACGTAAAACACTTCAGAAATCTTCTCCGGAACTACTGGGTCATAATCAGGTCAAACGGCCAAGATGGCTACGATGGTAAAGACCCATTTAAAATCTTCTCATGTAGAAATCAAATAGCTCCATAAACTCTCAGCACTGAGGTGCGAGATCAGCTGTAGCTGTGATTGGTTGAAGAATACATCACAGGTTGTAAAGTACATCAAATCACAAGCGCGCAGCTCGAGTGATTTATCTACTTACAACTGACCCACAAACTGCTTAGGCTAACCTCGGCGTAATCCACGTTGGCTCATCTTGCTGTTGCTCGCGTCACAGGTAGTCTTTTCAGTTGTTCATCAATCGGTCCTCTTTAAGGCAACACGTCCAAGCATCTTGGCCTGCACAATGCAGGGTAACCCCGGCACCAACGACAAGGTGTGCGTGGTCCGAAAATGCTTGTCCATTTTAGTGTGTAAGAATGGAAATAGAGCTGTGGGTTAATTGTGTCGATTCCTGATCATTGCCTTCATTTCCAATCCTTGTCCCCCAAATCACTTACAGGCGCCGATCTATTTCCATTTTTACACATTGAAAATAGTGTTTATATATGAGCCAGCGCATGACAAAACCTACAATAAGACATGGGCGCCAAACGAAGACTCAGAACAGCCTGCGCATCCGCGCAGCACGATCATAGTCTTCGCTGTGCGCTCTAAGGATAGCTAAGGGCCCAATGCTACTTCATGCAGCAAGAGAAGTCTCTGGTTGGACTTTATGGATTCGCAAGCTGATCTGAGTCTTCGATGGGCGCACATGTCTTATTGTAGGTTTTATCGTGCGCTGGCTCATTTATTTGTTTTGTCTGTCACGTAACTTGAAAGCATTTTGAAATATTTTCATGACACTTTAGAGAAATATAAAGCATCTTAATACGACGTGTATAATCCAAGAACCATAACTGATTTACCTACGTTTATAGTTATGGCCCTTTGAACTTTATTAAAGTTAAAATTGTTATTTTTGTGCTGTTCTGTTAAATTTAATTTTCAATTCAAAAGCAATAAAATCAGAGTTATGGTTCTTGTTGTCTTACTCATGGAGTTTTACGTTTCGGTAAAGTTTCATGAAAACATATCAGGCTGTTTTCAAGTTACAGGGCGGACACGGGTATATGGCAAAAATTAGTATTTCTAATATGAATAAGGCCACTACTCCAAAACTACAACTGATCGCAATATTTATTAGTCCTTGAAGTGGACATGATACTCAATAACTGTCATTGCAAAGCTTCTGCTGCACCCTTTGAACTTTAAATTATGATGTCACCAACTGACATTAGACAGATATGACATCACGAAAACACGCCTATATAATTTTGACTCCCTCGAACCCCACTTTTATATAGTAAAACTGGGGTCTGCAGGGGTAAACCTTCTTTTTCTTATTTCTGCTCTAAAATATAGATTGTTGGTACTCGTTAGAACCGCCTCGATGAGGCGGTTCCAACCAGTACCAACAATCTATATTTTGAGCAGAAATAAGGAAAATATCACAATTTTTCTTCTTAAAATTGTCGTTTTTCCGGCCTTAAGGATGGCAGTGTATTGGTATAGGCGTGTTTTCGTAATGGAGACAACAAGTGTACAGGTATCCAATCAGATACAATTTCCACTTTCAGTAGTTAGCACATGTCCAATAAGAGATAGTCTATCACATGTCAATCACCTTTGACAAGTCTGGAGTACAATGAGTTTGGTTGAAGTTTGGTTATCTTTCTTGTGCACTGAAATATCATAAGAATGTACCCCTTTCACTATTATAACAAAACCGTGCGACATAGGGTATTTATCACATCTCAAAAACGGCCACTTATCGGATGAAAATGTGTGATATTTTCCTTATTTATGCATCAAACATAGGTTGTGGATGCTCGTTAGAACCGCCTCATTGAGCACCCACAACCTCTGTCTTGGAGCAGAAATAAGAAAAATAATGTATACCCCCTTAAACCCCAGTTTTCTCTATATAAAGTTGGGTTTACTGGGGTATTCATTTCTCGGACTTTTATCGTGATATGATCTGCTACTTTGACTGAAAGTCTAATGGATGTAAGTAAATAGAGGATCTTACACGAGTGGTCATTTCATATGATATTTATGAAACGAGCCTTCGGCGCGTTTCATAAATATCATATGAAATGACCACGAGTGTAAGATTCTCTTTATCATATGACTACTTTAAATTGGATTTTATCGCCTTTTAATTTGACATTTTTTCTACGAAAAATGCATTGTTGACATGGACGTCGTCATGACGTTACTTAATCCCGCCAAAGTGTTATTACACGTGTGGTCATACGATTTATTACACGACGTTATCCACTGCTTATCAACGACGTCATATGATAAACGGTGTTATGCTACTGTCTTCTGCATGTCGACTTATAGTGCTTTTGATTTCTGTAAAGGTTCATGAACATATATCAAACTGGTTTTAAGCTACATGACAGACACAAGGAATAACTAAAACAATTGTTTTCATTCTTTTCCGGTTTGGTTTTACGGCCCTGTCAAGTTTATATCACTCACATCGAGCCGATCGTTAATCAGACATGGGCCAAAACCGGAGTGCCCGGAGAAAACTGCCTGACCTTCAGTTGCAGAACTTGGCGTCTCATAATTGACCCAAGTCAGACTCGAACCGCAGCGGTGTGAGGCCTAATAATTAAGAGTCAGCGCTATTATCCACTAGGCCACGGAGGCCCATCTGTTTTATTTTCAAAGGTCCATAATTCCAAAAGTATAATATCCAGAGTTATGGTTCTTGTCTCGGCCTGTGTATTTGTCATAAGAAAGAAAATCACATGGCATTTATTGCATTTCAAATGTTTAGCTCAATGAAAGATGCTAAGATATACTTATATATAGTCAATTTCCAAATGACTTTATGTGTCAGAAGAACTTTTGAAATTTCATACTATGTTATCTAAATAGAAGTTGTCATATTTTTAAAACAAAAATAAGAACCCGTTATCTTAATGTTTTACAGAAATGTAAAGCACTATAGGCGGCGTGCAGATGACAAGAACCAGAACTGTGACCTTATTGCTTTCGAAATTTGGGCCCTTTGAGCAATGAAAACAGCGACTTTAGTTATTCCTTGTGTCTGTTATGTAACTTGAATCCCGTTTGATATATTTTCATGAAACTTTAATGAAAATAAGCAAAAACACTAGTCTATTAAATATTCAGAAGACAAGAACCATAACTCTGATTGACTAAGTTTTGGAGGTTTCCAGCCTATAAATGAATATGTAAAAACTTTTGATTGTTTTCCATTCATTCGGTACTTCATTTCCTATAAAACTCTCATTCTAACATGACGAAACATTTTCCCACTGAGCAGCGTGACTAACGTAAGGCGTACAGAAGGATGCGGTTGTTGACGTCACATGTAAACACATCACGAAAACACGCCTATATAATGTTGACCCCCTCGAACTCCACTTTTATATAGTAAAACTGGGGTTTGTAGGGGTAAACCTTATTTTTCTTACTTCTACTCGAAGATATAGATTGTGGGTACTCGTTAGAACCGCCTCATCGAGGCGGTTCTAACAAGTACCTACAATCTATATTTTGAGCTGAAATAAGAAAAATATCACAATATTTCATCTCAAAATTTCATGTTTTCGGCGATAAAGGTTACAATGTTTTGGCATAGGCGTCATTTCGTAATGTGTATATCTGACGACGTCCGCTTTAAAAGAATTCTTTGGACAGGACTGCAACAATGCACACAATGTCGTCGATTAGCGTTCCACGGTAACGAATTCGTTATTTTTATTCTTACCGGGAACATGGCATAAGATTCCCCCGCCTGAAACGAAAGCCGGAGTACCCGGAGAAAACCACCATACCTTTCAGACCTTGACGTCTCAGATTTGACCCAAACGAGGCTCAAGCTGCATCGGTGGATTGATGGTCTTACTTCAAACGCTACAGCGAATATAGACTTGCCCAAGTCTGTACATTAAGTGTCCATTGTAGAATTATTTGTTTACAAAAATACAAAAAAAAAAAAAAAAAATAGCAGAGAATTGTGAAACTAACACCTACATTCAGAGATGGAGACTAAAGAGACGTTTACATATTTTTTGTTTAAAAGGACTTTCATTTTATATAAAAAATGTAAATGTAGGGACTTGGGCAAGTCTACAGCGAATACTCACCGACGTTAAACACTTTTGGACAAAGAACGCCCGTTGCGCAAAACCTATTTTTGATGCAACGTTGTTCACCCACGCACTACTTTGTGTTGCGTACTATATACCAATTTTCTGTACTTTTCGTTCTTTTGATGAAAATGTAAACATTGAGAAGTACATCTGTTATAAATGGGCCACAGCAAGACAGACACGAGCCTTCCACATACCTTTACGATAACACAACCTTATGTACATATTCCAGTCTTTCATTTGTCCAAAACGGCCCCGCCCAAATAGATTGTGCCTCCACGCAGAGATGAAACCGACCGCACATGAGTACTGCTATACCACGTAGAGGATCTAAGCCTGCCCAGGAAAAGTGGTGCAAGTCGGACCGTCCATGCTTATAAACCCTATTGGTTTCATTGGGCGAGGGGGCTTGAAGGCTTTTAGTCACTGTTGACGCCTAATTGGCCGAAACTAGCTAGTCTGACCCAGAAAATATGTGACACTGGTGAGGCCTAATTGGCCGAAACTAGCTAGTCTGGCCCAGAAAACATGAACACTTCATATTTTCTAGTTCTGTGGTGTATTCCTTGCTTCCAGAGGATAACCCTTTTATAGAACATATTTGACGTCATTGCAGCTGGTGTCTGGGAATGTGTGGCGATCGTAAAAAAAGTCTTCCTGCCCTACATCATAGTGTAGTTTATATTTTCTTGTCTTTTGGGATCATTGATTCCTTTGTGAAATTTCGAAAATATTCTAGGATCACTGATGAGGCCTAATTGGCCGAAACTAGCTAGTATGGCCCAGAAAACGTGTACACTTCATATTTTTCAGTTCTGTTGTGTATTCCTTGCTTCCAAAGGATAACCCTTTAATAGAACATATTTGAGATGTCATATCATCTCAATGTCGGGTAAAAGACTCACAAAATTGGAAGCAACGTCTCCAAAATGACCTATATAGTGTTGACGGGGGCGCGAAACCTACAATCAATCAATCAATCAATCAATCAATCATTTGTCCCCAATGGCTACTCTTCCGATGAGTGATATTTTTTTTTCTGGCCATAAACATAGGTTGTGGGTGGTCGTTAGAGCCGTCCTATTGAGGCGGTTTGTTTATAAAGTGGGTTTTAGGCGGTTGTTCATTACATGGACTTGGTACATATAACATGATGGTTGCTTTTCCATCTGGTCAAACTATAGAGGCGGTTCAAACGAGCACCAACAATCTATATTTGGAGACTAATTGCGACAAATTCCACTCATCTTCAAACATGCATTATAGTTTGGGATTTTGCATGGATATTACATATTGCCAAACATATATGTTGTGGGTACTCATTGGAACGGCGGTTCTAGCGAGCACCCACAATCTTTATTTGGAAGTACCATACTATTACCATATAAAACGCCTATCATAGACTCAGGAAAGATAGTTTCATCTGACACGGGCGCGTCTTCCCGTGCAAAAATTGGAAGTGCGTGTATGCCTGGGGAGGATCTTTCCCCGTGACACATCCATGCAGAACCTACTGACCTAATGTTCATTCGATGTAAACATGTGCAAATTGTCTGCACTGACGCAATCATGGCAATTGGGAATATTGCATGAATCTCGTGATATGTTCATAAGAATTTTTGGCCAAGGCACAGGAACGCTATAAGATGATATGCTACATGTTTTTATTTGTTTAATTTGAGGTTTTGCGTCCCCGTCAACACTTTATAGGTCATTTTGGAGACGTTGCTTTCAATTTTGTGGGACTTTTACCCGACATTGAGAAGAAATGACATCTCAAGCCCTGTTGCCCATGAAACCAATAGGGTTTATAAGCATGGACGGTCGGACTCGCACCGCTTTACCCGGACAGGCTTAGATCCTCTAAGCGGTTTACCAATACTCGTGTGCGGTCGTTTCAGCCCTGTCTGGGAGCATCATGCAGCCCATCTATTTCTTCAAGCCACGATGGGCTAGGGCGGACGCGTCGGTTCATTGAACTAGAGTCAGGCTTACAAGGAAACACAGGAAAGAACCATTATCGTCATGCACATGCGTTCTTATAGCAGAAATAAGAATAATATTCCTGATTTTCTCTCTCTTTTTAAAAATCATACAGACATTTTGGGTACATCTGTAATGACCATAGCAATAAGGCGGTGGGTATAAACAATATTTATGCATTTCAAAAAGGCGGTTCTAACGATTCTGAATGCAGTTCTAACGAGCTTTGAGGCGTTTCCCGCGAGCCCTGGTGTGGTTCTAACGAGTACCAATCTTCAAGCGTGTGTATGTTTGTAGCAGGATATTACAATGACACGACCGTAAGATACAAGAATTCAGCCGAAGCATCACCTGAAATTACCCCCCCCCCCCACACACACACACACTGAACCCCACTTGATATAGAGAAAACTGGGGTTTGCGGGGGTTTAGATTACTTTTCTTATTTCTGCTCAAAGACATAGAATATCGGTACTCGTTAGAACCGCCTCAATGAGGCGGTTCTAACGAGAACCCACAACCTATGTTTGCAGTATAAATAAGGAAAATATTACGGATTTTGATCAGAAAAGTGGCCATTTTGGAGTTATGGCAAAAATGTACTATGTCGCACGCCAGTGTTATCGTAATGGTTATGTTGCTATGCTATTGCGCCCGTAGGTGTGTGTTTGTGGGGGGGGGGGGAATAAAGTTAGAGCCATGAAATGTAGCCCATGGTCAAAAATGGATGCTTGCTTTAAGTTGTCACTCCTAGATGCAAGCTTGTGCCAAATATCATTAACGAAGCTCTTATAGTTCTTTGGAAATGGACTTGAGCATTAGGGTGTACGCCACGGTTTTCAAGGAAACAAAATTGAAACATTGCGTAATCCCCAATTTTCTCAATTTAAAGCGGGGTTTAAAGGGATGTACAATGCGCTGGATATCCTGAAAAATAAAGAAAATGAGTCACCTATTTATTCGGACATCACGAAACACGCCTATATTACTTTGACCCCATAAAACCTCACATTTATACAATAAAGCTGTGGTTTACAGGGGTATACATTATTGTTCGTATTTCTGCTCAAAACCATATTGTGGATACTCGATAGAACCGCCTCGCCGAGGCAATTCTAACGAGTTCCCACAATCTATGTTTTAGCAGAGTTCTAAAAATTGTTTAAATGTTTTATCTGAAAATTTTCTTTTTTTTTAGTGGCAAAAATTTCAACAGTTTTGAATAGGAGTGTTTTCATAATGTTAAAGAAATTATAGTCTTACATCACCCTGCCCTACATCATAGTGTAGATTATATTTTCTTGTCATGTGGGATCATTGATTTCCTGTGGAATTTTGAAAATATCTGAGGGTCATTGATGAGGCCTAATTGGCCGAAACTAGCTAGTCTGACCCAGAAAACATGTACACTTAATATTTTCCACTTCTGTGGTGTATTCCTTGCTTCCAAAGGATAACCCTTTTATAGAACATATTACACTGGTGTGATATCTTTAGGTTTGCAAGCGTGTCGGTTATTGACATTTACCACACCTCCCGGGCCAATCCTACAGCCTTGCGGATAGAGTGGTTGGTTAAGCAACGGGCATCGTGGTAAGGGGTGACCGCCCCACCCCTGGCATGGGTGGGATGGAAGACAATGATCTTAGTGTGTTACATAGGCTCCGCTCTCAGTTTGGCCTTGTTAGGCGTGTGTGAAGTCAGGAAGCAAGGGCAAGAAATGTAACTGTCGGAGCCATCTCTTACTAACGCTGCACTTGAGACTGCCGGCGGGCAACAATGGCGGTTCTCCGCAAGCCTGTAAAATATATTTATTTTATAATGAAAAGATGCCTATATAATTTTGACATATGTGAATCAATGATGATAATCTATGGATGGTACACATATATGTTTACCTGGCAGCCATTACAGTAACTATATAGGAATGTATAAATAACACAATGGAACGAATAAAATACTTCGAAATAAAAACATTTTTTATATTATATGAAATGGATACATACAAGTAGCTCATCGTCTAATGTGCTCTTGATACATATTATACGGATCTGTGAAAAAGATTAAATACTAACCATTCCTGTAACAATTATATTGAAAGAATATATTTGTTTGATGACAGAATCTATGTTATATGAGCAGGTATGACTAATGCATTGTACAATGCAGTCACATCAACATATGAGCCAGCGTATGACAAAACCTACAATAAGACATGTGCGCCCAACGAAGAATCAGATCAGCCTGCGTATCCGCGCAGTCTGATCAGAGTCTTCGTTGTGCGCTCTAAGGATAGCTAAGGGCTCAATGCTCCTTCATGCAGCAAGAGAAGTCTGGTTAGACTATATGGATGCGCAGGCTTGTCTGAGTCTTCGGTGGGCGCACATGTCTTATTGTAGGTTCTATCGTGCGCTGGCTCATATGTGAATAAAATATGATAATCTACCGACTACGGGACTACATACCAGAGTAGACTTTGGGTCTAAGTAGACTTTGGGTCTACTTGAGGGAACATTCACATAATAAGGCTCACATATAGCATCACGAAAACACACCTATATAATTGTGACCCCCTTGAACCCACTTTTATATAGTAAAACTGGGATTTATAGTCACAATAACAAGTCCGTGAAACGAAGACCCCCTAAACCCCACTTTATATAGAGAAAATTGGGGTTAACGGGGGTATACATTATCTGCCTTATTTTTGCTCAAAAACATAAATTGTGAGTGCTTGTTAAAACCGCCTCGACAAGGGGGTTCTAACGAGTACCCACTATCTATGTATTGAGCAGAAATAAGAAAAAATGTCACACTTTTTCATCGTTAAGTTTTCCTTTTTCGGTGACAAGGTTTACAATGCATTTGGATAGGCGTGTTGTCGTAATGGGATAAATCAGGGACATGTTATGGGTAATAGCTTCTTGCACACCAGACAAGGAAATCCGTGATTTACCCTGGGATAGAAATTTATGTTCTGACCCTGGTGTTCCGACCCAGGCAACTAACATTAGTGCGCTTCAATTCTATTCAACTACCGGAACTACTTCCGCACTACTTTTATTTTGCAAACAAAATACATGTGCGAGCTGTCAAAACTTACCGGCAAAAACCGAAATACGAACGCAACTAAGCACATAAAAATGATTCCGTGATAGATTTCGATGAAAAAAAAATATTTTGTCCCCTCAAATTATTCCCCTTTAACAGATATACAAACTTGGTGTTTGCGCTGTACAAATTTTCGACCAGAAAGGTATTTTTTCAGCCGCGGGAACAATAAACAAATGTCACACGGGGCAAGGTCAGGGGAATACGGGGTATGAGGGAGTTCAACAACATTTTCCTGCTTCAGATAGTCTTGCACAATGAATGCCTTGTGCGATGACGCATTGTCATGTAGCAATTTGACATTGGCCAAACCAGTTGCGGGTCTTCGTTCTTTGAAATATCTCTTCAATTTTATTCTTGGAAAACTTCGCATTTACAGATTTGCCTTTAGGCACAGCAACCTGAATAGCAGGGCCCTGATTTGAAAAGAATATGGCATACATTACCATCT
Organism: Lucinisca nassula; assembly: GCA_963580285.1. Classification (NCBI taxonomy): domain Eukaryota; kingdom Metazoa; phylum Mollusca; class Bivalvia; order Lucinida; family Lucinidae; genus Lucinisca; species Lucinisca nassula. The sequence goes on from OY757020.1 coordinate 30,416,222, forward strand.
TGACGCTCATGGTTCGCTTTGCAATGCATGGTCTTTTGCAATACTTTGTTGCCCATATTTTGTTCTGAATCTTTCGTTTTGGCTCAAAAAAGTGAACCCATGTCTCGTCACCTTTGACGACATTAGCGAAAGACCGTGCATTGTAATTTGGAAACTTTTTAAGCAACTTCTTGGCGCACTGAACGCGTGTCGTTTCCTGCTCATCTGTCAACAGATGGGGAATCCATCCAGCACAAATCTTTCTCATTTTCAAATCCCGTTTCAAAATTGTATGAGCTGCTCCTAATGAGATGCCAACCATACTAGCTATTTGCCTGGTCGTGTATCGTGCATCGGTAGCAACTGTTTCTTTCACTCTAACAACCATCTTTGCAGATGTTGCTCTTTTCGGCCGACGATCATGTGGTGCATCTTCTGTTGAGCCTAGCCCACAGCTTAATTTCTTACACCAACGAAATCTGTCGGAAAAGACATTTCATTATGCCCATAAACCGAACATATTTCATCAAAAATGTCTTTGCACCATATACCAAGAATATAACGATTTTTAATAGCAAACACACGAAGTGTTTGCTTTACTGTAGAGAGGCTGGAACAACACACTTAGGCACCCAAATCTCGCCTGGAATCTCGTTCAATTTCTCGCTATAATCCACCATCTTTACAGAGTTCATGAGAATTGTATTCCCATCCAAATTTGCTTCTCAAAACCAAAAAAAGAGTCAAATCCCATTACAACAGTAACAGAAAAAAACGTCGAAATAATTTAAAAAAGTTCTTTTCAAAGACTGTTGCATCAAACGCTGAAGTTTGACAGCGGGAAAGTTTCGAAACTACGTCACGTATTAGCGGGAAAAACCCAGCACCGCGCTTGGACCAACGATTTACCGGAGATTTTCCGAAGGATTTACCGGAACTTTTCTCGGTAGGGTGGAAAGCGCTTCTCGTCTGGACAAGCAATTAAAACTTTTTCACAGATTTACTCAGGGGTATACAATAACGTTCTGGGAATAGTAAGAGACACAATGAGCTATCTGGCTACCTGCGGATTCCTATCTTCCCAAGATTTACAAAGTGATGATGAGCCCCAAATCCCATAGCATAGCGCTAGTTCTTCAGAATACTTTAAAGTATCCATGCTGCAAACAAACTGATTACCAGTAACCCTACCTAATTTTCTTCCCACGAAGTGCACACAGGACCAACTTTGGAGCATCATCATATTTAGGGTATGTGCAAAGCGGCGGTGAAGCTCAAACTATTGACAGGGTCATTTTCAGACGTCTCCCAGAGAAAGGGACAAAAGAGATAGAAGTGGTAATAGAGAAGAAGAGAGGGAGGGACAGGGGAGAAGGGGAAAAGTGAATAAAGTGTAGAAACATAAGCAACAACGCCCTTACCTCTACCCTACCTGCTGCAAGGACAGCAGGTCCTACCTGCTGCAAGGACAGCAGGTCCTACCTGCTGCTAGGACAGCAGGCCTTGCCAAAATGTAAGTCAATATCAGTCGGGCTCCCCAGTGATGCAAGCGACACGCCACCTTTGCCTCTCAACAGAACAAATTAAAAACTTTGAAACACAGTTTTTACGTAGTTTAGGGTAGACTTGCACGATCCCTCTTGAAGCACTTAATGATCCCTGATGTGATAACACTCTGTGGAAGTTTGTCCTTTAGTCTGAAGGAGAGCTGACAGATGATGTCGGTCCACATTTCCAATGGAGTATCCTATACAGTTCGCTACTTTTGGGTCGGATACCTTGCAAGCATGGATGTCCACTTAGCCCAGAGAGATGCCGCAACAACATTGACACAAAATGTCAATGCTGGTGAGTTTGTCGGCCAAAGTGTTGTATCATTCGGAAAGTAATGCTGGTTGTGTGGTAGTCACCTCTGACAAACCGAGCTACTCGCCGATGCACCGTCTCCAGCCGCTGGATACAAAACGTGGGTCTCATACTGATGTGGCATAATCCAGGATAAGTCTAATCATGATCTCTACCATCATGCTTTAACATCTTCAGAACAGCTGGTTATGTTCCTTCCAAAGAAACGCCTGACAGTTTTTTTTTTTTTGCAGTTTCAGTTGCATCCAAATGGGTTTCCCATGACATGTTTCTGAAATAAAGGATACCCAGGTACTTTCAAGTCATTTAGACTGACAGTACATGGCAATGTGCTCCGTTTTATAACCCTATTCGCCGCACATTTGGTTGGGTTGAAAAGGCTTTTGCCAGTCTGTATTCCATAATGAGCATTGCTGTAGTCTTTCAACTTCCCTGTGAAATGCTGTAGTATGAGTCATGCTTGAGAGCTGGTGATATAAAAGGCTGGCATTAGCAAGGATCCAGAGCTGACTTTCTGTGGCAGGTAATTTATGCATGGGCAGAATAATAAATGTCTGAGCATTTAACCTTAAAGACACATTTTTCGATTACATAACTTCCTAATGACCGTTTATTAAAGAATCCATCATGCAGATAAAATACACTTGGGGTACTCAGGCTGTCATACAGGTAGGGGACCAAGAGAGGGGCTCATAGTGTGCACAATGTGGTCATCATGTGACCGAGTCTGTTAAACGAACATCCCCTAAACCCCACTTTTCTGTAGAAAAAATGGGGTTTAAGGGGGAGGGGGTAGACATTATTTTCCTTATTTCTGCTCCAAGTCATAGGCTGTGAGTGCTCATTAGAATCGTCTCATTGAGTCATAGGTTGTGAGTACTCTTTTGAACCGCCTCAATGAGGCGGTTCTAACGAGCACCCACAACCTATGTTTGCATTATAAATAAGAAAAAATAAATTTAATTGTGTTTGTTATTTTAGTTTTAAACTTGAAAAGGTAAAAAAATAAATTCTTAAAATATTTCTTTTTTCTCTCTCTCTCTCCCTCTTTTCTGATATGATTGTGTCTAAAACAAAGAACATTTTATTGTTCCCTCTTGACTGAAACTATAAAATGCTAATGTTTTAGACATTATATGGTTTGTGCGTCACATACCTTCAACCAAAATAAATAGATAAATAAATAAAAAATATATATAAATACATAAAGGTAAATTGATTTATTAAATTTTGAGGTTAATCAATTCATTTGCCTTGTTTGTTTACTTCTTTGCACTTTTGAGTAAAGGAAACAATGGATATCAGTGTTTTTCTTTACTTTATTTTAAAATAAAAAAGAAGTAATTTAAAACAATATTTTGTTGGAAACAATCTCAGTAAATTATACTATCACTCAAGTACCCTTATTGAGCCCCCTATTAAACATATCAATCTGCTCATAATCACCTCATAATCACTTAGATAAGATAAGCCTTTGATGTGCTCTATGGTTAGATCATTAGACAGGCCACCCCTTTTATATAAGGAAACAAACGTGTCTTTAAGGGACACCGGATACAGCTGGGGCAATAGTGCAAACTGGCCTTCACCAGGTCTGGTTAGCCTCTGTTGGTCTCTGTTGGTCAGGAAGCTCTGGATACATGTTAGAGGTTGCATGCTGGTATGTCTGAGCTTGACAGTGCTCAGACCATTTCATGTGGAACTTTGTCCAGAGCTGCGATATCTATCTGTTGACCTTCATCTATTCCTGCCGCAATGTCTTGCCTGGACTTTGGTCAAAGTAAACTGACTTTCACACGACTGCCTCTTTCGAAATCTGTTCTTTTGGTCTGCCAACAAGATGCAAATGATCTCAGTTTGGGAACGCATAGAAAGTACAGTATGCCAAAACAGTAAAAATACCATAGGAGAAGGTGTCAATGACTCCCCTTATTTTGCTTAGGAGTAGATATAAGAAATGTTAAGCACGCCCACGCGTACATACACTCGAGATTTGCAGGACGAACGCCTGGGCGATAATCATAAACTTACGATAAGGATCTTTAACCTGCATTGGGGATGAGTCTCCCTGCACAGGTGGCCTCCAGTTAAAGTCCCGATCCGAAGACGGTGCACGTTTTGGCATTCATCCCTACAATTGACGCAAATGGAACATATTTAGACACCAAACTTTATTGTCGCTGCTGTGAATCGAACCAGAGACCTGTAGAATCAGAGGAAAGTACACTAACTCTTGAGCTTTCAATCTGGCACTATTGGTATGTTTTATGTTCTACACCACTATTAACTTAAGTGTTGTACTAATGAGGGTGTTTGCTCGAAACTTAAGTGTTGTACTAATGAGGGTGTTTGCTCGAAACTCGTTTCCAACCCTCGGAATGACCGTGCTGAGCGGAACCTCGGCATAGCCTCGGTTCCGCTCAGCTCGGTCATCCCTCGGGTTGGAAAGGCCCATCTACAACAGAACCCCATATCAGATTCTTATAATACAGCAAAAGTCGCCTATGACAGATTACCACTTGCAGGAGCCAGCTCTTTTAGCTATGCGGGTAGTGTGGTTGGCTTATGCACGAAGTTAAGCAAGGGATATTGTGGTTAGTACCTGGATGGGCGACCATGTTGGTTCGCTTAATGAGTGATCCGGCAACCTCTACACATATCCACAGAGCGACGGAACACCCTGATCAAGTAGCCACGACCATCCTGAGCAATAAACTCCACACACGCGTATAGTAATAACATGTAGATGGAATATGGAATTGCCTTTGTCCAGGCCTCATCAATTACCCATATATATTTATAATACATATATTAAGCGTTTGCCTGTCGTCAATGATGTCGGACATCGCGGTCGCCCATTCAGGTAGGAACTAACCGCCGTTGCTTGACTTCGTGAAAAACACCAAGCACCCTATTCGCACCGCCAACGGTCTGAGCTCTTACAGCAAGGCTGTAGAAGTATAAACAGTGAACTTACTTGAGTTGTTATTTGATGTGAAATTTATGAAACAAGCTTTCGGCATATGAAATGATCACGAGTGTAAGATTTTGTTTGCCATATAACGATTTTAAATCCGACTTTATTTTCGAAGTAGTTCGAAAGAGTACCAGTAGAAAACAAAGGGTTGTCACGGACATTTTTGTTTGTCTTTCTTTTGGTTTTACGGCCCTTTCAAGATTATTTCACTCATATCGAGCCGATCGTTAATCAGAGGTGGGCGAAAACCGGAGTACCCGGAGAAAAACCACCTGTCCTTCCGTTGCAGAACTTGGCGTCTCACATGTGACTGTCACGGACAGTCTCTTGGCGTCACGCCCCATAACCCATGTGTTATTACGCGTATGGTCATATCATTAATCCACGAAATAACAGCGACTTTATACGATAAATAGATAATCTTGCACGGTCCTCAGTGGCCTAACGTATAGAGCGCTGACTCTTAATTATTAGGTATCTCACCGCTGTGGGTTCGGGCCTAACCCGGGTCACATGTGAGACGCCAAGTTCAGATCAATTTTTCTCCGGGTACTCCGGTTTTCGCCCAACTCTGATTAACGAACGGCTCGATATGAGTGAAGTAATCTCGAAAGGCCGTAAAACCAAAACCAAAACAAAAAAGAGAATCTTACTTGAGTGTCTATGTATTATTGAATTCATTAAACGAGTTGAAGAAAAGGGATAAAATGCGAGGCTTCGTATACATGAACACGAATGCGGCCTCGATAGCTCAGCGGTTAGCGCGTTCGACTTATGATTGAGAGGTTGTGGTTTCGAATCCGACCATCGGGGGCGAGGTGTGTCCTTTGGCAAGACAGGTAATGCCACTACCGAATTCCACCCAGGTGTAAAAGGGTATATGTAGCAGTGGTGTGTAAGTCACTGCCCCTCCCGCCTGTGATAACATCCGGAATGAGTGTTCGAGAGCGATTCAAATAATGTTGAAAGCTTTCTTCGAAATCGAACTGCGAGACAACATCGCATATCATCACGTGAACAAGTCCGTGAAATAAAGACCCCCCCCCCTAAACCCCACTTTATATAGAGAAAACTGGGGTTTACGGTGGTAACCATTTTTTTCCTTATTTCTGCTCCAAGACATAGGTTGTGGGTACTCGTTAGAACCGCCTCAATGAGGCGGTTCTAACAAGCACCCAACACCTATGTTTTGAGTATAAATAAGAAAAATGTAACAAATTTTCATCAGAAAAATTACCTTTTTTGTATTTTGAAAAATTCACTATATCACACGGGTGTGTTATCGTAATGCTGTGCATCTAAAACATTTCAACTGTTGCTTTATGTAAGATAGTACTTTATGGAAAAAAGAATCACTCGAAATGATTCCAAGAAAAACACATACAAATAGGATGTCTGCTTGAAACGCAAAATATTACTGAGCCTGGCAGTGACCCAATGTAGGGCACTTTTAACGGTTTGTGAATTTGGGGAAATGAGCTAAAATATCGAAATTTAGGAAACGACCTGAGCAAGAATATAGGGATCACCCCTGGTTTCATGCATTAACAATTGCCGGGTCCCGAGGAAGTTATTTGAACACCAGGCCGCCAGGTCGAGTGTTCAAATATCTTCCGAGGGACCCGGCAAATTTAATTGCAATATACATGGATGATCGCCGTTCTTGCATCACTTACTATTTCAAAAGGCAAATTGTGATGAAAACGCCCCAACTCTCCGTATAAGCTCCACATAAACTCGCCAAATGCGACCGGCAGAACTACATGGCGGCAAGTTCAGAATGACGCCATTTAAGCAAAGACCATCTGGCGTCATTATAAAATTGTAACTACCTTCCTTTTCTGATGGAAATACGTGACACTTTTTTTATTTAAATTTCAAACATATGTCGTTGGGGCTTATTAGAACCTCTAACGAATAGAAGTAAGCAACATAATGTATACCCCGTAAATCCCAATTTCCTCTACATAATGTGAAGATTACGGGGATGTTCCTTTAACAGACCTGGTAATGTGTGTGTGAATTCGGATTTAACGTCGCTTTCAACAATTTTTCAGTCATATCACGACGGTGTCTGGTTGCGACAGGGAGCTCAATGCTCACGTTTATAGTGCTGCCTCACTGTAGTATCATGTCCCAGACACATTACATGATACCACGCCCAGTCACATTATCCTGACACTGGATCGACCAGTCCTAGCTCTACCCCGTAAATCTGAGTGCCAAGCGAGGAGCAGCTAGTTCCATTTTTAACGACTTTGGTATGTCGCGGCCCACGGACCTGGTAACAAGATGGTATATGACCGAAGAAACCTGTTCGCCTTTCTCGGTGCATCATTACACAAACACGCCTATACAAATACATTGCCACCTTTATCGCCGAAAAAAAGGGAAATTTTAAGATGAAAAATTGTGATATTTTTCTCATTTCTGCTCAAAATATAGATTGTGGGCACTCGTTAGAACCGCCTCATCGAGGCGGTTCTAACGAGTACCAACACTCTATATTTTAGAGCAGAAATTAGAAAAATAAGGTTTACCCCAGTAAACCCCAGTTTTACTGTATAAAAGTGGGGTTCAAGGGGGTCAAAATTATATAGGCGTGTTTTCGTGATGTGATGGTATATGACCGAAGAACCATTTTCGCTTCTCTCGAGTGCATTTAATAGCAAAACAAAATAACAACAAATAATAAAATGCAATGCCAAATATGTCAAATGGGCTAGTGAATTCCTGTCTGTCTGGCATGATGTAATTGCTTAAAAACTGCGGGACTAGTTTTGGCATTTAAAAGCTTTTTACTTTGCATGCTCCGTGTGATCTCCGGTTTCAAGCAATTTGCATTTATTTGATATGTTGCATATTTCACAAGTATTTTATTGTGCATTTTATTATTGTTGTTATCATTTTGCACTCTTTTATGCGCAGAATTAATGGTATTTGTCTGGCTATGAGTCTGGTGATTTTCACTTTACCCAGAAACACGTGATCGCCTCATGTTTCCATTGATACATGTACCCAACATTTGTTCGTACAATTTTACTATTACTCGTAAATGATATACATCTGCTCAAAAGTTCCGTTCTGCACGAAATTTCTAGTGAAGAAAATCAAATTAACGTTTGCTCGACGTTGAACTCACGTTGAAACAACGTTTCCAACGTTGTTTCAACGTAAGTTCAACGTTGACTGCCTGCTGGGTTCTTTCTGTTTCCTGTTATTAATCAAATGTCAAGAGCATGACCCGGTTTGTCTTAATAAAGGAATACAGGGGACCCTCGTTATAACGACAGTATTTGGTCCCCATTATTGTGCAGTTATAAAGAATTTGCCCTTATAAAGAATCCAAATTAGGAGTATGATAGGTAATAAAAGGCCTTTTCCCCATTATTAATCCAATAAACAAATGTTATAGACATTTGTTAGAATCGCCTCTGCGAGGCGATTCTAACAAATATCAATTACATTTGTTTCTTGGAGTATAAGATTACAAGGCCCTTTCATGACTATGGACTCGATTTGTGCATTTTCAACCCGAGGGAAGCCCACGCCCCTCGGAACCGAGGCTAAGCCTTTTGCTAAGTAGTCATTCAATTCAAAGTGCCGTTATAACGAGTTTTTGCCGTTATAACGAATGTCGGTTTAAAGAGGATTGACTGTATAATGTTTTAAATAAATCAATGCTATATCTGTGACCACACTGATGGGTCGATTGACCCTTATTGTAAATGCACATTTTAGCTGGGAAAATGTGACTGACATTTTCGGTTTAATTAGGGCCCCGCACTGAAAGTGTGGGTGCCCTATAGTAATCACTCTGTCCGTCCGTCTGTCTGTCTGTCTGTCTGTCCGTCCACAAATTTTCAACATTTTCCTACTCCTCTGATTGCGCTGCCGGGGCCCTAGTCAGTTTCACTGACAGCTCTAGTTTTTTTGTATTTTTAGCATGAACATTTGGTATGGGATTTACACTTTTTTTTTGTTGTTGTTTTTTTATTTGAGGTTTAAAGTCCCCGTCTACACTATTCAGGTCATTTGGGAGACGTTGCTTCAAATTTTGTGGGACGTTTACCGACATTGAGATGAAATGACATCTGGAGCCCTGCCGCTCAATGACGTCTCCCGCCCATCGGCGCTTGAAGAAATAGATGAGCTGCATGATACTTCCACGCAGAGCTGAAACCTGCAGATGCGTACTGGTAAGCCGCTTAGAAGATCTAAGCCTGCCCAGGCAAAGAGGTGCGAGTCGGACCGTCCATGCTTATAAATCCTATTGGTTTCATTGGGCGGCAGGGCTTGAGATATCATTTCATCTCAATGTCGGCTAAAAGTCCCACAAAATTGGGAGCAACGTCTACAAAATGACCTTTACAGTCTTGACGGGAACGTTAAACCTCACATTAAACAAACTGCCGCTCAATGAAACCAATAGTGTTTATACATGGCCGTTCCGACTCGTACCTCTTTGCCGTTAGACCGTCTGAGCGGTTTACCAGTATTCATGTGCGGTTGGTTTCAGCTCTGCGTGGTAGCACCATGCCGCCCAATTTATTTCTCCCAGCCCCAGTGGGCGGGGCCCGAGATTTATATGTAAGAAGACTTAATTATGTGAATACCTCATTGTATTGACAATTATGCACGCTAGGCTTTTCAAATAATTTTACGGATTGACTATTGACAGTCTTCAGAATCAGAATTGTTACTGGTGACACGTCAAAAGACATTCATACACCAGAACCTGTGATATGGGAAGTTAGTCCCTAACTCTAACCAAAGAGGTAAACTTACTCACTCAATCCTCAGCATCTTCAGCCGTCGAAATAATCGAAATAAGTCGACTGGCAATAGCCTACAAATTTTTAAAATGGATATTTCCAGTCGAGTGGCAATAGCCAAAATACGATAAAACGGCTATTGGCATTTGACTGGCAATACAAGTTTTTTTTGTTTTGTTTTTTTAATAAAAAAGAGAAGCTACTGGCAGTAGCCAAATACGTTAAAATGGCAAATACGATAAAATGGCTGTTGTCAGTCGACTGCCATTCTAACGTATTTTGGCTGTTGCCTGTCGACTGGCAATAGTCATTTAAACATGTTTTCGCTATTGCCAGTCGACTGGCAATAGACCTTTTTCATAATGTTATGTATATTAGAACTTGAGACCAAGTACAAATTATTCGTAATTTTTTAACATGACAGTATACATTTTTTTTTTTTTTTTTGCTAAAAAAGTATCAAAAACAATAAGGGCGGTTGCGTCATGGTCAGAGCATGTTGCACAAGACCACAAAACGCGAAAAAAAAAAAAAAAAAAAAAAAAAAAAAAGAAAGAAATACGATAAAAGTGGCACTGTCAGGAAAAACATCTAACCGCTAAAATTGGGTCACACTACGCGAAAAAGTGTCTTTCTACATTACATTAGACGCACAGCGAAGAATAAGATTAGATTTTGCGTTTGCCTGTATCCATTACAGCAATCCACCTCTGTGTCTTAGTGCATTCTTTCATTTCTAAAAAAAGAAAAAAATAAGCTTTTCCCATGACATTTGTCTTATTTATACTCCCAACATAGGTCGTGGGTACTCGTTAGAACCGCCTCATTGAGGCGGTACTAACGAGTACCCACAACCTATGTCGTAGGGGCAGAAATAACAAAAGAATGTACATGTAGACCCCTGTAAACCCCAGTTTTCTCTATGTAGATGGGGTTTAGTTGGTATTCATTTTTATGGACTTGATAACATGGTGTAAATGAGGCGTATTTGAGTACTTGCTGAACGTATATATGGATGACATCTTTTCACTCGACGCGGCTGAATTATGAGCCCCGAAATAGGAAAACCTGTCTTCGGGTTTACCATAATAGTAGTCGCAGATAATATTGACTAGGCGGAGTTATCGTTTTCGCCTGCCTTCCGAATGTTCTAATAGCAAAAACAAACACAAAAAACGGCCCTCGCCCATCGGGGCTTGAAGAAATATATGGGCTGCATGATGCTTCCACGCAGAGCTGAAACCGACCCCAACACCAGTACTGGTAAACAGCTTAGAGGATCTAAGCCTGCCCAGGCAAAGCGGTTCGAGTCGGCCGTCCAACCTTATAAACCCTATTGGTTTCATTGGGCGGCAGGGCTTGAGATGTCATTTCATCTCAATGCCGGGTCAAAGTCCCACAAAATTGGAAACAACGTCTCCAAAATGACCTTTACAGTGTTGACGGGGACGTTAAAACTCAAATCAAACAATCTAATAATAAAACATAAACCAAGTCAACCGATTGAAAACTGCGGTGTATATGGCTATTTGGTCCACTTGCAAAAAGCATGGGAAAGGCACTCTACCAAAGCTTCTGGTTTGAAATATGACGAGCGGGTTCTATCACAAATCTGTGACTAAAGTAAGATCAAACCATAGGGGCTTGAATCATGAAAAAAAAAAAATGAAAAAAAAAAAAAAAAAAAATGGTACTATATTAGAGACTAGGGGGGAAACTTCGGCTCAATTTTTTGGGGGTTTACTTCATTTTACCCAGGGTACATGTATCTTTTTCGCTAATAAAGTTTTCCACCTGCTTATTATGAATTATACAAGTTAAATATGTCCACTTTGCAACAATAATCCGCCTCTGTCTGTCACTTGCAGGAAACATGTTCCTCTCGCTTGGATTACATCAGCAACTCAAAATTCGGCATAACCGTGTGCCAAACATTTTCAGGGTTTCATCAATCACAAGCGAACTAGTGTTAACCCTTGTTCTGCTGAATATTTATATAAGCCACACCCACTACTGATTATTAGCCAGTCAGATTACTTGATTCAAATTATTGCAACAAATTCACAATCTAAATGGCAAACAATGTAGATCCTGATCAGATGGCTTCGTCAGAAGCCATCTGATCTGGATCTACATTTTTTCAAAGATAAGGCATATCCGGGATTAGCAGGACAAGGGTTAAGGAGGAAACTTTTTTCGCTTTCAACTGATGTCTTTCATTAAAATGAACCTCTCTTGACCAATTTGAATCCAAAATGATGCATTTGCAGGTCTTAATTTTGATTGGCCTACTTTCACTTCGTTTTCTGTAATAGATCAAGAAAACAATCGCCACGAAGCTTGGTTTTTCAGCTGATTCTGGGCTAATTTATCGATGAACTAACGACCGGAACGACCGGTGATGTTTAATTTTAGTGGCAAATGAGCATTATCGCTATTTTTCTTCAATTTTCAACTAAACTCCAAGAGGGTCCCCCGCCCATCGGGGCTTGTAGAAATAGATGCATAATGTTTCCTCGCAGAGCTGAAACCGAACGCACATGAGTATTGGTAAACCGTTCAGCGGATCTAAGCCTGCCCAGGCAAAGTGGTGCGAGTCGGACCGTCCATGCTTATAAACCCTATTGGTTTCATCGGCTGACGGGGCTTAAGTTATCATCCCAAAGTCGGGTAAAAGTCCCCAAACATTGAAAACAACGTATCAAAAATGACCTATACAGTGTTGATGGGGACGTTAAACATCAAATCAACAACTGAAACCCCAAGAGGGGACACATACGGTGTATAATGCATATACTTCAGTTTTGAAGGATGAAAGAGTACATAGTATGCAAGTAATTACGGTAGGGTTCTTTAACCTGCACAGGGGCCTCCAGTTAACGTCCAGACTGGAGGACGATGCACTTTATGATAATTATACCTGCAAATGATGACAATAGAGCGTGTTCGGATGGATGGATGGATGGATATTTTGTTTAAAGACGCTCAACCCTAATAGGGCATATAGCGTCTAAAAATAATTAGATATTAGATATAAAATTGTTATTGAAGTTTAAAAGTTAAAATATTAATGATTACAGTTTGTTAAAAAGTCCGATTTCTTTAAGAAAATTGATTAATTGATGGTATGTCATTAAAAAGATCTTTCATTGTTGTAACATTAAAATATTTTGAGCGTATATGATGAAATTCTACACATGAAATGAGAAAGTGTTCAACTGTAAACGATTCGTTACAAGATATACAGAAAGGTGCTTGTTCGTTTTTTTTAATATGTAGGAATGAGTGAGTCGTGTGTGTCCAATACGGCATCTTGTGAGTTTAGTCTGGTCTTTCCTATTATAATTCAAAAAAGTACAGTTGGTATAAAAATTTGGTTGAATTTTATTTAATTTATTATTAGTTTCTTTTTCCCAAATTGATTGGCATTTATTTTTTATATATATGTTTATGTTCGATTTTAAATCTGAAGAAGGAATTTTTAAATTGATAATAGCTAACGATAATGCTGATTTGGCTTCCAAATCAGCTAACTCATTACCACGGACATTTACATGACTGGGAAGCCAGCAGAATATGATCTCCTTTGAGGCGGAAAGATAGTGGTATTTTCTTAAAATTTGTTGAATCAAGGGGTTTCTGTGCTGTTGATCTTTCAGAGCTTTTAGTACAGAAAGGGAATCGGAATAAATAATGAAATGTCTTTCAGGTTGATCTCGAATGTGATAGAGTGCGATATCAATTGCTTTTGCTTCAGCGGTAAAAATAGAGCTATTATCGGGTAGTCTAATGCTATCAGTGAAATTCGGACTAATGACAGAACAAGCAACTTTCTCATCTTGTTTCGAACCGTCAGTGTAAATGGAAATGTGATTTTTAAAATGTGATTTAATTTCTAAAAATTCATTTTTAAAAATATGTGAATCAACTTCAGATTTCTTATTTTTATGTAAATCTAAAACTATCTTTGAATTAGTTAATGTCCATGGTTCTTTCGATGGAAATGAAAATGATTGAATATTTTGGACATTAATATTGGCCTCTTTAAGTAAAGGTCGTATTCTTAGGCAAAGAGGTTTAATAGCGGAGGGTTTATTTTCATAAAATCTTTCATAATTCGGGTTAAAAACACATTCATATGCTGAATTGCGTGGATTTGCAGCTAATTTGGTAGCATATTGAAGAGACAATTTTTCTCTTCTAACATAAAGTGACGGTTCATTAGATTCAGCATAGAGACTATCAACGGGTGAAGTGCGAAAGGCACCTAGTGCTAAACGTAAACCTTGATGATGTATAGTATCCAAAGATTTTAAATAAGATTTCCTAGCAGATCCATAGACTATGGAGCCATAGTCCAATTTGGAATGAATTAACGATCTATACAGATTTAAAAGAACAGTGCGATCTCCTCCCCAGTCGGAACTGGACAGGACTTTTAAAATATCAAGAGCTTTTAAACATTTAGCTTCCAAAGCTTTGATATGAGGAATAAAAGACAATTTGCTATCGAATAAAAGACCCAAAAACTTCGCCACAGTGACGACTGGAATTGGACTGCCGTATATAGTCAGTACAGGATCTAAATGTAACTTTCGTATTTGGCAGAAATGAACACACTGAGTTTTTGTTTTAGAAAATTTAAAACCATTTTCGGTTGCCCAAGTTTCTATATTATTTAAACACCTTTGCAGTTTAAATTCAATGGTTTCCATATTTTTTGATCGATAAAAGATTCCAAAATCGTCAACAAAAAGCAATAGGTCTGTAATTAGTGGCTTCAGTATGATCTTTATTAGGTTTCGGAATAGGAATAATGGTAGCTTTTCTCCAGTTTTCGGGGAACTTTCTAGTAATCCAAATATCATTCAAAATGTTTAATAATGTTTCCAATGCCTTGTTGGGTAAATGTTTTAAAATTTGATAGTGTATGTCATCAGAACCAACAGCAGTATCATGAGATTTATGGAGAGCATCTAATAATTCTTTAGTAGTGAAAGGTAAATTATATTTTTCGTGATTTAATGATGAAAAATTTAAATTCTTTTTCTCTTGTTCTTGTTTAATATTTTGGAAGCTTTCAGAATAATTTGAGCTAAAGGAGTTTTTCTGAAAATTTTCCCCCAAGGCATTGGAAATGTCCTTAGCCGTTGAACATATATTTCCGTTCGATTTGATATGGACATGTTTATTCGATTTGTTTTTGCCACTAATTTTTCGAATCATGTCCCACATTTTCTTAGTTGGTGTTCTTGTATTCAGTTTGGAGACGTATTGCTGCCAAGATGCTTTTTTGGCCGATTTTATCGTTTTGCGAGCTTTAGCTCGCATGTGTTTGGCATGGATAAGATTTTCTTTTGTTGGCTGTTTATTGAATTTTCGTAATGCAGATTTTCTTTTATTGATTGAAGTTTTAACTTCATCATTAAACCAAGGTCTGTTTCTTTTTGAAAAAGTCGAGGATTTAGGAATACATTTTTCAGCAATATCAATCAATTGATCAGTAAAATCTTGTATATCACTTGCAGTTTTAAAACGTTCAGGGTCGAGTTTTTCATTACATAATTGATTAAAATTTTCCCAATTTGCTTTACTCAAATTCCATCTGGGGTGACGATCCTCATGGGTCGATTCAATTTCTTCAATTACTATCGGAAAATGATCGCTCCCATGGAGATCGTCCACAACAGACCAATCAAAATCTAGATAAATATTTGGAGAGCAAATTGAAAGGTCTAAAGCAAAATAATTTCTTGTGGGAGAATGAAGATATGTTGGTTGTTTATCGTTAAATAAACATAAATCATTTTCAGCAATAAAATTTTCTATGATTTCTCCTTTGTCATTTGTATCCAAGCAACCCCATAATTTGCTGTGACTATTAAAGTCTCCTAATAATATATATGGACTAGGTAATTGATTAGTTAAATTTTCTAAATCTTGTTTAGTAAAATTAAAATGAGGTGGAAGGTAGACAGAACAAATCGTTATGGACTTGGATAAAGTGACGTTTACAGCAACAGCTTGTAAATTAGTGTTTACATCTATTTTCCTATGAGGAATGTCAGATTTTATCAGGATTGATGTACCTCCTGATGCCTTCTGATTATCCGTTGTGATATGATTGTACATACTGTAACCTTTGATATTAATATTATCTGTAGTTTTCAAAAAAGTTTCTTGGAGACAAATGACATTAGGAGAAAAAAGTGTAGATAAAATTAAAATTACGTTAAAATTGGCTTTCAGCCCTCGACAATTCCATTGAATTATTGACTTCTTATCCATGGTTGAATGGAGAGAAGATTAAAACAAGGAATTTAATCCTTTATCTTTTATTAGGCTTTGAGAACGTGGAGGGATCAACCTCCAACTTCATGTCCTCAAGGGTGCCGTACTGATTAGCCAGTTTTACTGGATCAGCCGACGCCCCTTTACTGTTTGGGTTTGATCCTTTATGCTTTTCTTTGCCGTTCTTTTCTTTTTGGTCTGATGTCCCTGATGTGGATCGGGAGTGAGATCTGTTAGAATGTTTGCTGTTAGGTTGTGAACTGGTCTGTGAAATTTGTCTAGATTCTGATCTTGAATGATGAGTAGATGTAGGTTTTGACGATGTAGGTTGTGACGATGTAGTAGGTTGTGACAATGTAGTAGGTTGCGACGATGTGATTTTGGGTTTAACAGAAGAGGTAATAACTTTAGAATGGGGTTTAATTTCAAAATCTTTTTCGTTGAATTGTGTAGATGTTTCTTTGGTTTCAGGTTTGCTGGCAAGGGACTGTACAACTTTTGCGAATGTGGTTTCTGGTTTATTTTCGTGAATTTTCTTTGCTTCTCAATATGTTACGTTTTGTGTTACTTTAATTTTCATAATTTCTTTTTCTGATTTCTAAACTTCACAGACATTTGACTTTGATACATGATTTTTGCCACAGTTCACACACTTTGGAGGATTCTTACAGTTAAGGGTGTGATTATCGGTTCCACCGCATTTTTCACAAACAGATCCATCAGGGACAGTGCAGTCGTTTTCGTGATGACCAAACCTCTGACAGTTGAAACAACGCAGAGGATTTGGTGCATAGACGTCAACCGGTATTATTCTGTAAAAGATCTTTAGTGATTTCGGTAAGGATGTTGAATTAAAAGTTAGTAGGAGAGTGTTTGTTTCTATTAGATTTCCGTCTTTTTTGATTTGGAAGCGTTTACAGGCCGTTACTCCTTGATCCTTAAGGTATTCGACAATGCTGGCTTCTGTTTCCTGTTTCAACATTCTGTCACGGATAATGCCTTTACATGAGTTCAATGTTTTATCTTCCGTGACAGAGACATTCATATTAAAGAATTTGTTAATTTTGAGTAGATTTTCAGTTTGCGTTTTATGATTCGTTTCAACTAAAAGGGTTCCATTTTTCATTTTTTTTTACGTTTTTGGTGTGCCTATTAAAGATTCAATTTGTTTTTCAATAACGAACGGTGAAAGAGTAGTAACGGCCTTTTCATCCTTACTCGAAATCACTAAAAACCGAGCAAAATTGTCATTGGCTTTGAAATTGAAAGTAGTCGGTTCCGGGTCGTCATTTGATAAATCCAAAAATGCTCTTTTCCTAGCGTTTGATCCCATGGTGATAATTTACGATTCGATAGCTATGCGCCCCACCCTCCTTGGAGCCCAACAAGGGGACGTTTAATGGAAATGGATCTCCTATTTCCAACGCCAAGGCTACATGGCTATTATACTCGATGACAGGACCAGAGTCCTTCCGCTCCACTTCTGTTTTATGACTCCCAACTATGCACCCAGATTTTTATGAAAAAAAATGAGGAACAGTTGAGACCGATCCCCACCCATATTCTCTCCCTCACAGAAGTTTCTGCGGAATTTCCCCAGTACAAGCCCACCAAAGATAGAGGAATAAGAAAAAATTACACCCGGTTTGTACCATAAAGATACGTGAAATAGAAAGAAGGAAGTAAAGAACAAGCTGTGCGATTCTAGAGCTTGGCACGACTGAGCCGATTGATTCAGGCCGGATCTAGCCCAAACCCCTCGTCTATCTGAAATATGGGCCAAAATGATGTGTTGGAAAGCTGGAGATCCCTGGGCTTTCCTCAATCATCAGGATCCCTTCTTCCAACGTACGAGACGCCACTCACGGCAAACAAGTGGCTCCCGTTTCAACAAGGAATTTCATCCCCATTCACTACAGAAGGAAAGTGACCTGTATATTTTATTCCCTACAGACAAGGGAGGCCGAAAACGTTTGCATAAATAAAAGCTTGGCTCTGAAGATCCTTTGCTAAATATGAGATCCACGATTATGGTAAGAAATTATTGAGGTGATAAGTTTCAGAGAGAACAAAGTATTTTATAAACTAATAAAGAATAAAGCTGTGTTAGATGATTACTCACACTTCAGAACTTAGTGATAAGTATCCGATTCTGTTAATTTTGGTGCAACATGACATACATTTGAGGTAACACGAAACAACAAGTTACTTATCTAATAACGTATACAAAATGCACTTTCATTGATGTGCAGAGTGATGGAGCATGAAAAAGTGACACATACACAGTACAAACATATACAGATGAGGTCTTCTTTGCGGTGCGCGACCCACCAGCAATGATGATACACGTACAAATGCAGCGTGGTAGTAACAGGAGATATGAAAGGTTTAAAAGGATAGATCTCGCGTAGTGAATTGTAAAAAAATTTGGTAAGATGCATTTGAATAAATTGAATAACCAAATAATACCGGTTGAACGGACGATTGTTCTGTATGTTGGAGGCGTTTACCCAACTGCCACAGAAGCTGAAGGCAGCCACCTATTTCGAGGCACCGGGTGGTCTCGGCAATGGGACTGTTTTCGGTGGGGTCTTACCACTCTGCCACACTCCCGAGGGCAGCCGCCATATTTCTACCCCCCGGGCAGGCGCGGGGCTAGAGCGTGTTCGGACACCGAAATTTTGTCACCGCTGCTGGGGATCGAACCTGGGACCTTTACCATCTGAGGCAAATGAACTAACCACTGAGCTAGGTGGTTGAATTTAGGAAGGCAGGGATAAGCCGCAGTTATCTTAATACCGGATTCAGAAAAAGTGAAATTTATTTTTTGTTGAAATCGTGGACGTTTTGTGTTATTTTCAAACAGTTTCATGCATGCTTGTGTAGACAGAAATAAAAAAAAATATCCAGCCTGTTAAAATGCCACTAAAACGTAAATGTTGAAAAGGAGCAACACATTGCACGACCCGCAGAGAAAGCGACCGACTGAAGTCGGTTGATTTTCTAAGAGTGCCCTAAAATCACCGTGTCATTCTGCCAGTCGGTCCGTCCGTAACCCGTTTGTGAAAATTGGTGATAGTGACTTAACCGCTTTGAATATTTAAACAATTTTTGGCATACTGATAGATATCAATGAGATCTAACCAACGAAATTGCGAAATATTACATTCCATTTAGTATAGCCTCGCCGAGGCGAAAAATGTGAAAATTTTCGAACTGCTTCTCCTCGGAAACCGTTGGGTCGATTAAAGTCAAATTTCATATGGGGCCTCTATGGGATGGGGGAAACCAAAATTTGCTCATGGGGTCCAGATCAAATGACCAAAATGGCCGCCAAGCCATATATGGTCTGTCTGTCTGTCCGTCCGTAACCCGTTTGTGACAATTGGTGATAGTGACTTTACCGCTTGGAATATTTAAACAATTTTTGGCATACTGATAGATATCAATGAGATCTAACCAATGAACTTGCGAAATATTACATTCCATTCTGTACAGCCTCGCAGAGGCGAAAAATGTGAAATTTTCGAACTGCTTCTCCTCGGAAACCGTTGGGCCGATTGAAGTCAAATTTCATATGGAGCCTCTATGGGATGGGGGAAACCAAAATTTGCTCATGGGGTCTAGGTCACATGACCAAGATGGCCGCCAAGCCATATATGTTAAAAAACCTTCAAAAATTGTCTTCTCCAGAACCACTGAGCAGATTTCCACGAAACTTGATAAATAGAATCTTGGACGTAGGCCTATCATAAATTGCT
This sequence comes from Lucinisca nassula, assembly GCA_963580285.1. Classification (NCBI taxonomy): domain Eukaryota; kingdom Metazoa; phylum Mollusca; class Bivalvia; order Lucinida; family Lucinidae; genus Lucinisca; species Lucinisca nassula. Next base: position 30,435,871 of record OY757020.1, read on the forward strand.
AAAATGGTGACCCTGGGTTGACCTTGACCTTCTTTGTGCCTAGGTCAAACTTTGACACATATGCTTTTGTATTGGAAAAGTGAGAATGCATTTATCCTGCAAACGATTCAGAATACAGTACTAAAGTATAAGATATATTTTTGCTCCTTACGATAAGGCGCATTTATTGGGGGAACCGTTTTAGGTCCAGGTCACATGACCAAAATGGCCGCCATACCCATATATGGTAACACTCATAAAGCTACCGCTTTGCCTGGGCAGGCTTAAGCGGTTTACCAGCACTCGTGTGCAGGTCGGTTTAAGCTCTGCGTGGAAGCATCATGCAGCCCATCTATTTCTTCAAGCCCCGATGGGCGGGGCCTTTCAGATAAGAACTGAATAATAGAATGTATGATGGGATTGAGGCTGAAACAAGGAATTCTCAAGCAAGTTTTCAATTCAGTTAAGTATCATGTGGGGTTTTTCGAGCATGAGACTTTAATTCACTGAAAACTAGCCCGAAGTCACAACCACAATATTTATTATTTTTCTCACCCAAAAAATTTACTTGTTTGAATTGATGTTTAAAGTGCCAATCAACAGGTCATTTTGGAGACGTTGTTTCCATTTTGTGGGACTTTTACCCGACATTGAGATGAATTGACATCTCAAGCCCTGCCGCCCAACGAAACCAAACGGGTTTATAAGCATGAACGCATGACTCGCATCGCTTTGCCTGGGCAGGCATATATTCTCTGAGCGGTTTACCAGAACGCGCGTGCGGTCGGTTTCAGCTCTGCTTGGAAGTATCACGCAGCCTATTTCTTTAAGCCCCGATGGGCGGGGTCGAAAACTTAAAAAAAAGCGTTGTGAATGGATAAACTATTTGCAAAGACTACACAAATATACAGAAATTAATAAGCGATAAAGCACATTCACAATAGTAACACAACAAAAAAGTTAGTTATTTAATATTCATACCTCCTGGAGAAAATCGTCATCATTTTTCCAGTGACCAGCCAAAGTTTGTGTCTAAAGCATCCATATATATGTAAAGTGCTACACATGAAATAAAAAAACCGTGCATGTACATTTCATGACCTGCCATTCTTGACACTTGACAGCAGTTTGATGACAAATTGAATGTCCATTTCATTAAAAGTTGATAAGGACATGTCATTTTGACTGTTAAAAATGTACATTTAAGGAGAAAATGAGAGGGTGCTCCCCTAATCGCATGGATAACAAAACATGCTACAGAAGACGGTTTTGAAAAAGTATTTACCGCCAGCTCAATGTAGGTGTTTTGCAATGGTTGACATTTTGAGATAGCTAATAAACCCTAGAGTGAGACAGCAACATGAGGCAAAGAAAACAAACACTTAGGAAATGAAATGTATTGTTCAGCTGTTCATGATAGTTCGAACGCTGTGGGTTGCCTGCAAAGTAAATAAACCCCGAAGGGGTTCATGTAAACTTTGCGAGCGACTCGCTGTCGTTCATGAAAAGCAGAAAAATTAAGTTTATTTTTTATATAATTGCATTCTTTGCCCCTCATCACAGGGCGAAAAAAATGCTTATAGGGCAAACTTTTTAAACTGAAAAACATTTACACGCCATTTTTTTTTCTACAAAGAGAGGAACAGCATTGACCTCACCAACGCGCTTAGAGAACCATGGTTTAGAATGACGTCACTTGACGTCACTGAAAATCATGTGACTCGATGCGTTCATGGAAGTTTTCTATGTGTTTACATTACATTTTTTTTTGTTTTATTTATGCGCCGGATAAAATACATACCCTATCAGTTGAGCATGAAAAAAAGTTTTATAATCCTTGGGCCAGATTGGTGCAGTTTAGATCTGTACACCGTTCTTTCTACCTCTGGAACAGTACACAATATTTCCATGCCCCTCTACTTAATCTTAAGACCTCCACAAATGTCTTCCAAATATCTGAGAGAGAGAGAGAGAGAGAGAGAGAGAGAGAGAGAGAGAGAGAGAGAGAGAGAGAGAGAGAGAGAGAGAGAGAGAGAGAACACAGTAAACATTAGACAAAATACATGTTGAAACGCTTTTTCCTAACAATGCGGAGCACTCTAGCAATCTCCTCGATGACGTGGGTTGTGCCCGTCCCAGCCTGGACATATACAAGACAGTTGTGCCTTGTTTTTATCAGATCTAAGGCCGTCTTCTGCTTTTCAGTAACCATTTTTATGTCCTTTTCTGCGCATAAGTCAAAAAATTAAAAGTTACAGCGGCTGAATTGGAAGTTGACCGCAAAGCGATGCAATACAATATCCCCAGAGCACAGCCTATTATACACTATTTCTATATAAAGAAACACCATACAGTTATCTTATCTGCGTATACGTGTATACGTAGTCCTAGCAGAATATGTTATGCCCCGGTCACACCTTTACGTTTCTGCGACGTTTCACCACGTTTCTGACAAAAACCCAAAACGTGGCCAAACGTCGCAACCTGTTGCGTTTTTTATGCAAATTAGATGTCTTGTTGTGTACATGGAGTATGAGCTACGTTTCTACTGCGAAGCTGCGGCGTAAGACCCACGTATCGCGGCGTTTGCGTGACGTAAGTGCTGCGTATATCGCGTTGCTGTTACGTAGGAGCTGCGTTTCATTCTGACCTGCGACGTTGCTGTTGCGTAACAGCGGCGTTTTAAAAGGTATGTGGTAATAGTATTGTTGTCATTCATTCAAGTGACATCGAAGTATCAACATGACAAGGAAGAGAAAGGCAACTTGCAAGACTGGGGCAAAGAGAAGCTCGATGCCTAATCTCAGCCCTGCGGTTAAAATTCAGACTGATCAGGGATCAGAGCGGGACAGAAATCCGTGTTGTATATATATAATTTATATATGAGACCACTTGATCGAGATTAAAATGTATTATGCGATGCCACTTGACCTCATTTGAAACTCAACAAAAGCCACAATCGTCGCTATTACGCCGCAGGTAAACTTGAAACGCCACAACTATTTTTACTACGTCGTACATACGCAGCAATAACGTCGCACATACGACAGCTACGTAGTACTTACGCCATGCTTACGTTATGATACGCCGTGGAAACGGCGTATTTAAAATTAAAACGTAACAGATACGCCGTAGATACGAAAGGAACGTCGCTGTTACGCAGCGACAACGTGTCGTACGCCACACTTACGTGGTAAGTCTCGAGTGGCGTATGTGCGGCGTAAGAGGCGTTTGTGCTACGCTGCTGCTGCGTTCCTTTCGTTTGCACTGCGTTTCTGCTACGTATGTACGACGTTTCGAACCTGCCACGTATGTGCGACGTAAAGAAGTTGCATGCAACTTCTTTACGTGGCAGCCTCGCGTAAGAGGCGTTCCTGCTACGTATCTCGGCGTAAGAGCTACGTTCCTGCGGCGTACCTTTCGTTTCGCCACGTATTGAGAAACGTAGCGCTTACGCGGGTCGAAACGTAAAGGTGTGACCGGGGTATTACATTGAAAAAAAATCAAAGGAGAAATCAAGGCTATCACATACATTTTAACAGTAACCCTAGCTACTCCACTGCCGGACGCAGTTTGCAAAGTTCCGGATTATATCTGCACGTCCCGCTTTTTAAACAGCACGTCCCGCTTTTTAAACACGACGATGATTGCAAGCGCCCTGGTTTCTGTCCAGATCTTTGACAGAACACAGCGGAAAGCGAACAAAAGTAGGAAAATCAAAATTTAGAGCTGCGAATACATCTTTTTGGATTCAAATTGCCCAAGAGAGCTAAAGTTAAATGATAGACAAAGGGTGAAAGCGAAAAAAGGTTCCCTCCGTAACACTAGTTCGCATGTGATTGATGAAAACCTGAACATTTTTGGCACACGGTTATGCCGAATTTTGAGTTGCTGAGGTAATCCATAAGAGAAAAGCATGTTTCCTGCAAGTGGCAGACAGAGTCGGATTATTGTTGCAAAGTGGACATATTTAACTTGAATAATTCATAATAAGCAGGTGACAAACTGCATTTGCGAAAAAAGATACACTGGGTAAAATGAGGTAACCCTCGAAAAATCATGCCGAAGTTTCCCCCCTTGTCTCTAATATAGTACCAAAAAAAAAAAAAAAAAAAAAAATATTATTTATTATGTTTTTTTTTTTTTCATTTTTTTTATGATTCAAGTCCCTATGATCAAAATGTATTTGGTTAGAGGAAAGCCGTCAGTTTAGTTTCTACGGTTCAACCAACGATGATAGGTTGGTTCGAACCATGGTTGACTGGTTTCCAGTTTTTCCTATACTAGAACTAGTCATTTCTTTCGTAGGCATTGATTGGTTGGTATAATGACGCAGGGGGAATGTACAATAAAAGTAACAGCAACCAAACGAGACTAAACTCCATTACGAAAACACACCCGTACGACATAATGCAATTTTTCACATCTCCGAAATGGATACTTTCCTTATGAAAATCCGAAATATGTTTCTAATTTATACTCAGAACATAGGTTTTGGGTGCTCATTAGAACCGCCTCATTGAGGCGGTTCTAACGAGTACCCACAACCTATGTCTTGGAGCAAAAATAAGGAAAATATTGTTTACCATCGTAAACCCCAGTTTTCTATATATAAAGTGGGGTTTAGGGGATGGGTCTTTATTTCACGGACTTGTTCACGCGATGCAAATGACAACACCTGAATAGCTCCGTCTAGTCAATCTTATCTGCGACTACAAATTGGCCCCCGCCCATCGGTACTTGAAGAAATAGATGGGCTGCATGATGCTTCCACGCAGAGCTGAAACCCACCCGCACACAAATACTGGTAAACCGCTTAGAGGATCTAAGCCTGCCCAGGCAAAGCGGTGCGAGTCGGTCCGTCCATGCTTATAAACCCAATTACTTTCATTGGGCGGCAGGGCTTGAGATGTCATTTCACCTCAGTGTCGGGTAAAAGTCCATCAAAATTGGAAGCAACGTCTCCAAAATGACCTTTACAGTGTTGACGGAGACGTTAAACCTCAAATCAAACAAACAAACAAATCTTCGACTACAATATCATACTAGCGAGCAAGATACAAAGTAGAAGTGAAACAAAGATCAGGAATCGATACAATTAACTTACTCCACCCACCAAAGACACCAAAGGGAAAGAAACACTAACACCAAGCGACCAGACCATAATGGAAACCTTAACAAAGGAAGGCCATAAGGACAGTTACTTTCCCACAAAATGGCCATATGGCCATCAAAAATAAAAAGACACAATTGTGATACACACAGTAAGTAACAAACAACAACATAAATACATCGCCACAGAAGAACCGTCCTGCTCAGAGACATAGACCACCAAAAGTAGTGGCCTTTTAACCCTTGTCCTGCTGAATATTTAAATATGTCACACCCACTACTGATTATCAGCCAATCAGATTACTTGATGCAAATTATTGCAACAAATTCATAAAATGGATGGCAAACAATGAAGATCCTGATCAGATGGCTTCTTCAGAAGCCATCTGATCTGGATCTACATTGTTTCAAAGATAAGGCATATCCGGGCTCAGCAGGACAAGGGTTAATTGTAGAACCTAGAGGTATTGTTTTGCAGGTTAGAATTGAGGTTTATCGTCCCTGCCAGTACTATGCAGGACATTTTGGAGACTTTGCTTCCAATTTTGTGGGAAGGGAAATTTACCCAACATTGGGATGAAATGACAACTCAAGCCCTATCGACAAAACAAACAAAAACTGTTTATACATGTACATGTATGTAGGGACGGTCCGACTCGCACCACTTGCCCTTGGCAGCCTTAGACTCTCTGCTGTCGATTTGAGCTCTGCGTGGACGTAGCATGCAGCCCAATCTATTTCTCCAAGCCCCAATGAGCGGAGGCCTACCTCAAGGTATTGTAGCATATGATTTTTACTTTTTTGTTTCTGGTTATTTTTCTCATTTCTGCTCAAAACATAGGTTGTAGGTGCCATTTGGCCATTATGTAGGACAGTAGCACTGTGTTTTTGGCTTTTCCGCTAGTGATATTTCTATTATTGAGCAGTTCTTACATGTTGGTGCTTCTTTCCTTGCGGTGTCTAGGATGGGAGGTGTGGGGTATTTGTATCGATTCCTGATCATTGCCTTCACTTCTGTTTGGAATACACTATTTGACATGAGCCAACGGTGCAATCCAGCTTGAAAAGAAATGTTTTGTGTACTCATTAGAATCGCCTCTGTGAGGCGATTCTAATGAGTAAACATAATGTATCTTCTCTGTAAAAAAATAAAGATATTGTCCCCATGATGTGTCCTGGTCTGACGCTATAATAAGTTCTCCCTGGCTCAGACTTCCCCCATCTCGAATAAAAGTGCATGGTACCAAAGGTGTTCGAACCGTTATTATACAAACACATTGTAAAATTTACCTCCGTAAAAACGAAAATTGTAAGGTGAAAAAATGTGATATTTTTCTTATTTCTGCTCAATACACGCCTACGGAACGATAGAATGCGTAACCATTGGTTAAGAACGTGAAGCAATTAGAGCGACATCCGGTTAGGAATTAGATCGCTAAAAAAGGTAAAGAAACTGTGCAGTATCTGTGTTTCATAAGTTATATATTTTTTACGAGGAAGTTATTTAAAAAACGGGGAATTACATTCAGGAGCCCATTGATATCGGCATCTTTGGAGTAAATACCAAATCCCGTACTTCACACATTTTGGCTAAATTTAGTTTCTCCTGCTGAAGGTGAACTCAAGCCTTAGAAAACGAGTGGTTTTTCGAGGTGTTTGTTGCCTTTTATTTATTACTGCGCTTTGCTACAAGTTCAGCGTATTAACATGCACACACAATAAACATATATGGTTAAATGTGTTGTGGATATTTTGCTTGTCAATGCAGCACTAGCGAGAAATCACCACGGAAAAGGTCGAAAATGGTTGGTTACGCATTAGATCTATAGAAATGATAACAAAACTTGCATCTATAAAGCGGACCTGTTTTCATCTCCACGGCCCCAGAATCACCCGCACCTTGTTCTACGGAACCATTTTTAGCCAACCTGATAAGCAGTGCGCTATTGATTCGATAATGACATAGTATTTTATGGAAACATTTTCAGTCTCCAGAATCATAGTACCGAATGATTTTCACTGACTTTTACGCTGTGTTTGTTTTATCAATGGTCCGGTAATTGCCTGAAATGAAATTAAACAGGTTGTGGAGTTTTAATTTCTGCGAAGAACTCCTCATCTGCCAAAATTTGCTGGTTAAGCATTAGATCGTATGGTTAAGCATTCGATAGCCAGAGAGGAGAAAATCTCGCCAGTTGCTGCCTAAGTAAATGCCAGCAGCTTACTACAATAAAAGGTGGTCTACATATGATTTCTAAATTATGTTAAAATCACCAGAGAAAGAAAGCCGTGATGAAAAATACTTTTCTGGACAAGACCATTAAATGTCTGGGTATCATGCTTATCTGACCGAATGACGCACAGATTCATAAATAAGAGGTCATTACTTGCTTTTGTAGAAAACAAAATGGCCAGCTTACGCTTTTTAATGGCGATTAAATCTATATCGTGTTTCTATGGTCAAGCATTAGAGAGCCAGGTTGAGCATAAGACACCCATGATTATAATCTTGGTGCTTATAAAAAATAGAAGTAAAGCAATGATCAGGAATCAATACCAGCTGGCTATCCAAAATGCGATACATACAATCAGTGACAAACAATAACATAAATAAACCGCCAAAGAAGAACCGCCTTGTAACAGTCAGTGAAAAGAATTCCACTGGGAATTGTTTGTCAATCGACCCAAAGGTGCTCAGAAGAAAAGCTGTTCTATGCTTAAGTGCACGTGAATATCACTGACTTGTCGGGAAAACTATTAGAATGAAAATAGTCGCAGTGAGGTCAGACTGTTGTGAAAAACTAAAGATGGTTATCTTGGAAACATAGGATGGGCTTGGCAAAGAGTGTAGACCCTGATCAGACGCTGCAGAATACGGCGTCTGGTGAAGATGTACACTATTTGATTGGGCACTGGAATTTAAGAGATTAATGAAACAGTTTAAGACTATTTCTCCTACCTACACTCGGAGGCAATAGACCCACCAGTCCTTTGTTGTTGTTTTTTTAAATCACATTATATTTTGTGCAGAAATGAGAAAAATATCACAATTTTTCATCTTAAAATTTTCGTTTTTTTGGCGATCAAGGTTACATTGTATTTGTATAGGCGTGTTTTCGTAATGATTATTCAAAGAAACAAAATGATGTGGAGAAAACAAATGTCTACAACCTTTTTAGTACTAAATACAATATTATCAATAGTCGGTCGATAGTGAACAAAAAACTGGACTTTTGGCTTAATGAAAACTGCCTAATCACTGCCTAGATACATCCGTGAGAAAATATTGCTCCATATTCAAAACGGTTTCAAAAGTTCCTCATATCTAAGCATGATACTGCAGATGGAAGAAAATATTATAACTTGTATGTTCTATCAATTTATTATATCTATATTTTTTCCTCATATCTAAAAATGACACTGCCGATGAAACAAAATGTTATAGCGTGTATGTTTTATTAAGAAGGTAGATTAGATCATGGAAGATTAGCTGAGGGCCTCGTGGAAGATTAGCTATTACATGTATTTTTGTATGTGCTAAATGTTGCTACCCTCACTAAATAAAGTCCTTACGTACTTACTGACTGACTTACTTACTTACTTCTCTCAATTTATTTAATGAACGCACCTGTTCTCCTGTTTACTCAAAATTTTACAAATGGATTCTAGTTCGTCTTGATTAACATGATTAAGAATACATGGTGTGTCATTCTTGCGCTGTTTGTATTAATAAGAAGTTGGTTTTAGACAATATCTTTATCTTATCGTTTTGACAGTTAGCATAGAACTCACGGGATCTCCGATCTGGGTTATCGATCATGATACAGACATATATTTTGGGGGCATGCGCAGTCCCAGGAGTAGGATATTCCGGCTACCTATTTGCTTTGCAGAGGCGAGCTAAAACAAATACGCCTTTCTTTTGCGTTACTATGCCTTTTTCGCATTACTACGCCTTTTGTTTCGCGTGAAAACGCCTTTGATTCGCATCACTGCGCCTTTCTTTTGCGTTACTACGTCTTTCTTTTGCATTAGTATGCACTTTTTCGCGTTACTACGCCTTGTTTTTGCGTTACTACGCCTTTTTTTTGCGTAGGTCCGCCTTCTGATTGGCGTTACTGCGTCTTTTGTTTTGCGTTTCTACGCCTTTGTTGCGTCATTACGTCTTTTGTGTCGCGTTACTACGCCTTTACGGTATTTTATTTTCTCCTACATAAGCCAAATGGGCTTTCGTATCTGCAGTGTTAACGATCTTACCCTTAGCCTTTCACGCCTGAGTTTCTTAAACGGGTTCTCTCCATTTTTTTTTATTTTGGGCAATTCTTGTTAATAGGGGATTTAGTCAAATTCATTTACAGGATGGCGAACAGCTTTGATTCTCGGATGAGACGGTTCATTAATGGCCGTCCCATCCGGATATTTAATCGCCATTACAAAGCGTACGCTGGCCATTTTGTTTTCTACAAAAGCAAGTAATGACCTCTTATTTATGAATCGGCGCGTCATTCGGTCAGATAAGCATGATACCCAGACATTTAATGGTCTTGTCCAGAAAAGTATTTTTCATCACAGCTTTCTTTCTCTGGTGATTTTAAAACAATTCAGAAATCATATGTAGACCACCTTTTATTGTAGTAAGCTGCTGGCATTTACTTAGGCAGCAACTGGTTTGATTTTCTCCTCTGGTTATCGAATGCTCAACCAGACGATCTAATGCTTAACCAGCAAATTTTGGCAGAGGAGGAGTTCTTCGCAGAAATTAAAACTCCAAACATGTTTTATTTCATTTCAGTCAATTACCGGACCATTGATAAAACAAACACAGCGTAAAAGTCCGTGAAAATCATTCGGTACTATGATTCTGGAGACTGAAAATGTTTCCATAAAATACTATGTCATTATCGAATCAATAGCGCACTGCTTATCAGGTTGGCTAAAAATGGTTCCGTAGAACAAGGTGGGGGTGATTCTGGGGCCGTGGAGATGAAAACAGATCCGCTTTATAGTTGCAAGTTCTGTTATCATTTCTATAGATCTAATGCGTAACCAACCATGTTCGACCTTTTCCGTGGTGATTTCTCGCTAGTGCTGCATTGACAAGCAAACTATCCACAACACATTTAACCATATATGTTTATTGTGTGTGCATGTTAATACGCTGAACTTGTAGCAAAGCGCAGTAATAAATAAAAGACAACAAACACCTCGAAAACCACTCGTTTTCTAAGGCTTGAGTTCACCTTCAGCAGGAGAAACTAAATTTAGCCAAAATGTGTGAAGTACGGGATTTGGTATTTACTCCAAAGATGCCGATATCAATGGGCTCCTGAATGTAATTCCCCGTTTTTTAAATATCTTCCTCGTAAAAATTATATAACTTATGAAACACAGAAACTGCACAGTTTCTTTACCTTTTTTAGCGATCTAATTCCTAACCGGATGTCGCTCTAATTGCTTCACGTTCTTAACCAATGGTTACGCATTCTATCGTTCCGTAGGCGTGTCAATATATAGATTATGGGTACACATTAGAACCCTCTCCTAGAGGCGGTTCTAATGAGTACCCACAATCTATACATCACGAAAACATGCCTTTAAAATTTTCTACCCCTTAAACCCCACATTTATATAGTAAAACTGGGTTTTCAGGGGTAAACATTATTTTACTTATTTCTGTTCAAAGGGGCTTGAAGAAATATATTGGCTGCATGACGCTTCCACGCAGAGCTGAATCCGGTCCGGTAACTAGTACTGGTAAACCGCTTACAGGATCTAAGCCTGCCCAGGCAAAGCGGTGCGAGGCGGATCGTCCATGCTAATAAACCCTATTGGTTTCATTGGGCGACAGGGCTTGAGATGTCATTTCATCTCAATGTCGGGTAAAAGTCCCACAAATTTGGAAGCAACGTCTCCAAAATGACCTTTACAGTGTTGACGGGGACGTTAAACCTCAAATCAAACAAACAAACCCATTGTAAATTTGACCTCCGTAAAAACGAAAACTGTAAGGTGAAAAAAAGGTGATATTTTTTCTTATTTCTGCTCAATATATAGATTATGGGTATACATTAAAACCCTCTCTTAGAGGCGGTTCTAATGAGTACCCACAATCTATACATCATGAAAACATGCCTATTTAATTTTCACCCCTTCAAACCCCACATTTATATAGTAAAACTGGGTTTTCAGGGGTAAACATTATTTTACTTATTTCTGTTCAAAAACATTGAATGTGGGTACTCGCCGAGGTGGTTCTAAAGAGATCCCACAATCTATGTTTTGACTAGCAATATGAACAAGAGGTCCATGATGGACCTAATTCGCTCACCTGAGTCAAGTTGTAATAAGCTTTTGATGATGTTTTTATTTTTGTCTATATGCTATTTGTTCAATGTAGCAGAACCATTTAAGAACTTAGGTGAAGATTTTGTAAAATTGTTCTTAAATTCAGTCACTGTGTTCAAAAGATGTGGATTCTCGGCATCAAAAACGCCTCAAGTGTGGAGAAGCATGGGACTGAACCCATGAAACGTGGTTTATTAGGCAAGTTGTTTAACCATTGCACCATAGAAGCTTCTTACACTAATTTTCTGATAACATTAAATTGTGTTAGTTTGCACTTGAGTTTTTGTATTTGAATATAAACGACGTTAAGTTTTGTTTTTGGAAATAATGACATTAGATTTTCGAGCATAAACACTTAAGTTCGTTATGAAGTCAGTTTTATTATGGGAAACAATAGCATATTTCAAAGCACTGGTGGGCCAATTGTGTCGGAATGTAGGCAAGGAAAATAATCCTGAATTGCGGTATAGACCGTTTACATTTCGTTTATTACTTGTCCATTTCTGTACTGTAAGAAAATGTGTAAATTCCGATTGGACGCCACATTCTGCAGCATCTGACCCAAAACTTCCTGTACTGTAAGTAACAAAGTAGACTTTGATCAGACAGAGGCCATATTCTGTGGCATCTGTTCTAGGTCTACACTGTTTTGTCAACCTCAACCCTTAATATGGAAAATGGCAGAACCTTTTACAAACAATGTAAGCCCAGATCAGACGTCAAGTTCTGCAGCATCTGATCTGGCCTTCACTGTTTGCCAATCCCGGGTTGCCAGTATCCCATTCTAAGTTTTCGGCACAAACTGGGTTAAAATGGTGTAATTTATTCCTATAAATTCACAAACTGAATGTAAGTGTAAATCTTGATCAGGTGGCTTCTTTAGAAGCCAAGAAGCCATCTGATCAGAATCTACATTGTTTGAAAGAGAAGGCATATCCAAGTTCAGCAGGGCAAGGGTTAATTTTTTTGTTTGTGTTGAGCTTTACATCCATGTCAACACTTTTTAGACATGCCAATACTATATGCCAGCTTGATTCTTTTCTGTGCCTTGGCTCAGAATTCATTTATTAATATTGTAATTAAATATCTGTAAGTGTATCTTGCATCACTGTTGTGTCCAACTGATATTGGCTCACAGTTTGACAAGGCCTACTGTCCTTGCTGCAAGTATGGGTAGAGGGGGGAATGTTATTACTTCTGTTTCTATATACACTTCCTTCCATTCATTTGCCTCTTCTCCTCTGTCCCTCACTTATATATCCTCTACTATCTCTCCTACCTCTTTTCTCCGTTTCTCTGAAAGGACACAAAATGACCCACAAGGGTTGATGTGTCATTCAACCCAAAACAATCAATCAGTCAAATTTTTAGTTCATAGAGCTGTAGATATGGTGGGTATTTAGTGGTACATTAGCTAAAGTCTCCCTTATTTTTTTTGATAAAAATGTATGGTGTGTATATATTCATTTAGAGCAAGGTGGTTCTAATAAATACCCACAACATATGTTTTATTGATAAGGAAAATTATCCTTTAACTATCAACATATACCCACCTTATCTACATCACTCCATCCAAACTAAACAGTTTTTGGTGCTGATTCTGTATACTGCAGCGCAGATCCTTAAGACACCTTTATTGTTTTCAAAAGCCTAGTAGTTATCTAGGCCATGTTTGCAGCTCTGTTTATAACTAGGTAAGCACCTGGGTCCTAACCTCTAAGTGACTTCTATTATACAATGAGAGCCAGAGTCACTGCACAATTTAATATGTATACCTTCTGGCATAACAATATTAGTCACTTCACAGTTCGTTTTGAGTCCTACTGATTAATACCATATTATGCAAGCAGTGACAGAGCTATGTATAATAGTCTATCTTCAACTGCCTGTTGATATTTTGCCAGGTCTAAAACCTTGTTGTTTTTATATAAATGTACAATTTCAAAGAGTGATTAAGATGTTTCTGTTTAACCCTTCAGAATTATCTTCTGCTTTGTGTTGGCTGGTTACTTTAAAGTCATTATTGCAAACAGTGTGGATCCAGATCAGACTGGTCCACTTATGCCATTTTTTGTTTAAATTGAGATTTAACGTCCCAGTCAACACTATTTAGATCATTTTGAAGATGTATCCAATTTTGTGGGAATTTTACCCAACACTGAGAAGACATCTCAAGCTCTACCACCCAATGAAACCAATATAGTTCATGTGCATAGAAGGTCCAAATTGCACCACCTGGCCTGGGCAGGCTAGACCTAATACCCCGGTTACACCTTTACGTTTCGACCCGCGTAAGCGCTACGTTTCTCAATACGTGGCGAAACGAAAGGTACGCCGCAGGAACGTAGCTCTTACGCCGAGATACGTAGCAGGAACGCCTCTTACGCGAGGCGGCCACGTAAAGAAGTTGCATGCAACTTCTTTACGTCGCACATACGTGGCAGGTTCGAAACGTCGTACATACGTAGCAGAAACGCAGTGCAATTGAAAGGAACGCAGCAGCAGCGTAGCACAAACGTCTCTTACGCCGCACATACGCCACTCAAGACTTACCACGTAAGTGTGGCGTACGACACGTTGTCGCTGCGTAACAGCGACGTTCCTTTCGTATCTACGGCGTATCTGTTACGTTTTAATTTTAAATACGCCGTTTCCATGGCGTATCATAACGTAAGCATGGCATAAGTACTACGTAGCTGTCGTATGTGCGACGTTATTGCTGCGTATGTACGACGTAGTAAAAATAGCTGTGGCGTTTCAAGTTTACCTGCGGCGTAATAGCGACGATTGTGGCTTTTGTTGAGCTTCAAATGAGGTCAAGTGGCATCGCATAATACATTTTAATCTCGATCAAGTGGTCTCATATATGAATTATATATATACAACAGCAAGCATTCGGGTCCTTCGCATTCATGTCAAAGCTATCATGGATTATTATTCTGAAGAACAGATTGTTGTTGTTGGTTTACTATGGACCTTAATCGAGACTGAAAAGAAACGGCAAGTGGGCAGGAGGCTGCAAGCGATTAGAGTTGGCCAAGGGATTGTGAGAAGGAGGCGACCACATACGTTTTAAAACGTCGCTGTTACGCAACAGCAACGTCGCAGGTCAGAATGAAACGCAGCTCCTACGTAACAGCAACGCGATATACGCAGCACTTACGTCATGCAAACGCCGCGATACGTGGGTCATACTCCGCAGCTTCGCAGTAGAAACGCAGCTCATACTCCGTGTACACAACAAGACATCTAATTTGCATAAAAAACGCAGCAGGTTGCGACGTTTGGCCACGTTTTGGGTTTTTGTCAGAAACGTGGTGAAACGTAGCAGAAACGTAAAGGTGTGACCGGGCTATAAAATAATAATATCCAACAGCCATTGTGTTCAGCAAGGGAAACCATTTTAGCAGCTTTGGTAAAAGGTCACCCAAGGAACATTTCAGTAAAATTATTTCGAAATCTAGCCACTGGCCTAGGAGAATCTGTCATCTAAAGGTCTTTTCTATTTTAAACTCTGGTGGCCATATTGTTCATTGAAATAAAACCATTTTCGCAAGTTTGGATGAGGGTCACCCTAGGAACATTTCTGCAAAAGTATGGCATCCATTTTGTTCAGCAAAGCAGAACCGTTTTACCAATTCTGGTAGAGGGTCAGCCAAGGACTGTCTCTGTGAAATTATTTCGAAATCAGGCCATTGGCCTAGGAGGAGATGTCGTTTAAAGATTGTTTTCTATTTTTAGCTCTGGTGGCCATTTTGTTCAGCGAAGTAGAACCATTTTAGCAATTTTGGTAGAGGGTCACCCGAGGAACATTTCTGTAAAATGATTTTGAAATCGGGCCATTGGCTTAGGAGCAGATATCATTTAAAGTCTCTTCTATTTTTATATCTGGTGGACATTTTGTTCAGCAGAGCAAAAACATGTTAGCAATTTTGGTAGAGGGTCACCCAAGGAACATTTCTGTGAAATTATTTTGAAATCGGGACATTGGCCTAGCAGGAGATGGCGTTTAAAAGTTTTTTTCCTATTTTTAGCTCTGGCGGCCATTTTGTTCAGCAAAACGAAACGGTTTTAGCAATTTTGGTAGAAGGTCAGACAAGGACCCTCTGTTTGAAATTATTTTGAAATCGGGCCATTGGCCTAGGAGCTGATGTGATTTAAAGGTTTTTCTATTTTTAGCTCTGGCGGCCATTTTGTTCAGCCATGCAGAACCATTTTAACAATTTTAGTAGAGGGTCACCCGAGGAACATTTCTGTGAAATGATTTTGAAATCCGGCCATTGGCTGAGGAGATATCGTTTTAAGGTTTTTCTATTTTTAGATGTGGCGGCCATTTTGTTCAGCAGAGCGGAACCATTTAAGCAATTTTGGTAGAGGGTCACCCGAGGAACATTTCTGTGATATTATTTTGAAATCGGGACATTGACCTAGGAGGAGATATCGTTTAAAGGTTTTTCAATTTTTAGCTCTGGCGGCTATTTTGTTCAGCGGAGCAGAACCATTTTAGCAATTTTGGTAGAGGGTCACCTTGGAACATTTCTGTGAAATGATTTTGAAATCCGGCCATTTGCCTTGGAGGAGATGTCATTTAAAGAAATTGTTGACGGACGGACGGACGGACGACGGACACAAAGCGATCACAATAGCTCACCTTGAGCACTTCGTGCTCAGGTGAGCTAAAAATATCAGAACTTTTTATCTAAAAATCTTCATTTTTTAGGTGGTAAAATTTTCAATATATTTGAATAGGCGTGTTTTCGTAATATTTTAGAGCAGAAATAAGAAAAATAAGGTTTATCACTGTCAACCCCAGCTTTACTATATAAAAGTGGGGTTCACGGGGGGGGGGGGGGGGGGGGGGGGTGGGGGGGGAGGGGGCAAAATTGCATAGGCGTGTTTTCGTGATGTAACGGTTATCCTTTGGAAGCCAAGACTACACACTGAACTGAAAACAATTAAATCTTCAATGTTTTTTTTTTGTTTTTTTTTTTTTTTTCGGATCAGACTAGCTAGTTTAGGCCTAATCAGTGACGCTCAAATATTTTCAAAATTCGATAATGCTATGTTCCCACTATCACGATTCGCGCCACGATTGCAATCGTGTTCTTAATCGTGGATTAATCGTGGTGATCCTATCAGATCTTATCAGATCTTCAGGTCAGTCGTGGCAATCGTGTTAATCGTAGAAAATTTTTGAACGGTTCAAAATTTTTCCACGATCAACACGATCGATTGTCAAATCGGGATCATCGTATCACATCGTGTTGCATCGTAACAAAGCGCGACGGATCGCATCTAATCATGCTTCCAAATCGCGGTGATCGGGGCCAATCTTGGACAAAACAAATCCCGCGTTCTGTTGAGATGTGTTGCGATCTCACAAGATCTGTCACGATTTGTTACGCTCTGTCGGGTGCGATTGCTCAAGACCTGTCACGAATGACTCGTGATCAAATACGAGATGATACGAGTAAATGCGATTAGATACGAGTAGGCTACGTTTTTATCCGAACGTTCACGATCTATTACGAGTTCTCAAGATTTAATGCGACTCATTCAGCGATCTGCTCATGAGTGTGTGAGTGAGTGTATATCAGGTTTACGTCCCACCAATAACTAAGGTCATACGGAGACGGAACCTCGGTTTATAGACTCATCCGAAAGTCTGGAGAAGCCCGTGAACGATCCTGCAATCCCTGGTTTATACAGGCCTTTGCTAGTATTTTTAAAGCCTTTGAAAGATGCCACCCAAGGGTAATGGAAGCTAAGAATGGAAAAGGCAAGCCTGAACCATTCCAGCCAGAGAAATTGCCACATTGTCATCATCCGCAACTCCTACCATCATCAATGGCTAAGGCTCAGTGTTTATGTTGTAAAAGTTCAAGAAACAATTAAGTCCATCGTCAGTCCGGCTGTATATATACCAGTCGGGGTCAAGTCGTAGCTCAAATCGTGATCGCCCTCGATCATGATCGTGAAGAACATCGAGACGGCAGTCGTATGCTATCGTAACAGAGAGCATCTGCTCGTGATGAGCGTATAAGAACGTATCTGCACGTATCAGATCGTTCCAATTCGGGGTACTCGATCGTGATGATCGTTTCAGATCGAGACCATGTCGTAGACTCGATCGCAACAATACTATCGGAACGCATTTGATCGTATCTGAACGTGAGAGCAGACCGCGGCTGATCGTGATACCTGAATTTGACAAATCGTGATTGGATTGCATCCGAGCGCAACGAATCGTACCAGAACGTATCGACTCTTATCACCTCGTAGCCAAACCTGAACTTTCAGAGAATATTCCACGACCAGCTACGATTGGCCAATCGTGGCGTTCGTAACGGATCGCACGACAGTGGGAACCTAGCATAACAACGCATACCCTTAACAGAAGATTTGGTGAAGTTAAGCGTTCTATAAAAAGGTAATCCTTTGGGAGCAATGATAAAGAAATGAAAACCTTAGAGAGTTAACAATAGTTTTACTACACCAGACTAGCGTGTTTCGACCAACGAGGCCTCATAAATGAACCTGAAGTTCGACTGTACCAGGGCGATGACGTCATGTTTTCTTAGAAAACCGTGGGCTGTACAAGATTTTTACTAGTCCTCATCAGTGATTCAGAAAGTCGACTGTGCCAGGGAGATGACTTCATGTTTTCTTAGAAAACCGTGGAATGCACAAGATTTTTATTAGGCCAGACTTCGTGTTTTCTTTCCTTTAATCTGAGCTTGTAGAAACGGATCTTTGCTTCTAGAGAAGACCGCCATTAAGCAAGCAAAATATTTTGGTTGCTCTCGAAGATCTTTTCATGTCCCTATAACAATCGGATATTTATCTTTTTCTTCGAAATTGTAATGTTTGAACAGTTCACGTATCTGATTTTTTTCTGAGAAGACCGAAATAAAAGCATGTGGTCTGATATTTTAAGTTGCGCAATTCTTTTCTTTTAAGATACAAAAGTACAAGAACACAAACAAAACAATTTGTTTCGGAACTAAGAATCCTGTGAACAGATAAAAAGCAAACTGAGACCGATTCTGTTTTTAATGGGACTGGGAACACCTGGCAAATTTTTCTGCCATTTTTCACAGAGAGGGAGACAACTTTCGGGATTTCCTGTTCGCTTTTCTATTGGCTCAGTCCATCCAAAAAGGGGGTCTGTTCTTCTAGGAAAAATTTGCTTCTCAAGGGCAAATTCTTTCATATAAGAGTTGACCCCTATTGACATGGGAGACAAAAAAAACTTTTGCAGGAGTTGCCTCCCCTGAAGGTGTTCCCATTCCATTTAAAAGCATACGTAGATCATAGATGGTTTCCTTTTTATCCCCCGCCCGAATAGGTTGGAGGGATATAGCGATCAGCCTGGCGTCCGTCCGTCTGTCCGTCCGTCTGTCCGCACCAACGAAACGACATTTAGGGGGCAAAAAATTTGGACAGTTTGACACTTACGTATATATTCGTGAGTCCAAATGGGGTTTATTCCGTTATTTGGGTACTTAAGTGGCAAAAATTCGCTCTTAGGTGGCTTGCCGCTTAAGAGAATTTGCCGCTTAAGTAGTCAATATGCCGACGCCTAGCCACTTAAGTATCCGTTTGTGAGAACGTCCGTCCGTCCGTCCGTAGACGCAACCTTGTGATGGCCATAACTCCTATACCCTTTGAGATTCATTGATAGTTCTTGGCAGAATTGTTCACAAGGCTGAGACGGCGTGTCATGCGCAAGAACCAGAACTCTTGATGCCATACTTTTTTAGTTATCTCCCCTTTTAATAAAATAGAATGACTACTTTGTGATGGCCATAACTCCAATACCCATTGAGATATATTGATCATACCTGGCACAGTTGTTCTCAAGGCCAGGGTGTGTCATGCACAAGAACCACAACTCTGGCTGCCATGGTTTTTTAGTTATCTCCCCTTCCAATAAAATAGACTGACTACCTTGTGATGGCCATAACTCCAATACCCTTTAAGTTATATTGATGATACTTGGCACAGTTGTTCACAAGGCCGAGATGGTGTGTCACGCACAAGAACCACAACTCTGGCTGCCACGGTTTTTGAGTTATCTCCCCTTCCAATAAAATAGAGTGACTACCTTGTGATGGCCATAACTCCAATACCCTTTAAGATGTATTGATGATACCTGGCACAGTTGTTCACAAGGCCAAGACAATGTGTCATGTACAAGAACCACAACTTTGGGCACCATGGTTTTTTAGTTATCTCCCCTTCCAATAAAATAGAGTGACTACCTTGTGATGACCATAACTCCAATACCCTTTAAGATATATTGACGATTTACTGGCACAGTTGTTCACAAGCCCGAGACGGTGTGTCATGCACAAGAACCACAACTCTGGCTGCCATGGTTTTTGAATTATCTCCCCTTCCAATAAAATAGAGTAACTACCTTGTGATGGCCATAACTCCAATACCCTTTAAGATATATTGATGATACCTGGCACAGTTGTTCACAAGGCCGAGATGGTGTGTCATGCACAATAAACCACAACTCTGGCTGCCACAGATTTTGAGTTATCTCCCCTTCCAATTAAATAGAGTGACTACCTTGTGATGGCCATAACTCCAATACCCTTTAAGATGTATTGATAATACCTGGCACAGTTGTTCACAAGGCCAAGACGGTGAGTCTTGTATAAGAACCACAACTCTGGGTGCCATGGTTTTTTAGTTATCTCCCCTTCCAATAAAATAGAGTGAATACCTTGTGATGGCCATAACTCCAATACCCTTTAAGATATATTGATGATACCTGGCACAGTGGTTCACAAGGCCGAGACGGTGTGTCATGCACAAGAACCAGAACTCTGGCTGCCATGGTTTTTGAATTATCTCCCCTTCCAATAAAATAAAGTGACTACCTTGTGATGGCCATGACTCCAATACCCTTTAAGATGTATTGATGATACCTGGCACAGTTGTTGACAAGGCCAAGACGGTTAGTCATGTACAAGAACCACAACTCTGGGTGCCATGGTTTTTTAGTTATCTCCCCTTCCAAAAATATAGAATCACTACCTTTTGATGGCCACATCTCCAATACTCTTTGAGATATATTGATGGTACTGGGTACAGTTGTACATAAGGTTAAGCAGGTGTGTCACGTGCAAGAACCACAACTCTGGCTGCCCTGGTTTTTTAATTATCTCCCTTGACAATATAACCTTTTGATGGCCATAACTCCAGTACCCTTTGATATACTTGGTACTTGGCACAATTGTATACAAGGTTGAAACGACGCTTCATGCCTAAGAACCACAATTCTGGGTGTTGTAATAAATATTTGAGTTATCTACCCTTCCAATATAACAGTATCTCCAACACCCTATGAGACATATTGATGGTACTTTGTACAGAAATGCATGAGCTTAAGCAGGCATGTCATGCGCAAGAACCACAGTTCTGAGTATCCTGGTTTTTTAGTTATCTCTCCTGAAGTATAATCTTGTGATGGCCATAACTGCAATACTTTGGTGATATATTGCTGGTTTAATTCTGGTGCACTTTCTATTGGTGAACAATCTTCTGAAGGCCATATTGGCTTTTGGTCGGGGGATTTGCCATCTCTTCCGATGGCTATTTTTCTTTCTCTCTCTCTCTCTCTCTCTCTCTCTCTCTCTCTCTCTCTCTCTCTCTCTCTCTCTCTCTCTCTCTCTCTCTCTCTCTCTCTGTGTTCGTGCGTGCGTGTGTGCGTGCGTGAGTGTGTGCGTGCGTGTTTGCATGCGTTTTCCTTATCAAGATTCCTCTAGTAAGAGGCAATATTTGGGACCGTTCAAAAGTGGTCAAAAAGGCCCCTTTTAAATAGTCCCAAAGGTGTTCTAAATACTTGTTTTAGTCCAAAAGTTGGTATAAAAGTTGGTATTACTTATTTTATGCCACACGCCAACCATTACGAAAACACGCCTTTTAAAAAAAAAAACATTATAAATTTTTTTCGCCAAAAAAAAAAAAAAAAAAACTAAATTTGTGGGATGAAAAACTGGATATTTTCCTTATTTCTGCCCAAAATATAGATTGTGGGAACTCGATAGAACCGCCTCATCGAGGCGGTTAAAGAGTACCCACAATCTACATATCTATATTTCATAGCAGAAATAAGAAAAAAATACCTCTATAAACCCCAGTTTTACAATATAAAAGTGGGGTTCAAGGGGGTCATAATTACATGTCTTAGATAATGTTTGTTTGTTTGTTTGTTTGATTTGAGGTTTAACGTCCACGTCAACAATGTACAGGTCATTTTGAAGACATTGCTTCCAATTTTGTTGGACTTTTACCCGACATTTAGATGAAATAACATCTCAAATCCTGTCGCCAAATGAAACGAATAGAGTTTATAAGTATGGACGGTCCGACTCGCACCGCTTTGCCTCTAAGCGGTTAGTTTATACTAATTTATTTTAGTTCGATTGCGATGAAAGCTTCAAGCTTATCGAATCGCTCTCGAACACTCTTTCCGGATGTTTTCACGCGCGCGAGAGAGAGGAAGGCTTTTACACCACTGCTACTCATTTACACCTGGGTAGAGTGGGGCAGTGTCATTACGTGTCTTGCCCAAGGACACACCTCGATACCGGTGGCCGGATTCGAACGCACAACCATTCGAGTATAAGTCGAGCGCGTTAACCACTGCGCTATCGAGGCTGAGCGGTTTACCAGTACTCCTATGTGGGTCGGTTTCTGCTCTGCGTGGAAGCATCATGCAGCCCGTCTTTTTCTATAAGCCCCGATGGGCGGGGGTCGTCTTAGATAATGTCGTTGGTGTTTTAGATTGTCTGTAGACCAAACAGGGGTACCGTTGGTCTACAATGTTGTGATTTGACTGAAAGGTGGTCTAAATATATGATTATCCCCACGCTTTTCGAAAAAAAAGTGGGGATATTGTAATTGTCTCCGTCGTCCGTACGTCCGTACATCCGTCCGTCCGTCTTACCGGACAACTCCTCCCACACTTTTACAGCTAGAAACTTAAAACTTTGGGAACTGATAGGTCTTTGGTCTGAGGAGTGCATGACACTTTCGGAATTTTGATCCTACCCCTAGGGGCCAGGCAATGGGGTGGGTTGCCCCGGGGGTAAAAAATCAAAGTTTTCAGAACCTGGTTGTGTGACATATCAAATCGAACGGCATAACGAGTAGAATACATAACAATCAAAATTTGACCCCTAGGGTCAGGTTTGAGGTCACCAGAGGTCAAAAACTTGGATTTTCACCCCTATAACCCCCTTTTTAACGATTACCGGATAACTCCTCCTACGCCGTTTCAGATAGAAACATGAAACTTTGGGAACTGATAGGTCTTTGGTCTGAGGAGTGCATGACACTTTCGGAATTTCGATCCTACCCCTAGGGGCCAGGCCAGGGGGTGGGGTGCCCCGGGGATAAAAATACAAAGTTTTCAGGACCTGGTCGTGTGACATATCAAATCGAACGACATAATGAGTAGAATACATAACAATCAAAATTTGACCCCTAGGGTCAGGTTTGAGGTCACCAGAGGTTAAAAACTTTGATTTTCACCCCCATAACCACCTTTTTAACGATTACCCGATAACTCCTCCTACGCCGTTTTAGATAGAAACATGAAACTTTGGGAACTGATAGGTGTTTGGTCTGTGGAGTGCATGACACTTTCGGAATTTTGATCTTAAAATTGGGTGGGAGTTGCAATTGAGAACTTGTATAGTGGCGAATCTTTAAAAAAACGTGGGGATATGCGATGGCGTGCCATCGACTGCGCGATTCTAGTTCTTACCATGATGTCACATGCCTATGACCGTCACTTTGTTCAATGATATTATACATACATGTAGTTTAATTGCCCAACACTTGCAGGGTTGTTTGTTTGTTTGATTGATTTGAGGTTTAACGTCCCCTTCAGCATGATATAAGTCATTTAGGAGACGTTGCTTCCAATTCTGTGGGACTTTTACCCGACGTTGAGAAAAATTGACATCTCAAGCCCTGTCGCCCAAGGAAACCAATAGGGTTTATAAGCATGAACGGTCCGTTTCGCACCGCTTTACCTGGACAGGCTTAGTCCTTCTAAGCGGTTTACCAGTACTCCTGTGCGATCGGCTTCAGCTCTGCGTGGATGCATCGTGCAGCCCATCTATTTCTTCAAGCCCAGATGGGCAGGGGCCGCCCTGCAGGGCTGTAGACCAAAGATCCGGTACCTGTTCAATGGTGCAGATCAAGATAAGAAGTGTCATTTTTTACTTAATCCCTTATTTGGATACTTCGTATAATACTAGTAAACACCCTTAGTGACCCGAATTTATATGACATGTACAATGATTTAGTGATGACTATAGTGTTGACGGGGAAGTTAAACTTCAAATCAAACAAACAATGACGTCACCGGTAAACACCCTTAGTGACCCGAATTTATATGACATGTACAATGCTTAAGTGGTGACTATAATGTTGACGGGGAAGTTAAACTTCAAATCAAACAAACAAACAAACAATGACGTCACCGGTAAGCGTACAGATTGATACGTTAAATTTCCTATATTGAGACAGCCCTTGCGACTGTTCAAATATTTGAAAAGCCCAAAGCTGGACTCTTAAGGGGAATGGGAATACCTGGCATATTTTTCCGCCATTCTTCAAAGGGAGACAACTTTCGGGACTTCCTGTTTGCTTTTCTATAATTGCTGTCCCACAGAAAAAGGGGTCAACTCTTAAAGGAAAGAATTTGCTCCTTAGGAGCGAATTCTTTCCTTTAAGATTTGACCCCCATGGACCTGGGAGACAAAAATACTTATGCAGGAGTTGCCTCCCCTAAATGTGTTCCCATTCCCCTTAGTAAGTAACACTGATAGAAACATACAAAGAAATCATAACATAAATACGGGACATTTCTGTTCCAGTATCTAGCAGAACAGAATTTAAAACAATAAAATTAGAGTGGAGAGGAAAACAAGATATATGTCGCTTAAACGATATAATATGTCGTTTAGTTTAAACGACATATTTCTTGTTTTCTGTTCCACCCTGAAAAAGTAGCGTGGAATTTAAAACAATAAAATTATAATGGAACCGGAAACAAAAATATGTAAAACCAGGACAAAGTCTTTAAACGACACCTCCTATATCCTTGGGTCGATTTTATTCAAACTTTATCAGAATACTGCCTATGTGACCCACTACCAAGAGAGCTAACACGGTCCTGCTGCGATGAGCAAAAGAGCCACCGGAGCTAAAACTTGAAAATGTAAACAAATTGCTTAAAATACCAACTACTCCTAAACCCTAGGGCCAATTTGAATCAAACCTTACAGGAATATTGCATAGGCGTATCCCAACCACAATAGCTACAAGCGTTTTGCTCTGATAACAAGATGGCCACCGGAGCTAAAAATAGAAACGTCTTTAAACAACAGCTCCGCCTTTACCCCTTAGCCGATTTAAACAAAACATTTGTTTAGGTGACTCTCCACCAAAACAGCTAACCCTGTTCCGCTCCGATGAATTAAATGGCTCACAGCTAAAAATAGAAAAAATCTTTAAATGGTAACTTTTCCTTCACATTTTGTCCAATTTCAAACTTCACAGGAGTGTTGCTTATGTGACCACACTTACTAATACGGTTCCACTCAGATAAACAAGATGGCCACCATAGAAAAACCTTTAAATGACAACTCCTCCTACACCTTTACTCCTGATTCATTCAACCTTCATAAGATTGTTGCTTAGGCGATCATCAAACGGTACTGCTCTAACTTCATTCAAACTTCATATGAATGTTGCTTAGGTGCTAAGACGATTTCGCTCTGATGAACAATCGATTTAAGCCCTCCAGTGAAATACTTTTCACCGACCGTTCCAATCGCGGTTTATTTTGTTATAGTTTGTCTTTGAATGTGTGTATGGTTTTGGATAGCCAATTGGCCATTTTCTGAGACAGTAACTGTCCTTTTGGCTTTCAGCTATTGATGTTTACATTACGGTCTTGTTATTTCATGTTTAAGTTTCCCTCCCCTTGTTGTCTCTGATTGGAGTTGAGGGTTTAATGTATCGATTATTGATCAATGCCTTCACTTCTATTTTTCATTGATGAGGTCTACCGGGCCGAAACTAGCTAGCCTGGCACAGGAAAATCTTGTACACTCCATGATTTTCAGATCTGTGCTGTTGACCCTTTTTCAGAACATTAAAAGTGGAAAAATCTTTTAATGTCACTTTCACCTAAGCGCTTAAGCCAGTTTCATTTTATGCTCGCAAGAATTTTGCCAAGGTGGCAATCTATCCACAGTGCAATATTTAAGCTTCATGGCATAAGATGCTTGTCAGATATCAACATGCCGTGACAGCTAGGAATCAGGGGAAAGATTCAGGGCCATATGTTGTGCTTGGGTGCTCACTGAGGCGGTTCTAACGAGTACCCATAACCTACCTTTTGGAACAGAAATAAGAACAAAAAATGTATACAAGTATACATGTAAGTGTTTTGTAAAATAGTAAGGAATAGAGCACCTGAGAATTGACAAACATGGAGTTTACAAGTCTTTTCTGGGTCAGACTAGCTAGTATCAGTCAATTAGGCCTCATCTGTGACCTGTTTTGTTTCGATCTGTTTGCATAAGTGTACTTTTGCAGCAAATCCTCTGGCATTTGTAAAGTAGTCAACCATGGATCACGGGCCGGTCTTGAATTATGAATGACAAAAGCACTGATACATTTGTACGCCAAGCTAAGAGGCCGGGATGGTAACTATAGGACACGGGAACACTGGCAGCCTAAAAGAAGAATACTAGCCTCTTCGTACGCGCATGTAACTGACAACAAGATTTGTCTTCCTTGCTACACATTCTCCATTACTCGCTGTGCACACTTCAACACGTCTTGTGCGGTTGTAGGAAGGGTAGACAAACTCAACGGGAATCAGTCCACACAGAGATCTCGAATTTATCGTAAGAACGCCATGTAAAAAATTCGATAATCCACTAGTGGATTAAATATGTAAATTAGTTAGATATTCCGCGTAACGGTTCAAGTACGACGTTTTTAACGACGTCGCGATTACTAATGGCGGACTATTGACATTTTAGTAAAACAATCGTGAATAAAATGCGTTTTAAATGTCATATGATAAATAGAATCTTGCGTTCGCGCTCAAGTAATGTTGAATTTATTAAAGGTGTTTAGGAAAAAACACTCATGTAAGATACTCTATATCATATTTACAGTAGCACCAAACAAAACACCCAACAGAATATTACCGTAATGATCCTAACTATTGGGACAGGCATGCCTAAGTACACAGTGTAGAATCTGATCAGACCACCTTCCAAATAGTGCAGACCCAGATCAGTAGTCTGATCGATGAGGCTGTTCTAATGTGTACACACAATCTATATTTTGAACAGAAATAAGGAAAATATCACAATTTTTCATCCAAATATTATAGTTTTTTCGGCGAAAAAATATTAGGCGTGTTTCCGTATTGCAACTACATGCAAGCCGTATTGGATCATGTCGATTATCAAAAACGAACTACATGTAGTTTGTTTCGTTTGTGATGAGGTTTAAGTCCCAATTTATCTATCTACATGTAACTATCTTATCAATGTATCTATCTGTCTATCTATCTATCTATCTATCTATCTATCTATCTATCTATCTATCTATCTATCTATCTATCTATCTATCTATCTATCTATCTATCTATCTATCTATCTATCTATCTATCTATCTATCTATCTACATGTATCTATCTACCTATCTATCTATCTATCTATCTATCTATCTATCTATCTATCTATCTATCTATCTATCTATCTATCTATCTATCTATCTATCTATCTATCTATCTATCTATCTATCTGTCTATCCGCCCGCCCGCCCGCCCGCCCATCTATCTATCTATCTATCTATCTATCTATCTATCTATCTATCTATCTATCTATCTATCTATCTATCTATCTATCTATCTATCTATATATATATCTCTCTCTCTCTCTCTCTCTCTCTCTCTCTCTCGCTCTCTCTCTCTATCGTTATTGTGATCACATTTGACCAATACTCGTGGTTACTCTACTCGCCTTGTAAACCAGGGATCGCAGGATCGATCCCGGGCTTCTCCAGACTTTCGGATGAGTCTTTAAACCGAGGTCCCGTCTCCGTATGACCTAAGCTGTTGGTGGGACGTAAAACTGAATCTCACTCACTTGACCAATACTCGCAGGTGTACATTACATACACTCCAGATTTGCAGGATGGAAGCCTACACAGTAATCATGGCCTAAACAGTAATCATGTGATAACGGCAGGGATCTTTAACATGTAAAGGGGATGATCCTCCCTATACAGGGTGCTTCCAGTTAACGTCCCGATCAGATACAGATCGGTCTTTTTGGAGACATTGCTTCCAACCCTGTGGTACTTACACCCAAATTGAGACGAAAAGGCATTTCAAGCCCTCCCGCCCGGACTCGGAAACCGCTAGGGATTAAGCGGAACAGCTCGTGCCAATTTTCCTTGGCTGCCCTTCAACATAATGCAGCTTTTTTTTTCTTGTCCTTTGAGGTCATTGATTTCATTGTGGAATTTTGAAACTATTTGGGGGTCACTAATGACTACACTCCATACTTTTCAGTTCTGTGATGTATTCCGTGCTTCTAAAGGATAACATATCAGACCTTCTAAGCAGTGTCTTACATTTGAAATGTTCGGTCGGTTTCAGCTCTATGCGGAAGCACCATGCAGCCCAATGTATTGTTCCAAGCCCAGACGGGGGACATCATCCATTGTAGTCTAGCGGCCACAGACAACACTGATTTGTTGAGTTTGGTATGTTGGTTGCTAACTACTGACAAAACTTTATCTCAGAATGATATTTCATTGACTAAAATGGGAAAGCTGAAAGGATTATTTCCTGTTTGAGACCCGTTCGATTTGTTTACCCTTTAGGTCAGTCTCGGTGGGCATCAACTAAACATGTCTACATGTATATCATTTTGACCCCATTGAACCCCACTTTTATATTGCAAAACCGGGAATTACAGGATAGAAACTTGTTTTTCTTATTTCTGCTCTAAAATATAGATTGTTGGTACTCGTTAGAACCGCCTCGATGAGGCGGATCTAACGAGTACCCACAATTTATATTTTGAGCAGGAATAAGAAAATTATCACTGTTTTTTTTTTGTTTATCTTAAAATGTTGGTGTTTTCGGCGGTAAATGTATAGGCGTGTTTTCGAAATGGTAAAAACCATTACCAAGACGTGTTCAAGTCCCCACAGCGGGTAACTGAGATGGACAAACTATGGGGAGACGGATACCATTCGATAGGTCAGTGGTTGCTTCTTTCAATGCGGGATATCGTTTTGGTCTTGGAACTTTGAGGGCATAGTCCTGTGTTTTACACTGGGCAAATAATACACGATCAAAGCAAGGGAAACAAATCTTGTTACCAGTTACGTAAGCGTATGAAGTGGTTAGAATTCTTGCTTTAAGCGGGAAATACAAGTGAAACAAAGACCAACCCGCGATCCGTGGTTAATTTGTTTGTTTGTATTGGGGTTTTACGGCCCAGTCAACACTATTTAGGTCATTTTTGAGCCGGTCAGTTTACCTATCAACACTTTCCTGGGCAGGCTTATACGTAAGCGGTTAGCCAGTACAGTGCACATTCTTTCGCCAGAAACTAACAACTGCCCTTCTTGAATCAGCGGAAGGGAGAGAATGACCGTAGAAAAGATTTCATGATCAATCTCCACTAAAGAATGTTGCCGACCCCGGCGGGAGTCGAACCCGCGTTCTCCTGATCACCAGTCACACGCGCATCCGACTGAGCCACCGAGGCTGGCGATCCGTGGCTGAAATCTTTAAAACTGCCAAAAGATAAGCTCTATCAATTCATATTGTTTATGCAAACAGATGCAAAAAGGCAACATGCGTTTTATTTCTAAGGTTATGTTGATTGATTGATTGATTGATTGATTTGGGTTTAACGACATGTCAACCATTGTGGTTTAGTTTGTGTTGTCTCCCATAGAAAGAGAGAAAAGAGATAAACTATACAGTAGAGGAGCTGAAATGGAGGGACAGGGGAGAAAGATGAAAAGTGATGAAACAGAAGAAATAACAACACTCCCCTTCTACCTTTACCTGCTGCGAGGAAAGCAGGCCGGCCTCGCTCAACTGTATGTCAATATTAGTTGGACGTCCCAGTGACGCAAGATACACGTCATGTTTGCCTCACCCAACCACCCTGAAGGATTTGTTGACACTAAAAATAAGGTTTCGCCAAGTTTGCATCGATGCAATAATTTTCCATTTCTATCAGCAACCGGATTCAGCCATCACGAAAAACGACTATAAAATACAACAGAAAAATAAAAAATTGCAGATGAAAGATTTCGATATTTTTCTTATTTCTGCCCAAAACATTGGTTGTGGATACCCGTTAGAACCGCCTCGACGAGGCGGTTCTAACGAGTACCCACAGTCTATGTTTTTGAGCAGAAATAAGAAAAATAATGTATACCCCTACAAACCCCAGTTTTACTATATAAAAGTGCGGTTTAAAGGGGTCAAATTTATTTAGGCGGGTTTTCGTGAGGCCAAGGATAGTTCGGCCCAAGAGGACCGAAAATGCATGTAAGAAATTATGGCTGTTGCGGAAGCAAGCTGTGCTGTGTCAGAAGATTACGAACGGCAGAATATAACAAAACTTACCTGTTCCGCCATCTTGAAACACATACAAACCTGATTTAATCCATATATGACAGTGGAATCTTCCACCTCAATAAGTTTGGAGTGGTCCATTTTCAAATATAAGGGTGTCAGGTCTGTTTTGTTGGCGGTAAGTGTTTCAATAATGCATGTGTGTGTGAATTCGGGTTTAACGTCGCTTTCAACAATCTTTCAGTCATATCACGACGGTGTCTGGTTGCGACAGGGAGCTCAATGCTCACTTTTATAGTGCTGCCTCACTGAAGTATCATGTCCCAGACACATTACATGATGCCACATCCAGTCACATTATCCTGACACTGGGTCGACCAGTCCTAGCTCTACCCCTTAAATCTGAATGCCAAGCGAGGAGCAGCTAGTACCATTTTTAACGACTTTGGTATGTCGCGGCCCAGGATCGAACCCGTGACCTCCCGTTCCCCAGAGCGGGCACTCTACCAACTGAGCTTTCGGGGCCGGTACAATAATGTATGAACATATACTTTCAGCAAACTATGTAGATCCCGATCTGGGTCTGCATGTTGGAACATAAACACTGTTTGTTTGTTTGTTTGATTTGATTTGAGATTTAACGTCCTCGTCAACACTGTATGGGTCATTTTGGAGACATTACTTCCAATTTTGTGGGAATTTTACACGACATTGAGATAAAATGAAATATCAGGCCCTGTCGCCCGATGAAACCAATAGGTTTAATAAGCATTAGCTCACAATGCTTTGCCTGGGCAGGCTTAGATCCTCTAAGCGGTTTACCAGTACTCGTGCGCGGTCGGTTTCAGGTCTGCGTGGAAGTATCATGCAGCCCATCAATTTCTTGAAGCCCCGACAGGCGGGGGCCGCACATAAACACTGAATGTACAGTACATGTATATATTTTAAAATTGATAGACAGGGTTATTTTGTTTAAAATGTTCCACATGACTACATCTGTTGACACAAAAGCGTTCAAACTTTGATGAGCTTCATTTCATTTTGATCTGATGTTTCATTCAATGTTTCCTTACATCCTGTCAGTCAACTGCAAAGACAGGAATAAATTCAAAACACAAAGTGTTGTATATTTCGTTGTAGACCCTGCACTATCCAATCAGAATACATCTTGAATGTCAATCAGATCTAAAAATGGAAAATAGTGCTTGCCACAATAAGACCAATTAATGTATATTGCTTGATCCAGTTTTAGACTACTTTGATGAATGGCATTTGCTTGTCAAACTAACTGGATGCAAAGAGATTCATTGAAAGGTACTTCACCGGAGTTTGAATGCTTTTGTGTCCACAGGTGTATGATGATATTAATCAAGTAATATCGTCCCAGGTACAGGTCCTCGGTTTGCTGTATAGGCCTGATGCTATTAATCAAGTGTTTTCGTATTGGCCCAGTTACAGGTCCGAGGTTTGCTGTGTTGACCTCGCATTAACCAAGTAATTTCGTATTGGACCTGTTTTGTTTTTGCTTGTTTGATTTGAGGTTTAACGTCACCGTCAACACTGTATAGGTTATTTTGGGGACGTTGCTTCCAATTTTGTCGGACTTTTACCCTACATTTAGATGAAATAACGTCTCAAGGTCTATCGCCCAGTGAAACCAATAGGGTTAATATCCATGGACGGCACTACTCGCACCGTTCTGGATACGCTAAGCAGCTGTTTTCTTGCACACCAGACAAGGAAATCCGTGATTTTACCCTGGGATAGAAATTTATGTTCTGACCCTGGTGTTCCGACCCCAAATCGAATTTAATCGCGTGTTTGATAAATGCACTGGTTGATTACAACCTCATGCGCGGCGTCGTCATGCGTGACGTCACTAAACATTCCTGTTGTGTCATCACAAAATGGCGGACGTCGGTAACCGAAGTGACAGCAGCATTAAAAATTCGCAATAGAAATGGAAGGTATGCAAGAAAAAGAATCCAATATGGGTGTGAGGGATGGATAGAAAAATCCGTCCCTCGGGATCACTGTCCGGC
Organism: Lucinisca nassula; assembly: GCA_963580285.1. Classification (NCBI taxonomy): domain Eukaryota; kingdom Metazoa; phylum Mollusca; class Bivalvia; order Lucinida; family Lucinidae; genus Lucinisca; species Lucinisca nassula. The sequence goes on from OY757020.1 coordinate 30,468,019, forward strand.
ATCACTCGGCAAGCCTCGTGATGCCGGACAGTGTCCCTCGGGACGGATTGTTCAATCCACCCCTCACACCCATATAAGATTCTTATATTACCAGTACTCGTGTGCGACCGAGGACCTCTAACTTGGACAATACGAAATTACTTGATTAATGACAATTGTATTAAAAACATGATTGTTGAGTTTTGACCTCACTGTTAATACGGGTGACCTCCAAATAATACAGGATAGTCAATTTATAAAAAAAAATGAGTTACTAAACAGCTCAACATTGTCTTCTTCAGCAGATAGTTGTGAGTATCAGTGAGGGCTTCTTTCAAATATGAAGACGTCCTAGGACAATGCTATAGTGCTTTTTATCGCTCTGAGTGTACTAGTTTCAGGTGAAAGTTCGTAATATGTTAATCTTGTATCTTAACCAAACATATACAGTCAAACTTCAATGGCTCGAACACCTTTGGGACCACGAAAATCTGTTCGAGACAGGGGTAGTTCGAGCCATTGAGGGTTACTGCCACGAAGCATGACGGGGTTACTTTTCGGACATCTTTTGGGTGTTCTATAATAAAATGAATGCTGTGTGTACTCATTAGAATCGCCTCATCGAGGCGATTCTAATGAGTACACACAGCTTTCATTTGCAAGTTAAAATTCGAAAATCTCCTTAATTATCCCGCACTACTTCTTATGTAGTAGAATTCTCTTGGGACTCAAAACGGGTTCGACTCATCCATGGTAAACGAGCCATCGGTGTTCGAGGCATCGAAGTTCTACTGTATTGTGGAGGCTCGTTAGAACCTCCTCAGAGGAACATGATTTGGGTGCATGTAGGAAGGAAAATAAATCTTCTTTCGAGTTACAAAACTCGCTTGATATCATACGGTATAGTTTATCAACGGCCTTTGAGAGTTCAAAGTTTAAGGGTGACATTTTTAGGTGAAACAGGTTCCGGGTGCCTTTTTGTCTCAGAATTTTAAAAATACAAATATATGTTTTGATATTGCCTTTATCTAGAAGTCGTGACCGATTGGTTAATGCGATGTACTGCGAGTCACACTAAAATCTTTCAGACGAATGTTCGAGTCCCAATGCCACATACATGTATATTTTAATTATTTTCTTTTTTATTTTATCTTTTTATGTTCATGATTATTTTCTTTTATATTCTATATTTACACCATTTATATTTTGTTTCCTTTATTTTATTTTCAACAATTATATTTTTATCTCATTGTATATGTTCCAGATACATTTCAACAGCGCATTTGCCTTTACTGACGGCTTTGGACGTACGTTCCATAAAAGTAACATTTTTTCATAATACTTCTAGAATCCGAGCTGCAACGATTCCCTTGTGCTCGTTCCATCGTTTCAATAAAATGGATATACATCTAGTCTGAACGGATGGGTCTGCACGATGCTTCCAAGCGGAGTTGAATCTGACCGCATATTAGCAATGGTAAACCGCTTAGTAAGTCTAAGCCTGCCCAGGCGAAGTGCAACGCGAAACCGTATACAGTAGATCTTCGATGGTTCGAACCGTGACGGCTCGTTTACCACGGCTGATCCTAACTCGTGACAGAGTCCCTAAGAAGAGACTTCCATAACCGCAGATATAAATGTATTTGGGATAATTTGTTATTTGCTCTTGAAAATGTATGTAACATGTTTGTGTACTCATTAGAATCACCTCGAGATGATGCTAATGAATACACACAACATTCATTTATAATGTAGAACACCGAAAAGATATCCCACAATTATCCTCACTATTCATTCTGGTACGGCACTTAAAGTAACCCTCAGTGGCTCGTACTGCCGCTATCTCGAAACAAATTTTCATGGTCCTAAATGTGCTCGAGCCATCGCAGTTCGACTATACTAGGACCGACTTGGAATGGTAAGTAAGAAGAACACTACACCTTAAAGCATAATTAAATTTTACATGTTTAGGTTTTGAACATGTTTTACGCTAATCGTGTTCAGACCATGTTGTCGCATTTTCCCCAACAATTCCTCACCTTTTTTGCAGTTTTAGGCAGTTTATATAAATATATTCAAGAGAGAACATATGCAGGTTTCATTTACCAATCACTATCTTCTATCAAATGGCATTAGTAAGTCTGCTGAACACAACTTGGATCTAGAAAGAAAATATGAGTCGCGAAAACTAATTACATTGAGAACTAAACACCAATATTCCACTCATCCTTGAGAGAAAAATATGTTTGAAGGACGTACCATATCTTCTACTATTCCAGGATCAAAGAAACAGAATGTTATAGACAAATACAACATGAATAATGATGAATTTACCTCTAGACATGTTTAGATTTTCAACATGTTTCTGAGCTAAACATGTGCAGGTACATGTACATGTATTAAACATGTCACTGTCCTATACATGTTGAATATCCAAACACCTTCCTAGACGTGTTTAGAAACGAGACATGTCAAAGCGTTAAACGCATAAAAATGGGACAATAAATGCGTCTCAGAAAGTGTTTAATCTGTAAACACTATTTTTACAGTGTAGTGGTTAATTTACTCGCCTTGTAAACCAGGGGTCGCAGGATCGATCCCGGGCTTCTCCAGACTTTCGCATGAGTCTTTAAACCGAGTTCCCGTCTCCGTATGACCTTAGCTGTTGATGAGACGTAACACTCAAACACTCAGTCACTCCAACGGAAAGCAGTACCCGGTAAAGTGCAATTCTCCCGGTTCTACAGGCAAACACCGAAGGCGTATTTGAACGCGTTCTTGAGTCCCTGTTCTACATATCAATTTCGGATTATTAAGGGGAATGGGAACACCTGGCAGATGTTTCTGCCATTTGCAAAGGGAGACACCTTTTGGAACTTCCTGTTCGCTTTGCCGTAAGCCTTCTCCCACTAAAAAATGGTCTACTCGTAAAGGAAATAATTTTCTCCTCAGGAGCAAATTCTTTTCTTTAAGAGTTGACCCCTATTGACATGGGAGACAAAAATGATTTTCCAGGAGTTGCCTCCCCTGAAGTTGTTCCCATTCCCCTTAAGCGAACATGTTTCTTGACCTTACGTTCCTGCATAAATCTCTGTGCGCATGGCTGTTTGAAGCCATTGTCAAATGGACCGAAAGCCGTGCTCAAACAGCAAAAAACATGTTCAAATCATGAAATTCGCGTGCTGTTTGAACATGGATTTTGAGCTTTTGATATCACAAGACTGGCCTTGCTTTGTTTACGTTACGTTTAGCGGCGTAACGTTATGGCCCTGAACGTAGCGTTTTAGGGTTCTATGATGACGTCAGATGGTTACTGCGTAACAACGTCATTGTAAACAACATTCTTAACTGGCCGCAATGTTGGTTCGCCGGTCGCATTTGAAGAGTTTATATGCAGTTTATAAGGAGCATTTGGGGATTTTCGTCAAAATTTGCTGTCGGAATCGTAAGTTATGCAAGAACAACGATCATCCATGGTTATTTCATTGCATTAACATTTGCCGGATCCCTCGGAAGATATTTGAATATTCGGCCTGGCGGCCTCATGTTCAAACAGCTTCCTCGGGACCCGGCGAATGTTAATGCATGAAAAACCATGGTTGATCCCTATATTAACACACCCGCTGCTAAAACGGCGTAAGTACTATCGCCAAAACAAGTCAGTATATTAACAAGAGCACCGCATGCGGGTGCCAACGCAAGGCTGCAAAAATTCTAAGTCGAATAAGGGGCATAACTGTGCCAAAATATTTTGGGGGTTACCTCACTTATTGGTATGAGTTCCCCTTTTCGTAATGAACAACTAGTCCGAGTTTCTAGTAAATATCTTCAGTAATGACAGAGATATTTCAAAATGTCAAAGTTTTTGCACGACGACGACGCAAAAATTCTATGTAGAAAAAAGGGGCATAACTGTGACAAAAATATTTTGAGGGTTACCTAACCAACCTATTGGTATGAGTTCCCCTTTTCATAATGAACAACTAGACCGAGTTTCAAGGAAATATGATCAGTAATGACAGAGATACACTGTATTACAAAATGTCCAAGGTTTTGCGCGACGACGACGCAGACGACGCCAGAGCTATAACAATACCTCGTCGTTTTCTTCGAAAACAGCCGAGCTAAAAAATGAAGGTCCCCATGTTTTACATGGTGGGAATTCTCTTGTTCACTCTTTGGAAAACAACTTATAGAATCCATCCAGATGATGGAAATCGGGAGTGCATGATCACGAATACGGAAAGCTGTTATGGAATTTCCCAGTATTTGACAATTACGAGATAGCGTTAAAAAACTATAAGTACTCGGGCGGTAAAAATTTCGCTATCATTATAATCTTGGCCGGAGACGTTAAAACCAATCCCGACCAAAGGTTTTGCCGCGGACTCTGCAAAATATATTGCAAAGATTCCGAGAAATGGATAGAATGTGAGGACTGTAACAAGGATTTCACTCCTCACGTTATGAATTGGATAATAGTCAGAGATTAAATCTGGAGCTGTAACTTGGTATTGCAAAGACTGCAAAACGTACTGTGATCTCTGCAGTGGTGCTGTCATGACCACATGCAATAAGTGTGAAATTTGGTTACACACTGAATGTTCTCGGGCCCCTCTCATTGGGGCTTGAAGAAATAAATGGACTGCATGATGCTTCCACGCAGAGCTGAAACAGACTGCACACGAGTACTGGTAAACCGTTCGGGGGATCTAAGCCTGCCCTTGTTTTTAAATTAACACCTCTGTAAACCCCATCTCATATAAAGAAAACCTGGGGTGTACGGGGTATACATTACTTTTAGCGCACCTGACCGAAGGTCATGGTAAGCTTTTGTGACCGTGTTACGTCCGGCGTCGTCGTTCGTCGTCCGTGCGTAAACACTCTAGAAGACACAGTTTTGGTCCAGTCACCATACATTTTGCTAAGAATGATCATCATGACAATATCTCGGTCACGTTCGAATATATGGGTCATGTCGGGTCAAAAAAAGTCAATGGGAATGGGACATCTTCTGGGGAGGCAACTCCTGCAAAAAATATGTTTGTCTCCCATATAAATAGGGGTCAACTCTTGATGGAAAGAATTTGTTCCTGAGGAGCAAATTCTTTCCTTTAAGAGTAGATCCATTTTTCCGTGAGACAGGCCTTATAGAAAAGCGAACAGGAAGTCCCGAAAGTTGTCTCCCTTGGAAAAATGGCGGAAAAATCTGCCAGGTGTTCCCATTCCCCTTAAGTCATAGAAAAAGATTGTGAACGCTTTAGCTGTTTAGAGACTACAGTTTTGGTGAAATCATCATCAAACTTGCTTAGAATGATTAACTTGCCAATATCTGGGTCAAATTCGAATATGGGTCAACTATTGGTCAGTAGTTCAAATTATAGAAAGCCCCTGTGGACATTCGAGAGGCCACAATTTTGGTCCAGTCATCATTTTAATTTTTCCGAATCATGACAATATCTCGGTCAAGTTTGAACATGAGTAATGTCGGGTGAGACAGTAGGACAGTAGGTCAAATCATTGAAAAAACATCGTAAACCCTCTTGAGGTCAGAGTTGTGGTCCAGTCATCACCAAACTTGCTAAGAACAATCATTTTGACAATACATGTATCTCGGTCAAGTTCTAATGTGGGTCAAGTCGAGTCCAAACGTAGGTCAGCAGGTCAAATCATAGAACAAAATTGTGAAATCTCTAAAGGTCCAATCATCATCAGTCTTGCTCAAAATGATCATCTTGACAATATCTCGGTGAAGTTCGAATATGGGTCATGTCGGGCCAAAAGGTAGGCCATTAATTCAAATTACAGAAAATACATGTATACACTATAGAGGCCACAGTTTTGGTCAAATCAGCATCAAACTTGCTTAGAATGATCATTTTGTTGATATGTTGTTCAAGTTGGAATATGGGTCATGTAGGGTTACATTTAAAAAGTAGGTAAGTAGGTCAAATCATAGAAAACCCTTATGAACATTTGAGGCCACAGTTTCGGTCCAATCACAAATGAAACCTGCTCAGAATAATCATCTTGACAATATCTTGGCCACGTGGGAGTATCTGCTGAATAGAACCATTACGATGACACACCCGTGCGACATAGTGCATTTTTCACATTTCCAAAATGGCGACTTTCCTTATGAATATTCGTGATATTTTTCTTATTCATTCTGCAAAAAAAACAGGTTGTGGCTGCTCGTTAGAACCGCCTCATTGAGGCGGTTCTAACGAGTACCCACACCCTATGTCTTTGAGAAAAAAATAAGAAAAATAGTGACTTCCCCGTTAACCCCAGTTTTCTCTATATAAAGTGGGGTGTAAGGGGTCTTCATTTCACGGACTTGTTCTCGTGATGGGTAACCTTTATACATGCGAAGTCTGCAAAGGGTATTGAGGTGGCCTCAGACCGATTTTTGTACTGGATAAAGGTCAAAACGAAAACACGCCTATACAGTAAAACCTCCACTAATGCTCACCTTTGTTAAGCAGCCACCTCTCTTCAGCAGCCACAATAATTCCCCCATAGCAGTTTACTGTATATTTTACCTCTGCTCAGCAGCCACTTCTCTCCTCCAGCCAGCAGCAACCTTACCGAATCTAAGTTCCCTCTATTAAACAGCCAGTGTTAACTCAATAGCAAAACATCAGATGTAAAAATAGGAATTTCTCTTCTGTTGTATTTTTTCTTTCAAAAATATTTTTTCCCATAATTACCATTGTGATACCTGTATTATACGCAAATGAAAAGAAACATAAATTATCGAGAAGTGTCATATGACACTTCTCCATCATTTATTTTTCTTTTAGTGCATCCATGTTGAGCTATCTTCAGTAATCATCATTTTATGTCCGTCGATAACAATCCCAGACATATCCCTATTTTGAACAGCCAACTCCCTTAAACAGCCAGTTTTGGGGTTTTCCAAGTATGGTTGTTTAATGGAGGTTAAACTTTATGTTTCGCACCCCCTTGAACCCTAATTTTATATCTGGGGTTTTCAGAGGTAAACCTTATTTTTCTTATTTGTGCTCTAAAATATAGATTGTGGGCACTCGTTAGAACCGCCTCAATGAGGCGGTTCTAACGTGTACCCACAATCTATATTTTGAACAGAAATATGAAAAAATATCACGATTGGTATCTTAAAATGTTCGCTTTTCAGCGGTAAAATTTACAATGAATTTGTAAAGGCGTGTTTTCATAATGTGGTGTGAAAAATAGCACATGTACTAGGAACCTTCCTTTGGAACCACGTGGCATTGTAAGTTAGACTCAGTCGGTTTATCGCCATTTGTAGCAATAGGACCTGACCCGCAATGTCCACAAAGTGCCCAGATGGCGACATACAAGTCAATTCTTTATTATCAAAGGGTACTTTAGAAAGAGTTCGTCCTCAAAAGGAAAACAAGTTCGAAGGAATTTTCAATGTGTGACCATCTGACAAACTTGCGTAAAATCTTTCCGCTCCTCTGAACATGGTAGCCACCAGAACTAAAACATATTCAACCCTAAAATACTCCATAATACCCAGACTGATTTTGACTTAATTTCACGGAAATGTTACTTGCGTCACTGACAACCATTTTACATGTACCATTTTATTTGTACAATAAGGATCATGTGAGTGATCGCGGGTCATAATGGTCCTCTTTTTCTTTTTTAGCTCACCAGAGCCGAAGGTTCCGGGGAAGCTTACAGTATAGACAATGGTCCGTCGTCCGTCGTCGTCTGCATCATCTGCGTCGTAAAAGAAACATCATCTCCTCTGAAACTACTTGGCCAATTAAAACCAAATAACATCTGGAGCTTCCTTTGGAAGGGGGGGGGGGGAAAGTTTGTTCGTGAGGACTGGGTCACATGATCAATATGGCCGTCATGCCCATATATGGTAAAAACCTTTAAAAATCGTCTTCTCAAAAACCAAACGGCCGATGTTCTTGAAACTTGGTATGCAGCATCGGGGACTCTGACCCTACTTAGTTTGTTCAAATGATAACCTTTCGTTGACCTTGACCTGTTTTACGTCAAGGTCAAATTTGGTCCATCAGACATTTGTATGGAAAAAAGGTAAACCAGTGGATTTTTCTGATTGCATGGCATCAGAAATGGTATTTGTACTCAGCTGAATGGAAGTTTATCAGTTCCGAAGGTCAAGGTCATTTACCGACCTTTGTCCAGGTTGGCTCAGATTGCGTATTTTTATGTTCTTCGTCCCTTAAACTACTTGACTAATTCAAACCAAATTAAATGTGGAGCCTCTATGGGAAGGGGGAACGAAAGTTTATTCGTGTGGACTGGGTCACATGACCAATATGGTCGTCATGCCAATATATGGTAAAAACATTTAAAAATCTTCTTCTCCGGAACTAAATGGCCGATAACCTTGAAACTCGGTATGCAGCATCGAGGACTCGGGCCTCATCAAGTTGTTCAAATGATGACCCTTGGTTGACCTTTACCTAGTTTAGGTCAAGGTCAAATTTGATCACCTAGACATTCGTATGGAAAAAAGGGCAAAACAGTGGATTTTTCTGATTGCATGGTAACCTGTGGCATCAGAATGATATTTGCAGTCAGCTGAATCGAAGTTTATCAATTCCAAAGGTCAGTGCCATTTACTGACCTTCGTTCTGGAAAGGCTCAGATTCCGTATTTTTATCTTCTTCTAAACGTAAACTCTAGGGTCGATTGAAACCAAATTACATGTGGAGCCGCTTTGGGAATGGGGACGAATTTTGTTCATTAGGATCGGGTCATATGACCAATATGACCTTCTTCTCAGGAACCGAACGGCTGATGACCTTGAAACTTGGTATGCAGCATTGGGGACTCTGGTCCTATCAAGTTTGTTCAAATGATGACCTTTGGTTGACCCTGACCTGCTTTACATCAAGGTCAAATTTGGTTACTTCGACATTTGCATGGAAAAGGGGCAAAACAGTGGATTTTGTTCTGATTGCATGGTAACCTGTGGCATCAGAAATGATATTTGCAATCAGCTAAATTGAAGTTTATCAATTACAAAGGTCAAGGTCATTTACTGACCTTTGTCCTGGCAGGCTCAGATTCAGTATAATAATCTACTTCTCTACTCAAACTATTCAGTTGACTGAAACCAAATTATATGTGGAGCTTCAATGGGAAGGGGGAACGAAAGTTTGTTCATATGGACTGGGTCACATGACCAATATGGCTGACATGCCCATTATTGGTAAAAACCATAAAAATATTCCTTTCAAGAACCAAATGGCCGATGACCTTGAAACTTGGTATGCAGCATCGGGGACTCAGACCCTACCAATTTTGTTCAAATTACGACCTTCGGTTGACCTTGACCTGTTTTAAGTCAGGGTCAAATTAGGTCACTTAGACAGTTGTATGGGAAAAGGCAAGACGGTGGATTTTACTGATTGAATGGTAGCCTAATATTGTCGCATGAACAAAATTGGCACCATACCTGTATATGGCATACACCACATGACCTCTGGTGAGCATTGCCTTTTGTTTTATTATAAAACATAGATGGTGCTGGGTACACGTTACAGCCGCTTCACTGGTGGGCTCTAACGAACACCCATAATCTATGTTTGAAGCAGCAATAAGAAGAGTATGACAATATTTCAAAAGCAAAATATACGTATCATTTTTACAGCCACAAATGCAAGCATCACGTGAACAAGTCCGTGAAATGAACACTGTTTAAAACCACACTTTATATGTGGAAAACTGGGGTTTACGGGGCTATACATTATTTTCTCTTTTCTGCTCGAACGCATAGGTTGTTGGTACTCGTAAGAACCGCCTCATCGGATATATGAAATAATGCACTTTATCATATGACGTCGTGTCTGAGAGTGTAATGAATTCGATAATCCACTAGTGGATGAAATATTCAGATTAGTTAGATACGCCCCGTAACGTTAATGTACGACTTCATTGACGACGTCGCGTTTACTAATGAAGGAATATTGAAATTTTTCTCAACAAACCGTGAATGAAATGCGTATTTAATGTCATGAGATAAATAGAATCTTGCATTCGTGCTCGTGTATTATTGAAGTTATTAAACTCGTTGAGGAAAAGGGATAAAATACTCGACAAAGCCTCGCATTTTACCCTTTTTTCTCAACTCATTTAATAAATTCAATAATACGTGAGCAGTCATGTAAGATCCTCTAAATCAATAATTTATTGAACTCGTTGAAGAAAAGGGATAAAATGCTCGGCACAGCCTCGCATTTTATCCCTTTTTCTCAACTCGTTTAATAAATTCAATGATACATGAGCACTCATGTAAGATCCTCTATATATCACACGGATGTACTGTCGTAATGCATTACATCACATAGGTGTGTGATCCTAATGTGGTGATTTATTGAGGTTTCTCGGTGAATTACAATGTATAATATTTCATTTCGAACGTTTTGACGTCATAATTGCTAGGCGACGTTTCTGACGTCGTTTGTGGCAACAATAACAATAGCTGGCGTTTTGCGAAAAATCTGAAAAAAAAAAATCGTGGAAATCAGGCTTCTTTTTTCACGTCCGTTTGACTTTTTTGAGGAAAGACTGGGCCTGCAACACGAAGATAAAGTATGTTTTTCTCGAAAATACAGTTTTATTTTCCTGACATTGTTGCATCAGTATTTCAAACACAGGGTGAATTTTGCATTAAAATGAAAACAAGATGGCGACTGATTTTCAAAGTAAACCACGCCTCCTGATATTTATGCCATGACTGGAACTATTTTGGTAGGAAATCAAAACGGCTGAATTTGAAAATTCAAAGATAATACATTAACTAAATTGTAATAAAAATTCATTTTTTTTTTATTTATTATGGAGAAATAATTCACGCGTGTTCTAAGGTTTTCGTGTATAAAACTCGTTCGCTATCGCTCAATCTTTTTAACTTGGAAGCCATTGAACACTTCTGAATTATTTCTCCGTAATCGATCAAAAACACAAATAAACTCTATGAAATGCTTTAAGAGGATAGATCGCATAATATTTGTACGCTAGGGCGAAGCTGCTGTTAAAAAGAGTCCGATTACAACATGCGTTGGTCACAGTCAAATAAGATTGGTGATATTATTACGTTTGAAGCATGATGCATTAAAGCAATTATCATATGACGTCGTTGATAATCAGTGGAATATGCCGTGTAATAAAAATCGTATAATAACGTACCACTTTGGCGGGATTAAGTAATGACATGATGACGTCCATGTCAAGCATGCATTGTTTGTGGAAAATTGGTCAAACTGAAAGGTGATAAAATCCAATTAAAAGTGGTCATATAATAAACAGAATCTTACACTCGTGGTCATTTTATATATAATTTTTGAAACTCGCCGAAGGCTGGTTTCATAAATTTCATATAAAATGACCACTCCTGTAAGATCCTCTATCATATAACGTCTCTCTTATTTAGCATGTTTAGTAAATAAGGCCCGGTCATACATGTAACATTACGTTACCAAGTCCGTGAAAAGATAACCCCTTCTAAACCACACTTTATATAAAGAAAAAGTTGGTTTACGGGGGTAAACATTATTTTGCTTATTTCCTCTTCAAGACACAGGTTGTGGGTACTCATTAGAACCGCCTCATTGAGGCGGTTCTAACGAGCACCCAACACCTGTTTTGTGTATAAATAAGTAAACTATGACAAAAACTTAATCAGATAAATAACCGTTTCGGGATAAGAAAGAATGCACTTTGCCACATGGGCGTGTAATCGTAATGGAATGATGCGAGCACAAGTGTACCCAGCAGGCACACTTCGCTATGGCAACGTCAAATCAACGTCGGCGCACGTAGATGTGGCGTTGCATATAGATCATGACGTTGCACCTACGTTTGTCTGCCGTCACAATTACGTCATGTGCCTCCTGGGTAATAACATATCCGGTTATTGGTGTGTAACGTCAGGAGCCGTCCATGGCAGCCCTATCGTTTCTATTGAAATGTTTTCGAACTTCTCTGGCAATAAATAGAGGCTCTTATATGAGTGTTCATGTATCATTGAATTTATTAAATGAGTTGAGAAAAAGGGATAAAATGCGAGGCTTTGTCGAGCATTTTATCCCTTTTCCTGAAGGAGTTTAATAAATTCAATAATACATGATATTGAATTTATTAAACGAGTTGAGGAAAAGGGATAAAATGTGAGGCTTTGTCGAGCATTTTATCCCTTTTCCTCAACGAGTTAAATAAATCATTTCATAGCCAAACAGGGGTATATATGGGGAAAAAATTATTTTCCTATTCCCGCCCAAAAACACACGTTGTGTGTACTCGCTAGAACCACATCAACGATCGAGCACCAACAATCCATGCCTTCAGCATAACCAAGAAAAATACGAGATTTTAACTGAAAATGTCCATGTTTTCAATATATTTGAATAGGCGTGCCTCCGAAATGAGATATAAAATTATCATACAATGGCCGAAGCGCGACCTCTTTATGGATGATCATGTGACGAAATTTCAACTCCGCTCAAATATACCGCAATGTCTGGAAGCCGGGAAACATCCGATCTTGGTTTGCGCTATGTTTGACTAAAATTTATGACAAAAGGTGAGATAGATTTTCTCTCTGTGGAAGTATTGTTTTTATTGGCGTGTATCAGCACGCACGCACATCGTGAACGTATGAAATTTATGAAGCTTGCCGATGGCTCGTTCAATAAAATTCATACGAAATGACCACTCGTGTATGATCCTCAATTTCTCATTGTAATAGCAAGTTGTTTCCTTTCTTTTTTACAGGAATCTTTTAAAATAGGTATCGACAAAACTAAATGATTCATATACATAAATATTACATGAAATACTATGATTTCTACCAGAGACAAACTTGGCATTTTCCTTTTGCTGGGAGAAGCCTCAGTGCTGTATTGATTATGCTACTCACCTTGTAAACCAGGGGTCCCAGGATCAATCCCAGGCTTCTCCAGACTTTCGGATGAGTCTTTAAACCGAGGACCCGTCTCCGTATGACCATAGCTGTTGGTGGGATGTAAAACTCAAACACTCACTCACTTGTTTTGCTGGAAAGAAATATTTCCTATAAACCGGGGAAATAAATCTCTTTAACTTGAACTACTTTATGTACAAGACACAAGATACCGCTTTTGCAGTCAAATCGTTATATTCAAACGCGAGAAAGTTTCGGTCACGTCGACGTTATTCATGACGTCATTGCAATGGCGTCTGGGAAGATATCAACAGACGTTCAGATTGCGAGACGTTTTAGTCGGATACAATGCTGAAACAAAATAAAACATGGGTATGACCATTGAATAGGATGTCCGCTTTGCTTTATTTAATCTCACATTTTAGTTGTTTTATCACTAAAACACTTTGTTTCTTCTATTTTTGTTCAAAACTGTAGAAATCGCTTTCAAAATGGCACTTATTCGGATTTTTTGTCCACCAAGCTTCTGTAATACTCCGCTGATTAACAGTCAACTGAACGGGAATCCAGATCCAAAATTCAAGATCCCAACTGTCCTAAAAGTCTACGAAAGTGCATGTAATATACAGATTATTCATTTTTTGAGATTTATAAACCTCGAGATGTAAAACAATCCGTAAAAGAAACTCGTGCTTCGCACTCGTTTCTATATCGGATTGCTTAACCTCCCTCGGTTTATAAACCCCTTTTTTCAATTTCCATTTGAAATATGGGATTTATAAACCTCGGACGAAAAACAATCCGTTAAAGAAACTTGTGATTCGCACTCGTTTCTTTATCGGATTGTTTTACCACCCTCTGTTTATAATCCCCATATTTCAAATAGGAGAATGAATAATCTCTATACACACTAACTATATTCAAAATTGTCATTCGGGGAGGTAAATCGGCGGTTTTACGGTCGGAAATTTCGTTTTATGGCAACAATTTTGCAATGCAGTTATCCCAATTCGAATGCACTTACTTAAAATTGTACTATTTTGCATAAGGCAGTAAGCGCTGTGAGCTGCGTAAAGCCAAATGTCAGCCGATGAAAAGCGACGTTACTTGATGACGTCGGGTTTCCGACTATATATTTCACGTTATCCAAATAGACGTTGCATTACATACGCAAGTGCTTTATAGCAGTGTATCACATCTAGATCAAAGTCTCGTGTGATGCGTAAGATCTGGGAACATCCACGAGACGTGATACTGTCCGGCAGATCAAGTGACACGTACTACAGATAATATGTTAAATATATGTAATACCTATGTTTTTCAAGAAGAATCAGTTTTTCAAACGTAAATTAGCGGGGGAAATATGACGTACGTCCTACGTGTATGCAACATTGGCATGTTAATATATCTGATTTCGGGTGACTCATGCTTGTTTTCTTGCCAGGCGTCACAGTTAGCCTTGTTTTAGAAGGGTTTCTGATTTGTCTTCAAGAAAACACGCCTATTCAAGTTAATTGAACATTTTACCACAAAAAATGAAAACAAATCTGATTTTTTCCTATTTCTTCTCAAAACACTGCTATTCGAGGCGGTCCTAACGAGTACCCACAATCAATGCGAGGCGGATCTAACGAGTTATCACAAGCTATGTTTTGAGCAGAAATAAGAAGAAAACTTTAGGCCCCTTAATCACCATTTTTAGCTCACCTGGGCCTTTAGGCCCATAGGTGAGCTTATAGTATAGCCATGGTCCGTCGTCCGTCCGTCCACCATTTTCAAAGATCTTCTTCTCCTATACTGCAGGGCCAATCAAAGCCAAATTTCATATGGAGCCTCAGTTGGATGGGGGAACGAAAGTTTGTTCGCGGGGTCTGGATCACATGACCAAGATGGCCGCCATGCCCATATATGGTAAAAAGCCTTCAAAAATCTTCTTCTCCAGAACCATAAGGCCAGTGGCCTTGAAACTTGGCATGTAGCATATGGTACTCAGGCCCATCATAGTTTGTACAAATGGTGACCCTGGGTTGACCTTGACCTATTTTACAGCAATGTCAAATTTGCCGACTTAGGCTTTTGCATGGGGCAAAGTGAAAATTATTGATTTATAGGAAACCATTGAAGACAGTGTCACCAAAATTTGTAGATCAGGTAAAGTAACTGAATACATGAAGATCTATGGGTGTTAAAGGTCAAGGTCATTCATTGGCCTTAGACCCAAGATGGCCGCCATGCCCATATATGGTAAAAAACCTTCAAAAATCTTCTTCTCCAGAACCATAAGGCCATTGGCCTTGAAACTTGGCATGTAGCATATGGTACTCGGGCCCATCATGGTTTGTACAAATGGTGACCCTGGGTTGACCTTGACCTATTTTACAGCAATGTCAAATTTGTCGACTTAGGCTTTTGCATGGGGCAAAGTGAAAATAATGGATTTATAGGAAACCATTGAAATCAGCGTCACCAAAATTGGTATATCAGGTAAAGTAACTGAACACATGAAGATCTGTGGGTGAGAAAGGTCAAGGTAATTCACTGGCCTTAGACCTAAGATGGCCGCCATGCCCGTATATGGTAAAAAGCCTTCAAAAATCTTCTTCTCCAGAACCATAACGCCAGTGGCCTTGAAACTTGGCATGTAGCATATGGTACTCGGGCCCATCATGGTTTGTACAACTGGTGACCATGGGTTGACCTTGACCTATTTTACAGCAATGTCAAATTTGCCGACTTAGGCTTTTGCATGGGGCAAAGTGAAAATAATGGATTTATAGGAAACCATTGAAGACAGTGTCACCAAAATTTGTAGATCAGGTAAAGTAACTGAATACATGAAGATCTATGGGTGAGAAAGGTCAAGGTCATTCATTGGCCTTAGACCAAGGTCATTCAGGATCCATATTTCAGATATTTTTTTCTCCAAAACTGCTTAGCCAATTTAAGTGAAATTTAATATGGAGCTTTTGTGAGTTGAACAAATGAAAAAATGCCAATACGGTCTAGATCACATGACCAAGATGAAAATTTGCCAATATGGTCTAGGTCACATGACCAAGATAGCCACCATGACTATATATTTATATATTTTTCTTATAACTATTTGATTTTGTGCAGAGTTTAATAAAAATAAATAAATAAAGGCTGTTTATAGTTTTAAGCGTCGGTTGTTATTGTTTTTTAGCTCACCTGAGCCGTAGGCTCATTGGTGAGCTTATAGGGTGGTCATGCTGTCTGTCTGTCTGTCTGTCTGTATGTATGTATGTATGTATGTATGTATGTATGTATGTATGTATGTATGTATGTATGTATGTATGTATGTATGTCAACATTTTCAAACATCTTCTCCTCTGGAACCGCTGGGCGGACTGAAGCCAAATTTCATGTGGGGCCTCAGTGGGATGGGGGAACGAAAGTTTGTTCGCGGGGTCTAGGTCACATGACCAAGATGGCCGCAATGCCCATATATGGTAAAAACCCTTCAAAAATCTTCTTCTCCGGAACCGCTGGTCCGATTTTCACCAAACTTGGTATGTGGCCTTGGGTACTCGGGCCTATCATAGATTGTTCAAATAATGGCCCTTGGATGACCTTGACCTATTTTATGCCAAGGTCAAATTTGGTAATATAGGCTTTTGAATGGCAAAAAGTGAAAACGGTGGATTTTTCGAAAACTGTTGCAGCCTTTGGCCTGAAAGTTGGTTGATGACATCAGCTAAATGAGTTAATAAGTATATATGAGATCTATAGGTCAAGGTCATTCCGTGACCTTGGGTCAAGTTTTTTTAATATGTCAAACTTTAAACTTATTTTTCAGGGAAACTACTTGGTCAATTTTGACCAAATTTCATATGCAAGCTTTATGGGAGAAGGACATGTTAATTAAGTTGATGATGTTGGGTCACATAACCAAGATGGCCGCCATGCCCATATATGGTTAAAACCCTTCAAAACTCTTCTTCTCTGAAACTACTGGACGGATTTTCATGAAACTTGGTATGTAGCATCTGGGACGCGGGCCCATCATAAATTCTTAAAATGGTGACCCTCGGATGACCTTAACCTATTTTATGCCAGGCTAAAATTTAGTCACATAGTTGTATGGGAAAAAGTGAAAATGCATTATATCTAACAAACCGTTCAATATTCCACCACTAAATCATATATATTCTTGTTCCTTAAGATAGGGCGCATTTATTGACATGGGGTCCACCAGGTCCCTTAAAAAACCTTCAAAAATCTTGTTCTCCGGAACCGCTGGGCCGATTTCCACCAAACTTGGTATGTAGCCTCGGGACTCGGGCCCATCATAGTTTGTTCAAAGAATTGCCCTGGGATGACCTTGACCTATTTTATGCCAAGGTCAAATTTGGTCACATTGGCATTTGTATGGGAAAAAGTCTAAATGGCTGATATCTTGCAAATGGTTGAGAATACCACCCCTAAACCATATGCATATTCTTGTTCCTTGTGATTAAGCATGTTTAATGACATGGACCTTGGAAGTCTAGGGGGTCCCCCGGGGACATGCCCCACCCCCTTCATTTCAAAAAGTGCCCAATATCTTGGAAACTGTTCAGATCCCCACCCATGAACAATATATATTCTAAGGGACTTTAAGTGACATGCATCTTGAGACCCTGGGGGCATGCCCCACCCATGCATTACATAAAATGCATCAAATCTCAGAAACTGTTCAGATCCCCTCCCATAAATCATATATTTTCTTGTTTCTTGTGATAAGGGGCATTTAGTTACATGGATCTTTGAACACCATAGGTTAAATTGGGGGCCGACACCCCCTTTTGAAATGGTTAAGCTCTCCACCCATTAACCATATATTTTCTTGTTCCTGACCTTTTAGCTCATCTAAGGCTTCATCTTGGCTAAATATAACTGAAAATTCAAACTCAAAAAATTTCCAACTGATCTTCAAGAGTCAGGAATGTGATTAAGGACCACTTGGTCATACAGCCAGATGCATTTAGTGACATGGACCTTAATTTGGGCACCTGGGGGGCATGCCCTACCCACATCATTTAATAAAATGCGTAATATTTCCCCACCCATTAACCATATATATTCTTTCTCTATATACTAATGTGGACATTTTCTCTTTTGATAATGGGTTTTCAGAAAAAACTCAATAAAAATTACATCAGGATAAGGAACAAGGTTTAAAACAACTAGCGTTGCAATAATTTAGAAAATCTGTTGACAAATAAGGATTTTATAACCAAAAACACATTGGAATAGGGAAATTTCCATCGTTAAATTGCTAGCAAGGGAGGTAAATATTTCCCCGCAAACTTTCAATTTCTTCATACACTGTTACTACATAAGTGAAATAATCATAAATGATGCAAAACACATCATGAAATTCAAAACATTTAAATCGAGGCCAAAAAGATTCCAGAATCAAAACTTAATGATCATGGATTATCTCCCCTTTCAATGTAAAATCTCTATTCAAATCTTATTTTGGTCATACTTTTTTTAATAGTGAACCGATTTTCAAACTTTTTGTGGCACATGTTTCAAGAACTTTATAAGCAACTTTTGCTAAAGAAATCATCAATCCTTGTCTTTGTTTACTATAACGAATCTCCGAAATATCATTATCAGAGGACAAAAACAGAACATTTAAACACGTTTGGTGACATGGATCTTAGATCCATAAGAGGTCTAGAGGGACCTTGGGTGCATGTCCCTTAGCCCTTTAGACCTAAGGCTGTCAGGTAAGCGTCTTCAGGACCAATGGTCCTCTGGTTTTTGTTATTTTCTACTTGAAAATAGACAAAAAGGGGGCCAGTCTGAAGCATAGGCACCGAGGTTATAAAACTTTTTTCACGCTCAACTCACTTCAAGAATTTACCCGGCTCATAAGTTTTAAAATGCCAACAAATATTGAGATGGCATTTTAAAATTTATGAGCAGGGTAAATGACATTTTCTGCTGATCTAAGTAGGAAAATTGTCACCAGACAGGTGAGCGGTTCAGGACCACTGGTCCTCTGGTTATTATATAAAAGCGGGATTAATGGGGTCAAAATGATATAGGCGTGTTTTCGTGATGTTTCTTACAACTGACAATAGAAAGCAATACTTTTGTAGGTATAATAAACCCCGGGATCTCCAGACTTGTTAGTCCATGCATCAACTTTTACGTGTACTTGTAGTAACAGGTGTTCAATTACGAAAACACGCCTATACAAATACACTGTAAATTTTACCGCGGTAAAAATGAAAACTCTAAGATGAAAAAGTGTGTTATTTTTCTTATTTTTGTTCAAAATATGAATAAATTGCAGGTACACGTTAGACACGCCTCATCGAGGCGGTTCTAACAAGTAACCACAATCTATTTCAGAGCTGAAATAAGAAAAATAAGTTTTACCCCGGCAAACCTCAGTATTACTTTATAAAAAAAGAAGTAGAGGCAATAATATGGAATCGATACAATTAACCCACAGCTCCCATCAGAGACACCAAAGGGAAAGAAACACAAACATGAAGCAACAGACCCAAAGATAAACACAAACAGCGGGAAGCCAAAAGGACAGTTACTTTCCCACAAAATGGCCAAAAGGCTATCCAAAATAAAATAATATAAGCGACACAAACACCCAAAGACAAACCACAACAAAAATAAACCGCGACAGAAGAACCGCCTTGGAACTATAAGAGCTTTCATTAATGATACTTGGTACAAACTTGTGTCTGGGGATGGCAACTTAAATGCAAGCATCCATATTTGACCTTGACCTACATATCGTGGTTCACTGACTTTATAAAATATTGCAACCACCCTTTCGTTCACCCTAATGGTCAAGTTTATTTCTCAAAAACTATAAGAGATTCGTTCATGTTACTTGGTACAAACTTATATCTGGGGATGGCAACTTAAATGCAAGTATTCATATTTGACCTTGACCTACGTTTTATGGCTCACTGACTTTGTAAAATATTGCGACCATCCTAGCCTTCACCCAAATGGTCCAGTTAATTTCTCAAGAACTATAAGAGCTTGGTACAAACTTTTACTGGAGATGGAAATTTAAGTGCAAGCATCCATATTTGACCTTGACCTACATTTTGTGGTTTACTGACTTTGTAAAATATTGCAACTACCCTAGCATTCACCCTAATGGTTAAGTTCATTTCTCAAGAATTATTAGAGCTTCATTAATGATACTTAGTACAAGCTTGCATTTAAGAATTGCAACTTTTATGCAAGCAGCTATGTTTGACCTTGGCCTACATGTCATGGTTCGGTGACTTTGCGCCCCCTGAGGCGCGACATAGCCTTCGACGGAATTCTAGTTTTTTCAAGGAGGTCAAAAGTATATATGCATATTTGCGTGGCCTAGTGGAATTTTTGCAAATGCTGCAGTTTCCCGTAATGTCATGCAAGATGAATTGGTCATTTTTGGAGGGAAATAATAAAACAGAAACTATGAAACGCTTCTGAGCTTCCAGCTCATAATTCAAATATAATTTATTTAATCATTAATGAAAATATATATAAAAAAAAACAATTTGGTTAACTAAACCTACTTGCACAGAACTTGCAAAACAAGGATTTCAATTTTAAGCGAAACTCTTCATTCAGAAACCCATAAATAAATGGATTGATCACGGAGTTGATAAAATAGCCTCTCAAAAATACATGGTACACAATTTGAGAAGTTTTGTCTAATGTGTGTGGTATATCGGGGTTACTAGATCGTATTGTTACAATAATTAAATAAGGAAGAAAGCTTACTATGAAGGCCATCGTTACGACCCTCATTATCAATGTGTTCCGCTTCAGTGAAAATTCTTTCACTGCAGAATTTCGTAACTCATCATTTATAACTTTATTTAAATGTGATTTGCTTCCACCCTCACTTTGAGAGCGATACAGAATTGCACGAACAGTTTCTGGAGTTTTCGGCGACTTCGGTGTCAGACTTTTATCACTACCCACGGATTCTGATGACAATCTCGGTCCGTCTCGTTGGAATTCTGAAGAATTAGAATGCACGTGACCGTCCACTTTTAAATGTAATTTTGTGTTTTTTAACCGTGGGCTAGGAGTGCGTTGAAAATCAGAAGTACTTTCCGTTTCTAGAGCGTTTTGGTCCACACCATTGCTGTCATGATTTGAGTTTTGTATATTGTCACTCTCGTCATTAAACGTAATATGTGGTAGAATTCTATGACCAGGGTATGGTGTTCCACTACGATATGGAGTGTTTTGCCCAGATTCTGGCATGCTACAATTTCCGTTTCCAACGTCAGCGTCAGGAGAATGGTTAATTTTGTATAAATTTTCCGACGAAGAAGGTTTCGACCTCTGACCTCCAGCATCACTAGGTGTCTCTGGCGACTGAGGTATATTTCCGGTAATGGCTGACACCATGCTTATTCCGAAAAATTTCAGACTGTGTCGTTTGTCATTCGGAACATCTATGCTCGTCGCCATGAATAAATGCCTGCCTATTATTATATAAACTGTTGTTAAAATAACAAAAATAATAGCATGGCCGCCAAGTAAAAAGAAATAAAACGCAGCAGGAAATGTATAATTTTCTGTGTAGTAATTTGTGATTAAGCATATTCTGCTTTCTATTTTTATCACAGAGTCTCCATCATTTCGAAATAAATAATGTTTGTATGTTCCATAGAATATCAAGGATGGCCAAGTCAAAAGTATTCCTAGAAAAACTGCAATAATACATGACTTTTTTGCATATGAGACTCCTAACTCCCGACTTTTGAACGGTCGACACACCATTAAATACCTATCAATTGCTATGGCAACCAGCACAAATGAGGACCCTGCTGAAGCGAAGAATGTCGTATATCTTGATATCTTGCACAAATTTGCATGATCAAAATCTAACGGTTGCCACAAAGTGACGGCTTCAATTGGCATATTAAACATACATGAAAATATATCCACAATTGCCAAGGTCAAGATAAACACGGTTGTCTTGGTTAACTTCCACTGGCACGTGAAAATGTATATCACAATAAAATTTCCAATGAAACCAACAACCATGTACACCAACGTGAAAATAAATGGATAGATGTAGATTTCAAACTGTTCCTCGTTCGCAGCGTCAAACACTGGCCCGCTTGTTACAATAATGGCGTCGTTTCCGGTCGAGTTACTCGAATGGTTTGTTAGCGTCACTTCCGTTGACGTCATCGTTAGTCTGTTACATCATACATCAGAAATATCTGAAAGTAAAACGAGAACAAATGTCATTTTAGGCGAATGTATATGCCTTCGATTTGAACAACTACATGTATCTCACAATTCATCACGAAAACACACCTATCGTGAACCCCACTTTTATATTGTAAAATTATTTTTTTACAGGGGTAAACCTTATTTTTCTTATTTCTGCTCTAAAATATAGCTTGTGGGTGATAGATGAGGCGGTTCTAACGTGTACCCACAATCCATATTTTGAGGAAAAATAAGAAAAATATCACATTTTTCCTTAAAATTTCATGTTTATGGCGGTAAAATTCACAATATATCTGTATAGGCATGTTTTCGTTATGTTATTCATAAAGTCCACGCAAAGCCCCACTTTCAAAAGAGAAATGTGGAGTATAGGGGGGGGGGGATATTAATTATTTTCCCAATTTTTGTTCAAATAATAGACTGTGAGTACTCGTTACATCATGAAAACACTCCTATATAATTTTGACCCCTTCGAACCCAACTTTTATATAGCAAAACTGGGGTTTTTAGGGGTAAACCTTATTTTTCTTATTTCTGCTCTAAGATACAGATTGTGGGTACTCGTTAGAACCGCCTCTTCGAGGCGGTTCTAACGAGTACCCACAATCTATATTTTGAGCAGAAATAACAAAACTATCACAATTTTTCATCTTAAAATGTTCATTTTTTCGGCGATAAAGGTTACAATGTATTGGTATTGGCGTGTTTTCGTAATGGAAACGGCTCATTAGGGCGGTTCTAACGAGCACCCACATTCAATAACCTATATTTGAACGAGAACTAAGAAAACCATAAAACATTTTCATCAGAAAAAAAATGCTTGTTCAAGAAACAAGGGGGTGCATTTTTGCACACGGGTAATTTATCGTCCTGACATCCGTGTGATATAGCGCATTCTTTCACATCGACAAATCTGTCATATTTCACAAAAAATGTTCGATAGTTTCCTTATTTCTAGTCCTAATATAGATTGAGGGTGCTCGTTAGAACTGCCTCATTGAGGCAGTTCTAACGAGTACCCATAATCTATGTTTTAGCAAAATCAAAGAAAATAATGTATACCCCTGTTGACACAACTTTTCTTAATATAAAGTGTGGCTAAGATAGGTATTCGTTAGATCACTATAACACGCCTATATATTTTTGACCCCCTTGAACCCCACTTTTATATAGTAAAACTGGGGTTTCCGGGGGTATACCTTATTTTTCTTATTTTTGCTCTAAAGTATAGAGTGTGGGTACTCGTAAGAACCGCCTCGATAAGGCGGTTCTAAAGAGTGCCAATTATCTATATTTTGAGCAGAAATAAGAAAAATATCACAACTTTTCATCATAAAATTTTCATTTTTGCGGCGATAAAGGTGGCAATGTATTTGTATAGGCGTGTTTGCGTAATGACACGGGCTTGTTAACCTTGAAGGTGGTTCTTACGACCACTTTACAGCCATTCATAATAAAAAATATCACAAGAAAAATATATTTTGTTTCTGTTTTTTGATAACTTGAAATAACGAACTATGTCATATGGATGTGTTATCGTATTTATAAATGTATACACTTTAAAGTAGCCCCCGCCCATAGGGGCTTGAAGGAATATATGGGCTGCATGATGCTTCCACGCAGAGCTGAAACCGACCCGCACACGAGTACTGGTAAACCACTCAGAAGATCTAAGCCTGCCCATGCAATGCGGTGCGAGCCGGTCCGTCCATGTTTATAAACCGTATTGGTTTCATTGGGACATTAAACCTCAAATCAAACAAACAAATACACTTTAAAGACAAGAAATCCTGTCGTTGGTGAATATTTTCGAATCATAACATTTCCAGAATTTTATCGTGATACATCTATTGACGTGGATGTTAAACTTATTAAACCTCAAATCACATCACGTGAACAAGTCCGTGAAATAAAGACCCCCCTAAACCCCACTTTATATAGAGAAAACTGGGGTTTAAGGGGGTAAACATTATTTTTCTTATTTCTGTTCGAAGACACAACCTATGTTTGGAGCATTTATAAGAAAAATATTAAGGGTTTTCATCAGATTAATAGCCATTTTGGAGATGTGAAAAATGCACTATGTCGCACGGGTGAGTTATCGTAATGAAACAAACAATATGCTGTTCAATCCATGTCACAGTTTATACAGCAAATAAAAATTCCATACATGGCAACTTTCGCATTATTCTGTAAACATAAAATACCAATGTAATTGCTTCATGGCATTATGCAAACATTACGATAACTCACCCGTGCGACAAAGTGCATTTTTCACACCTCCAAAATGGCTATTTTTCTGATGAAAATCAGTGATATTTTTCTTATAAATGCTCAAAACATAGGTTGAGGGTGCTCGTTAGAACCGCCTCGGTGAGGCGGTTCTAACGATTACCCACAACATATGTCTTGGAGCAGAAATAAGAAAAATAATTTACACCCCCGATAACCCCAGTTTACTCTATATAAAGTGGGGTTTAGGGGGGGGGGGGTCTTCATTTCACGGACTTGTTCACGTGATGGGCCGTCAAACATATCGTAACATAACTTTATGTAGTTAATTTGTTAATTACAAAAGAAAGGGAGATCAACAGTTGAAATATTCTACTTTACAAAAACACGCCTATTCAAATATATTGAAAGTTTTACCACCAAAAAATGAAAATTTTCACATAAAAATCCTGATATTTTCGTATTTCTGCTCAAAACATAGAAATTAGAAAATAATATACCCCTGTAAACCTCAGTTTTACTTTATAAAAGTGGGGTTTTAGGGGGAGGGGAGTAAAAAATTATATAGGCGTGATGATTGTTAAATAACGCTTTCAGAGTTTGGCGGTGAAGGACCTGGCGTCTCCCATGCGGGGTTCGAACCACTGTGGTGAGAGACCTGAAATTAGGAGTCAGCGCTATTACTCACGGAGGCCCAGCAAGGCTTGTTTAGCGAAATCTAGAAAAAAACTATTTACCTAATGCCATGTGTTTAATAATTTTCCAAGAGCACTATCCTTTTGAGCTTAGAAGTGCTGTGATTCATTCTATATTCTTTAAACCACATTGGAAACCTCGATCATAAAAACGCTCACTTAATGTATAAATCCATGAAACCATTAAATCTGACAAAGCAAAGGGAATCTGGTGCACGTTCAAGGGAGGGAACTATTTATCACGAAAACACGCCTATTCAAGCATATTGAAAATTTTCAGAAAAAAAAAATCCGATATTTCTTATATTTCTGCTTTACACATAAATTGTGGGTACTCGTTAGAACCGCCTCAGCGAGGCGGCTCTAGCGAGTACCCACAATCTATATATGAACAGAAATAATAAGAATGTATACCCATGTTAACCCCAGTTTTACCACATAAAAGGGAGGTTTAAGGGGGTCGGAAGCATATTGGCGTGTAAACGTGAAGAGAAGCCTTTCGGACCGGTATGCGAATTAGATATACCCTATCGTCGCATTACTTTAAACCGAAGATTTCCGACAAAGTATAGTCTTTAAAACGCAGTGAGACGTGACTGCACTTTTAATTTTAGATTAGTCCGTGTTTTAATTAAGTCGCCTTCATTTGGGATTTTAGATTGGGAGAGATAGTTTAACTGATATTTATGGAAGCCGATAGGGGACATTTTGACTTGTGACTAACGACTTGTGACTACCGACTTGCGACTTATGACTTTTTACTTGTGACTTTTGACATACCTCAAGCAACGGCCGATTTCGGACAACGACGGCTAAGATTCCGGTGAGGCAAGCGATTTTTCTCCTTCTGTTTTATATTGTTTGAAAAATGCCACCGAAAAGATCATATGGTAGGTTATTTACTCTGATTTTGTGAATTTTTAAGACTTATGACTTGTCACTTATGAATTTTGACTTATGAGTTTTGACTTGTCACTTATGACTTTTCACTTTCGAATTGTGACTTTCGACTTATGACTTGTCACTTATGACTTTTGAGTTTTGACTTGCAACTTAAGACAATGGCGCGAATCTAAAGTAATAGGGCATAACAACACAGGCGGTAGTAAATTGTCACTAAAACAGAGTTGATAATACATGAAACAGGGTCTTCTAAGTGGCATTTCTAAACAATATACACCGGAATTGTCGGTGCCGTTGTCCGCTACCCGATATTTTTCGGGTTTGCACCAAAAGTCAACAAGTCATAAGTCGAAAGTGATAAGTCACAAGTCATAAATCACAAGTCAAAGTTATAAGTCGCAAGTCATAAGTCATACAAAGTTAACAAAAACAGAGTAAAAAACATAAACAAGTCTTCTTAATGGCATTCATCAAACAATATAATACAGGAGTAGCAAAATCGCTGGATCGACACCGTCGTTGACCGCCGTCTTCCACTGCGTCAGATTTGTCGAAAGTCAAAAGTCTTAAGTCGCAAAAATTAGGCATGCAACTCCGACGTCGCAAGTCATAAGTCACAAGTTCAAAAGTCACAAGTCAAAATGTCCCCTATCGGCTTCCATAGATATTCGTACTGCATCATATCTCAATGTCGGGTAAAAGTCCCACAAAATTGGAAACAACGTCTCCAAAATGACCTCTACAGTGTTGACGGGGACGTTAAACCTCAACTCAACCAACCAACCAACTAACTACTTGGCCACGACTTTTATACAATGGCATTATCAAAAAAAATTATTTATAATTTTAAACTCCTGTGGAAAAAGAAATACGAAACATGCTTCCCCTAAAACATGGAATAGTCTTGTCACGCTTGAATGTTGAATTCTCAAAGGTCGTTGATAAACTATAGTCTACTCGGACTTAACTCTTCATTACGATAACACATCCGTGCACCACAGAGCATTTTATCTCATCTCCAAAATGGCTACTTTTCTGATGACAATCCGTGATATTTTTCTTATTTATACTCCAAACATAGGTTGTGGGTGCTCGTTAGAACCGCCTCATTGAGGCGGTTCTAACGAGTACCCACAACCTATGTCTTGGAGCAGAAATAAGAAAAATAGTGTATACCCCCGTAAACCCCAGTTTTCTCTATATAAAGTGGGGTTTAAGGGGGGTGTTCATTTCACGGACTTGTTCACGTGATGTTAAGGTCAGAATTTGCCCATTTCGAACAAAAATTCTTCCCTTTAACAGTATACTACCAGTGTGCTAAAATGCCCAATTTCGTAACTCTAGAACTAGCATTTTTCAGATGAAAATGTTTGGTGTGTTTTTAATAGATGACCAGAACTTTTTAGAACCGCCTCAGTGAGGCTATTCTCCCTTTCGCTGATTCAAGAAGGGCAGTTGCTAGTTTCCGGCAAAAGAATGTGCACTGTTCTGGTTAAACGCTTACGTATAACCCTGCCCAGGAAAAGTGTGGATAGGTAAATTGACCGGCTCACAAATGACCTTAATAGCTTAATAGTGTTGACTGGGCCGTTAAACTCCAGGACAAACAAACAATCAGGCTATTCTAACGAGTGCCCATATTCTACGGCAATACAGAAAATAATGGTAAGTTGTTCTCTATTTTTTATCAGCAAAGCAAACAAGAACTCATTCAAATTCCGAGTATCTCCCGTGTGAAAATCATTGCGTTAACACATCCGTGTGCCATAGTGCATTCTTTCATTACTTTGCTATTGAAAATTTGTGATATGTTTCTTATTTGTATTCCAAACATTGGTTGTTGGTGCTCGTTAAAACCGCCTCATTGAGGCGGTTCTAACGAGTACCTACAACTTACGTCTTAGAGCAGAACTAAGAAAAATAATGTACAGCCTTGTAAACCCAAGTTTTCTCTATGAAAAATGGGTTCAGAAGGGAGTTCATTAGGCGTAATATTACGAAAACACGCCTATACAAATACATTGTAGCCTTTATCGCCGAAAAAAAGAAATGTTTGCAATGAAAAATAAAGATTGTGGGTACTCTTAAGAACCGCAGTGTGTGTGTGAATTCGGGTTTAACGTCGCTTTCAACAATTTTTCAGTCATATAACGACGGTGTCTGGTTGCGACAGGAAGCTCAATGCTCACTTTTATAGTGCTGCCTCACTGAAGTATCATGCCCCAGACACGTTAGATGGTACCACACCCAGTCACATTATCCTGACACTGGGTCGACCAGTCCTAACTCTACCCCGTAAATCTGAGTGCCAAGCAAGGAGCAGTTAGTACCATTTTTACGTCTTTGGTATGTCGCGGCCCGGGATCGAACCCGTGACCTCCCGTTCTCCGGAGCGGACACTCTACCAACTGAGCTATCGGGGCCGGTTATTTTAATGCAGAAAGTAGAAATAAGATTTACCCCTGTCAACCCCAGTACTGCTATATAAAACTGGGGTTCAAGGGGTCAGCATTATATAGTCGTGTTTGCATGATGATGTGATGGCAAGTATAGTACATGTATCTGTGTCGAGTTACCTTAATAATTATTTGGAAAACTGTTGTTGTTCTCTATGCAATCAGAGTCCTTCTATTTATGGGATGACATGAAATGTATACCAAATATAATTCCAGGCTTATTGATATTCCTAACAAAAGCGTGGGCCCCATGAGGAATTAAGCAAAGTAGTTGCTTTAGGATATGTGCGCATCCACGAAGAGAGATAACTCTGCGGTACATGTTTATCTCGTAGTGAGTTAATGTTGCTGCTGTTGTTGTTTTACGGCCCAGGCAGCAGCGATTAATAAATTACCTTCATTGGTCCTGGACAGTTGGACAGGCTTAAACAAACTTAGTTAGACCCTACCCCCATACACACACACACATTTCGACAGTAACTGAAAACAGCCGGTGGGTCAACGGCCAACTTGAATTCCAAAAGCAACCGTCCATCTCAAGCAGTCTCCCTAGAGATGATGATGATGATGATGATGATGATGATGATGATGATGATGATGATGATGATGTTTTCGAGTTTAACGACGCGCCAACCTCTTTGTGGGTCATAAGCGTCAATCGGTTAATGATCAAAAACTATGTAGAATTATGAGGATATTAAAAGTTATCCCTGGAGAGGTGACATTACTTAGAAAAAAACAACGATAGGCTGGAGTAGACGAACAAAAAGTAACGAAGTAAAAAGCACATTACTAAAACACGCCTATACAAATACATTGTAAACTTTACCAACGAAAAAAAAAAAAAAAAAAAACTAAAATTTTGAGATGAAAAATTCTGATATTTTTGCTCAAAATATAGATTGTGGGTACTCATTAGAACCGCCTCATCGAGGCGGTTCTAACGAGTACTCACAGTCTATATTTTAGAGCAGAAATAAGAACAATGAGGTATAACCCCAGTAAACCCCAGTTTTACAATATAAAATTGTGGTTCTGAGGGGGGCAAACATATATAGGCGTGCTTTTGTGATGAGCCCCCACCCCCCACCCCCACATTCCGCACCTGCTGCAGACACAACAGGTCCTTGCCCTACTGAAGCCAAAGCAGTAGACTACACCGGCACACAAGGCTTAACAGCACCTTCACACCGACCCTAGTGTATTGTTGTTATGGTTATTACTATTATTATTATTGCATTACTTGTGGGAACACAAAACGAAAACACGCCTATATAATTTTGATCAACTTTCAAACAGAACAAATTGTGTTTACAGGGGTAGACATTATTTTTGTATTATTGCGGCTCAAAAAAAAGATCGTGGGGGCACGTTAGTACCCACAATCTATGTTTTGAATGCAGAAATAAGCAAAATGATGGATACCCCTGTAAACTGCAGTTTTACTATATGAAAAGGGTGTGTTTTCGTGATATGACGTCTTTTATTTTCGGCATGCGCTGCAATATTTTTCTATTATTTCGGTGCATTGTAATGGCCGTTGCTTGCCGATCGCCACAGAAGCACACTGGTTTTTCGTTTATAAAATGAAAACATGCAAATTGCTTTCCGCATTCAAAGAAAAAATAGCTTTCAAAGTAAATCGACACACCTGACCTCCAGGATTTTTGGCACGGTCGATTGTTTATAAATCGACCCAAAGTTATAAGGCCAAAACCTCTAGTCGTGCTGGGGTCCACGTGACTACATGTATCACTGATTTGTAGGAAATCCATGTCGATTATTTATGCATGTAGTATTTTATCGCAGTGAGGTCAGCGTGTTGCGTTAAAAGGTTATGTGTAGAATCTGGGCTTGAATCATGGGTTGGGTTTGGCAAACAATGTAGACACAGATCAGACGCCGCGTTCTGTGGCATTCGCTGTGGGTATTCGTTAGAACCGCCTCGTCAGGGCGGTTCTAACGAGTACCTACAATCTATATTTTGAGCAGAAATAAGAAAAATGTCAAAATTAAAAATGTCAGAAATTTTTATCTGAAATTTTCGACGTTATTTTGGGGTGGTTAAATTTTCAGTATATTTCATTAGGTGTGTTTTCGTAATGTGTTGACATCATCCATCACAATACACGCCTATATAATTTAGACCCCCTTGAACCCCACTTTTATATAGGAAAACTGGGGTTTCTGGGGGTATACCTTAATCGAGGCGGTTCTAACGAGTGCCCACAATCTATATTTTGAGCAGAAATAAGAAAAATATCACAATTTTTCATGTTAAATTTTCGTTTTTTTTCGGCGAGAAAGGTGGCAATGTATTTGTATAGGCGTGTTTACATCATCACTATGCTTCTCCCTGAAACGTCAGAGCGCTGTATAAAATAGCCGGGTTTCTGTAAAATCTGACTGGTCTTAGGCAAACAGTGTAGACCTAGATCAGATACCGCAAGGCGGTGTCTGATAAGAGTCTATACCGTTTGTTATAAGTACAGGAATCAAATCGATAAATGAAAGAGTCGAAGTCGATGAAAGATGAAAAAATGCTGATCTCCTTTACCCGGCGTGGGATCGAACCAGGTCAGCCCGAGTCACAGGTCAACACTCAACTGCGTCGCTATAAAAGCCATCTTGTTTGTTTGTTTGATTTGAGTTTAAATTCCCTGTCAACACTGTAAAGGTCATTTTGGAGACGTTGCTTTCAATTTTGTGGGACTTATACCCGACATTGAGATGAAATGACTTCTCAAGCCCTGTCGCCAAATGAAACCAATAGGGTTTATTAGCATGGACGGTCCGTCTCGCACCGCGGTTCCTGAACTGGCTTAGATCCTCTAAGCGGTTTATCAGTGCTAGTGTGCGGTCCGGATTCAGCTCTGCGTGGAAGCATCATGCAGCCCATATATTTCTTCAAGCCCCTTTGGGCGGGGGCCGGAAAATCCATCTTGTACCGCAAGGCATAGTAAGTGTATTTTGTACCTACCACTACTACATAACATCACGTTAACACGCCTATACAAATACATTATATTTTTTATCGCTCGAACAGGGAAATTTTAAGATGAAAAATTGTGATATTTTCCTTATTCCTGCTCACAGTATATATTGTTGGTTCTCGTTAGAACCGCCTCATCTAAGCGGCTTACAAATTTCATATGTTATATGCATCATGCCTTGCATATCTCTTAACTGTTGGAAATTTCCTAAATTCTATAAATACCGAACCACTTTTATATCAAAATTACGGAACCCGGGAAGGGACATGATTTTTTTTTATTTTATAAGTTGTGCGCACAAGATAATATCTTGTGCGGACAAGATATTATCTTGTTCGGACAACATATTATCTTGTGCGGACAAGATATTATCTTGTGCGGACAACATATTATCTTGTGCAGACAAGATATTATCTTGTCCGCACAAGATATTAAGTTGTGCGAACAAGATATTATCTTGTCCGCACAAGATAATATCTTGTCTGCACAACATAGATCTTGTGCAGACAAGATATTATCTTGTTCGCACAACTTATTATCTTGTGCGCACAAGATATTATCTTGTCCGCACAAGATAATATCTTGTGCGCACAAGATAATATGTTGTCCGAACAAGATAATATCTTGTCCGCACAAGATAATATCTTGTTCGCACAACTTCCCAAGATCTATGTTGTGCAAACAAGATAATATGTTGTGCGGACAAGATATTATCTTGTTCGCACAAGATAATATGTTGTCCGAACAAGATAATATCTTGTCCGCACAAAATAATATCTTGTTCACACAAGATAATTTGTTGTCCGAACAAGATAATATCTTGTCCGCTCAAGATATTATCTTGTTCGCACAACATAATAAAAATAAAAAATCATGTCCCTTCCCGGGTTCCGTACAAAATAGTATCTCTTTAAATGTGCTGATATTTAAATTGTTTGTGCCTTTTATTCTGTATGTATACATTGTGTTGATTTTACCCAATACATATCAATCAATCAATCATCCGCGCAGTCTGATCAGAGTCTTCGCTCTGCACTCTGAGGATAGCTAAGGGCCACATGCTCCGTCATACAGCAAGGGAAGTCTCTGGTCAGACAATATGGATGCGCAGGTTGATCTGATTCTACGCTGGGCGCACATGTAAATTGTAGGAAAAGCTGTGCCCCGGCTCATATAGCAACCAGCGAACATAAAGGTGCGGATCAGACTGCGCACTGCGGAAACCAGAGAACATAAAGGTGCAGGTCAGACTGCGCACTGCGCAGTCTGACCTGCACCTTTATTGTTCGCAAAGGCCATAAGAAAGGTTTTCTCACGACCAGGATGTATATTTTCTTTTCTAAGAGAAGAAAGAATGCAAAATACATCATCTTGGGTAACAAAATTTGAAATAAAAATAAGATGTTTGGCAACTTTGTGCGTGCAATCTGTTAAGTTTCGAATGCACTTTTTTGTAATCTAAGACGAAAGTTACGTAACACACGAAAACGAGCATACAGTGAAATGCTACTGTACAATTAAGCAGGCTACTTAATTGTGTGTGCGTGCGTGCCTGCCTGCGTGTGTGTTCGTGTGTTCGTGTTTAAAACTTCCCGTTATGAAGTAAGTTTATTAGCGCGTGTATTTCCGTCAAGCTATAATACCATTAAACGCCCTCCCCCCGCCCATCGGGGCTAGATTTGGCCGCATTGTCCGCGCAGTGCTGAAACTGACCACACTTGAATTAGGAATTCTTAGCCTGCCCAGGAAATGTGAAGCTAGTCAGACCGTTCCTTAAACCCTAGTAGTTTCTTTTGGCCGTAGGACTTGAGATGTCATTTCATTTCAATGTCGGGTAAAAGCCCCACAACCTCTGAACCAACGTCTCCAAATTGACCTAAATAGTGTTGGCGGAGACGGAAAACCTCAACACAAACTCACAGTCAATTAAACGATTTATATAATGAATATTATCCGTCACATACTGGACCGTTTCACGATAAAACCCGAAGTAACCCGGCTATATAGGACCGCTTTAACTGTAAAGGTTGCTACTGCAGACGCAACCAGTCTCAGTGGCATTTACAACGAAGGCGCTGGCGATAATTCGCAAGCACGATTGTGCACGCGCAATCTCGCAAGCGCGAGCTGTGTTCATATCTACAAGCATTACACAAACACGCCTATATATATACATGTACAAATACATTACTACCTTTATCGCCGAAAAAAATGAAAATTTTATTATGAACAATTGTGATATTTCTCTTATTTCTGCTCCAAATATAGATTTTGGACACTCGTTAGAACCGCCTCATCGAGGCGGTTCTAACGAGCATCCACAATCTATATTTTAGAGCAGAAATAAGAAAAATAAGGTATACCCCCGGAAACCCCAGTTTTACTTTATAAAAGTGGGGTTCAAAGGGGGCAAAATTATATAGGCGTGTTTTCGTGATGAAAGGTCCTTTCTATGCAAGACGCAGCTCATCTGGAGTTGCACGATGATACAGTGATTTGGCAACAGAACTGCAAACCAGAATGCAGATAAGTGTTTTTGCTGAAGATAAATAACAAACAAAGAACATCTCTTAAAATAAGCTTTTAGCATTTATGTTTATACCTTTTTGTTCAAGAATCTACAGCTGGCTAATCTATTGAGTGACATTTGGAGGAAAAGCGCTGCACCATTCCCTTACAATGGTGCGCCATTGTTAGACAATTCTGAAGAGCTTTCCAAAGTTCAGCTCCTAACAGGAAGCTGCAATATCATTAAATGGAGGAGATACCGCAACTCGAGATTCTATGAGATTAGTTGAAAGGTTATCAACGCGAAATGTCAGTTATGAAAATGTCTTTTAATTGCGAATCGGAATGTCGTAGCACGGCACTAATTATCACAAAGGCCGAAACATGCGAAAGCATACCTGAAGACTATTAGTACAGCAAGGAATCAGATCAGAAACGCAAGGGGGCAGTCTGAGCTGAGTATTCGCTCTGTGCTGTTCGGGTGTCTTCAGAACCGCGGCTTCTCAGTCATGCTGTCTGGGATGGTGTTTTCGTAATGTAAGTATCACACAGCTATGAACATTTAGCACAGCAAATAATCAGTTCAGCCCGCGCCTCGGAGCAGTCTGATCTAAGTCTTTGCTATGTGCGACTGATACATGTAAGAACTGGCACACATGTCCAAAAGGGATTCGTTTGAATTGTTCATTTGAATTTAGGTTTAACACTATCAATGTAATTTGGAGACGTTAACGTTCCTTCCTATTTTGTGGCACTTTTACCCGACATTAAGATGAAATGCCCTGACACCAATAGGGTTTATATGCATGGATGGACCGACTCACACCACTTTGCCTGGACAGGCTTAGAACGTCGTAGCGGTTTACAAGTACTTATGTGCAGTTGGTTTCAGCTCTTCGTGGAAGCACCATGCAACTCAATCTTCTTCTTGTAAAGTAGAAGTAAAACAAAGATCAGGAATCGAAACAATTAACTTTCTCCACCCATCAAAGACACTAAAGGGAAAGAAAAACAAACATGAAGCGACCAGACCATAATGGAAACCTAAACAAAGGACGGCCATAAGGACAGTTACTTTCCAACAAAATGGTCAAATGGCCATCCAAAATAAAAAGGCACAAGTGATACGCACAGTAAGTAACAAACAACAACATAAATAAACCGCCACAGAAGAACCGCCTTGGAACGGTCAGTGGAAAGAATTCCACTTGGGGGGGGGGGGAGCTTAAATCGATTTTACAGATTTTACATGGCCATAATCCTCGCCCTTACCTCTGTCGCGGTATACACTAATTTTGTTTAGTCCGCATGATGGCTTCCTAACTCATCAGTGTAACATCTCAGAGAACATACAAATCAAACAACTACAGAGATGAAACAAGGTTGAGGACTCGACAGCATACAACAACAGAATAGCTGGAGCAAAAGAAAAACCAACAGTTAGACTCCGAGGGGCCCGATCAAAGCTTGTATGTAATGAAATCAATTTACAGAAAATTCACATTTTGTGATTTGTTACTACACAGAGAACTCAAACACTAGTTCTGAAACTGGTCGACTACATAGCCAATTTACTATTGGCTATGTAACTAAAATCTGGCGACATATTGAGTGATAATTCTAATGCACTTGCGTATGTAACGCGACGTCTGATTGGATAACATCAAATTTGCGACAGTATATTCTGCGATATACTGTCGGAAACCCGACGTCATCAGGTAATGTCGCTTTTCATTGGCTGGCATTTGGTTTTACGCAACCCACCTCGCTTGCCGCCTTGTGCAAAATAGTACACTTTTAATAAGTGCATTAGAATGGGGATAACTGCATTGAAAATTGTCATTTGTAGAGGTAAATCGTCGGTTTTACGGTCGGACATTCTTCGAATAGGCGATACTAATGAGTAAACGCAGCACAACTTTATTTATACAACACCATATCCCTGCATTATTTTCATTAAGCTGTCTGATCTGACACTACAGTTAATCTTCAGTGGCACAAACTACCCTTGCCTCGAACAACTGGAAGAAGCCTCTGTAGTGAAGTAGTTATGTTACTCGCCTGATAAACCAGGGATTGCAGGATCGATCCCGGGCTTCTCCAGACTTTCGGATGAGTCTTTAAACCGAGGTCCCGTCTCCGTATGACCTTAGCTGTTGGTGGAACGTGAAACTGAAATACTCATTCACCCACTTGAACAAGTGGACATGCATGGTACCATGGTGTTCGGTCCAGAAAAGTCTAGTAAGATTTTCTTTCTACTGATTGTTTATTGTGCATGCTCAAAGGTATGGCCTCAGTTAGGCGATTCTAATGGGCACACGCCGCATACTTCTATCTTTACAGCGCCCCCGCCCATCGGGGCTTGGAGAAACAGATTTGGCTGCATGGTGCTTCCACGCAGAGCTAAAACCGACCGAACGTCAGTGCTGGCAAACCGCTTAGGTCTAAGCCTGCCCATGCAAAGGGATTCAAGTAGGACTAGTTACTAGCCCTACCAAGCCAGCATCAAACAGCGGGCCAGCGTCGGGCCGACAGCGATACGACGTTGCCACGTCGTATCACTGTCGGCCCTACGTTGGCCCGACATTCTTTGCTAACAAGGTAGCGGTTAATTTGGGCGACAAGGCTTGAGATCCCATTTCATCTCAATGTCTGGCAAAAGTCTTTAAAAAGGAGTTTACGTCTCCACAATGACAGAAATGGTCTTGACAGTGACGTAAATCCTGAGATCTAGCAAACAAAACTTTTACTTTACAGAAAATCCAAAAGATACACCTATATACATGCACATGTATATCGTTCTCCTTTTGCCTTCTAGCCTTCTGGCATTGCACTATGCCTTAACATTTATTGCCTTGACTTACCCTTGGGGCTTGAAGACATAGATGGGCTGCATGATGCTTCCACGCAGAGCTGAAACCGACCGCACACGAGTAGCGGTAAACCGCTTAGAGGATCGAAGCCTGCCCAGGCAAAGCGGTGCGAGTCAGATCGCCCTTGTTATAAACCCAATTGGTTTCATTGGGCGACAGGGCTTGAGATGTCATTTCATCTCAGTGTCGGGTAAAAGTATCACAGAGTTGGAAGCAACGTCTCCAAAATGACCTATATAATGTTGACGGGAAAGTTAAACCTCAAATCAATCAATCAATCAATCAATCAATCTATCCATCAATCAATCAATCGACCCATTCTTGTCTCGAGCAAATTGTCATTCCCCACAAAGATGTTCGGCCTACGAAAGTTCGACTAAACGTCTTGTCGAATTTGCTGCACTCAGCCTCACTTTTTCAGCTGTTAATGCATTCCTCTGTTGCAAGTATAGTCTGGAGACAATAAATAATAAATCCTGAAGGGTAAAAGAATCAGATTTATGTAAGTTTAAATTGCTAAGTGCATGTTTATAGCGAGTGAACATTTGTCGGCAAAGAAGAATGGTGAATCTGTGTTCTTGAATCTTTTGAATACAGTTGTTTTGTCTGTGGTTTTTTGGGTTTTACGTCTCACCAACAGCTAATTAAGGTCATACGGAAACGGGGCCTCGGTTTAAAGACTCACCCGAAAGTCCGGAGAATATGTTCTATAAATGGGTTATCCTTTGGAAGCAAGGAATACACCACCGACTGAAAAAAATGGAGTGTATATGTTTACTGGGCCAGACTAGCTAGTTTCGGCCAATTAGGCCTCATCAGTGACCCTCAGATATTTTCAAAATTCCACAATGGAATCAATGATCCCAAAGGACAAGAAAATATAATCTACACTATGATGTAGGTCAGGGAGACGTTTTACCGCCGCCACACATCCCCACACACCAGCTGTAGTGAAGTTAAATATGTTCTATAAAAGGGTTATCCTTTGGAAGCAAGGAATACACCACAGAATGAAAACAATTGAGTGTATATGTTTACTGGGCCAGACTAGCTAGTTTCAGCCAATTAGGCCTCATCAGTGACCCTCAGATAGCCCGAGATCGATCATGCGATCCATAGTTTACAAGGCGAGTAGCATAACCACTTCACCACGGAGAAGACTGTTGTTTTGTCTGAACTCATTCCAACAGGAAACAACCACATTACGTAAACACACGCGTGCGATATAGTGCATTTTCACATCTCCAAAATGGATACTTTTCTGATGAAAGTCCGCGATATTTTTCTTATTTTTACTGCAAATATAGGTTGCGGGTGCTCGTTAGAACCGCCTCAGTGAGGCGGTTCTAACGTGTACCCATAACCTATGTATTGGAGCAGAAATATGGAAAATAATGTATACCCCGTAAATCCCAGTTTTCTCTATATAAAGTGGTGTTTAGGGGTTGTTCATTTCACGGACTTGTTAACGTGATGAGAAACATCACATCTGCATCGAAGGATTTGTTTGATTTGAGGTTTAACGTCCCCGTCAACACTGTAAATGTCATTTTGGAGACGTTGCTTCAATTTTGTGGGACTTTTACCCGACACTGAGAAGAAAAGACACCTCAAGCCCTGTCGCCCAATGAAACCAATAGGGTTTATTAGCATGGACGGTCCACCTCGCACCGCGACAGGACAGGCTTAGATCCTTTAAGCGGTTTACCAGTACTAGTGTGCGGGCCGGATTCAGCTCTGCGTGGAAGCATCATGCAGCACACATATTTCTGCAAGCCCCTATGCATTGAAGGAACGATGTACTATCTTGTTTGCCGAAGCATTATCAGGAAATTTAAATGGACGTGTACAGCGAAATAGAGCATAGACTGTACGATTAAAGCGCTGCATGCACTGCATTATGCCCCACCCCTGCATTTACATCAAGCAAGTACCATGGCACTCTATCAATGCACTGGGAGCACTGGTGGCTCAATCGCCTCTCAGTATGGTCTGTGAAAAAAAGTGACTGCGATATTAACTGTTTCGTTTGAACCCTTGAATGCCGGTGTTTTAATCAAACAGTGTAGACCCTGATCAGACGCCGCGTTTGCGGCGTCTGATCAGGGTCTACACTTTTTCCAAGCCCAACCCATGATTTCATTTCAGATTCTATTGATAACCCTCTTACTCAAGGTTAAGCAGGTTAAGCAAGGTTACGGGTCTTGTGTTCTGCGCATCATCTCATACATATGTGTGAAGTTTCATCAAAATATCTGAAACGGTTTCCAACGTACAGAGCGGACAAGTGTTGTCTACAGTTGTTACAAAAGGCTATTTTCAATAATTACTATGTTATGTGGGCTGTTACTCCAAAGGTAGGTAAAACAGAATTACTGTTCTTGTGTTCTGTGCATCCTAGGGTGTGGTTTACATTTTGAGCCAGCACATGCAAAACCTACAATAAGACATGTGCGCCCATCGAAGACTCAGCTGAGCCTGCACATCCATATAGTCTAACCAGAGACTTCTCTTGCTGCATGAAGGAGCAATGGGTCCTTAGCTATCCTTACAGCGCGGATGAGCAGGCTGATCTGAGTGTTCGTTGGGCGCACATGACTTATTGAAGGTTTTGTCGTGCGCTGCCTCATTTGTGAGACATTTCATGAAAATATCTCGAACGGTTTTCAACTAACAGAGCTGACACGTACGGAACCCGGGAAGGGACATGATTTTTTACTTTTATTATGTTGTGCGAACAAGATAATATCTTGAGCGGACAAGATATTATCTTGTTCGGACAACATATTTTCTTGTGCGGACAAGATATGATCTTGTTCGCACAACATAATATCTTGTGCGCAAAAGATATTATCTTGTTCGCACAACATATTATCTTGTTTGCACAACATAGATCTTGGGAAGTTGTGCGGACAAGATATTATCTTGTGCGGACAAGATATTATCTTGTGCGGACAAGATATTATCTTGTGCGGACAAGATATTATCTTGTGCGGACAAGATAATATCTTGTGCGGACAAGAATATATCTTGTGCGCACAAGATCTATGTTGTGCAGACAAGATATTATCTTGTGCGGACAAGATAATATCTTGTTCGCACAACTTAATATCTTGTGCGGACAAGATAATATCTTGTCTGCACAAGATAATATCTTGTCCGCACAAGATAATATCTTGTGCGGACAAGATATTATGTTGTGCGGACAAGATATTATCTTGTCCGCACAAGATAATATCTTGTCCGCACAAGATAATATGTTGTCCGCACAAGATAATATCTTGTGCG
The DNA here is from genome assembly GCA_963580285.1 of Lucinisca nassula. Classification (NCBI taxonomy): domain Eukaryota; kingdom Metazoa; phylum Mollusca; class Bivalvia; order Lucinida; family Lucinidae; genus Lucinisca; species Lucinisca nassula. Next base: position 30,508,111 of record OY757020.1, read on the forward strand.
CACAAGATATTATCTTGTGCGCACAACTTATAAAATAAAAAAAAATCATGTCCCTTCCCGGGTTCCGTAGACACGAGTACATGGTACACGTAGAAATGGCTATGATCACTGTACAAAGGAAACTAACTCCACAAGTTACGGTTCATATGTTCTGTGGTGCTTTAAGCCTACATTTGAAAAAAAAATGTAAATAACTTTAACGATGTCAGAGTTATGGAGCTAATACGAGCACATAGTTGAAATCGCATTTAAAGGGCAATAACTCCAACCGAAGAAAAATCCGAGTTACCGTTGAAAATTTCTGCAACTCGTCTCAACAAGCTGTGAATTTTGAGAAGTGTCGTGAAAATATATCAAACGGTATCATGGTCATGGAGCGGACATGAAATTATGAGGTGCTGACGGACGGACGGACGGACGGACATTAAAAATTTTGGAGGGTATAACATAATACCCCGCCACTTTCTGATGTAACCGTGTGCGAACAGCTGAGGTAATGGCCAAATATGACCGTCTCAGTATGAGAAGATAGATAGATAGAACAAGGTGTCTTTCATCCATGTATCTGTATAACGAACACAATGCAGTTGTGTTTTGATAGATTCCTTATTTCTGCTATGAACGAAGACCGAGGGTACTCGTTAAAACCGCCACTTTGAGGCGGTTCAAACGAGTACGAGTTCGCACACGGGTTGCATTGTGATCTGTTGAAGCTGTTAAAGTATACGAGGACTGTTCAAATATGAATGCAACTAAGCACATAAAAATGATTCCGTGATAGATTTCGATGAAAAAATTATTTTGTCCCCTCAAAGTATTCCCCGTCAACAAATGATGGTCTTCTGATCCAATCATTGAATGCATTTTGGTAGTCTTTTCGAGGTATACTATGAAGGCACTGGAATATTGCAGAACCGAGGTGTTTGCGCTGTACAAATTTTCGACCAGAAAGGTATTTTTTTCAGCCGCGGGAACAATAAAAAAAAGTCACACGGGGCAAGGTCAGGGGAATACGGGGGGGGGGAGGGGTTTGAGGGGGGGGTGAGGGGGGGGGGTTGAGGGGGGAGGGGGGTTTGAGGGGGGGGGTGAGGGAGTTCAACAACCTTTTCCTGCTTCAGATAGTCTTGCACAATGAACGCCTTGTGCGATGACGCATTGTCATGTAGCAATCTGACATTGGCCAAACCAGTTGCGGGTCTTCGTTCTTTGAAATATTTCTTCAATTTTCGAAGAACTTTATTCTTGTAAAACTTCGCATTTACAGATTTGCCTTTAGGCACAGCAACCTGAATAGCAGGGCCCTGATTTGAAAAGAATATGGCATACATTACCTTCTTGACGCTCATGGTCCGCTTTGCAATGCATGGTCTTTTGCAATACTTTGTTGCCCATATTTTGTTCTGAATCTTTCGTTTTGGCTCAAAAAAGTGAACCCATGTCTCGTCACTTGTGACGACATTAGCGAAAGACCATGCATTGTAATTTTTAAGCTTTTTAAGCAACTTCTTGGCGCACTGAACGCGTGTCTTTTTCTGCTCATCAGTCAACAGATGGGGAATCCGTCTAGCACAGATCTTTCTCATTTTCAAATCCCGTTTCAGAATTGTATGAGCTGCTCCTAATGAGATGCCAACCATACTAGCTATTTGCCTAGTGGTGTATCGTGCATCGGTAGCAACTATTTCTTTCAGTCTAGCAACCATCTTGGCAGATGTTGCTCTTTTCGGCCGACGATCATGTGGTGCATCTTCTGTTGTGCCTAGCCCACAGCTGAATTTCTTACACCAACGAAAAACTGTCGGAAAAGACATTTTATTATGCCCATAAACCTAACATATTTCATCAAAAATGTCTTTGCACCGTATACCAAGAATACAACGATTCTTAATATAGGACCGTATTTCAACGGCGTACTCTGACCTTCTTCCAACCATGTTTTGTATTAGTATACAAGAGTAGACAGTGTTGATCGAACGATATACGTGGCTAAAGTGAACGGATTTTAACAGGTTTGGTATCAATGTATAGGTAAAATGTTTTTCTACGCTGTGATATTTATTTCCAGGTGATTTTCGCATTAGTGCATGAGAAAACGTTCTACTTGCATTCATTTTTGAACAGTCCTCGTATTTAATTTTGAAAATGTATGGTGTGTATACTCATTAGAATCGCCTCGATAAGGCGATTCTAATGAGTACACACAGCATATCGTTTACCCCCGCCAATCGAGGCTTAGAGAAATAGATTGGGCGGCATGATGCTTCCAGTCGGAACTGAAACTGATCACATATGAGTACTGGTGAACCGCTTAGAAGGACCAAGCCTGCCCAGGTAAAGTGGTGTGGTGTCCACTACATATAAGCCTTTCGGTTTTAATGTGCGGCAGGGCTTGGGATGTCATTTTATCTCATTGTCGGTTAAAAGTCCCATAAAATTGGAAGCAACTTCTCCAAAATCACCTAAATAGTGCTGACGGTCAAACAAAACAATATATCTTTATTTAATTGAAGATTGGTACACACAACGTGTCTTTACTTTATAGAAGATTTTTTTTTGTTTTTGGTTGTACGACCCTTTCAAGATTTTATTTCACATATATCGAGCCAATCGTTAATATCAAGGTGGGCGAAAACCGGAAAAAAAAAACATGACCTTCCGTTGCAAAACTTAGCGTTTCACATGTGACCCGAGCCAGACTCGAACCCGCAGCGGCGAGAGACCTAATGATTAAGATTCAGCGCACTTATAAGATAGGCCACGTTGGGGCCCTATTTTATAGAAGATCGAAAAGATATCGCTTTGTCGTTCAGATTATTTCCCTACCCCCACCCCCACCCACCCCCACCCCCTGACCTGGCGCTATGAGTAACCCTCATTGATTCAAACTACCCATATCTCGAATTGATTTCCATTGTTCCAGAGGTGTACGAGCAATTGAAGTTCGACTGCTTACGGCTTTCCATTGAATCCAAGATTCTTCATTGAGACTAGTTAGGGTTTTCCGCCGAGAATATATATCTGAAGCCTCGTTTTACGTAACGCGGGTCCATTTACTCTTTTTCAGTGACACGACTCGAGTCCTTTTATGGCGGCACGGTACTGGAGGGGACAATTTGGACAGATGCCTACAGAGATAAATTGGCTGACGAATATAAGCGGTTGGAGGATGAGTTCGTAACAAAGGTTAGTACTATTACCCTTATTTGATAGGTAGAACATAGCTTCGGACAAGTCTATTTCAATTGCCCCCGACCATCTGGGCTTGGAGAAAGGTCTAATCCTGCCCAGGCAAAGTGGTGCGAGTCCATGCATATAATCCCGATTGCTTTCATTGGGTGGCAGGGATTGAGATGTCATTACAAGAGTCCAACAAAACTGGTACATGTAGCAACGTCTCCAAAATGACCTGATTAGTGTTTACGGGTACCTTAAACATAAAATCAATCAAACAATCAAACAAACAAACAAGTCTGTTTCAATTTAAGGGTATAATTTTCCATTATGGTTGTGTCAGCATTGTTATGTTTCTGTTAAACTTTACAGAAGGAAAGCAGAGGATGTATACCGAGACGAGACGTCGCGTTCTGTGGCGTTTGATCAGAGTCTACACTGTTTGTCTATGTTTCAAACATTGGGCGGTATGCATACATAAGATTAACAAGTTTGTTAAATGAGCCCCGCCAAGCGAATTTGGGTCTTCGAGCATTCCGTCATGACAAATTTCAACTGCGCATGCCCAGCCATTCAGAGGGGCCAGGGATATGGCTTTCTGTCTGAAGGTTCCTCTTCATTCACTGCTTGTATGAGCGAGCAGCGAAGGTTCTGGCGAGACTGCGCGGATGCGCAGACTCGCCTGAACCTTCGCTGCTCGCATAGGCGATAAGTACCAAAATCGCTTGACGCGGCCCAAATGAAAAGTCTTAGAAAATTTCACTTTATTTACAGAAAGGTGGAGTTTGCTAATACGAGCACCTCGCATGTCAAAGGGAGACAACTTTCGGGACTTCCCGTTCGCTTTTCTATAAACCCTGTGCCACTGAAAAAAGGGGTCTACTCTTAAAGGAAAGAATTTGCTCCTCAGGAACAAATTCTTTCCTTTAAGAGTTGATCTTTATTGAGCCCATATTTTGTTCTGAATATTTCGTTTTGGCTCAAAAAAGTGAACCCATGTATCGTCACCTGTGACGACATTAGCGAAAGACCGTGCATTGTAATTTGGAAACTTTTTAAGCAACTTCTTGGCGCACTGAACGCGTGTCTTTTTCTGATCATCTGTCAACAGATGGGGAATCCATCAAGTACAGACCTTTCTCATTTTCAAATCCCGATTCAGAATTGTATGAGCTGCTCCTAATGCGATACCAACCATACTAGCTATTTGCCTAGTGGTGTATCGTGCAACGGTAGCAACTATTTCTTTCACTCTAGCAACCATCTTGGCAGATGTTGCTCTTTTCGGCCGACGATCATGTGGTGCATCTTCTGTTGAGCCTAGCCCTACACAAACGAAAAAACTGTCGGAAAAGACATTTCATTATGCCCATAAACCGAACATATTTCATCAAAAATGTCTTTGCACCGTATACCAAGAATACAACGATTCTTAATATAGGATCGTATTTCAACGGCGTACTCTGACCTTCTTCCAATCATGTTTTGTATTAGTATACAAGAGCAGACAGTGTTTATCGAACGATATACATGGCTAAAGTGTACGGATTTTAACAAGTTTGGTATCAATGTATAGGTAAAAATGTTTTTCTACGCTGTGATATTTATTTCCATATGATTTTCGCATTAGTGCATGAGAAAACGTTGCAATTATATTTGAACAGTCCTCGTACCACAGCATGTCCCATTGCTGGCTTTTAAATTACTAAGTGGTTTCCTGGCGTTTTAGCAACGTCACGTCAAGGTCTATGCAACGCCATTACGTATGGCCCCCGCAATCGGGGCTTGAAGAAATAGATGACCTGCATGATGCTTCCATGCAGAGCTGAAACCAGCCGCACGCGAGTACTGGTGAACATCTTAGAGGATCTAAGCCTGCCCAGGCAAAGCGGGTCCGACCGTCCATGCTTATAAACCGTATTGGTTTCATTGGGCAACAGGGCTTGAGGTGTCATTACATCTCACTGTCGGGTAAAAGTCCCACAAAATTGGAAGCTACTTCTCCAAAATGCCCTATACATTGTTGACGGGGACGTTAAACCTCAAACTTATACAATCAAGCAATCAATTAAAACGCCATTACGTTGCATAGACGTTGGTGATACGTTCCAACCCGAGGAATATTATTGTGACGGACGTGTTAGGTGTTAGTATACAATACATCAAAACTACCAGACGAGTCCAGAAAACGCGCAGTTATGTAAAGATATTGAGTGTGCTCGTTTGGACATATATCATGTGAAGCAAATACTTTTTTTAATAAATAGTAGCTCCTGTTTTCAGATGGGTCAGTTTAAAAGAAATCACACAGGAAGTCCGGAAAATGTGCTTTTTAATAGGGTTCAGTCATTTTAAAAACGATAAGGAAGTTCGGACCCCCCCCCCCCCCCCCCCCTTCGAAGACGGAAGCAAACTGTGTATAAATGAACATGCAGGCAGTCCCAAATGTGCCCCATTCTTTTGAAGACGGGATCAGTCTAGGTTAAAACGAACAGAAAGTTCAGAAATTGCAACCACCACCCCCTCACCCCCCCCCCCACACACACACACACACTTCCATTATGCAGTGAGGGGTGGCATTGAAAACAACCTGGTTGTATGGAAATTGGTCCCCTTTTCAAGAGGGGATCGGTCAGTGTGAAAAAGGGATGTGCGGAAATTGTCCCCCTTTGATGAGGGGATCAATCTATTTGAAAACAACCAACAGGATGTCCGAAAATTGTCCCCCTTTGAAGTGAGGATCAGCCCATTACGATAACACACCCGTGCGATATAGTGCAATTTTTACATCTGCAAAATGGCAACTTTTCTGACGAAAATCTGTGATATTTTTCTTATTTATACTGCAAACATAGGTTGTGGGTATTCGTTAGAACCGCCTCATCGAGGCGGTTCTAACGAGTACCCACAACCTATGTCTTGGAGCAGAAATAAGAAAAATATTGTTTACCCCCGTAAACCCCAGTTTTCTCTGTATAAAGTGGGGTGTAAGGGGGTGTTCATTTCACGGACTTGTTCACGTGATGCTATTGGAAATCAAACGGAAGTCCCGGAAGCTCTCCCATTTGAAAACTTGCGGTTATACATCTGCCAGATGCATCCGTTTGCCTTAAAACAAAGGTTTAATTCGCAGTTCGCGATGAATATTTAAACAAAAACAATTACAGGAATTTTAAAAGACTTACTTCTATGTAATTACATGGGTCCCATTGCTTAAACATATCTCAATTTCTTGGTCTCTCTGGTCTCCGCATGTAATGAGGCGTGAAACAACGAAAATACCGTCAATATCCAAAACATTCGGACCCTTTAAGTACTTGCTGTAATTCTCCTAATGTTTCACGATCCCGCAAGGAGTTCAAAAGGTGCAAACGGAATGGCAAACAGTGTAGACCCTGATCAGACTGCTCCTTCAGGAGCAGTCTGATCTGGGTCTGCACTGTTTGCTTAGGCCTGTCTGTCCCGATACTTAGGAACATTATGGTAGTCTTTTTTGTATCAATTACAAACGGAATGGCAAACAGTGTGGACCCTGATCAGACTGCTCCTTCAGGAGCAGTCTGATCTGGGTCTGCACTGTTTGCTTAGGCCTGTCTGTCCCAATACTTAGGATCATTAAGGTTGTCATTATTTTTGTATCATTTTACACCCTGTGAAGATATGACATTCAATGTCAAAGGAAAATATTTTGTTACAAGCGTCCAACTGAAAAGGAAGAATACTTGGGTCACAAGCGCTGATATTAGTAAAACATTGATACATGTATTGTTTTGTTTGTTTGATTTGAGGTTTAACGTCCCCGTCAACACTGTAAATGTCATTTTGGAGACGTTGCTTCCAATTTTGTCGAGCTTTTACCCGACATTGAGATGAAATGACATCTCAAGCCCTGCCACCCGAACAAACCAAAAGGGTTAATATAGAGGGACGGTCCGACTCGCACCACTTTGCCTGGGCAGGCTTAGATCCTCTTAGCTGTTTACCAGTACTTGTGTGCGGTCTGTTTCAGCTGTGCGTGGAATTATCATCCAAACCCCGATGGGCGGGGGCCTCCGATTTTCCATTTACCACAGATTTTATATAAAAAATGTCTGAAACAAACATAAGAAAACATTTTTGTGAAAAGATGGGCTTTGTTTTTCAGTTTTATACGGTTTTATCCTTCAAACGATTTTAATGACAATGAATGGTTGATTTTGATTGTTTTGGTTTAGCGACACATCAGACCTTCTGGGTCATTTTGTGTCATCTCCCAGAGAAAGGGAGAAAAGGGATAGAAGAGATGATAGAGGAAATGATAGCGAGGGACAGAAGAGGAAGAGGAAAATATGAATTGTTGATTCATAGTTGAGGAAGGAGTGAAAATTTATTTCCTTATCATTTGGTATTGAGTACAGTTTTAATCTTGCCTTGCCAATGGCTTAGAAATAAAAGAAAAAAAGTCCATCGGGCCTGAAGAAATAGATGGGCAGCATGATGCTTCCACGCAGAGCTGAAACCGACCGCACACGAGTACTGGTAAACCGCTTAGATGATCTGAGCCTGCCCAGGCAAAGCGGTGCGAGTCAGACCGTCCATCCATATAAACCCTGTTGGTTTCATTGGGCGGCAGGCCTTGAGATGTCATTTCATCTCAATGTCGGGTAAAAGTCCCACGAAATTGGAAGCAACGTCTCTAAAATGACCTATACAGTGTTGACGGGGACGTTAACCCTTTACCACTCAGGGATTTGTGAATTTCGCTGATTTTCACAGTGTTGCACCTGACAGCAACTTCAACTACCCATTGTTTCATAATGGATAGTCTGTTTTACACTAAACTCCGTATGAATGTTCATTGGGCAGTAGCCTTTCAAATGCAACCTTTCATGACCTGATCATTGTTGTGTTGGTAAGCAGGAGGCATCTCAAAGTTGGCGAAAAGTGTGTTTTCACATGAATTTTAAACCACATTTTAATCTTCACACAGCTGTCAAGGCAACAATTAAGGTGTTTTGCACTGGCCATTTTCACTGTTTGCAGCATGTTTTATCAGCATCAATTTTCAGGCATTTTTGACCCCGACACCCTCAGATATAAATGTTAGCGGCCGGTTGGGCCATACACCCAAAATTTTTCGGGATGTGAGGTGGGGGGGGGGTGGCGTTGCCCCATCTTCAACCCCCCCCCCCCCCCGGGAATATTTTTAGTGGGGAGGCGCGCGAAAAAACAGGTCACTTTTTTGCCCGACAAATCCTAAAGCAAACATAACTATCCAGGGGTAAAAATGCAGATTTTAGGTGCTTCTGGGGCGGGGGGTGAGTGCAGACACGTTAAAAAAACACGTATCTGACTGAGTGGAAAAGGGTTAACTGAAATCTCGGAACATACTGAATTTTAGTCTAAAATGCATTAATTACATCTGAAAGCACAAAAACACGCCTATATAATTTTGACCCCCTTGAACCCCACTTTTATATAGTAAAACTTGGGTTTTCAGGGCTAAACCTTATTTTCTTGTTTCTCCTTTTAAATATTGATTGTGGGTACTCGTTAGAACAGCCTCGAGTCCCACCAATCTATATTTTGAGCAAAAATAAGAAAAATATGAAAATTTTCTATCTTAAAATTTTCCTTTTTTCGCCGATAAAGATAATAATATATTTGTATAGGCGTGTTTTCGTAATAATAATTTGTTTCTTTCAATAAAATGACGATGAAAAAAAACATTATTTTGGTCAGTTGGGATTTTCTTCATTAACCCTTTCCCTCTCAGGGATTTTGTGAATTTCGCTGATTTTCTCAGTGTTACACCTGACAGCAACTTCAACTAGCCATTGTTTCATAATGGATGGTCTGTTTTACACCAAACTCGGTATGAATTTTTATTGGGCAGTAGCCTTTCAAATGCAACCTTTCATGGCTTGATCATTGTTGTCATGGTAAAGAGGGGGCATCTCAAAGTTGGCAAAAAGTATGTTTTCACATGAATTTTTGACCACATTTTAATCTCCACACAGCTGTCAAGGCAACAATTAAGTTGTTTGGCACTGGCTATTTTCACTGTTTGCAGCATGTTTTATCAGCATCAATTTTCTGGCATTTTTGACCCCAGACACCCTCAGATATAAACACGTATCTGAGTGGGAAAGGGTTAAACCTCAAATCAAACAAAACAAACAAAAAATGTCCATATCTTTCTTTTCAAATAAATTGTCGGGAATACTTTATGGCTAGTCTATAGGTGGCTACCAATTTCTAGTAGCCAGTCTATAGGTGGCTCTCAATTTCTAGTAGCCAGTCTATAGGTGGCTACCAATTTCTGGTAGCTAGTATATAGATGGCTACCAATTTCTAGTAGCTAGTCTATAGGTGGCTACCAATTCTAGTAGCTAGTCTATATGAGGCTTCCAGTTCTAGTAGCTAGTCTATAGGTGGCTACCGATTTCTAATAGCTAGCCTATAGGTGGCTACCGATTTCTAGTAGCTAGTCTATGGTGGCTACCGATTTCTAATAGCTAGACTATAGGTTGCTAACAATTTCTAGTAGATAGTCTATAGGTGGCTACCAATTCCTAGTAGCTTGTCTATAGGTGGCTTACAATTGCCAGTAGCTAGTCTATTGGTGCCTACCTATTTCTATTAGCTATTCTATATATGGCTACCAATTTATAGTAGCTAGTCTACAGGTGGCTATCAATTACAGACCTAAGATATCTAGATCTCTCTGAGTATATAGATCTAGACTACGGCCGTGAACAAGAAAGGGTAAGATAAATTTTAATGGAAGAAACGAAAAATAAAGCACTTATTATCAGACCAGTAGCTAGCCTACGTTTAATGCAAAAGAACTTGGCATCACATTCATGGCTCGAAAACCATCACGAAAGCACGCCTAATTCTGAACCCCGCTTTTTACTCGTATAAAGTAAAACTGGGGTTTACAGGGGCAATCCTTATTTTTCTTATTTCTGCTCTAAAATAAAGATTGTGGGTACTCGTCAGAACCGCCTCGGCGAGACGGTTCCAACATGTGCCCACAATCTATAGTTTGAGCAGAAATAAGAAAAATATCACACTTTTCATCAAAAAATTTCGTTTTTGCACGGTAAAATTTAATATATATTTGTATACGCGTGTTTTGCATATCGCTGATGAATTTTATGTTTAGGAGTCAGATCCATTAACAGTAGGTCACAGAGGCACGTGTTAAGACGGCATTACATTACGACCTTAAACTTAGCTCAAAATATGTATTATACATGTATATATTGGCTCTCTTCAAACCTGCCGCAACGGGCACACGCAATCTATAAAGAAACTCACAAATTTTCATCGCAAAATGCCAGTTTCGAGCCTTGAAACAACCCAGCAAGAATGCATATACGGGGCCCATATGGGCAGATTCTGGGAATTTAGCCCATTTGGGTTCTACATGGATCCCATATAGGATTTTGCCCATATGAGGCTCATATGGGTCCCGTATACGTGAGATTAAATTTCAATAATCTAAGATGCCTTACAATTTCAGGATACATAAAAGGGCCGCAAATGGCTCATATGTAGTACATGTACAGATATTGGACCAAATTATTCCCACTATATCTGCTTTCTACTGTATGGGGCCCATATGGGCTCGATGTGGGTAATAAGGGAACAACTGTGTCATTAGTTAAGCTTAGTATAAAAAAAAATGAATTTCTGGACTGACGACAATATTAAAATAAAATAAATGGTTTAATATATCACAAAATGAAAATACCTATTAACTATTAACGTCCATTTAGATATTTGCACGGCATGGGCATTGTTTTGTGACAGGTTTTTTTTTATTATTAGAACTCATAGTATGTCCCAGTTTCTTAAAAAATTGAGGGCGATATATAATCACGCAAGAATTTATCAATTCTTATAATTGAAAAGAATGCCTTAACTCTCTCTGTGTTGGGACCTAACCAGCCTATCAAGTGGGCTGGAACAATGAGGACTTTATTTGTGTAAACCTTTTCTCTTGATTATAAACCATATTGGACCCAGATGTGTCCCAAATATTTTGTTTGTTGGGAAAGTCTTAATCCATATACTGCTGAATATGTTACTCAAACCACACCCATTTCTGATTACCCAGTTGGTATTGTGTATCTATTCAATTCAGAAACTACATTACAAGCAGTGTAGATCCTGATCAGATAGCTTCTTCAGAAGCCATCTGATCTGGATCTACACAGTTTGCAAAGGCTGGAGTTGTGTCAAGCATGATAAATGTTAAGCAGATTTTGTTGCTTTTCTCATCCAACACGATTGACCTGCTGTGACCTATTACTATTATTTCCTATGCATTCCTTCTTTTTTTTTTTTGTTGGAGCTTATTTAGGAGAAAAGATGTCTTTCATCGATACCATTAGAATAGCATATCAATGTGATAAATAGAGGCTACATGAATGAAGATAAAAAATATTCAATCCTGCGTGTCAGAAACTTTACGAGTACGCAGCACGAGTGAATATGCTGATGGTTTAAACGCGCCAGACAAAATAATATTGGTATTTATCGAAAAAGTCTTGGCAAAGTTTAGGCAAAGAAAAAAAAAAAAAAAAAAAAAAAGAAGACAAAAAGAAGAAAAATGTGAAATATCATATCTTTTCACAATGTGAAAATATCATTTTTACTTTTTTCAGCTATGCATTGCATTCGCTCCAAAATACAGAAAAAATCCTATATTAAGACCACCTTTGGGCCTGTTCAAAAGTGGTCTTAAGACCACTTTTGAACAGTCCCAAATGTGGTCTCTTATTCCCAAACACCAAAGCTTTCTCAATAAGTTTAAAAACAGTTTAAATATTAAATTTCGATGGTCTTAAGGTATATAGTAATCACACATCTAGGCTGCAATGCAAAATAAACTAAGATTTTCCAAACTGTTACCCAGCACTGTGGGTTGAAATATAAGTTCAAAAAGCAAATACATAAAGTAAAGCAAATTCAAACACTACAATTTAAGACCAAATAATGGTCCTATAAGACCACTAGACGAAGATTTATTGTCCAAAATTAGGCAAAATCCCCTAAATTTTCAAACAAGGATACCGACAAGGCAGGAGCACTCACCCTTAAAATATTATCATTTTCAGTTGTTATGTACTCTGAAGTAGCAAAGACGAGGCATAATTTTCTTACTTTCTACATTTTTAAGCACATTTGTGAAAATTTCACCGAATACCACATGGTAAATTTCATCGCCATCTTGGATTTGGACAAAATTCTTACCCTGGATTTAGTGAAATTCAAACCCCAAGTATTTCCCTGTCAGTCGAGATCGGATGATGACAGTTACCTCTTACAATTGCTTAATCAATGGCTTTGCAGAATCATCAACCTGATCTTCATGTCATTTTGCTTCAGGTGTTTGAAACGTCTTTCAAAAAACTGACTTCGGTTTGTTTACAATAGAGAAACCCGTCACTTTTCTTGACGCCCTCATCACTGTTTCAGCGGATTTGTGTTATTGCACATGTATTAAAAAACGGGATAAAACTTGATGAACATCATACAATATTTACAATTTAATAAAGCTCTTTAAGTTGTGTTTAGCAAAATGATTTACGACCATTTTTTTTCGGCAATATGACTGTTTTACTTTTTTGCGTATGTACCTTCCGTTAAATGGTAATTCGGTTGTATCCGCTTTCTCTCGGACTGGTTTTCGGCATTAGAAAGCGTCATTGTCTTAAACCCGGTCGAATCAAAGCACCCGGGATCCAGCAGAATATAAAAGGCGAAGAAACACACATGTAGCAGACAGAAGCAATAACGTTTTCTTCGTATTTGTAAGTGTTTTTGGCATTGATCATGAAATCAGTTTTGCGGTAATAGGGATTCCCGATCCGAAGGACGGTGCACTTTATGTCATTCATCCCTGCAAATGATGCCAATGGAGCGTGTTCGGACACTGAAATTTTATCGCCGCTGCCGGTGATCGAACCCGGGACCTCTAGCACCAGAGGCAAGTGCACTAACCAATGAGCTATCACGCTCCATATACTGACAATGTGATCGATCTGTCATGTTTGACCATTTCTCGCAGCAGATATGCAGGTGTACATTAAATACATTCCAGGTTTGCAGGATGAAAGCGTGCACAGTCATGTAATTACAGTAGGGATTTTTTAACCTGCACGGGGGGGGGGGGGGGGTTCTTGCATACAGGGCTTCCAGTTAACATTCCAACCCGAAGGACAGTGCACTATGTGGCATTCATCCCTGCTAATGATGCCAGTGGAGCATGATCGGACACGAAAATTACCGCTCTTGGGGATCAAACCAGGGATGGGGGTTTCTTGCACCAGAGGCAGCATCCTAATTCCTTCGGATGGGGGACGTTAACTTTTTCTGACCTGGCTTGTACATAAGCTGTTAATCAGTGCAAAATAATTTTATGTAAGAAAATGACAACTGCCCTTCTTGAATCGGATGAAGTGATAGAATGAGAGTAGAAAACATTCACAGTCAGTCGCCATGAAAGTTTGTTTTTGATCCACAGGATAAAGTCAGTGACAGTGTGGAAACTCACATCACATAAAAGAAGGAGAGCATAATGCTGCATCTGATCAGGGCCTACACTGTTTGCATAAAGTTCAGCCATTTTTAAATACATTTTGAGGAGAAACACAACCTGGCATTCCTAATTTAAAAAAAAAATGGACTTGCGCTATCATATAAAGTGGAACACAAGCACTTGTTTCATAGAGGAAAACAAATCTACACTCTACCTTGAGACAGGCACTTGTTTAAGAAAAAAAAATCTACCCTCTACCTTGGGAAGGTAGAGGGTAGATTTTTTTTCTCTTTGAAACAAGTACCTGTGAAGTGGAAGATTCGATTTTGTATACAATAGGTAAAGAATGAAAACAGTACATTTTTTACACTCCAGAGGTTGGGGCCCGGGGGATAGGGGCTAGGATTTATACATCAGGCTGCATGGTGCTTCCACCCAGGGCTGACGCTGACCACACATTGTACAAGTACTGATACCACTTAGAAGAGCAAAGCCTGCACAGGCAAAACGGTGTAAGTCAAACCCTCCAATGAATATAACATTTTGGTTTCATTGGGTGGAAGGACTTGAGATGTCATTTCATCTCAAATGTCGGGTAAACTCCAGCAAAATTGGAAGCACCATCGTCAAAATAACCTCAATAGTGCTGATGGAGCATTAAACCTCAGTTCAAACAAACTCTCAAGAGGTTATGACCAATTCAGACCACGGTAAATAGAAGGAACTACTTTCTTTTTGTTTACATGTTTTCACTATGTGCTCAAGAGCAGCCATGTTTTTTCAACTTCAAGTGCATGGAGGTGGCAAGATGAAAATTTGGCCAATTTTGTAATTGGAAACAATTTTGAAAATCATTGGTAGGTTTTGTTAGGAGAGGTTATACAAAGGGCTGGTTTGTGCTAAAAAGAAACATTGGATGAAATGACAGCTCTGCAGTGACGTTTGAAATTTGACAATTTTCATCCTGATTGTTTTTGCCTTTTCAAAACTAAAAAATAGTAGCAATAGAGCTTCATAAAGCCAAAATGTTATGCTTTCATGGAATTAATCACTTAAAAATTCATATTATTCCTAATTTCTTTTTAAAACAATTTTCATCTTCACACTTGTCAAATTTTCAATACAGGTTGTCAGCCATTTTGTATAGTCCTTAATAGCGGGAAGTTTAGTGTATACATTTAAATGTCTCCTTATATGAGTTTGAAAGTGACATTTATTTTTGATATATTCTTATGTTTGCTTCAAACAGAGATCTTGGGTGTTCACTGAGGCGAATCTAATGGTCCGACGCTACATTATCAAAAAACATGTCCATGTGCAATAATGGGGTCCAACATGGTGTCAGAAAGACAAATTACGATAACAGATCCATGAGATAAAGTAGCATGGCGTCATGTGTTATCGATAGTCTAATGAATTAAATCGAATTCCGCTAACAAGATATGCCTAGCCGCTACAATTCTTTTCAAAGTAAACAAACAAAACATCAACTTGACTTACCTGCAAAAAACGTGGTATATTTCCCGGTTGGTGTGTTGAAATCTGGCCCGGAAAAGAGGATGGCAAAATTGACCAATCAAAACTGCCGTAATATATTATCGATAATCTATTAGCTGATGCCATTTATCACGCACTGGCTGGCTGCTGCTGCAATATTATGTATGGTGGCACATTATAGATATACAAAACAACTCTTGTCTACTGTTTGATCAGCAATGCGTGTTATTCTGCCTGTGTTAATTGATAAAACAGACATAGAACAGTTATTATTTTGACTGTAACATTTTGTGAGTAACTTCATTTTATTACTTTGTATTCCTGATCGTGTCTCTTTTTTTTAATTTTAATTATCTGATCAGTAAGTGTAAACCAAAGTTGTTTCATACGTCTTTGGAGAAACCCAAGACTACATATAAAATTACTTAATAGGCAATTTAAATTCATTTATTACTCGATGTATTGAAAATTAACAGAGGCCTCTCGTGAAAAAAAAAAAACTCATTTTCTCTAAACACGACAATACAGTATCAATGTCATTTTAAATCTGATGAATTCAGTGTGATACATCAAATTCAGTGTGATACATCACAACATGGACATGAAAAGCGGGTTTCTTTTCTTACAACACGCACTGGAGTACAATACACCAAATGAACCCAGTGTCCACATACATCACATTGAGCCCAATTTGTTATAGCAATTTTGTATGTGTTCACATTTTTTGCATAAAACATTTTGCAAACACAACATTTATCCTGATCATCCATCTGAGACTCAGATTCATCGTCTGATGACGAAACGTCTGAATGTATTAGGTTAATATGGGATGGTCCTGCCTGAATAGTATCATCAATATTTTGTGGGGTTATCTGCTTAGATTTGCCAGAACTTTTCACAGATTTGATGCATTTTTTAACTGATTGTGGTGATTTATTGGATGTGTTCTTAGATAACACAGGGGCTTTTTTGGATGCTTTTGGGGGTGTTTTCTTTTTTGATTTTAGTGTTGACTTTTTAGAGGACTTTGACTCTTCAATATATTGCTTCATGCAATGTAGGGTTTGGTCCTCAGTAACTGCTTTACCCCCTATAACATTGCTAATATTCCGCCTCTTCTTCTTAGTACCCTCTACCTTTTCACCCACCCTACCACCCGCTTTCATGAAAAAACTATCACAGACTGCTTCAGCATCAGATGGGTGATCTTTATCTAGAGACTTGCTAGGACATTCATTATTTTGCTTGTCATTTTCATGAGACTGGACATACAGTTTTGAAGGTGTTATTTTATCTCCAAGGGCTTCAATAACTTCAGTTGCTTTTTTGAGGGGGTAGATACCAGCTTTGGAAAATGAGGCCTGAAGATTTGAAGGGGAAAGTGCATGTAAATAGGCTTTACAGGCCAAACTGCATACATCATACCTGGTTACAGTTTTGTGGTTAGCTCGTGAAAATGTCAAGCATTCTTGATTATATATAACCTGCAGTGGACCAAAACACCCTAAGTCCATTGGCTGAAGAATATGTGAGCAATGTGGTGGGAGAACAAACAAAATAATATTATTGTCACGTGCCCATACGATCAAATCTATAGCAATATGACTTCTATGACCATCATATAAAACCAAAATGGGCTCTCCATTACGCCCTTGAACATACTTTAAGAAATGGTCCTTCATGTATGTCCTGAATACGTCTGAATTAGACCAACCACTTGGTGTCACAGTACCATTTGCTCCAACGGTTTTGCCCTCCATGAGTTCAGGGAGCATTCTCTGGCCGGGGAATACAAAAAACGGTGGAATTGACGACCCCAGAGCATTTCCAGCCCCAATTACTGTGACCAACTTACTCCTCTCTGCCATAACCATTTGTGGCTGGTAATTTCGACCTGCTACCACATTTGGAGGCCGTGTTTCAGTGTTAATGCCCTTTTCATCAATGTTGTATATGGCCTGTGGTTTGTCTTTAAGTTGATATTTGGTCAGAATATGGTCAAGCTCAGAGAAATATTTCTCTATTGACCCTTCAGAGGCACAACGAGCACGTTGTTCTGATAAGCTTGATGGTTTAACGACATGGAGCTCAGGCCACCTATTCATAAAACTATAAAACCATTGCATAGAAAAGGGTTTATCATTCCTCTCTTTCTTTCCCAGGGTTACTGCAAAGTCAGAGGCTATTTCCAACACTTCTGCACGAGTATAACCGTAACCAACTGCAGCCAAACTCTTGATGTGGTCAACTAATTTAGCTTCTTCAAGTTGGGATAGAACAGGTTCTGGTCCAGGTTTAGTACAGTCCAATGACACCCTGTTATCCACCCTGTCTCTCAGTGTTGTAAGAGGAACAGCATGTTGTCTCGCAGCCCTATACACTGGAATACCATTCTCCTTCACAGCCTTGTAAGCTCTGACCAGTGCTGATGGGGAATAACACCTTCTCTTAGCCCTTCCAATGGCTGGTGTCAGCTGTAAAACAAAGGAAAGCACCCTCAGCCGCTTTTCAACATAAGCACCCGTGGCATGTATGTGCTTCCATACATTTAGAAATTCGTCAGAGATTCCCAGTATCAGTATTCTATTTTTAGTAACATTGTTATAGTAAACAGATAGAACTGTGTCAAAGGTTGTTGTGTATACACAAAGTGAACATGCCGTCATATTTTGTGCTCAATAAAAAGTAATAACTAAAAGATGGATAAAATGAAGGTGTCATACAAGAAAGTAAGTTTACCTTTACTCTTAGCATTCTGTTGAAGCTTGTTTGGACAAATGTTGAGAAACTCAGTCGTCTGTCAAAAAACGTAAACACGTGAAATATGACGTCGACGTTTACAAAAATCTCGCGACGTAAACAGATCTATCGGAAACATATGACTATCGATAACACATGACAGCACGATACATTCTTTCATATCACCGAAATGGTTATTTTTCCGATTAAAACGTGTGATAATTTTCTTATTTATGATCCAAACATAGGTTGTTGGGCCTCGTTAGAACCGCCTCATTGAAGCGGTTCTAACGAGTACCCATAACCTATGTCTTGGAGCAAAAATAAGAAAAATAATGTATACCCCCTAAACACCAGATTGCTCTATATAAAGTGGGGTTTAGAGGGGTGTTCTTTTCACGGACTTGTTAACTTGATGATTAGATAAAAATTGAAACACCTTTCTTATTTCTGTTTTCAACATAGATGAGGCGATTCCAACGAGAACCAACAAACAAGAGGGCCCAATGGCCCTATATCGCTCACCTGTGAACCAGAAAATCATTAGTGTAGGTGACCACTTGACATTGCTACATGCTAAATATCTAAGCCCAGGCAAAGCGGTGTCCATGCTTATAAACCCTACTGGTTTCATTGAGCCACAGGGCTTGAGATGTAATTTCATCTCAATGTCTGTAAAAAGTCCGACAAAATTGGAAGATACATCTCCAAAATGACCTATACATTGTTGACGGGGATGTAAAACCACAAATCAAACAAAATCTGTGCCTTATGGTTTTGGAGAAAATGATATTTTTAAGTTTTTTTCAGTATAAGTCTATAGGAGCTAATGAGCCCTGGGGCTTGACCAATTTTGACCCAAAGGGCATGGTTGGCAGGATTTATGTAGGCGACCATTTTGTGTTGCTATATATTAAATATCTAAGGTCTGTACTTCATGGTTTCAAAGAAGATGTTTGAAGCTTTTTCCATTATAAGTTTGTTGGAGTTTAGGGGCCACAGGATTTGGACCCCAGGGGCATCATTGGCAGGATTCATGTAGGCGACCACTCGACATTGCTATACATGCTAAATACCTAAGCTCTGGGACTTATGGTTTCAGAGAAGAAGATTTTTGAAGATTTTTTTCCCCATTTGAAGTTGTTTTTTTTTTCATTATAAGGGCCCTGTGGTTTCAGAGAAGAAGATTTTTGAAGTTTCACCAATTGGAAGTCTATGGAAGCTAAAGAGCCCTGGGGTGGGGCCCATTTGGATCCCAGGGGCATAACTGGCAGGATTTATGTAGGTGGCCACTTGATGTTGCTACATACTAAAAATCTAAGCTCTGGGCCTTATGGTTTCATAGGAGAAGATTTTTTAAGTTTTTTTTCCATTAAAAGTCTATTGGAGGTGATGAGCTGGGGCGAGGCCAATTTTGACCCCAGGGGCAGGATTAGCAGGATTTATGTAGCTGGCTATTTTATGTTGCTAGATACTAGATATCTAAGTTCTGTGCTTCACAGTTTCTGACAAGAACATTTTTGAAGCTTTTTTCCATTAAGAGTCTATGGGAGCTAAAGGGCCCTGGGGCGTGGCCCATTTGGACCCCAGGGGCATGATTAGCAGGAAATATGAAGGTGACCACTTGCCGTTGCTACATGCTAAATATCTAAGCTCTGGGCGCTGTGGTTTCAGAGAAGAAGATTTTTAAAGTATTTTTTTCCATTATGAGTCTGTGGGAGCTAAGGGGGTCCCAGGGTGTGGCCCATTTGGGCCCCAAGGGCATGATTGGCAGGAATTATGTAGGTGACCACTTGTCATTGCTACATGCTAAATATCTAAGCTCTGGGCCCTGTGGTTTCAGAGAAGAAGATTTTTTAAGCTTTTTTCCATTTTGAGTATATGGGAGCTAAGAGGCCCCGGGGCGTGGCCCATTTGGACCCCACGGGCATGATTGGCAGGATTTATGTAGGTGACCACTTGCCAATGCTACATGCTAAATATCTAAGCTCTGGGCCCTGTGGTTTCAGAGGAGAAGGTTTTTGAAGCTTTTTTTCCATTATGAGTCTATAGGAGCTAAGGGGACCCAGGGCGTGGCCCTTTTGGATCCCAGGGGCATGATTGGCAGGAATTATGTAGGTGACCACTTGCCGTTGCTATGTGCATAATATCCAAGCTCTGGGCGCTGTGTCTTCAGAGGAGAAGATTTTTTAAGCTTTTTTCCATTATGAGTCTATGGGAGCAAAGGGGCCCCGGCGCGTGGCCCATTTGGAACCCAGGGGCATGGTTGGCAGGAATTATGTAGGTGACCAATTGCCCTTGCTACATGCTAAATATCTAAACTCTGGGCCCTGTGGTTTCAGAGAAGAAGATTTTTTATTATTAATTCTTTATTTCAGAAATTACATCGTACAGGCATATACAACTTTACATACCTTATACAATACATACTATACACATTAAAGGGAAACACCCACAAAAACCAAATGTCACTTTAATATATTGCCTTTGATGAGGTCAACACTCTGGCACACATCCCATGACAATCGGTTGAGCGGTCTTGAAATTATGACCCTTTGAAACATTTCACAATTGCTGTCTATGAGGGCCGCCATTTTGTTAATCTGGTCACGTGACCAAAATAGTAAACTAATAATTTACAGCATACTTTCAGATTTTGTACTTAAAAACAGTAAATTATCATCGCATTGAATAAATGGAATGCATACTGAACTATTTATTGCTGTTTTATTGCACGAGAATCGCTGTAATTCAAAGTTTTCCAATTGTGAGTTTATGACGTCATTTACTCACAGCCTCGTTCTGGACTAACTTAACCAGAATTTGTGAAATGTTCAAAAGGTCACAACTTCTCAACCACCCAGTCAACCCCCACAAAACCCGTACAAAAATGTTTGTCTCCTCAAAACCTTTGTTCTGAAGCGAAAGTTAATTTTTGTGGTTGTTTTCCTTTAATGTAACAAATCTATAATTATTAATAAGTACATGTTAAACGTTTAACTAAAGGAATCAATCAAGGCATTTTGGATTTTGTAACGTTATTTTGTTTTACTGATTTTCAGTGGTATGCTTTTACAATACAATTTCGGAAACATTTTTGAAAAAAAAAAGAAAGGAAAAAATATACAAAAAAAAAAGAAACAATGGAAGAAAAAAAAAAAGAAAAAAGGAGAGGAAGAGAAGATCTTTCTGCTGCCTTTAGTATGCTGCCAAATTTATCCAAGAAATTAATCTAGTAAAGCGATCATAGTATTCCATTTCCTATTAAACTGGGTAATCTTATCTTTCATAAAATAGATTTGTTTCTCAATGTTTAGTTTCTGCTTTAGGTACGATATAAAATGCACGAACAATATTAGAGTTTGCTGACAGAAGAAGATTTTTGAAGGTTTTTTTTTTCCATTATGAGTCTATGGGAGGTAAGGGGCCCCGGGGCGTGGCCCATTTGGACCCTAGGGGCATGATTGGCAGGATTTATGTAGGTGATCACTTGCCGTTGCTAAATGGCAAATACATCAGCTCTGGGCCCTGTGGTTTCAGAGAAGAAGAGTTTTGAAGCTTTTATTCATTTTAAGTCTACAGGAGCCAAAGGGCCCCGGGGCATGGCCCATTTGGACCCCAGAGGCATGATTGGCAGGAATTATGTAGGTGACTACTTGCCATTGCTACATGCTAAATATCTAAGCTCTGGGCCCTGTGGTTTCCGAGAAGAATATTTTTGAAGCTTTTTGTTCCATTATGAGTCTGTGGGAGCGAAGGGGCCTCGGGGCATCGCCCATTTGGAACCCAGGGGCATGATTGGCAGGAATTATGTAGGTGACCACTGGCGGCTGCTATATGCTAAATATCTAAGCTCTGGGCCCTGTGGTTTCAGAGAAGAAGATTTTTGAAGCTTTTTGTTCCATTTTGAGTCTATGTGAGCTAAAGGGCCCTGGGGCGTGGCCCGTTTGGACACCAGGAGCATGATTGGCAGGCATTATGAAGGTGACCACTTGCCAGTGCTACATGCTAAATATCTAAGCTCTGGGCCCTGTGGTTTCAGAGAAGAAGATTTTTGAAGCTTTTTTTCCATTTTGAGTCTATGGGAGCGAAAGGGCCCTGGGGGCGTGGCCCGATTGGACACCAGTAGCATGATTGGCAGGAAATATGTAGGTGACCACTTGCCGTTGCTACATGCTAAATATCTAAGCTCTGGGCCTTGTGGTTTCCGAGTAGAAGATTTTTGAAGCTTTTTGTTCCATTATGAGTCTATGGGAGCGAAGGGGCCCTGGGGCGTCCCCCATTTGAAACCCAGGGGCATGATTGGCAGGAATTATGTAGGTGACCACTGGCTGTTGCTACATGCTAAATATCTAAGCTCTGGACCCTGTGGTTTCAGAGAAGAAGATTTTTGAAGCTTTTTTTCCATTATGAGTCTATGGGAGCTAAGGGGCCCCGGGGTGTGGCCAATTTGGACCCCAGGGGCATGATTGGCAGGAATTATGAAGGTGACCACTTGCCGTTGCTACATGCCAAATATCTCAGCTCTGGGCCCTGTGGTTTCAGTAAAGAAGATTTGTGAAGCTTTTTTTTCATTATGAGTCTATAGGAGCTAAAGGGCCCCGGGTCGTGGCCCATTTGGACCCCAGGGGCATAATTGGCAGGAATTATGTAGGTGACCACTTGCCGTTGCTACATGCTAAATATCTTAGCTCTGGGCCCTGAGGATTCCGAGAAGAAGATTTTTGAAGCTTCTTGTTCCAATATGAGAGTATCGGAGCGAAAGGGCCCTGGGGCGTGGCCAATTTGGACCCCAGGGGCATGATTGGCAGGAATTATGTAGGTGACCACTGGCCGTTAATACATGCTAAATATCTAAGCGCTGGGCCCTGTGGTTTCAGAGAAGAAGATATTTTATTTTTTTCCAATTGTAAGTCTATGGGAGCTATATGTTGCCATGGCAACCAGAATTCCAATCTGATCAGCCCAAAAAACCTTATGCAGGCTTTCCCCCTACCTAATGATGCTTCTCGTGAAATTTGATCAAGATTGACCATGGGGTATTAGAGATATACTTATTTGAAATTGTTTACGGACGCACGGACGCACGACGGACGACGGACAAAAAGTGATCACAAAAGCTCACCTTGTCACTACGTGACAGGTGAGCTAAAAATGGCGCGCGTTTGTTCTTACGTACAGAGGTACATGTATGTACGGACAAATGTAAACTATTATGCCCTACCCAGCCCCACCCGCTATGACGCGAAGGCATAAAACACGACACGGCTATTGAATTATTACCTGTATCTCGCAATCACGAGATATAGTCTGGGAAAAACATCGTCTATTCTTATTCATTATACCATCAGGAGCAAAAATTCGCAGTTGGCTGCTACAGATGCCAAAATACTTAAATTCGTCTCCCAAAATACTTTGTATTCCCCTCGTATTTCTGTTGCGAAAATTATATGTTCTTTTGATTAGAAAGGCAAGGCAATAAGGTTCATCATTCACTTGAGCGGCGACGAGAGAAAAATATGTCTTATGGCATGGCATGTGCGCACATCGAATTTTTAAAGACTCTGATCAGCCTCCGATGTGCGCTAAAAGGATGTTTGCCCAGTCAAAGCTGCTTCATGTACGAGGAGCTACATGTATTCTGTCGGAGAGTGTGCGCATGTCTGAGTATGTGCTGAGCTCACGGCATGTCCTGATATTCATTTTCGTATGTCTCGTCTCACAGGATTTCCATCCCAAATGTCCTTACCGTTTTTCGACTTTATCTTCACACGATATTCTGATTCAGGGTGAAATTAACATCAAATTGTTGTAAACATAAAAGATTTGCTTTTTTTTTTTTTTTTTGATCGTGTCGGCCCACGCCCCCATAGCAATGAGAATCCGGGGTGTGATTTATCTGCGAAAATTTAAGGAATGAATTTTGCTTTTTCTCTGTTCATGAAAGTATGAACGCAGGGGGTCGCGTGCAAAGTAAATGTTTATGTCAACGTTGCTAGAGACCCGCTGTTGTTCATACTTTCAGGAAAAGTAGAAAAATGAAGGTTATTTTTTATTTACTTTCTTTTCCCCTCGTCACTGGGCGAAAAAAAGCTTATAGGGCAAACTTTTAAAGCTGAAAATCATTTACACGCTGTTTTTCTACAAAGAGCGGAAGAGCGTTAACGTAACCAACGTGTGTAGAGAACAATGGTTTTGACTGATGTCACTTGACGTCACTGAAAATCATGTGACTCGATGCGTTCATGGAAGTATGAATTACTTTTTCATTAGGCTTTATACTGGAAATGTAAATAATTATTTATGAGGAACAGATAAGGCTGCACGGTGGTTCCGCGCACGAGAGCTAAAACACACCTAACTAACCGCTTAGGAGGTCTAAGCATGCCCAGGCAAAGTGGTGTGAGTCTGACCGTCCCTTAAATCCTGATTGTTACTTTGAGCGGCAGGGCTAGTGATGACATTTCGTCTCAATGTCGGGTACAAGTCCCACAAAATCGGAACCAACGTTTCCAAAATGACTTAAACAGTGTTGAAGGCGACGTTGAACTTCAACACTTTAGTCTTTCAAATCGCAGTGAGACATGACTGCACTTTTAATTTTGGACTAGTCCGTGTTTTAGGTAAGTCGCCTTCAGTTGGGATTTTACATTGGAAGATTTAGTTTTACTGAGATTCGTACTGCATCATACTAACCAGTTGGCCACGACTTCTACATAATGGCATTCTCAAAAAAAAAAAAAAAAAACTTATTTACAATTTTAAAGTCCTGTGGAAAAGAAATCCGAAACCTGCTTCCTCTAAAACATGGAATAGCCTTGTCACGCTTGACGGTTGAACTCTAATATGTCATTGATAAACTATAACACAATTTATTTATTTATTTATAATTGTGGTTTTACGGATCTTTCAACATTGTTTAACTAAGATTGAGCCGGCCTTTAATCAGAGTCAGGCGATTACCTGAGTACCTGGCGATAAACTATATCACCTTCGATTTGAGTACACGTACTTGGCGTCTCAGACACCGGTTATAAGTTATCATTTGCATGCAAGCAACATCATGTGAACAAGTCCTTAAAATGAACACCCCCTAAGCCCCAATTTATAGTTTACGGGGTTATACATTATTTTTCTTATTTCTGCTCCAAGACATAGGCTGTCGGTACTTGTTAGAACCGCCTCATTGAGGCGGTTCTAACGAACACCCACACATTTGTATAGATTATGTACTTGTTAGAACCTCCTCTTTTGCTATGTTTGCAGTATAAATAGAAAACAATCGCGGATTTTCCTCAGAAAATAGCCATTTTGGAGATTTTGGAGATGTGAAAAATGCCCTGTGTCGCACGGTGTGTCATCGTAATGAAGTTTTGAGCCCTTTTTCTGACATGGTTTCAACGGCCAAGCATTTACAACAGAGCAGTATGAAAACGATGAAAGCGTGTGGCATTTGTGAAAAGTGGTATTTTGTCAGTTTCATTAAAAGCCAGAAAACTGTCGAATCTCAAGCACATCATTATAAATAACAGAAATTTCCTTCAATTTTTGCCGCTGATTCGTACCAATTAACTTTTCATTTTAAGGCAAAGCACTAAGTTGCTTCCAACCGACGTGTATCGCTATGAGGGGATTTGAATGGTTTATGAGATATTTGGCCTTTAATGAAGTGGAGGGGCGGGACATGGTCCCAGCACATTGCGCCAGCTAAAAGGGACACACGTGTGAATGAATGAGTCTTATCATACGGATTTGTTTCATTTGAGGTTTAACGTCCCCGTCAACACTGTAAAGGTCATTTTGGAGACGTTGCTTCCAATTTTGTGGGACTTTTACCCGACAATGAGATGAAATGACATCTCAAGCCCTGCCGCCCTTATCATACGGAACAAGAATATATGTGGTTAAGGGGTGGGGATCTGAACGGTTTCTGAGATATATGGCTTGATGCAACATATCATAAGGAACAAGAAAATATTCTTGGTTTAGGGATGGAGATTTGATTTTTTTTTTTTTTTTTTTTTGGGGGGGGGGGGGGGGGGTTGGTGTGGGGTGGGGGTGATGTTGGGCCTTTTATGAAGTGGAGGGGTGGGGCATGGCCCGACACATCCCGGGGCACCCCAGGTTAGTGTCACTTTATGCGTCTTATCATAAGGAACAAGAATATATATGGTTTAGGGATGGGGATCTGAATTGTTTCTGAGATAAATGGCATTTTATGAAGTGTATGAGGTGGGGCATGTCCCCGGCACATCCGGGGGGGGGGGGGACACCCAGGTTGGTGTCACTGAATGCGTCTTAACATAAGGAAGAAGAAAATATATAATTTAGAGATGGGGACCTGTAAGGTTTCTGAGATAAATGGCATTTTATGAAGTGGAGGGGACTGGGCATGCCTTCGAGACCCCCAGATTGACAGGAGAGAAGTTTACTCGAGGAACATTTCTATGAAAGTTTTATCAAAATATCTGCAATGGCTTGGCAGTAAATAACATTTTTCAACTTTCCCTAGTGTAAGTTTATGGGAACTATGAGTTGCCATAGCAACCAAACTAAAAAGTCCAATTTCGTGGAAAAAAAACAAACAAACAAAAAACCTGCCTATCAAAAAACTACCCCGGAGCCTTCAATTCGGCTCTGTTGAGCTAACAATATATACCCCTGTAAACCCCCATTTTACTGGTCACAATTATATAGGCGTGTTTTCATGATGCCATTTCCGAGCCATTATACATCCGTGTATACATACCTCGAAATTTGTCATTTTACTGATGAAAATTTGTAATATTTTTCTTATTTATACTCTAAACATAGCAAGTGGGTGCTCGTTAGAACCGCCTTATTGAGGCGGTTCTAACGAGTACCCACAACCTATGTTTTTGGAGCAGAAATAAGGAAAATATTACAAATTTCGGGGCTTAATGAAATAGATTGGGCAACATGGTGCTTCCAGCCAGCTGAATCTGACCACACATGAGTAGTGGTAAACCGCCTAGAAGGACTAAGCCTGTCCAGGCAAGGTGATGTGAGTCAGAACGTCCAATGAGTATAAGCCTTTTGGTTTCATTGGGCGGCAGGGCTTGACTGAGATGTCGTTTCATCTCAATGTTGGGTAAATATCCACGAAATTGGAAACAACGTCTCCAAAATGACCTAAATGGTGTTGACCGGGACGCTAAACCTCAATAAGCCCATCTCGAAAAAGATTTTATTGTTCCAGAGGTATCCCAATTATTGAAGATTTACTGTACATGTATATGGATATACCAGGAGCTATTGGGACTCAATAGCGAGTTCGAATTAGCGAAGGTAATCGAGTTGTACGTTTCGAGAACTCGTAGTTTCACTGTATTTGAAGACTCAATAAATGTATTTAAATGTGTAAGTTATTGCTAAGGACATTTATCATATGACGCTGTTGTTATGTGGTGACTTAACGTCATTTCATATTTTCCATCGGTATCAAGGCATTGGAATTTTGTTTGCGGCGTTTCCAACCTAGCCACTTAAACCCCTGTCACACCAGGGCTGCGTTCTCACGGCGTCCAAGGAAAATGCAGAACGCCGAGGTGCGCACAGTACGATCGCAAACATCGCCGTAGCAACGCAGTGGCGTCGCCAGTAGACGCCTTGGGATCGCATAGAACGCCAGGGGACGGCGCGCATTTTGAGCATGCTCAAAACAAACGCCGTCGCTCGGCGTTCTGATCAGAGCGCAGTGAGGTCGCCGTAAGGTTGCCATAGCAGCGCAGTAAGGTCTCCTACAACGCTACAGGAGCTCGGCAGGGGCGCACAGAGGTCTCCTTCAACGCCATATAAGCTCCGCTTGTATAATTGATTAACTGATTGATTGATTTGATATTTAATTACGATAACACTACCGTGTGCAGCAAAGTGCATTCTAATAGAAAATTCGTGCCATTTTCTAATTAATGCTCCAAACATAGCTTGCGGGTAGTCGCTAGAACCGCCTCGTTGAAATAAAAAAAAACTAATGTATACCCTCGTTAACCCATAATCTCCCATTAAAATGTGGGGGGTTTAAAGCGGTGTTTATTACAAGGACATGTTAACATGATGCAAGAAAAAAGGCGGGCCAAAGTATGGCCCAAATCTACATGTATCAATGTTGGAATGAAATCGGCCCAATATTCTATGTTGTTCGTATAAATAGAGAATACCAGATTTGTGTCTTTTGATATCAAGCTTTCCAGACAAGGCTTCGAGAATTACTGTAGAATCGCGAGGCTTGCCGAGCGATTCTACACGCGTCCTCGAAGCCGAGCCTGATAAACCTGATATCAAATGACATGAATCTGTTACATGTACATGTATTCTATTTATCAATTTATCCCCTTCTACGCTCTTAATTTGGTAATCTATGATCAGTTATCATTGTCCATAGTGCGTTCCAACATATCGGTCGATATATACAGTATCAGCTGATCGTATGTTTTCCCATGATATTTTGTCCTTATTTTTTTCCAGAAATTATAACAGTTTTGCCATTTTTTCGAGTAGTCCGCTTCATTCATAAAGTGCAATTAATATAGGGGGTAACTGATGAAAGACGCAAACAGACGTACTCAGTAGCATAGCGCATAGCGTAGCAAATGGCTTGGAATCTGAGATATAAAAACAATCGAAGCAGCGTACACAAATGTGCTGATCAGTCTGCGAATGCGCAGGTAAATCCTGCCAGCCTGTTTTGTCATTACGTGACCCATAGCTCGTAATACGTAACATGTAATATGACGCCACGCCACATGACAACATAATATTTGCTTACACATTTCACAGGAAAAAATGCAATGAAAGAATTGCAAAATGGTCATAAGACGCGCGCGGCCATGTCACATAACATTTATGAAACTCGTCGAAAGCTCGTTTTATACATTTCTAATAGGTGATTCATCTATTTCTGATTTCACTGCTCTGAGATTCAGTTAAGAAATGCCCTCCCGCCCAATGTAACCAAAACGTTCAATGAAGTATAGTAGAACTTCGATATCTCGAACTCGGATGTCCCGTTTACCATGGATGAGTCGAACCTTTTTTGAGACCCTAGGGAATTCTTCCAGATGCGAAATAATAAGGGATAGTTTTAAGTTGATTTTCTTCTTTTAAAGTGCAAATGAATGCTGTGTGTACCCATTAGAATCGCCTCGATGAGGCGATTCTAATTACTGCACACAACATACAGTTTTATTAGAGAACTCAGACAGATCTAGATGTCCAAAAGTTGGCCCCGATTGGCCTCCTGGTAGTACATGTAACTCTTAGTGGCTCGAACTACCCCTGTCTCAAACAGATTTTCGTGGCCCAAAGGGTTCCGAGCCATTGAAGTCCGACTATGTATAACATCAGGTCACGAGCCACCACGTGACTTAGTCCGTGGTATAAAGACCCCCTATACGCCACTTTATAAGAGAAAACGGGGGTTTACGGGGTATACATTGTTTTTTCTTATTTTTACTCCAAGACATAGGTTGTGGGTACTCGTTAGAACCGCCTCAAAGAGGCGGTTCTAACGAGCACCCACGGCCTATGTTTTCAGTATTTATTAGAAAAATATCAGAGATTTGCATCAGCAAGGTAGCCATTATGGACATGAGAAATATGCACTGTGTTGCACGGGTGTTATCGTAATGGAAAGTAGGTGAGCCCCGAAGTTAACTTTAACTTTGCTCGTGACCTATGCTATTCATACTTCAATGAGCGTTTTGGGCCCCTGCCCATCAGGGCTTGGAGAAATAGATTTGACTGGGCTGCGTGATGCTTCCACGGTTTCGTGATGTAAAATCCTGTTATTTTTCACCAAATGCGGATGACATTATCATAATTATGATAAGCGAGGTAAGCTATAACACCATTGTGGACATGTGTCACATTTAAGAAAGGAATTGTATTTTTCTGATGTTCATGAAAGTATAAACGCAGTGAGTCGTGTGCAAATTAACTTCATGTAAACTTTGCTAACGACCCGCTGCCGTTCATAATTTCATGAAAAGCAGAAAAAATAAGTTTATTTTTTATATTTACTTTCTTTGCCTCTTATCAGTGGGCGACAAAATGCTTATAGGTCAATTTTTTAAAGCTGAAAAACATTTACACGCTGTTTTTTTCTGTAAAGAGCGGAAGAGCGTTGACGTCACCAACGCCCGTAGAGAACAACGGTTTACAGTGACGTCACTGAAAATCATGTCTCAATTGGTTTTCATTAAGCTTTACACTGGAAATGTAAACATAACAACGTAACCTTACGTTATCATGACGTCCTTAACCCTTGTTCTGCTGAATATTCAAATATGCCACACCCACTACTGATTATCAATCAATCAGATTACTTGATGCAAATTATTGCAATAAATTCACAATCTGAATGACAAACAATGTAGATCCTGATCAGATGGCTTCTGAAGAAGCCATCTGATCTGGATCTACATTGTTTGAAAGATAAGGTATATCCGGGCTCAGCAGGACAAGGGTTAATACCCATCACGTAAATACGCCTATACAATTTGGACCCCCTTATACCGAACTTTTATATAGTAAAACTGTGGTTTACAAGGGTAAACATTATTTTTCATATTTCTGCTGAACAACATAGATTTTTGCTACTTGTTAGAACCACCTCGGCGAGGCTGTTCTAACCCAAAATATATGTTTAGAGCAGAATTATGAACAATATCAGGATTTTTATCCGAAAAAAAAAAATCATTTTTTGTTGGTAAAAGTTTACTAATATATTGAATAGGCGTGTTTTCGAAACATTTTGTCTCGCAAGTAGAAAATGCCATATAACAATAGTACATGTAATAATAATAAAAAAAATCACATTAGTTGTCATTTTCTATGTAATTAAAGAAACTCGCTAAAGCTCGTTTCATAAACTCGCTCGTGTCAGATCTTCTATATCTTCAGCAGCCTATTATATGTATGCAACTTCATCAGATCAGGCAAACTTGGAAACACGCACAATTTGTAAACTTGTTTTATTATTAGGTTCATAGTCAAGTAGACGCCTCAGTGTAATTTCCTTGGCTTTCATGCAGCTAATTAATGATGAAGGTTGACATGCCTTGCATTCTGAAAGTTAGGATGGAGTGTGTGTCTGAAAACTTCAGTACTACTCGTACACTACTGCAGACAGCGATTACTAATTGGGCCCCGTCAAGCGATTTTGGTACTTATCGCCTACGCGAGCAGCGAAGGTTCAGGCGAGCCTGCGCATCCGTGCAGTCTCGCCAGAACCTTCGCTGCTCGCTCATACAAGCAGTGAATCAAGAGGAACCGTCAGACAGAAAGCCATATCCCTGGCCTCTCTGAATGGCTGGGCATGCGCAGTTAAAATTTGTCATGACGGAATGCTCGAAGACACAAATTCGCTTGGCGGGGCTCAATTAACCACGGGTGATTCCTACTTGTTCATGAGTCCCCGGGATATCCCCATCCCCCATAAACGGGGCTTGTTGAAATAGATGGGCTGCATGATGCTTCTGCGCAGAGATGAAACCGATCGTACACGAGTCCTGGTAAACCGCATAGAGGATCGAAGCCTACCAAGTCGGACCGTCCATGTTTATAAACCCTATTGGTTTCATTGGGCGACAGGGCTTGAGATGTCATTTCAGGCTCGAGATTTCATTTCGTTTCATCTCAATATCGGGTAAAAGGCCCACAAAACTGGTAGCAACGTCTCCAAATTGACCTATACAGTGTTGACGTGGACGTTAAACCTTAGAACAAACAAACAAACAAATCTCCCCTCCCATAACTAAAGTAACAAACATTCATTACGAACACAAGCACGAAAAGAGGTCTATAAAATATACTGAAATGAAAATTTTCAGATAAAAGTTTTGATATTTTTTAATATCGGAGTGGCCTATTTGCAGTCAACTGCAAATAGCCAAACAAGAATTCCGCCGAGGCTATGTCGCGCCTGTGGGGGCACAAAGTCACCGAACCATTAAATGTAGGCCAAGGACAAATATTAATGCTTCCATAAAAGTTGCCATTCCTAGATGCAAGCTTGTACCAAAAATCATTAA
Source organism: Lucinisca nassula (assembly GCA_963580285.1). Classification (NCBI taxonomy): domain Eukaryota; kingdom Metazoa; phylum Mollusca; class Bivalvia; order Lucinida; family Lucinidae; genus Lucinisca; species Lucinisca nassula. Next base: position 30,540,106 of record OY757020.1, read on the forward strand.
TGAAGCTCTAATTGTTCTTGAGAAATGAACTTAAACTTTAGGTTAAACTCTAGGGTTGATGCAATAGTTCACTAAGTCAGTGAACCATGAAATTTTGGTCCAGGTGAAATATGGATGCTTGCATTAAAATTGCCATCCCTAGATACAAGTTTGTACAAAATATCATAATGAAGCGCTTGTACTTCTTTAGAAATTAACTTGACCATTAGGGTGAATACTAGCGTGGTTGCAATATTTTACAAAGTCAGTGAACCATGATATGTAGGACAAGGTCAAATATGAATGCTTACATTTAAGTAACCATCAGCAGATACAAGTTTGTACAAAATATCATTAATGAAGTTCTTGAGAAATTAACTTGACCATTAGGGTTTACGCTATGGTGGTCGCTATATTTTACAAAGTCAGTGAACCATGCAATATAGGTGAAGGTCAAATTTGGATGCTTGCGTTTAAGTTTCCATCCGCAGATACAAGTTTGTACAAAGTATCATTAAGGAAACTCTTACAGTTCTTGAGAAATAAACTTGAACCTTAGGGTGAACGCTAGGGTGATTGCAATATTGTACAAAGTCAGTGAACCATGAAATATAGGTCAAATATGGATGCTTGCATTTTAGTCGCCATCCACAGATACAAGTTTGTACCAAATATCATTAAGGAAACTCTTATAGTTCTTGAGCAATAAACTTTACCATTTGGGTGAACGCTAGGGTGGTCGCAAATGTTGACGCCTTGACAAACAGACGAACGGAGGACGAACGGACGGAAAAACGAGCGCCTACATCGCGCCATGGAAATACATGTAGCAGGCACGACAGAAACGTTAAAATGGCTACATGTGTATTTGCAGATAATTGCAAATAGCCAAAAACGTTAAACTGGTTATTAACAATCATTCTATATACCATCAATTTACATGTGCGCCCATCGAAGACTCAGATCAAGTTGCACATCCGCGCAGTCTATTAATAGTCTTCGCTGTGCGCTTTTAAGTGTTACAGACAAACGGATTCGTTTGGAATGGACCGCCATCAAAAACAGCCATGGGTTTGAATTAATGTTAGTTTGAGAAAACTGAGTTCCAACAAAGCGTGCATGGTATGTATAACAAACCTAACACAACATTTTCAAGAATATAGTTTAGTATAAGACTTCAAGGTTTGAGATAATGAGTCAACTGTATAAAACTGACTATACTTTATTGGCCTGCACATAGTCGCGCACGGTAATGTTCATTGTACATGCATTCGAACATGGTTTATCTTGTGTGCAAAGGCTATCTCTGTACACAACGCGAGTTGTTATCTGTACATGCAAATCTAAATGATGAAAATTGTGATTATCTCTCGGCCCGGCTCATTTTAACAGTCTGTATTTTTTTTTTTTTTTTTTTGTATTGGAGTTTTAACGGCACAGTCGACACTTTTTATATCAAACCGAGCTGGTCCATCACGAAAACACGCCTATATAATTCTTATATAGTAAAACTGGGGTTTCCGGGGGTATACCTTATTTTTCTTATTTCTGCTCTAAAATATAGATTGCGGGTACTCATTAGAACCGTCTCGATGAGGCGGTTCTAACATGTGCCCACAATCTTTATTTTAGAGCAGAAATAAGAAAAATATCATAATTTTTCACCATAAAATTTTCATTTTTACGGCGATACGGTGGCAATGTATTTGAATAGTCGTGTTTGCGTAATGAGGCGGTTCTAACGAGCACGCACAACCTATCTTTGCAGTATAAATAAGACAAATATCACAGTTTTTCATCAAAAAAGTAGCCATTTTGGAGATGTGAAAAAATGCACTATGTCGCACCGGTGTGTTATTCTTATGCCGCGTTCGGTAAACATCCTATATTAAGACAGCCTTTGGGACTCTTAAAAATCGGTCTTTTTAAGCAGATTGCACTGGGTTTAGTAACCACAGGAACTAACTTCTGAAAGATTTAGAAGACATGTATGTGTTTCCAGATACAATTATGTATATGTATCACAATCTATTGTAGATCGGGGACGGGGGTACATGTAAAGCTCCAAAGTATCCGAAATTCGCCTATACATTAATCTTAATGGATGTGATGTTGAATCTTAATCAAATTTCAATGATGGTGTTTAGGGAGGAGGCAGACAGAACATACATGTACACTTGCGAATTCAGTAAGAGTAAAAAGTATTAAAAAGACAATATCTGTTCCAATATGCTCAATATTTTGGCGCTTTGAATTAATTAGCGAAGATACGATGAGCTTGCATAAAAAAGATGTCACATTTCCGAAATTTTCAGATTAAACACACGGAAAAAGCCGAAAAGTTCCGAATGAAAACGTGAGCTTAAAGGATTACATGTACCTTACCACTAGCCTGGCGATCAGGCCCTGCTTCACAGTAAACCAAAAGAAATATGTATTATTATTTGCCCCTTATCTAAAATCTCGGCCCCATCAATACCGGTATTGACGGGTCCGAGCTAAGATACATGATATTAACCTTTTTTTTTTGTTGTTGTTGTTGTTTTCATGCTCTAAACAGTATTTGTCATGCGATTTCAAAGCGTCAGCTGTAATCACAGAGAACAAACTTTTCCATGACCATTTCGCGTCAATTTAGAGGTGTTCTGCGGCTTTACAAGGTATAATATTGGGTGAAAACTCAAAGAACTCAAAGTTTTCCACCTGAAAAATAGGTAGGAATGTTACTTTATGAAATCGTTCACTTGTAATTTGCATTCAAATAATGTACGCAGTGAATGAGCTTATCTTAATTACGTAACGCCAGATTCAACGCCGTTCTGACGTGCGAACATTTGTGACATAATTTCTTGCAGACACTTTTTATGTATTTAATAAATGCAGTAACTGTCATTTTTAGGTGATACATCGAATTCACAAATAGTGGAAATCCAAAAATCGAATCGTCAGTGTTCGATAGAAATCTCTATATTTCATTGAAAAGCATATAAGAAAACATAACCAGGGGCATTTCTGCGGAACCCGGGAAGGGACATGATTTTTTTTAATATGTTGTGCAAGCAAGATATTAAGTTATGCGAACAAGATATTATCTTGTGCGGACAAGATAATATGTTGTGCGCTGAAGATATAATATTGTACGGACAACATAATTTATATTGTGCGGACAACATATTATCTTGTGCGCACAAGATAATATCTTGTTCGCACAACATATTAACTTGTTTGCACACAAAGATCTTGGGAAGTTGTGCGAACAAGATATTATCTTGTGCGGACAAGATATTATCTTGTTCGCAAAACATATCTTGTGCGCACAAGATATCTTGTGCGGACAAGATAATATCTTGTCCGCAAAAGATCTATGTTGTGCAGACAAGATTTTATCTTATGCGGGCAAGATAATATCTTGTTCGCACAACTTAATATCTTGTGCGGACAAGATAATATCTTGTCTGCGCAAGATAATATGTTGTCCGCACAAGATAATATCTTGTGCGCACAAGATAATATGTTGTCCGAACAAGATAATATCTTGTCCGCACAAGATATTATCTTGTGCGCACAACTTATAAAATAAAAAAACAAACCATCTCCATTCCCGGGTTCATCGTTAATAGTTTTTTATTGTCACTGGAGAAAGTTACACACAATCATCAAAAGACGTGTGTGCGCAAAGCTACTGGACTGCATCATACAAAATCAGAATCGACATTCATACACCAGGACATGTGATATTGGAAGTTAGTCCCTAGCTCTCACCAAAGAGGTAAACTTAGCTACACAATCCTCAGCACCTTCAGCTGTGGAAATGATAGACTCGAGAAGGGCATTCCAATCTCTAATCGTCCAAGGGAAGAAACAATATTGTAAATATTATTTCTTACAGTATAATAATATGTATAAAGTGGGGCTTACAAGGGCAATGCAGTGTCATGGTTCCTGTATGAATTAGGATTTTCTAGAATTTTCTTACATGTCTATGTAAATTAGCTAAGCAACGCCGGGGATTTCCAGTAGCATTACCTGGAATGACCTAGTAATTAGGTTACGTTTTCAAACAGAACGTATTTTGTCTGTTGATTAGATATTGATAACGATTGAATTACAGACGTGTTATGTCAGATCAACCTTCATCAAAACAAATCCATATGTGATGTATTAGCCGAGAGATCTAAAACTTGGCCGACACATAAGAAACGTTTACTTTGTCAAATTTACGTTCAACAGCCACCAGATTTTTTTTGCCTCACCAGAAATTAGGCAAACTCACCTAGTCTTTCTAACACTTTTAGGTGGCTTTCAATGCATTTAGGTAATAGCTTAGATCTATACAAATTATTTCTATATGATTTGGTGAAGATATACACAACGGTTTCTTGGCAAACCGGGGTGAAAGGGTGAAAATCCCGCGGGATTTTTGAAAATCCCGCGGGATTAAAATAATCCCGCAGGATTTTTTCTCCACTCCCGCGGGATTAAAATCCCATAAAAATATCAGGGATTTTTCTCCCACGGGAGAATTTCAAAATTTTAAATCTTGCTTTTAACTATCAAAATGGACCTACTTAACATTAAAATACATGCACAAAAAATATGGCTTCTCCTGCTCTAATTTCAATTTCTCCCGCGGGATTTTTCTCCCATGGGATTTTTTACGAGGAAAAATCCCGCGGGATTTTTTTATTTTTTAAAATGCTCTGGAATGAAAGTGTAATATCTCTTTTCTATTAATAAGGTCAATTAGAGAAGCTTACAATGAGTAAAGCATGGATATAACTATTTTTAAAAAATCCCGTGGGATTTTAATCCCATGGGATTTTTATCCCATAATCGAAAATAGGATTTTTCTCCCGTGGGATTTCACTAATTTCCAATTTCCAAATAATCTGCTTTGTTTGGACAAAGCTATAATAATTTTGTCCATTAATGTATAAAACATGCATAATTTATTGGTTTAAAGTAACTAATATTGGCTCCATTGAAATTAACTCCCGCGGGATTTTTATCCCATTTCAGAGCACAGGATTTAAATCCTGTGGGATTATTTTATTTCTTTCGTTTTCTTTTTTGGCTGTTAACCCATTTTGTACCAGAAACCCCAAAATCGGTACCCTGGCAAACAGTGCAGGCCCAATTCAGACGTCGCAAAATGTGGCGTCTGATCAGGGCCTTCATGGTTTGTGAAAAGTTAAGATATTTTCAAAGTAAGTTTTAAAGAAAACACAGCCTGACTCCCCTTAATTTTGGAATAGACTCCTGGTATATGTAAGGAGTAAGATTCCATTTGGTACAAAAAGGGTTAAAAGAACAATGTAAGAAAATCAGACTTCATGTCCTTCTTTCCAGTTAGTGGATTGGCCTTTCTCAGCTTTTAGGGTAAATTCTGACTTCTTTGTCCGCATCAGGTCAACACCCCATCTAAACACTTCTTTAATAATAGAAGCCTATAAGATACATAAACTTCTGTAGCCATCGAAAGCTTTGAACAGACTGAGTGAGCTAAAATGGCTGATTAGAGTTGTTTTTTTTTGCCATTACTGTAAAAATCCTAAAAATTCAAACACAGCCAGGCATTGCTGTAATATTCTCCTAAAATTTTAACAAATTTGTTCCATGATCCAGCAGGGGGGGGGGGGGGGGGGGTCCAAAGGGAACAGATAGAATGGCAAATAGTGTTGACACTGATCAGACGGCTTCAGGAGCAGTCTGATCTGGGTCTGCACCTATCTGTACCAATACTTAGGATTATTATGGTACCAGGTTTTCTTTAAGAGTTGCTAAATAATGAAATAGATTTTATTGCATATTGCTATATGATCAGCCTTAGCAATGTGCTTTATGGACAGCCTTGATACAAAGCAGCTTCATCACATTACAATAATATATCCATGTCCTAAAACTTCATTTTATATCACACTCCAATGAATTTCATTTTGTATTTTTCTGGTCTCTATAGTAAAAACATATGTTGTGGGTGCTCTGTAGTACTGCCTCATCAATTTAGTTCTAATGAGTACCCACAATCTATGTTTTTGAGCAAAAAGAAGGAGAATAAATTAAACCCTAATTTACAGAACCCTGGTTTTCTTTACTAGGTAGGGTTTAGATGGGTGTCCATTACACAGGCTTGTTGACCTGATGCGGACAAAAAAGTCTGAGTTTACCATAAAAATTCTAAGAATTAGGACACCTTGAGGACTTGCTGTAGTTCTCCTAAAATTTAAAAAAACAAGATGTGTTTGATAAACACGAACTTGTCCCCGGGCATGGTCATTTTTTATTCAAAGTTGCTCACAGTTCAAGGTTTCTGTTTGTGTTGGAAGCCCTTGACACAAGAAACTTACATGCCAAATATGAAAGCTCTATTTTAAACGGTTCAAAAGTTATGAACAATAATATTTTTTCTTTAAAGCAGGTCAAGGTCACAGGTAAAAAAAAATTGCATGAATGTAAAGCTCTTGTCACAAGGAACCCACATGGCAAATATTAAGGCTCTATCTTAAAGCGTTCAAAAGTTATGCACAATTTTATTTTTTCTTTTAAGTAGGTCAAAGGTCAAGGTCCAAACATTCTGCATGAATGAAAAGCTCTAATCACAGAAAACCTACATGCCAAATATGAAAGCTCTATCCCAAAGGGTTCTTAAGTTATGACCAAAAATGTTTATTTTTTTAAGTACGTCAAAGGTCAAGGTCACAGGTCAAAATTTTTGCTTGAATGTAACGCATTTGTCACAAGGAACCTACATGCTAAATATGAAGGCTGTATCTCAAACGGTTCAAAAGTTAAGACAAATGTTAACTATTTCTTTTATGTTGGTCAAAGGTCAAGGTCACAGGTCAAATTTTTTTGTGTGAATGTAAAGCTCTTGTCACAAGGAACCTACATGCAAAATATGAAGGCTCTATCTCAAACCGTTCTAAAGATATGACCAAAATGTTATTTTAAGTAGGTCAAAGGTCAAGGTCACAGGTCAAAAATTTTTGCATGAATGTAAAGCTTTTCTCACAAGGAACATACATGCTAAATATGAAGGCTGTATCTCAAACGGTTCAAAAGTTAAGACAAATCTTAACTTTTTCTTTTATGTAGGTCAAAGGGTCAAGGTCACAGTTCAAAATTTTTTGTGTGAATGTAAAGCTCTTGTCACAAGGAACCTACATGCAAAATATGAAGGCTCTATCTCAAACCTTTCAAAAGTTATGACCAAAATGTTATTTTTTTATTTTAAGTAGGTCAAAGGTCAAGGTCACAGGTCAAAATTTTTTGCATGAATGTAAAGCTTTTGTCACAAGGAACATACATGCTAAATATGAAGGCTGTATCTCAAGTGGTTCAGAAGTTATGACCAATGTTATTTTTTTCTTTTAAGTAGGTCAAAGGTCAAGGTCACACATCAATTATTTTTGCATGAATGTGAAGGTCTTGTCACAAGAAACCTTCAGGCCAAATATGAAAGCTCTATCTCAAACGGTTCAAAAGTTATGGCCAACGTTAAAGTTGTCCACGTACAAACCAACAAACAAACAGACAGGGCAAAAACAATATGTCCCCGCTATCGCTACCGGGGACATAAAAATGTTTAACAATCCAGCAAGGAGTCAAAGAAGTGCCGCTCGAATGGCAAACAGTTTGAATATAGCAAGGAGTCAAAGGAGTGCAGCTCAAATGGCAAACAGTGTAGACCATGATCAAACTGAAGGAGCAGTCTGATCTGGGTCCACACTGTTTGCCGAGCCTGACTGTCCCAATACTAATGATCAGTACAGTATCCATGCTTGTTATAGACACCTCTGAAGACACATTCTCACTAGATGTGATATTTTTGTTTGTTTGTATATGATGTTGTGAAAATAAATAAATGTGCATTAACTGCCAAATCTTTGTTGTTTTTCACAGTTGAGATATCAAATCAAATTATGATAGACCTGGTGCTCAACCCTTTTTAAGTCATGTCTATCAGGTCTGTAAACCTTTGTTCCGTATAGGCTTATACAGTTGATAATTTCAGAACACTTTCGTACACCCTTATCTGCAGTGGCTGCGCCTGAACAGTTTTGTTTGAGTTTAGATTTTGCATCCCAGTCAATTCTATTAAGGTCACTTTGGAAACAATGCTTCTGATTTTGTGCGGCTTTTTCCCTGTCATTGAGATGAAATGGCATGTTAATCATTGTTGTTAGAATTCCAACACATTTATTTACTATGTTGAGGGTACATTTTGGAATTGCCTAATCGAGTTGATCCAGAGAGTATCAACAACCTATTTTAGTGGAGAAATATAAACAAATAATCCCAAAATCATACACATGCCCTTAAAACTGCATACAACGCAATTTAGCCGGGTTAATAAAGCACGATACAAAAATACAATGTACTTTGCATTTTCATTCCAAAAGAAGTTGCAAATGTTCATGTGTTTAAAGTTTACCCTTATCCCATTGTTGATGACTACCCTTGCCTTTGCAAACAGTGTAGATCCAGATCAGATGGCTTCTCATCAGGATTCAAACTGTTTGACATTCGGTTTCTGAATTTACAGGAATACATTACATCAAGTAATCTGATTGGAACAGAGTCAGAAATGGGTGTGGCTAAACTGAATATTCAGCAGGATAAGGGTTAACACTATGCTCAGTATGTACTGTACTGAAGAATAGCAGATGATCCTTGTCTACCACAGGAACTAGAGCCATTACAGCCATGATCAGAGCCCCATGGTAGCAAACATTTTGCAGGGCCGTAATAAAAATTGTTCCCTTTAGGAGGCTGCGGTTTCAACACCTGCCGGGTCAGCAACATCCTTTGTTACAATTTTAAAAACTTTCCTGTAGTTATTTGCTCGGTTTCTCTGATTCGAAAAGGGCATGCAGTTGTCAGTTCCTGGCGAAAGAATGTGCAGGCTTAAGTATCAGCATTGAAGAAAGTGTGGTTAGATATGCTGACCAGCTCATTATGACCTAAATAGTGTTAACTGGGACATGAAACTCCAAACAAGCCCTTTAGCGGGTAAATGATTTTGTAGCTTGTTTATAATGATTCTTTGGTTTGCATATAGTTTCTCATTATTACAACACTACTGTGCAACCTTGCGTCCTTTGACACCACAGATCTGGACAATTTTTATATCCCCCAATATCAGGACAATAACTCCATAACTGGTTATGCCCATCAAACATGATACATAAACATAAGAGAACGAATTCACAAGCTCAATTTTACTGAGTTTCTTCAAACATTCAATACCGTAATGATCCTAAGTATTGGGACAGACAGGCCTAAGCAAATAGTGCAGACATAGATCAGACTGCTACTGCAGTCTGGTTCAGGGTCCACACTGTTTGCCATTCTGCCTACACTATTTTAACATCTTGCTGGATAGTGAAATTTAATTTGTTATAAGTTTAGGAGAATTAACCCATTTCAGACTGGAAAGCCCATAAAGGGGTACCCTGGCAAACAGCACAGGCCCAGATCAGACGCCGCAGAACACGGCGTCTGATCAGGGCCTCCACTGTTTGCAAAAATTTCAGCCATTTTCCAAATAAATTTTGAAGAAAACACAACCTGACACCCCTAAATTTTGAAATAGACTCCTGCTATATATAAGGAGGAAGATTCAATTTGGTACAAAAAGTGTTAAAGCAAGTCCTCAAGGTATCCGAATATTTAGGATTTTAATGGAATATTCTTCAAGGCTGCATATTCCATCCAGTGCTGGCTTTCAGTTGTTTTCCATTTTCAAAATAACCAGAATCGATTCAATATATGTATCATAATCTTTACACAGCACAAAAACTTTTGAGGCGTTGGAATAACTGAAGCTTGTAGAGTCACTATCTTCCTGGAGATTCTGTACAACTGAATAGATGAGGCATATGACATACACCAAGATTTAATTCTAAAGCAATAACCTCCACATGCAGCAGCAATAATCTGAAAAGGAAAGCAAGGCAGTTTTACTCTTACATGCTTTACACCTGTAGAAATACAGAGATTTCTCAGTGAAATAAAAATTGATATTGTCACTCTTTCAAGCAGTGAAATTACGATTTTAAATTTTCACACTTTGTGAATTTGATGTATCATTGAAAAATAACATACATTTTCATAGCTCGTGAGACAGGTCAACTGGAGGCATCAGGCAAGAGACGCCTACCTTAGGACTTATAGGCGTCCCCCACCGAGCCAACATCAGCAAACATGGCCCACACTCCACAGAAATCCCCGGCATCAGGAAGGAGATGTCCAAAGTAGCGAGACTTGCAAAATTTAAAATATATCAAAAAGTGGCAACCAATATTATACCAAGTTAACACACTGGACACATCTAAATGGATGCGAAATCACCATGAAAAAAAAATTTTCCCATGCTGATGGCTGACTCTTTAAAATTACTTTAATAATTACAGTTTAAAGCATACAAGAAACAGACAATTTTATTTTTTCAGTGTAAGATCAATTTTTATTTCACTCATGAACACCAAAACAAATATTTCACTCATGGCTTCGCCCCTCTTGCAAATACTTATTTTTGGTGTTCATTCAGCTGACTCTTTAAAATTACTTTAATAATCACAGTTTATTTAAAGCATATAAGAAACAGAACATTTGATTTTTTCATTGTAAGATCAATTTTTATTCCACTCATGAACACCAAAAAAAAATATTTTCACCCGTTGCTTCCCAATCTTGAAAATACTTCTATTTTGTCACCTTAGCACAAAAAGTCAATAACTCCAATACATTTATATTGGAGTTTTTGACTTTTTGCGTTAAGGTGACGAATTTTTGTGTCCATTTGGTGAAATATAAATCGATCTTACAATGAAACAATCAAATAACCCCTATATCTGCCCCAGGTACTGGACTGGAGGATTGCTATATTTTTTTCAGATCTACTTCAAACTTTTTTGTAGGGTTCTCACTAGAACTCCCTCATAAATATAAAATGGGTTGTCATGTGACCCAAAGCTAAAAGAACAAAAGCTCTTCAGTGCTGATGTTCACACGTGACTATCACTGATTTGTAGGAAGTCAACATAACAGTTATCTCTAGAAAACAGTTGTGCTATTCTTGTTGTTGTGACATCAGAGTGCTGTGTAAAAGAAAGATTGTCATACACTGACTTGTAATATGTGCTCGACTTTGGCAAACAATTTAGGACCAGATAAGATGCCACAGATCATGGTGTCTGATCAGGGTCTATTTTTTACCTGGCCCCTGCCCATCTGGGCTTGAAGAAATGGATGGGCTGCATGATGCTTCCACGCAGAGCTGAAACCTATTCACACACGAGTACTGGTTAACCACTCAGTACTTATAAACCCTATTGGTTTCACTGGGCAGCAGGGCTTGAGATGTCATTTCATCTCAATGTCAGGTAAAAGTCCTACAAAATTGGAAGCAACATCTCCATAGTGACCTTTACAGCGTTGATGGGGATGCTAGACCTCAAATCAAACAAACATCAGGGTCTAAACTCGTAGAAAGTACAGGAATTTATGGGTAAATGCAAATCAGTCTGATTTTTCATTAAGGGCCACTTTCCCAGCTTAGAAACAATAGATCCAACAAAGCTTTTTTTTTTTTTTTTTTTTTTTTTGGTTTTATGGCCATTAAAATTAATTCACTTATTCTGAGCCCTTTTTTAATTAGAAGTCAGTGATCAAGAGCTTCACAAGTGGGGCATAATTCGCCCACGGCAAGTAATTGTCTGTACATATGACCTTGACCATGGGGGTACTGACCGGAGTCTTGCACGTGACACACTGTTTCATAATGCTTAACATTTGTGAAAAGTAATTTTAAAATCCATTGATGAATAAATGAAGGTGCTAGCGGGTTAAAACTAGCCACAGTGACCTTGACCTTGAGCCCAGTACCCTGAAAGTCAAACTCGCTTGAGATATTATCAAACTCAACCCTTGTATGAAGTTATATTAAAATCCATCAGGAAATAAATGCGCTAGAGCGATGACAGAGTTTTTCTAAAATAGCCATAGCGACCTTGACCTGGACCTTGTAAGTCTAACTTACTCGAGCTATCATCACACCCAACATTTGTGTGAAGCTATATTAAAATCCATCAATAAATGTAGGTGCTAGAATGATAAAGTTTTTCTAAAAATAGCCAAAGTTTTTCTAAAAATAGCCACAGTGACCTTGAGCTTGAGGCCATGACCTTGAAAGTCAAATTCGCTCGAAATATTATCAAAAGCAACATTTGTTTGATGTTATAGTGAAATCCATTGATAAATATATGCGCTAGAGTGATGACAAAGTCGAACTCACTCAAGATATTATCATAGGCAATATATATTAACCCATTTAGTACCAAATGGAATCTCCCTCCTTATATATAGCATGAGTCCATTTCAAAATTTAGGGGTGTCAGGTTTTGTTTTCTTCAAAATTTTTAGGAAAGTAGCTGAATTTTTTTAAAACAGTGCAGGCCCTGATCAGACGCCGTGTTTTGCGGCGTCTGATCTGGGCCTGCACTGTTTGCCAGGGTACCCCTTTAGGGGTTTCCAGTCTGAAATGGGTTAATTCTCCTAAAACTATAACATAGATGAACTTTTTGCAAACAGTGTAGGCCCTGATCAGATGCCGCATTCTGTGATGTATGATCTGGGCCTGCACTGTTTGCCATGGTACCCGTTTTGGGATTTCCGGTACTAAATGGGTTAAGAGCGATGAAAAAGTGTTTTCTAAAAATAGCCATAGTGACCTTGGCCTTAAGGGCATGACCTTGGAAGTTAAACTGGCTCGAGGTATTATCATAAGCAACATTTGTGTAAAGTTATTTTAAAATACGTCAATAAATGTAGGCGCTAGAGTGACGACAAAAGTACATACGTACAGGACAAATTCTATATATTCCCCCTCACAAGTTTGTTGTGCCAGGGGATAAAAAGGATCATACCTCTCAGTCATAATAATTGGCAGATTTTACCCGAAATAGAACTTGATCTGCATTTTATGATAATACATGTATACCTGTGTATAAAATTTGATTCCAATCCACAAAGGTTTTTAAAAGATATATTCCATGGAAACCATTTCTCGAGTAAAAATAAAGTTGAAAAAGGCCATAACTCTCATAATAATTGGCTGATTTTAACCGAAATCGAACTTGGCCTGTATTTTATGATTATATACCTGTGTATAAAATATGAATCCAATCCATCAACATGATCAAGGTTTTCAGAGACCATTTCATTCATAATAATTAACGGATTTTACCTGAAATCTAATTTGACCTGTATTTTTTATTATACACCTGTGTGTGAAATTTGAATCCAATCTACCCACCTTTTCTAAAGATATCGTGTGTGTGTGTGTGTGTGAATTCAGGTTTAACGTCGCTTTCAACAATTTTTCAGTCATATCACGACGGTGTCTGGTTGCGACAGGGAGCTCAATGCTCACTTTTATAGTGCTGCCTCGCTGAAGTATCATGTCCCAGACACATTACATGATACAACACCCAGTCATATTATCCTGACACTGGGTCGACCAGTCCTAGCTCTACTCCGTAAATCTGAGTGCCAAGCCAGGAGCAGCTAGTACCATTCTTAACGACTTTGGTATGTCGTGGCCCGGGATCGAACCCATGACCTCCCGTTCTCCGGTGCGGACACTCTACCAACTGAGCTATCGGGGCCGATATCTAAAGATATCGTACCAATCTTTTCTAAAGATATCACAAAGAAACCATTCCGTCAGGGACTTACAGACTGACAGAGGTTATACAATATCCCCACCCCCCATTTGAAAATGTTAGGGGCATAAAAATAATCAAAAGGGAATAACTCGGGAACTAAGGATGGATATAGAATCACACCATAATATGACCTATTTTTCAAAATGGGCATATAAAAATGCAGATGGAATATCAAAAAGAGAAGACCCTGATCAGGAGCATTCTGATCTTGGTCTACACTGTTTGCATTAGCCTATATGACCCAATACTTAGGATCATTATGGTATATGCATTATTTCATAACTTACCTGATAAGACTAATTTCATAATGTTGCTCAAGTGTCCATCCTAGTAAACATCTGTTGACATATTGGCCATGCAGCAAGTCTAAAAGAGAAAATGTATGCAACAACTAAAAATGTGTCAATACAACACAGATGCCCCCCCCCCCCCCCCCCCCCCCCCCCCCCGCACAGGGGCCCACCTCACCCCCCCCCCCCCCCCAAAAAAAAAAAAAAAAAAAATCATATAACAATAACACTTTTTCATTGGACAGCATAACTCACCTGGAAAAGTGTCCCTGAGGTCACTGGCATAGGTTGGTGTTGGTGAATTGAAAAGGTAATTAAACCTTTGAAAAATAACCAAATATGAACTCAATCCATTAAATGGTTTGGAAAATATGAGCTCTTAAAAATGTTAATATTAAAAAATGTTAATATTAAAAACTTCTAAGTCTGCAACCTTGACCTTGAGGTTATGGCTAAATGAAACTTTTGACCTGTACCTATCATCATTTCAAATATGAAGCAAATCCATCAAATGTTTCAGGAAATATGAGCTCTCAAAAGACGTAACATAAAAAAAATCTGTGTCTGTGACCTTGACCTTGAGGTCAGGGGTGTGGGGTACGGATGAATAAAACTTTGGACCCGTAAAGACATGTATCTTCATGCGAAATATGAAGCAAATCCATTACATAGTTTGGAAAATATAAGCTATTAACATACTTAAATGTGAAAATTTCTATGTCTGTGACCTTTACCTTGAGGTTATGTTCATTGGTAACCATAATGTTTTGGAAAATATGAACTCTCGAAAAATCAACATTAAAAATTTCTATGTGTGTGACCTTGGCCTTGAGGTCTTAGGCATGAATGTTTTGGAAAAAACTAACTCTTTGAAAACTTTAACATTAAACATTTCTAAGTCTGTGACCTTTACCTGGACTGGATGGGCGGGGGTATTGCTGAATGAATATTATGACCTACATCTATCATCATACCAAATATGAACCAAAATCAATTGTAAAAGTTCAGGTTCTATCTGGTACAAATATCTTAACCCGTGTCTTTAACATTAACAATTTCTAAGTCTGTGACCTTGACCTTGAGGTCATAGGCATGAGTGGGGGTATTGCGGAATAAAACTTTGCACCTATTTATATCATCATACCAAATATGATTCCAATCCAACATATGCTTTGGAAGATATAAGTTCTTAAAGAACTAGAAATTGTGTTTGTGAAACACTATGCTCCCAACCATATGCTAGTCTCTAAATGGGACAGTAAACAGTACCTCATGATCATTTGCATTAAAAATAAACCTGTCAAATATTAACAGATTTTAAACAAAAGTTATTCAGGTCATCTATGCCTTAGTAGCAAACAGACTGCCAAATATCATGAGCCTCTAAGCTCAAACTGTTCTCCAGTTATTTTGTTCACAAGGTTTCCCTATAGCCACAATGCGTAAGTCCAAAAGGGGCATAACTCCATTAAATATTTTCAGAATTTCATTAAAAGTTATTCAGGTCATCTACACATCTAAGACCCAAACTGTATGCCAAATATCAAGAGCCTAGCTCAAGCGGTTCTCCAGATATTTTGTTCACAAGGTTTCTCCATAGCCACAATGCTTAAGTCAAAGGTCATCTATGCCTTAGTAGCAAACAGACTGCCAAATATCATGAGCCTCTAAGCTCAAGCGGTTCTCCAGTTATTTTGTTCACAAGGTTTCCCTATAGCCACAATGCATAAGTCCAAAAAGAAGCATAACTCCATTAAATATTTTCGGAATTTCATCAGAAGTTAATCAGGTCATCTACACATTAGACCCAAACTGTATGCCAAATATCATGAGCCTAGCTCAAGGGGTTCTCCAGATATTTTTTTTCACAAGGTTTCCCTAAAGCCACAATGCATAAGTCCAAAAGGGGCATAACTCCATTAAATATTTTCAGAATTTCATTAAAAGTTATTCAGGTCATCTACAAATTAGACCCAAACTGTATGCCGAATATCATGAGCCTAGCTCAAGCGGTTCTCCAGATATTTTGTTCACAAGGTTTCCCCATAGCCACAATGCTTAAGTCGAAAAAGTCGCATAAAAAAACTCCTTTCAAATTTTTTGGAATTTGGTCAAAAGTTAATCAGGTCATCTACACATTACACATTAGACCCAAAATGTAAGCCAAATATCATGAGCCTAGCTCTAGTGGTTCTCCAGATATTTTTTGTTCACAAGGTTTCCCAATAGCCATGCATAAGTCCAAAAAGGGCATAACTCCATTTAATTTTTTTGGAATTTCGTCAAAAGTTAATCAGGTCATCTACACATTAGACCCAAACTGTATGCCAAATATCATGAGCCTATCTCAAGTGGTTCTTCAGATATTTTGTTCACAAGGTTTCCAAATAGCCACAATGCTTAAATCGAAAAAGGCACAAAACTCCTTTCAAATTTTTTTGAATTTTGTCAAAAGTAAATCAGGTCATCTACACATTAGACCCAAACTGTATGCCAAATATCATGAGCCTAGCTCAAGTGGTTCTCCAGGTATTTTGTTCACAAGGTTTCCCTATAGCTACAATGCATAAGTTCAAAAAGGGGCATTGTTTGATTTGAGGTTCAACGTCCCCGTCAACACTGTAAAGGTCATTTTGGAGACGTTGTGTCCAATTTTGTGGGACTTTTACCCGACATTGGGATGAAATGACATCTCAAGCCCTGTCGCCCAATGAAACCAACAGGGTTTATTAGCATGGACGGTCCGCCTCGCACTGCGGTTCCTGGACAGGCTTAGATCCTCTTAGCGGTTTACCAGTACTAGTGTGCGGGCCAGATTCAGCTCTGCGTGGAGGCATCATGCAGCCCATATATTTCTTCAAGCCCCTATGGGCGGGGGTTTTCAAAACGGGGCATAACTCCGTTAAATATTTCCGGAATTCCGCAAAAGTTAATCAGGTCATCTACACATTAGACCAAAACTGTATGCCAAATATCATGAGCCTAGCTCAAGCGGTTCTCCAGATATTTTGTTCACAAGGTTTTCCTATAGCCACAATGCACAAGTTAAAAAGGGGCATAACTTTGTTATATATAGTCAGAATTTTGTCAAAAGTTAATCAAGTTATCTACAACTTAAACTCAAGCTGTATACCAAATATCATGAGCCAAGCTCGAGTGGTTCTCCAGATATATTGTTCACAAGGTTTCACCATAGCCACAATGCATCATGCTAACAAGTCCCTGAAATAAACACACCCTTACACCCCACTTTATATAGAGAAAACTGGGGTTTATGGGGGAATACATTATTTTCCTTATTTCTGCTCCTAGACATAGGTTGTAGATACTTGTTAGAACCACCTCATTGAGTACCCACAACCTATTGAGTATAAATAAGAATAATATCAAAAATTTTCTTCAGAAAATTGACCATTTTGGAGATGTGAAAAATGCACCATGATGCACGGATGTGTTATTGTAATGCAGTTTAAAATTGGTTAACCCTTCTCCTCCTGAACAAGATAACCCCTACCTTTACAAAAAGTGTAGAGCCAAGAAGCCATCTGATTAATGCAGGAAAGAAAGTCACATGAAAAAACATCACTGAAAAAACTCATAGGTTGGGAATTAACCCATTGCATGCGGGTATCTTGGCAAACAGTGCAGGCCCAGATCAGATGCCGGTCTGCACTATAATTTGCTTACAGGATTTTCAGTCAAAAAAAGAATAAAAACAAAAAATAGGCCTGACACCCATTATGACAAATTGACTTGTCCAACATATAGCAATAGAAGAGTCCACTGGTTAAAACAGAGTCACAGAAAAAGTCACAGAATTGGTTTCAATCATGTTCAATATTTTCTTAGTTCGAGTCAAAACAGATTGTTGGTGCTCATGTTAAATCAGGTTAAAAGAACATCCCTCTACCCCCACTTTGTACAGAAAATTAAGGTCTTCAGGGGTATACACATGTATACCTTATTTCTGCTCTGAGGCAGGTTGTGGGTACTCATTAGAACCACCTCAAGGAGGCAGTTGCCCACGGTCTATATTTGGCCTAGAAATATGAAAAAATTTGCTGCAGAAAAATACTAGATCAAGAGATATTGAAGACAAATATATTAATTTAATGAGAAGGGTCTAACAAGTATCCACCATCTTGACCAAAAATAAGAAAATTAATCAATACCCCCATAAAACCACACTTTTCTCTGTATAAGGTGAGGTTAAGAGGGATATTCATTGCACAGACTTGTTGACCTGATTTTTTTCTAGTAAAAGCATTTATAATTTGTCTGTGAATGAATGTCTATGCTCTGTATACATGTATGCATCACATTGACAAATTAAAAATGAAGGCAATGATCTGTGGAATCAACATCCTTTTAAATCCACTAAAAGTTATATATAGGCAAAAGTCAGATGAGCAGGACCTGGTATTGTCAATATTTTCATTTATGGTCAACATCCTTTTAGTTGAAAATTTCTATACTTTCTTATTTGTGACTTTTCTCTGTAACTTTATTTTTATGACTCTTTTTTCCTGTGACTTTCCTTCCAATCACCTCACAAACAGTGTAGAACCAAAAAGTCATCTGATCTGGAACTACAAGCTTTGTCATGCAGTTTGTCAAGTAATTTAATCAGGATCTACACTATTTGTCATGCTGTTTGTGAAATGCATACATAATATCAATTAATTTGACTGGGGGATAGTCAGAAATGGGTGTGGCTAATTAATTTATTCAGCAGGATAAAGGTTAAACTCTGATCAGCCAGTCCTATTTATCTAAGTTAGTGTCACAAGGTCCCTTTTCAAGTAACATGTGTGACTACATAGAAGGCAATTATCTATTTCATGCACTGGACACAACATTGTAATTCTTATCTTTCATCAATAAACACAGGTGACTGACTTGGACTCCCCACAGAGATTTGCAAGAAGTTTGAGAACTGGTTAACAAAGAGACTTATACAAAGTCTGATGAAATGTTTTTTGTTTTTTTTTTACAAAGTAATCCTTAGATGAAAATATGTACCCCTTCCTCAAATCTCTCTTGAGATCAGTGTTGTTTTTGAGTCAATCTGGGCTGGATTTGGCAAGCAGTGTAGACCCAGATCAAATGATACAGAGGGTGGCATCTGATCAGGATCTACATTATTTGCATAAAGTATAGGAATTTAACTGTTTCCAAATGGGGTTAAAATGTTAAGAGCCTGAGCATTCCTGATATTCCATCACGAAAGCACGCCTATATAATTTCGACCCTCTTGAACCCTACTTTTATATATAGTAAAACTGGGGTTTACAGGTGTAAACCTTATTTTTTTTATTTCTGCTCCAATAGATAGATTGTGGATACTCATTAGAACCACCTCATGGAGGCCTAAAGTTTACCCACAATCTATATTTTGAGTAGAAATAAGAAAGATATCACAATTTTGCATCTAAAACTTTTGTATTTCCGGCAGTAAATCTTACAATGTATTTGTATAGGGGGGTTTTCATAGAATGTAGGAAAGAAAGTATCAGGAAAAAAAGTATCAGGAAAAAAAGTATCGGAAAAAAAAAGAATCCGGAAAAAAAGTACATGTATCAGGAAAAAAAAATGTCAGGAAGAAAGTCTCAGTTTAATGTGACCAATTTGTGGGGATTTTACCAACCAGACATTGAGCTGAAATGACACCTCAAGCCCTGTCGCCCATTGCACACAGGTCCGACTTGCACGCTTGTTTAATTGGAGGTTTAACATCCCCATCTACACTATATATGTCATTTTGGAGGCGTTGCTTCCAACTTGTGAGACTTTTACCCGACAGCAAGATGAAATGTCATCTCAAGCCCTGTCGCCCAATGAAACCAAATAGGGTTCATGAGCATGGAGGTCTAACTTGCACACTTTAGTTTCTTTAATTGGAGGTTTAACATCCCCGTCAACACTATATATGTCATTTTGGACTTTTACCAGACATTGAGATGAAGTGACCTCTCATCCCTTTTATAAGGTAAGGATTACAGAGAATTGCAAAATTGATTATTACACTGAAAAACAAATCAAAACACACAAAAGTATCCTAATCATCATATCATTGTAACATCAGATTAAAACTGAAACTTTGTTTCCAGATACTTTTTTCCTACCCAAAACTGATACTTTTATTCCTGATACTTTCTTTCTGATTACCGTTTTCATAATG
Source organism: Lucinisca nassula (assembly GCA_963580285.1). Classification (NCBI taxonomy): domain Eukaryota; kingdom Metazoa; phylum Mollusca; class Bivalvia; order Lucinida; family Lucinidae; genus Lucinisca; species Lucinisca nassula. The sequence goes on from OY757020.1 coordinate 30,560,286, forward strand.
CAACCTAAATGAGTACCCACAATCCACACCATTACACACATCTGTGTTGGCATATTTTGGGCTCAATATTGATGGACCCTAATATTTATGGGCATTGATTTATGGACATTATAGCATTGAGCAAAATAAATCAGATTCAGTCCATAGATTCTAACTAATATAATTTTCCCATACAATGGCTTGAGTGGAATTATGAAATACATCCCACCATCAAGCAAACACACCTACATAATTTTGACCCCATTAAACCACACTTTTATACAGTAAAACTTGGGTTTACAGGGGTATACATTATTTTTCTTATTTCTACTTCAAAACATATATTGTGGGTACTCGTTAGAACCGCCTTGCCTAAGGCACTTCTAATGCATACCCACAATACATGTATATGCTTTGAGCAAAAATTATCAGGATTTTTATCTAAAAAAATTTTTTTTCCAATATATTAGAATAGGTGTGTTTTTTTTTATGTATTTTAAATAACTCTGCTTTTGAGTGTAGGACAAACGCCCACTGGACAAAAGCTCACTAGGCCAAAACCCAACTTGGACAATAGCCCACTGGGACAATAGCCCACTGGGACAAAAGCCCATGCTGATGTTAACCAGACGTTACTTTGAATGTGTATTTTAGTTAAAACTATGTCCCACCAATGACTAAGGTCATACGTATATGTGAATGTAGGAAAACAAGTCACAGTTTTGGGTAGGAAAACTAGTTGGCCACTGCCTGCATGTCGAACCGCCAGTGCTTAATGAAAAAGGTTAACATTTGTTAAGGAAAAAGGTTAACATAGGCCTACGTACGTCCGGATGGATGCCACTGTGGCGACTATGTCTCGCATTCGCTAAAGCGGCTCGACAAAAAGTCATGTGAAAAAGCCACATAATTGAACTTAAATCATTGTTTTCAGTATATAACTGATTCAAATGGTGACAATTATGAATGACGATACACAACGGAAGTTTCCATCCTAAAGCTTGTTCATGTAACATACCCATGTGATAAAGTGGCATCTTTTCTGTCTCGAGGCCTAGCATAAATCAGATGGAAACTTATAGACTGTGGGTCATTGTTAGGACAGCCTCTATGAGGTTGTTTTCAATATTACTCGCAATCTATGTTGTTGAGCCTAAAATAAGGAAAAATAAAAATGGCTGTTAAGTGTTTTGTGAGTTACTGATTGATAAGTTCCATTCCAAAGTTTTGATGATGACTAGCAGAGTTAAATCCATATTTTAACCCTTATCCTGCTGTTCATGACAACCTCTGCCTTTGCAAACAGTGTAGATCCAGATCAGATGGTTTCTGAAGAAGCCATCTGATCAGGATCTACACTGTTTGACAGTCAGATTAAGAATTTGTAGGAATAAATTACACCGAGTGATTTGATTGGTTCAAAGTCAGTGGCTAAATTGAATATTCAGCAAGAGAAGGGTTAAGATCCGTAAGAGTCTTCACATTACCATGACAAATTGCAACTACGCTAGATTAGTAGCATTTTTCAGATTTTATTTTTTTCTAATTTTTAGCCCAAACAGAGATTGTGGGAGCTAAATAGAACCGCCTCACTTGGATGCTTCTTACAGGTACCCACAATCTTTATTTTTGAGCAAAAATAAGGAATGTAATGAATAATACTTAAACCCCATTTTTCTATATGTAATGTGGGGTTTACATGGGTATTCACAACAAAAACTCGTTAACCGGATGAATAGTATCACTTTGCCAAAAGACTAAGAGTATGTGCTTTCATTGTAATTTTGAAAATAAATTCCACAAGCAAATAACCTCATCAGCAAATGACCTAAACGACAATTACCCCAGCATCTTTTAGTGATATCGGAAAATTTATTTATGTTAAGCAGATTTTTTTTTTTTTCCTTTTTTTATTATTTGTGACTTTTTTCCTGTGACATTTTTTCACACACCAAAACTTGACCCTGGTTGAAAGCCGCATCTGAATGTCTGGATCAGAAGCATACTCAAAAAATTATCTTGCTACAGATACAGTCTGATCTGGGTCTACATTGATTGAATAGCCCTATCTGTCCCAATACACAGGATCAATATGGTATATGAACACATTGGTGTATATAAGTACATGTACAGTAGAATTAGGGGAGGAACTAATGTTGGCAGAACTTGTGGCCTGACCCTGTTGCTTGATTTATGATGCAATAAAATATGTTTATAAATACTAATTCTGCTTACAGAACCACCCCTATTTTTGAACCATTATGCTATTTAGAATATTTTTTGCTAGACTCAAACTATTTCCTATATATAACTAACTGTCATTATTAAGATTAAAACCACCCAGCTATTCAGTATTAAACTCCGTTCAGAAAATCTGAATCATCGATTTTTTCGTTTCTTCCTTTTAATACTCATTTTATCCCATACTATGGGAAAGTTTTAGACCTCACTCTCCGCCGATTTCACCAGCAAGTCCTATGCCTCTGCGACAGTCAAGAAAGGCTGTGATTATTTGGAGAAAATTGCAAAACAAAGAAATGAGACCACCGACTAAGTCCAATTGATGATGATTGTTAGGTAAAATAATAAATATTCAAATCCATGTGATACTCTTTATAAATAGATATGCAATTACGACATACCCTACATTCGAATGGCTAGATAGAAGCTCACTATGAATGGGGAGCCACTAGTGGGATGTGCTGTCAACAGTGGTCAAAATGAATTATACCGATATCAGATGTGGTGTCACAGCTAATGATTTTCCATGAAGTGATCGTGCAAATAAAACATAGATGCCCTTGTAATTTACAAGAGCAGTAACCACTTCTATATATATATATGGCTTAAAAGGGTGTATCGAACCTGTCAGAATGTCTTAGTCTGTGAATGAAAATTTAGATTTTGCAATTTTCTCCAAATAATCACAGCCTTTCCTGGCTGTCGCAGTGGCATAAGACTTGGAGAAATCGGCGGAGGTGAGATCTACAACTTTCCTATAGTGATGTATGGGCTAAAATGAGTATTAAAAGGAAGAAACGAAAAAACTGATGATTCAGATTTTCTGAATGGAGTTTAACCCTTTTTGTACCAAAAAGAATCTTCCTCCTTATATATAGCAAGAGTCCATTTTAAAATTTAGGGGTGTCAGGTTGTGTTTTCTTCAAAATTTATTTAGAAAATGACTGAACTTTTAGCAAACAGTGGAGGCCCTGATCAGACACTGCATTCTGCGGCGTCTAACGAAGGCCTGCACTATTTGTCAGGGTACCCATTTAGGGATTTCTGGTACAAAATGGGTTAAGACCACTTTTAAAAGACCAAATCTGTCATAACTGTTTCCTCTTGAATTATAACTGAAATTCCAATAGCCAACTTATTATATGCATAATTATGCATTTAACAGGTACAGTCAAATCTGGGTCTGCATTTGGTCAAATCAGGTCAATTTTTTTAAAATTTAATAAGGTCATTTAAAATTTTTTGGTCAAGTCAATTTTCCAAAAATAATTTAAAAAGGTGTGAAAAACATCAGTTTGCATACAAGTGCTTACTATGAATCTGTGTTTTGGGTGTCACTGGCTGTACCTTAGGATGATTAAAATAAAGTTTTCATAATTTTGCAATTTAGCAGCTGAATTTCCTCAGCTATTTAAGATTATGTTGGAACAATTGAATATGATATAATGTTATAAAGCAGCATAATGTATAAATACTTAAAGTATAATTTATTATTCTTAATGTGCTTTTCAACGCTTTATGTATTATTATTAATGTGCTTTTCAATGCTTTATGTAGATCTCGGACCCATCAATACCGAGTGTAGACTTAAAGACTCGTCTTATCTTCAAGACTTGGATACAAATTTTACAAAAATATGAAAAGAATGATGACTTTAAGTAAAGTATCTTCTAGCATTTGAAGTGATATAATGGGTGTAATTATACCTAACAAATAATTTAAATCATTCTTGCAAACAGAATTTCATTCACAAGTTCAATTATAAGGAGCACTAATTAGGTTACTTTAAGGGAGTCTAGAAAGTGGTCTTAATATCGGAATTTCACTGTGTAAGACACATTTTCATGTGGAAAAGAGACAGATTGGAAATTTGGAAGTCACGAAAGTATGCAGTAATTCATCTAGGTGCTTAAGTTTCCTGTTAGGATTTTATTCTTTGTGTGATTTGTGGTATAATATCCCCGTCAACACTGTAGGTCATTTTGGAGATGTTGCTACAAATTTTGTGGGACTGTTATCAGACACGGAGATGAAATGACATCTCCAGCCCTGTTGCCCAATGAAACCAATAGGGTTTATAAGCATGGACGGTCTAACTCGCACCGCTTTGCCTGGACAGGCTTAGATCCTCTAAACAGTTTACCAGTACTGGTGTGCGGTCAGTTTCAGCCCTGCATGGAAGCATCATGCAGCCCATCTATTTCTTCAAGTCCGGATGTCTTTCTATGTTTTGTTGTGTTTTAAACTCAGGAACTCCAACTTTTCACAATGAAGGATTTTTCTGTTCCGATCAGAAATGTGTCATGGAGCGTCACACATTTATATTATACTGGGGTATTTCTTATAAACACAATGTATCCACAATCTGCTAGTGAGTATACTGCTGCTGGAACATTTGATCAAGGCAACTTATAATGATTCCTTAGGCCTGGGTAGATACAAAAATGTTGAAATTGCATGTTATGTTCAAAGTGCAAAACTTGTGACAAGGCTTAATCCAGATTAATCCACATGTATTGAAATCAGCTTAATCCTTACACAGTACTTAAACTCTTATTCACTGGAGAAAGCAGACAGATGGCAGAGTGTCAATGCAAATTTTAAGCAGATAGCATTCTGAATCTCGTCAATTTACAGAGAAATTGTTTGTTCGAATTGGATTTTAACGACCCAGTAAACACTATTTAGGTCATTTTAGTCGACCAGTTTACCTATCCACACTTGTCCTGGGCAGGCTTATATAAGAAAGCGGTTAACCAGTAGATAGCACACTCTTTTGCCAGAAACTGACAACTGCCCTTCTTGAATCAGTGGAAGGGACAGAATTACCGTAGAAAAGATTTCCTAATCAATCTCCACGAAAGAATGTTGCTGACCCCGGCAGATATCGAACCTGCGCCGGGTATCGAACCTGCATCCTCCTGCAGATCACCAGTCAGACGCACATCTGAGCTATTGGCCCCCGCCCATAGGTGTTTGAAGAAATATATGGGCTGCATGTTGCTTCCACGCAGAGCTGAATCAGGCCCGCACACTAGTACTGGTAAACCGCTTAGAGGATCTAAGCCTGTCCAGGAACCGCAGTGCGAGGCGGACCGTCCATGCTAATAAACCCTATTGGTTTCATTGGACGACAGGGCTTGAGATGTCATTTCATCTCAATGTCGGGTAAAAGTCCCACAAAATTGGAAGCAACATCTCCAAAATGACCTTTACAGTGTTGACTTGGACGTTAAACCTCAAAACAAACAAACTGAGCTACATAGACATGCTTCATTTTACAGATAAAATCAGTCCCAGTATTTCATATGAATCATTCGCAAAGAGATGGTCACTTTGGCTCTTAAGCATGTTAAGTAAGGGGGTTGTCTCCTTTTAAGCCCCACGTTGTTGCGGACTTGTTCATTCACTTGTACTCAAATGAGTTGAAAAGTTGTTTCCTTAAAACTTGCATGGCATCCATTTAAAACTTAGAAATTCATTGAAATATGTAATTGCCACATATTATTGGTATTTAGTATCAGTTGATACACACGAGTTAATGTTTCCAATTTTGATTGATTAACATGATGTTATGATTAACATGATGTTACATCCGTTGTTTGTTTGTTTCATTTGAGGTTTAATGTCCCCGTCAAAGCTGTAAAAGTCATTTTGGAGAGGTTGCTTCCAATTTTGAGGGACTTTTACCCGACACTGAGATGAAATGCCATCTCAAGCCCTGTCGCCCAATGTAACCAATAGGGTTTATAAGCATGGACAGGCTAACTTGCACCGGCAGGCTTAGATCCTCTGAGCGGTTTACCAGTACTTATGTGCGGGTCGGTTTCAGCTCTGCGTGGAAGAACCATGCAGCCCATATATTTCTTCAAGCACCCATGGGTGGGGGCCGTAACATCCTTTATCTTTAAGACAGACAGTGGTAGAGCATTCCAATCATTTATTAACCCAAAAGTTTTGAGATGTAGAACTTTGAATTCCTATTCTTTGAGAAAGCAATAAGAAAAAAAATAACAGAAATGGCACCCAGGAGTAATAGGCTGTTTATGGGTTAATAGTATGGAGTGTATGTAATGGAGTGTAACCTGGAGTGTATGATATGTACACATGCATGACACCCTCTTGAGGGGGTGTTACAGTGTATTATTATAGAACGAAAAATAGTACACCACAACCTCTTTATAACACTATTGTTGGGGTCCAAAGCAGAAATTGTATTACTTAAACAACTGTGTTATATCCAAACTTTGAATCCCCATACGCCACCCCATTTTTATATAAACTGGAATTTACAAGGGTAAATAATATTATTTACTGACCCCCTTAGGTCAGAAGTAGAGGGTCCCCTTCAGGAATGGGAGATCACGGGTTCAATCCACAGCCGCGGCATACCAAAGACGTAAAAAATGGTACTAGGTTCTCCTTTGGCTGAGAGTTGCATTATCAGTGGTAGTCCTAGGATTTAGATAAGTGGAAGGTAGTTAAGTATTTTTTAAAGCATACTTTGTCTCGATAAAAGCTCTATAGGGCTTAATGTTATTTGTTTCATATAAGCGATGTTAAATATAGCTCCATCTTTTATTATTTTTCTTATTTCTGCTCAAAACCATAGACCATGGGTACTTGTTAGAACCAGCTTGTCTCGGCATTCCTAATGAGTACCCACAATCAGCCCAGCATGCACATGATGTAATTGTGACATATCAACGTTGGTACAATGTCGTGACTTTTATGCAATGTGACAGCTACGTTGCACGGACGTTGATTTGACGTTGCCCTAGCTGGGAGTGTTCAGAATCAGAATTTTTCATATGAAAATGTTCATTTTTTTTTTTTTTTTAATTGTTTGTTTGGTTTAAGGTTTAAAGTCCCCATCAACACTGTAAAGGTCATTTTGGAGATGTTGCTTCCAATTTTGTGGGACATTTACCAGACGTTGAGATGAAATGACATCTTTTCTTTTTTTCTCCTATTACTGCTACTCGCTCACATCTGAGCATTACGAGCAGGATTTCCTTGGTAATGCTCAGATGTGAGCGAGTAGCAGTAATAGGAGAAAAAACCAGAGTTATGGTTCTTGCGCTCTGCACATTGTCTCATAGTGCTTAACATTTGTGTGAAGTTTCATGAAATTATCTCAAAAGGTTTTCGAGTTATGAAGCGGACACTTTTAAAATTGCCATTTTTCAATGTTCAAAGGGCAATAACTCCAAAAATAAGCAATGCAGAGTTATGGTTCCTAGGCTCTGCACATCGTCTCATAGTGCTTAACATTTGTGTGAAGTTTCCTAAAAATATCTCAAACGGTTTTCGAGTTATGAAGCGGACACAATTAAAATTGCCATTTTTCAATGTTCAAAGGGCAATAACTCCAAAAGTAGGCAATCCACAGTTATAATTCCTTCGCTCTGCACATCGTCTCATAGTGCTTAACATTTGTGTGAAGTTTCCTAAAAATATCTCAAACGGTTTTCGAGTTATGAAGCGGACACAATTAAAATTGCCATTTTTCAATGTTCAAAGGGCAATAACTCCAAAAGTAGGCAATCCACAGTTATAATTCCTTCGCTCTGCACATTGTCTTATGGTGTTTAACATTTGTGTGAAGTTTCATGAAAATATGTTAAGCAGATACAAAGTTATGGAGCCAACACAAATTAACGGAATCACGGAATTACGGAATTACGGAAAATGTTCAAAGGGCAATAACTCCAAAAGTAGGCAATCCACAGTTATAATTCCTTCGCTCTGCACATTGTCTTATGGTGTTTAACATTTGTGTGAAGTTTCATGAAAATATGTTAAGCAGATACAAAGTTATGGAGCCAACACAAATTAACGGAATCACGGAATGACAGAAGGACATGGCAAATCCAATATAGCCCCACTTTTTCAAAGCGGGGCTATAAAATAATTAAAAGATGACATTTCATCTCAAAGTCTGGTAAATGTCCCAATGAAATCAATAGGGTTTAAAAGCATGAACGATCCGACTCGGAACCGCTTTGCCCGGGCAGGCTTAGATCCTCTCAGCAGTTTACCAGTACTTGTGTGCGAGTCGGACTTAGCTCTAAGTGGAAGCATCGTACAGCCCATTGGGGCTGTTTTTTTTATTTGAATAGAAGTTTTTTTTTTTTTTGTTGTTGTTGTTCTATTCACCTTATTTGCATTATCTGCTGGTTCTTAGTCTGAAGGTTATCAGTGTTGGAAAAACCCGTCAAAGCTGTAAAAGTCATTTTGGAGAGGTTGCTTCCAATTTTGAGGGACTTTTACCCGACACTGAGATGAAATGCCATCTCAAGCCCTGTCGCCCAATGTAACCAATAGGGTTTATAAGCATGGACAGGCTAACTTGCACCGGCAGGCTTAGATCCTCTGAGCGGTTTACCAGTACTTATGTGCGGGTCGGTTTCAGCTCTGCGTGGAAGAACCATGCAGCCCATATATTTCTTCAAGCACCCATGGGTGGGGGCCGTAACATCCTTTATCTTTAAGACAGACAGTGGTAGAGCATTCCAATCATTTATTAACCCAAAAGTTTTGAGATGTAGAACTTTGAATTCCTATTCTTTGAGAAAGCAATAAGAAAAAAAATAACAGAAATGGCACCCAGGAGTAATAGGCTGTTTATGGGTTAATAGTATGGAGTGTATGTAATGGAGTGTAACCTGGAGTGTATGATATGTACACATGCATGACACCCTCTTGAGGGGGTGTTACAGTGTATTATTATAGAACGAAAAATAGTACACCACAACCTCTTTATAACACTATTGTTGGGGTCCAAAGCAGAAATTGTATTACTTAAACAACTGTGTTATATCCAAACTTTGAATCCCCATACGCCACCCCATTTTTATATAAACTGGAATTTACAAGGGTAAATAATATTATTTACTGACCCCCTTAGGTCAGAAGTAGAGGGTCCCCTTCAGGAATGGGAGATCACGGGTTCAATCCACAGCCGCGGCATACCAAAGACGTAAAAAATGGTACTAGGTTCTCCTTTGGCTGAGAGTTGCATTATCAGTGGTAGTCCTAGGATTTAGATAAGTGGAAGGTAGTTAAGTATTTTTTAAAGCATACTTTGTCTCGATAAAAGCTCTATAGGGCTTAATGTTATTTGTTTCATATAAGCGATGTTAAATATAGCTCCATCTTTTATTATTTTTCTTATTTCTGCTCAAAACCATAGACCATGGGTACTTGTTAGAACCAGCTTGTCTCGGCATTCCTAATGAGTACCCACAATCAGCCCAGCATGCACATGATGTAATTGTGACATATCAACGTTGGTACAATGTCGTGACTTTTATGCAATGTGACAGCTACGTTGCACGGACGTTGATTTGACGTTGCCCTAGCTGGGAGTGTTCAGAATCAGAATTTTTCATATGAAAATGTTCATTTTTTTTTTTTTTTTAATTGTTTGTTTGGTTTAAGGTTTAAAGTCCCCATCAACACTGTAAAGGTCATTTTGGAGATGTTGCTTCCAATTTTGTGGGACATTTACCAGACGTTGAGATGAAATGACATCTTTTCTTTTTTTCTCCTATTACTGCTACTCGCTCACATCTGAGCATTACGAGCAGGATTTCCTTGGTAATGCTCAGATGTGAGCGAGTAGCAGTAATAGGAGAAAAAAATAATTAAAAGATGACATTTCATCTCAAAGTCTGGTAAATGTCCCAATGAAATCAATAGGGTTTAAAAGCATGAACGATCCGACTCGGAACCGCTTTGCCCGGGCAGGCTTAGATCCTCTCAGCAGTTTACCAGTACTTGTGTGCGAGTCGGACTTAGCTCTGCGTGGAAGCATCGTACAGCCCATTGGGGCTGTTTTTTTTATTTGAATAGAAGTTTTTTTTTTTTTTTTGTTGTTGTTGTTCTATTCACCTTATTTGCATTATCTGCTGGTTCTTAGTCTGAAGGTTATCAGTGTTGGAAAAACAGGTAACCACACCTCCCTGACCTTGAAAGGTCAGGGGGGTCTGGTTACCTGTTTTTCTAATATTGACAATGTGCAAGCTGGGAGCCAGCAAATAATGCAAATATAGAGAATAAATGCTGTGGCGCGGGAAACTGCGATCCTTACCTGGATTTTTGACTAACAATGACTTAATAAAATGTTCACTCGTCTGTCCAAACCACATTTGAGGTTGCTTCCACCAAATTAGTTCTGGCTTGAAGACAAACAAGATACTGTTGTTTGTCTGCTTATAAACAACAATTTTCTTTCAGAGATTCACATTTTGGGGTTTCTCGATTAGTCAAGTTTAGTGTACGCCGAGTTCTACAAGAGAACAGAATAGAATATTTTTTATTCTCCAATAAGGACAATAAACATCTCATCACCAATAAATCACGGTCTGACAAATTTCAGATCATGGGGTAACAGACAGGTATGCCTTGTGTTAATATAACTGGAATAGGCCAGGTAGCTCCTCTGTTGATCTACCCTTATGCTATATATCTAGGTAACTGAATGATTCGTGGAGTGTTGGGGACATATGAAATATTTTGTGAAAAATATACAAAATTTGATTAAATCCTTAGCTTAAAACACATTAACTCCAATGGCTATATATTAGAATGCCGACTAACTAATATTCCGGTATGAAAATATCGAAAGATATTGAAAATGTTATTTTTCATTTCTATTTATTTTTCATTTTTATTTATTTATTTTATTTTATTTTTCACATTTATTCTTTCTTCCAATTTCTCTCTTTCTTTCTTCCAATTGCGCCTTAACCCCAGTAGGGGACACAAATTCAAGTTTTGCAGGATGAAAGCCTGCACAGTAATCATGTAATTATGGTAGCGTTCTTTAACATGCACATGGGATTGCTGTCCCCGCACATGGGGCCTCCAGTTAAAGTCCCGATCCGAAGGACGGCACACTTTATGACAATCATCCCTGCAAATGATGCCAATGGAGCTTGTTCAGACACCGAAATTATCACCACGGCTGAGGATCGAACCCGGGGCCTCCAGCATCAGAGGCAAGTGCACTATATTATATACAACTGAGCCATCTTTCTAACATACTGCTGAAGGGATGGGTTCGGGCTCTAGTGAACGTTCTGATCCGAAGCGTATCGCACTTTAGGGCAGTCGTCCATACAAATTATGTCGACTGGAAGATGTCTGGACACCGAAAGTATATACTTGCTGTCAGGGATCGAACCCTCTACAGGACCCGTAATGCCAGTAACAAGAGCACTAATCACTCAGTTCCCACGTTTCTGTTGGTGTTAGCTCCAAAGGCTATATTAGACTACTGACTAACAAATATTCAGGTATGAAAATATCGAAAATGAGCATTTTATTATTATTATTATTTTCTTTTTATTTATTTTAATCCGCTCATCTGGACTTGCAGAAATAGATGCCGCGATGTGCTGAACCCGGGCCGACCACGCATGAGTACTGATAAACTGCTTAGAGGGTCTAAACCTCCCCGAGACGGAACACCCTAACATATAAACTCATTTTGGTTTCATCGGTCATTTCATCTCAATGTCGGGTAAAAGTCCCACAAAATTGGAAGCAACGTATAGCAAAGTCACAAATCAGGAAACAGTGTTTGCAACAAAGCGTTTTGGATAAAAATCACCAAAAAAATAAAAAATAATAATAATAATAATAAGGACTAGACAATTATACAAAAATAAGGTTCTGTAATATATGTAAATAATAAATTGTTTGTTAAAAAAGTGTCTCATAAAGCATGTTTTTACACCATCCACTTTAAAATACTACCCTGCTGAAATCTTCTTAACATTGAAATGCAAACATAAAAAAAAAAAAAAAAATGTCAGTATTTGCAATGCACCACCTCCACATAACGCAAACACGCCTATACATTGCCACCTTAATCGCTGAAAAAAAAAATGAAAATTTTATGATGAAAAATTGTGATATTTTTCTTATTTCTGCTCCAAATATAGATTGTGGGCACTCGATGAGGTGGTTAATTCTAACGTGTACCCACAATCTATATTTTAAAGCAGAACTAAGAAAAATAAGGTATACCCCCGGAAACCCCAGTTTTAATATATAAAAGTGGGGTTCAAGGGGGTAAAAATTAAATAGGCATGTTTTCGTGATGATTTTGAATAGAAATATATATAAACTCCATATTTTTTATTCATGAATTCCTCCATTTTTTTCTGTCAATGAATTCGGGGTTCATTTCAGTGGCAAAAATGGTGTATTATCACAGATGTATATATCACATGTATATGTCACCTGGTTTATTGACAGGTAGGATCAATAGTTAATCACAGGATCAATAGAGAGCAGTAGACACTCGAACTAATAAAGCCTTACAATTAGGAATGGGTTGTCAGTCTGGGTCTCAGATATTTCTTAAATTTTCATTATCATGTCTACCTCTATTATAATTGCTCTCCTTTTTAAGCCCAGCATTGTTCAGGAATCTTTCAGTCCCTTTCATTTTAGTCACAGTCTATATAATCATGCGAAGCGTCCATATTCATGTACAACCACGAATTGTTTAGAGCAAACATCACCAGCAGAGTAAAACAACTCAGTATGGATTGAAACATAAAAGAAAAAGAAAGGAAAAAGAATCCACAGGTTATACATTTTTTTTTTTTTTTTTTTTTTTGTCTCTGTTGGGAGGTGAGGGTTAATTAATTGTATAGATTCTTGATCATTGCCTTCACTTCTATTTTTCACAGTCTTTACGATTTTTAATAAAATCGTAAAGTAAGATTTTAAAGACAAACAAGAAAAAACTTCAAGCTTCTGTGAAGAATGAAAGAACCAAGACAACGCGTAGATCTAGTTTGCCACCCTCGGGCAATTTAGGTGAACCCAACTAATCGGAAGCTGTCCGGAAAGTACCGAAATATTCCGAGGTAGAATTATCTGAAGAAAAAACAAAAAAAAAATTGGTAACTGTAAAATGCCTCATAAAACATAACAAAGGAGGCCCACAAAGGAGATGTGCAGATCCTGACACAGGTGAATAACATCGATTTATTGTCATTTCTAGTAATCCACATTGACATGGATTTCTAGTCATAAGGCACGGTGGTTTCGGCCCGGGTAGTTTCGGCCTAAATTTGGATTTGGTCATTTAGGCATATATCGTTGGGTCTATCTATCTTCTGATACTGCGTCGGTCATATTTGACCATTACCGCAGGTGTATATTACATACACTCCAGGTTTTGCAGGATGAAAGCCTACACGGTAATCATGTAATTACGGTAGGGATCTTTAACCTGCAGAGGGGATGGTTCTCCCTGCACAGGGGGCCTCCAGTTAACGTCCCGATCCGAAGGACGGTGCACTTTATGACATTCATCCCTGCAAATGATGCCAATGGAGCGTGTTCGAACACCGAAATTTTATCGCCGCTGCCGGGGATCGAACCCGGGACCTCTAGCATCAGAGGCAAGTGCACTAACCACTGAGCTATCACGCTCCTTTCAGCCCGCGTCATTTCGGCCAGAATTAATCAGATAGAATTTTATCAATAATATATATATATATATATTATCAGATTATTTGAAAATATTGCATTATGTAATCACAGCAGGCCTCATATTTTTCAGGCATTTGCAGGATTTCAGGCTTTTAGAGCTTGATTTTTTTCTTGATTTCAGGCTTTTAGATTTTGATTTTTGGGCCTATAGTCTGTATAAAAAATTATTTAACCCTTATCCTGCTGAATAAATTTATTAGCCCACACCCATTTCTGACTATAAGTCAACCAAATTACTTGATATTTTCACAAACTGCATTACAAACAGTGTTCATCCTGGTCAGATGGCTTCTTCTACATCTGATCTGGATCTACACTGTTTGCAAAGGTAATAGTTGTGTCTTGCTCAGCAGGATAAGGGTTGAAGCTGCAAAATCGGGTCTTTCAGGCATGGAAAAGTTTGGTCAGTATGAGGCCTGTCACAGGGACACAGTGCATACTGATTTTGCTCTTCTAGAATGAAATATAAGCATACTAGTATATACAGTGTAGAATGAAATATAAGCCAACTAGTATATACAGTGTATATATACACTGTATATACTAGTACGCTTATATTTTTTATATGTTTAAGGATACCTCTGTTATGCAGATTGTAAATAGTTTTAAGGACGCATCCATGCAGTGCCTCTCTTTTTTTTTTTTTTTTTTTCAGCTAAATTCTAAATTTAGCCACCCAATCAACTGAGGTAATGGCCAGGTATGACCGACTCAGTATAAGAAGATAGATAGATAGATATATTTCATTCTAGAAGAGCAAAATCAGTATGGACCGTGTCCCTGTGATGTAAATTGCATGATGCCGCTCCGGCCCATCAGGGCTTGAATAAATAGCTAGATGGGCTGCACAATTAATGCTTCCAGGCAGAGCTGAAACCGACAGCACTTAATACTGGTAAAACTGCTTAGAGGACATGCCTAAAGTGGTTTGAGTAGGACCTTCCATGCATATAAACCAAAGTCCCTATATATTGGTTTCATTTGGCGACAGGGCTGAGATGTCATTTCATCTCAATGTCTGGTGAAAGCCCCACCAAATTGGAAGTATCGTCTCCAAAATGACCTAGTGTTGACATGGAGTTAATTTTTGTTTGTTTGAATTGGAGTTTAATGGCCCAGACAACACTATTTAGGTCATTTTTGAGCCGGTCAGTTTACCTATCCACACTGTTCCTGGGCAGGCTTATATAGAAGTGATTAACCAGTACAGTGCACATTATTTTGCCAGAAACTGACAACTGCCCTTCTTGAATCAGCGGAAGGGAGAGAATGACCGTAGAAAAGATTTCATGATCAATCTCCACGAAAGAATGTTGCTGACCCCAGCAGGAATCGAACCTGCATCCTTCTGATCACCAGTCAGACGCGCATCTGACTGAGCTACTGAGGCCAGGGACGTAAAGGTAAAACCTCAAATCAAACAAACAAAAGCTTCCACGCAAAGCTGAAACCAACCACACATAATTACTCCATGGTAAACTGCTTAGAACATCTAGCTAAAGCCTGGAAAAGCCAGTGCTCAGGTAAAGTTGGACCATCCATGCAAATAAACCAGGGTATTCATATCATTGGACAGCGATTGAGATGCCATTTCATCTTGATATCAGCTTAAAGGGCAACAAAATAGGAAGCAGCATCTCCAGAATAACATAAAAAGTGTTGATGTTAAACCGCAATCAAACAAACAAACATTACCTTGTCACGTTAGCCAAGGTAATGTAACGGCCCCCGCATATGGGGGCTTGAAGAAAAAGATGGGCTGCATGATGCTTCCAAGCAGAGCTGAAACTGACTGCCCATGATTACTGATAAACTGGTTAGAGGGGCTAAGCCTGCCCAGGAAAAGCGGTGCGAGTCCATGCTTATAAACCCTATTGGTTTCATTGGGCAACAGGGCTTGAGATGTCTTTTCATCTCATTGTTAGGTAAAAGACCCACAAAATTGGAAGCAACGTCCCCAAAATGACCTATATAAAGTGTTGATGGGGACGTTAAAAAGATGGTTATGTAAGTAAATTAACAAATTTTAAATGTGCTGATCATAGCCATGTTTTGAGCTAGCACCAACATGATTGACTAGAAACAATAAAAAAATTATATGGGACATGAGTCATCTGCTTACCATTTTATTACGTGACAGGTGAGCTTTTGTGATCACTTGTTGTCCCTCGTCCGTGCTTGCGTCAGTGCGTACATGCCCCAGATACATATTAATGGGGTTTATGTTCTGTACTTTTCATACTTAATGAGGTTTATTCCGTAAATGTTTGTGTTATGGGGTTAAAATTTGTGTCATTATGGGGTCAGTGGCTGTACACATCTACATTATAGGGTTAAAGTCTCCATAGAGTTAACATGGGGAACCCCAGAATGTACGTCTCATAAGTCCGTCCGTAAACAATTTCTTCAAATGACATCTCCTAAACCACTGATCAGATTTTGACCAAACTTCACAGGAATGATCCTTAGGTGGTCCCCTTTCAAAGTTGTTCAAATGGTTCCGGCCAGCGTTGCACATCTAGGTCATAGGAGCCAAAAAAAAGATTTTTTTTTTCACCAAAAACTTAAAAAATCTTCTTCTCTGAAACCACAAGACCCAGGTCTTTGATATTTGGTATGAAGCTTCATCTAGTGGATCCCTTCCAAGATTGTTCAAATTATAGTGCTGGGGCCAAAAATGCCCCCGCCCCGGGGCCCTTTGGTTTTACATGGGATTATATAGGGAAATGCTTTAAAAATCTTCTTCTCTGAAACCGTAAGGCCCAGGTCTTTGATATTTGGTATGAAGCTTCATCTAGTGGACCCCTACCAAGGTTGTTCAAATTATAGTGCTAGGGCCAAAAATGCCCCCGCCCCAGGGCCCTTTGGTTTTACATGGGCTTATATCTATAGGGAAACTCTTTAAAAATCTTCTCTGAAACCACAAGGCCAATTTCTTTGATATTTGGTATGATGCTTCATCTAGTGGACCCCTACCAAGATTGTTCAAATTATAGTGCTGGGGCCAAAAATGCGCCCCTCCCCCCTCCGGGGCCCTTTGGTTTTACGTGGTCTTAATAGAGGGAAAATCTTTAAAATTCTTCTTCTCTGAAACCGCAAGGCCCAGGTCTTTGATATTTGGTATGACACTTCATTTAATGGACCTCTACCAAGATTGCTCAAATTATGCCTCTGAGATCAAAAATGGCCCGCCTCGGGGCCCTTCGGTTTTACATTTGTTTATATAGGGAAAACCTTTAAAAATCTTCTTTTCTGAAACCACAAGGCCCAGGGCTTTGATATTTGGTATGAAGCTTCATTTTGTGGACCTCTACCAAGTTTGTTCAAATTATAGCCCTGGGGCAAAAAATGCCCCCGCCCCGGGGCCCTTTGGTATTACATCGGTTTATATAGGGAAAACCGTTAAAAATCTTCTTCTCTGAAACCACAAGGCCAAGGTCTTTGATATTTGGTATGAAGCTGCATCTAGTGGACACCTCCTTATGTATACCAGGAGTCCATTCAAAATTAAGGGGTGTCAGGTTGTTTTTTTACCTTCAAAATTTATTTGGAAAATGGCTTTACTTTCCTCAAACAGTGTAGGCCCTGATCAGAAGCCGCATTCTGGGCTTGCACTGTTTGCCCTGGTACCCGTTTTGTGGTTTCCGGTACTAAATGGGTTAATTGTCTGGAATTTTGGGAAAAGTGTAGGCCCAGATCGTATGCCGCTTTCTGCGGCGTCTGATCTGGGCTTGCACTGTTTGCCAACTATCTGTTTTGGGGTTTCCAGTACAAAATGGGTTAACAACTTGACAGAGGCTTAAAAGGATCTTGTAGTGTTTTGTGCTTAAACAGTTGTGTATTGTGAAAGAAGTTGAGAGAATTCCCGCCTTGGTAATATTGAAGAACAAACTGTTCTGAATTCAAAGATTCATATGCAAGTTTGTTTGTTTAATTTGATGTTTAACATCCTTGTCAACACTGTATAGGTCATTTTGGAGACAATGCTTCCAATTTTGTGGGACTATTACCCGACAATGAGATGAAATGTCATCTCAAGCCCTGTTGACCAATGAAATCAATAGGGTTTATAAGCATGCTTTTTGCCTGGGCATGCTTAGATCCACTAAGCGGTTTACCAGTACTCGTGTGCGGTCAGATTCAGCTCTGCGTGGAACATGTAGCCCATCTATTTCTTCAAGCCCCCATGGGTGGGGATGGCAATATGCAAGTATATGTCAGTATGAATTGGGTATTTTGGATTTTTATTTGCGTTTGTTACCCTTCAATTTTTTTTTGCTCACCGTCACGTAGTGACGAGGTGAGCTTTTGGGATCACTTTTTGTCGGCCGTGCATGCGTGCATTCGTCAGTGCGTCAACTTTTTCTTCAAACGACATCTCCTCCTAAACCACTGATCGGGTTTTGACCAAACTTCAGTAATGATCTTTAGGTGGCCCCCTTTCAAAGTTGTTCAAATGGTTCCGGTCCGTTGCACATCTAGGTCACAGGAGCCAAAAATAGATTTGTACACAGAAAACTTTAAAAAAAAAATCTTCTCTGAAACCACAAGGCCCAGGTCTTTGATATTTGGTATGAAGCTTCATCTAGTGGACCCCTACGAAGAGTATTCAAATTATAGTGCTGGGACCAAAAATGCCCCTGCCCGGACGGGTCCCTTTGGTTTTACATAGAATTATATAGGGATCTTCTTCCCGGAAACCGCAAGGCCCAGGTCTTTGTTATTTGGTATGAAGCTTCATCTGGTGGACCCCTACCAAGATTGTTCAAATTATAGTGCTGGGGCCAAAAATGCCCCTGCCCAGGGGCCCTTTGATTTTACATGGGCTTATATTGGGAAAACCTTTAAAAATCTTCTTCTCTGAAACAGCAAGGCCCAGGTCTTTGATAATTGGTATGAAGCTTCATCTAGTGGACCCCAACCAAGACTGTTAAAATTATAGTGCTGGGGCCAAAAATGCCCCAGCCCCCTGGCCCTTTGGTTTTACATGGGCTTATATAGGGAAAACCTTTAAAAATCTTCTTCTCTGAAACCGCAAGGCCCAGGTCTTTGAACTGTGGTATGAAGCTGCATCTAGTGGACCCCTACCAAGATTGTTAAAATAATAGTGCTGGGACCAAAAATGCCCCGGCCCCGTGGCCCTTTGGTTTTACATTGGCTTATATAACTTGGACAATCTTTAAAAAGCTTATTCTGTGAAACCACAAGGCCTAGGTCTTTGATATTTGGTGTGAAATTTCCATTCTAGTGGACCTCTATCAAGACTGTTCAAATTATAATAGCCCTGTGGCCAAAAAATGCCCCCAACCAGAGACCCTTTGGTTTTACATAGACTTATATTGGGAAATCTTTAAAAATCTTCTCTGAAACTGGTCAAACTGCAAGGTCCGTGTCTTTGATATTTGGTATGGAGCTTCATCTAGTGGATCTCTACCAAGATTGTTCAAATTATAGCCCTCGGGCCACAAATGCCCCCGCCCTGGGGCCCTTTGATTTTACATAGACATATGGAGATAAGCTTCAACTAGTGGACCCCTACCAAGATTGTTCAAATTATAGTCCTGGGGCCAAAAATGCCCCGGCCAAGGACCCTTTGGTTTTACATGGGCTTTTATTGGAAAAACCTTTAAAAATCTTCTGCTCTGAAACAACAAGCACAGGTCTTTGATATTTGGTGTGAAGCTTCATCTAGTGGACCTCTATCAAGATTGTTTAAAATATAGCTCTGAGGCCAAGAATGCCCCCGCCCCAGGGCCATTTGGTTTTACATAGGCTTATGTAGAGAATCTCTATAAAAAAACACCTTCTCTGAAACTGCAAGGCTCAAGTCTTTGATATTTGGCGTGTAGCTTCATCTAGTGGACCTTTGCCAAGATTGTTCAAATTATAGCGTTTGTTGATATTTGGTATGAAGCTTCACCTTTTTAGACCTCTCTCAACATTATGCACATTATAGCCCTGGGGTCAATAATGGCCCTACCCGGGGCCCACTTGTTACTCTATGGATCAGGCGAGCACTCCAGGGCCATCATGGCCCTCTTGTTCTATTAGGTATTTTTTTTAACTAATTGAATATTTACACAAATAACCTGCTTGCCTATTCTGCTGCACTGAGATGAAATATGACATCTCAAGTCCTGTTTCCCAGTGAAACCGATAGGCTTATATGCAATGGACATTCCAACTCACATCACTTTCTCTGGGCAGGCTTAGTGCTTCCACGGGGTTTACCAGTACTCAGGTGTGGTCAGTTTCCACTTTGCGTGGAAACACCATGCAGCCAGATCTATTTCTCCAAGCGCGGATGGGCAGGGGCCTAGACAGATGATAGCATAATATTAACTGAATACTCTTCTTTTCCCTTTCAGACTTCCAGTTTTACATCTACACATGAAGGATCCTTACTTCATTAAAGGCAATAATGCCACACATGATAAAGCTGAATTACATTAAGCATATGTGTTCAGTGTGGCTTGATCAAAATGTACTGAGCCTAGTCTGACCTAGTCCATCAATCAGTGAAGATTCTGGCCATCGTTTTGTGGTTCACACGATTTAACAATAATTTCGTGCTTGACCAGGAGAGCGGGAAAGAATAACAGAAAGTGGATATATCTTCAGAAAGCTTGAAATGAACAACACATGATGGATATTATATCATAAATGAAGAATCAAGAAAGATTTGACTGAGGAATCACAAAAGATGAGAATGAGGAATCATGTAATATCAGATACTAATAACTGTTGATGAAAATTACGGGGACATAGACACATGAATACATTTAATATTGTAAGCCAGAGAGAATGGATGGCTTTCTGATCATACTCGAGTTACTGCCCTTGATAAACTAGGCCAAGGGAAAATTAATAGATTCCTATGAATATTTTACAGATTTCGTCCATGGATTTCATTATAGTACAAGTTTAATGATTTCTGAAACCAAGATGTCAGCAAAAACATGTTGAGGAAGATAGCAGTGCTGCCTGTTGCAAGCAGTGACAGGTGACAAGTGCAAAGGAGCACTTCAATAATGAAATGATTGGAAGCACTGACGAAAAGAAATAAATTGCATATTTTGCAAAGGGCACAGACTCCACCAAAAATGTTTGCCTCCTTTTTAGGGCCAACTTTTAAAGGAAAGAATTTGCTCCTTAGGAGCAAATTCTTTCCTTTGAAAAAAAGAGCCCATTGTCAGAGTAGCTGAATAGGAGTAGTGAACATAAAAGCATGCAGAAAGTCACTAATAGTAGTGTTTCCCTCCCAGAAGAATGTGTATCTGGTGTATCCTTAACCCATTTAGTACCAGAAACCCCAATACGGGTACTCTGGCAAACAGGGCCTACACTGTTTGCGAAAATTTGGAAGCCATTTTCCAAATAAATTTTGAATAAAAAAAACAACCTGACACCCCTAAATTTTGGAATGAACTCCTGCTAAATATAATGAGGAAGATTCCATTTGGTACAAAAAAAGATTAAATATGAATAGAAAATCTTACAAAAGTATTCAGTTACTCAAATTAAAGTTTTTTTTTTTGTTTTTTTTGGAAGTAAATGTGATCAATAAGTCGCCTTGTAGATATTAACTTGTAAAGAGGATTGTTTCATTAGAAAAAAAAAATGGACAGTGAGATCTCAAGATTACTCAAGTCATCTGAGTGGTATCTAAAAGCTTGCAAAGCATGTGGTTAATTGTTGGAATCTTGAGGCTAATCCTGCCCAGAGTAACTGCACCAGCATATTATGGAAAAAATGTTTGGCAGAATTTCTCCAAATTTTGGAATATAAATTGATATATGTGAATGAGCAAACAGTGAAGATCCAGATAGTTACACTTAACCATAACATGGTTTTATAATCAGCAATCCGAATCAATACAAGGTCTTTTCACAATCAAAGCACTGACAGTACTTGTGGGTTGATTGTAGATTGGGAAGCCGGGCCTGCATTGGGGACTTAGTGTGTTTCGTTTAATCTTTAAATTTCTGTACTTGAAGCAAACAGTAGACCCTGATCATATGCTGCATTCTGCTGTGTCTGATCTGGGTCTACACCATTTGCTAAATTAAATATAAACCCAATACAGGAGCTCAGATTTTTCTTTTTTACACATCACTCTGATGTCACAATAAGACAAGCACTGCTGTAAATAATCAGTACCTGGATTTTTTTTACATGGTCAACAATAGTTACATGGAAAGTTAGTAACTTTGGGTCGAATGACCAAAAACTAGATTGTTTCAATATTTTTTTGGAAATATGTTTTCAGACAGTCATATTTTACAGTAATGACTAGTGGTTAGACTTTTCTGAACATTGGTTTATAAAAGTTTGTTAGTTTTGTTATAAATTTAACAAGGTGACAATCTTCTTGCAAAATATTTATGCCCCCCCCCCCCCCCCCCAAAAACTAGATTGTTTCAATATTTTTTTGGAAATATGTTTTCAGACAGTCATATTTTACAGTAATGACTAGTGGTTAGACTTTTCTGAACATTGGTTTATAAAAGTTTGTTAGTTTTGTTATAAATTTAACAAGGTGACAATCTTCTTGCAAAATATTTATGCCCCCCCCCCCCCCCCCCATCAGAGGGGAGGGGGACATTGTTTTTTTGTGCGGATCCCATTTGCATTGGCATAGCCTGTTTGAAGCACTATAACTCCTGAACCTATGGGTGGATTATGACCAAACTTGCGTACAGTAACATCAATAGGATGGGGGCAAACAGTCATTAGGTTATGATGACCTTGACCTAGCTTTTTCAAGGTCACAGGCCCCCAAAACAGTCATTTGGGGCCAAAATGGCTTGTCTGAACTCTATCATTAACAAATTGATTAATTTTAGTTAAACTTGGTACAATATATATCATTACAACATACCCCAGATTTGACGTTGACCTTTTTTTTCAAGGCCACAGACCCCTCAAAAAGTCAGTTTGGGGCCAAAAATGGCTCAATCCCATTAACAAATTGATTAATGTTTGTCAAACTTTTTTGCAATATATCATTGCAACATACCTTTTTTTCAAGGTCACAGCACCCCCCCCCCCCCCCCCCCCCCCAAAAAAAAAACTGTCAATTTTTTGCCAAAAATGGTTTGTATACACTCCATCTTATTAACGAGTTGAATAATTCTATTCAAACTTGTTACAATACATCATTACAACATAATGCAGATTTAATTAGATATTGGATGACCTTGACCTTTTTTTCAAGGTCACAGCCCCCCCCCCAAAAAAAACAAAAACAAAAAAAAAACTGTCAATTTTTTGCCAAAAATGGATTGTATACACTATCACATTAACGAGATGATTAATTTTATTCAAACTTGGTACAATGCATCATTACAACATAATGCAGATTTAATTAGATATTGGAAGACCTTGACCTTTTTTTTTAGGTCACAGCCCCCCCCCCCCCCCCCAAAAAAAAAAACAGACAATTTTGGGCGAAAAATGGCTTGTCTGCACTCTTATCTCGTTAATGAATTGATTAATTTTATTGTCGCGCCTGCTATTATTGTGTCTTCAGAGGTGTCTATAACAAGCATGGATACTGTACTGATCATAAGTATTGGGACAGACAGGCTTGGCAAACTGTGGACCCAGATCAGACTGCTCATTCAGTTTGATCATGGTCTACCCTGTTTGCCATTTGAGATGCACTTCTTTGACTCCTTGCTGTATTCAAACTGTTTGCCATTTGAGCGGCACTTCTTTGACTCCTTGCTGGATTGTTAAACATTTTTTTTTTTAATTTTTGGAGAATTACAGCAAGTCCTCAAGGTGTCCTAATTAGGGCCCCGCACTGAAAGTGTGGGTGCCCTATAGTAATCACTCTGTCCGTCCGTCTGTCTGTCTGTCTGTCTGTCCGTCCGTCTGTCCGTCCACAAATTTCTGATAGCGCTGCCGGGGCCCTAGTCAGTTTCACTGACAGCTCTAGTTCTTAGAATTTTTATGGTAAACTCTGACTTTCTTTGTCCGCATCAGATCAACAAGCCTGTGTAATGGACACCCCTCTAAACCCTACCTCGTAAAGAAAACCAGGGTTCTGTAAATTAGAGTTTAATTTGTTCTCCTTCTTTTTGCTCAAAAACATAGATTGTGGGTACTCATTAGAACTAAATTGATGAGGCAGTACTACAGAGCACCCACAACATATGTTTTTACTACATGTATATAGACCAGAAAAATAAAAAATGAAATTCATTGGAGTGTGATATAAAATGAAGTTTTAGGACATGGATATATATTATTGTAATGTGATGAAGCTGCTTTGTATCAAGGCTGTCCATAAACCACATTGCTAAGGCTGATCATATAGCAATATGCAATAAAATCTATTTCATTATTTAGCAACTCTGAAAGAAAACCTGGTACCATAATAATCCTAAGTATTGGTACAGATAGGTGCAGACCCAGATCAGACTGCTCCTGAAGCAGTCTGATCAGTGTCAACACTATTTGCCATTCTATCTGTTCCTTTTGGACCCCCCTGCTGGATCATGAAACAAATTTGTTAAAATTTTAGGAGAATATTACAGCAATTCCTGGCTGTGTTTGAATGTTTAGGATTTTTACAGTAATGGCAAAAAACAAACAAACAAAAAACAACTCTAATCAGCCATTTTAGCTCACTCAGTCTGTTCAAAGCTTGCGGTGGCTACAGGAGTTTCTGTATCTTATAGGCTTCTATTATTAAAGAAGTGTTTTGATGGGGTGTTGACCTGATGCGGACAAAGAAAGTCAGAATTTACCCTAAAAGCTGAGCAAGGCCAATCCACTAACTGGAAAGAAGGACCTGAAGTCTGATTTTCTTACATTGTTCTTAAATTTTAACCCTTTTTGTACCAAATGGAATCTTCCTCCTTATATATACCAGGAGTCCATTCCAAAAATTAAGGGGCGTCAGGCTGTGTTTTCTTTATTTCTTTAAAACTTACTTTGAAAATATCTTAACTTTTCACAAACCATGTAGGCCCTGATCAGACGCCACTTTTTGCGGCGTCTGATCTGGGCCTGCACTGTTTGCCAGGGTACCCGTTTTGGGGTTTCTGGTACAAAATGGGTTAACAGCCAAAAAAGAAAACGAAAGAAATAAAATAATCCCACAGGATTTAAATCCTGTGCTCTGAAATGGGATAAAAATCCCGCGGGAGTTAATTTCAATGGAGCCAATATTAGTTACTTTAAACCAATAAATTATGCATGTTTTATACATAAATGGACAAAATTATTATAGCTTTGTCCAAACAAAGCAGATTTATTGGAAATTAGTGAAATCCCACGGGAGAAAAATCCCATTTTCGATTATGGGATAAAAATCCCATGGGATTAAAATCTCGTGGGATTTTTTTAAAATAGTTATATTCATGCTTTACTCATTGTAAGCTTCTCTAATTGACCTTATTAATAGAAAAGATATATTACACCTTCATTCCAGAGCATTTTAAAAAATTAAAAAATCCCGCGGGATTTTTCTCCGTAAAAAATCCCATGGGAGAAAAATCCCGCGGGAGAAATTGAAATTAGAGCAGGAGCAGCCATATTTTTTGTGCATGTATTTTAATGTTAAGTAGGTCCATTTTGATAGTTAAAAGCAAGATTTAAAATTTTGAAATTCTCCCGTGGGAGAAAAATCCCTGATATTTTTATGGGATTTTAATCCCGCGGGAGTGGAGAGAAAATCCCGCGGGATTATTTTAATCCTGCGGGATTTTCAAAAATCCCGCGGGATTTTCACCCTTTCACCCCGGTTTGCCAAGAAACCGTTATGTATATCTTCACCAAATCATATAGAAATAATTTGTATAGATCTAAGCTATTACCTAAATGCATTGAAAGCCACCTAAAAGTGTTAGAAAGACTAGGTGAGTTTGCCTAATTTCTGGTGAGGCAAAAAAAAACTGGTGGCTGTTTTATACTAAAATTCCAATGAAAAATATAGGCTCTGGAGCGATAACAAAGTTTTTCTAAAAATAGCCACAGTGACCTTGACCTTGAGGCCATGACCTGCTCGAGATATTATCATGAGCAACATTTGTGTGAAGTTCTATTAAAATCTGTTGAAAATATAGGAATTTATATACCAAGTATGAAGGTACTACCTCAAATGGTTACGAAGTTATGATAAAGTAGGTCAAAGATAAAAAAATTTGTATGAGTGGAAAGGTGATATCACAAGGAACTTATAAGCCAAATATGAAGGCTCTATCTCAAATGGTTATGAAGTTATGACAAAGTAGGTCAAAGGTCAAGGTCACAGATATTTTTTTTGTATGAGTGCTAAGGCAATGTCACAAGGAACCTACATGCCAAATATGAAGTCTCTATCTCAAATAGTTAAAAAATTATGACAAAGTAGGTCAAAGGTCCAGGGTCAAGGTCACGAGTTATAATAAAGTAGGTCACAGGTATTTTTTTGCATGAGCGGTAAGGCAATGTCACAAGGAACCTACATGCCAAATATGAAGTAGGTCAAAAGTCTATGGTCAAGGTCACAGGTCAAAATTTTTTGTATGAGTGAAAAGTGAATGTCACAAGGAACCTACATGCCAAATATGAAGGCTGTATCTCAAACCGTAAGAAATTTATAATAAAGAAGGTCAAAGGTCACAGGTCAAAATTTTTTGTATGAGTGTTAAGGCAATGTCACAAGGAACCTACATGCCAAATATGAAGGCTCTATCTCAAATGGTTACAAAGTTATGATCAAGTAGGTCAAAGGTCAAGGTCATCGGTATTTTTTTTTGTATGAGTGCTAAGGCAATGTCACAAGTACCTACATGCCAAATATGAAGTCTCTATCTCAAATAGTTAAAAAATTATGACAAAGTAGGTCAAAGGTCCAGGGTCAAGGGCACAGGTCAAAATTTTTTGTATGAGTGGAAAGGGAATGCCTAAAGGAACATACATGCCAAATATGAAGGCTCTATCTCAAATGGTTAAAAAGTTATGATAAGTAGGTCAAATGGTCAAGGGTCAAGGTGACAGGTCAATTTTTTTTGTGCGAGTGGGAAGACAATGTGACAAGGAACATACATGCCAAATATAAAGGCTATATCTCTAACGGTTCTAAAGTTATGATAAAACAAAAAAATACCATAATTACCATAATAATTCAAAGTATGTGGCCTTGAACCCATGGTTACGGTCAAGGTTACAGGTCAAAATTGTTTGTATGTGTGGGAAGGCAATGTCACAAGGAACCCACATGCCAAATATGAAGGCTCTATCTCAAACGGCTCCATAGTTATGTTAAAACAAAGAAATTACCATAATTACCATAAAATTCAAAGTATGTGACCTTGACCCAAGGTTACGGTCATGAAAGCTGATGCTGCTGCTTAATAATTGAGATTAAGTATAAACTAAATCCATCAGAAGGTAAAGTAGTAATGAACTCCTAAAACCTTTAACACAAAAACTTGGAAATTAGAATTCTAAGTCTGTGACCTTGACCCCAAGGTCACGGATATGGCTACTGATATTGCAAATAAAAACTTTACACCAGTATCTATCATGATACCAAATATAAACTCAATCCATGTAGGCATAAAAAAGAAATGAGCTTCTAAAAAACTTTAACACAAAACTTTAACATTTGTGGACGCCGACGCCGGGGGTAGTAGAATAGCTTACCTGACCTATCGGTCCGGTGAGCTAAAAAGGGCAAAGTAAAATTGATGGTTTATGTCCTGCTAGAATGTACGTTAAATACCTTTCTGACAAGTCTATAAAAGTAAAGTATGTAAAAACTCACTCCCATAGCCTTTCTTTTAGTGAAAGTAAGTATCTTAAAATTCCAAATTGCCACAATGCTTTCATTGGAAATGCCAATATTTAAAATACTTGACAAAATACGCCTTTCTTTTTCCTCAAGGGATGACAGGGACAGTTTAGATAATTTGAAACATTTCCATCTCATTGACAGGAAAACAATACACAACATCAAAAAAAGAATCATTGACTCATCTGTCATTAGACATAGTGACAATGCCACGTCTGTTTCATTAAGAGTCCATGCATTAAGGTGTGAAAAATATAACCCAGTCCTTATTTACAAAAAACAGTCAGAAACAGATCTGTCTTCTGGGCTTGATAAGGATGACTTTATGCTTGCTTTGATGACAAACCAGCAGCTAACAATGTACAAGAAATTTGCGAACAGAATTATCTGCATGGATTCAACTCACAACACTAATCAATATGGATTTAAATTAATAACACTATTAGTACCAGATGAATTTCGACGAGGATATCCCGTTGCTTTCTGCATAACTAACAAAGAAAGTGAAGATGCTGTTTCAATTTTTTTAAAAAGTGTCCGAAACTGTGCACCTGAAGTAGACATATGCCTTTTCATGACTGATGATGACAATGCAGGATGGAATGCTATTAGGTCTGTATTTGGTACAGATGTCCAACAATATCTTTGTGTCTGGCATGTACATAAGAACTGGCGTAGGAAACTTCAAGAACTTGTAAAAGAAAAACATATTCAGACTGAAATTTATACATTCTTATGTGCCATGCTAGAAGCAAAGACAGAGGCAGAGTATAATCTGTATTAAAAAGAGTTTTACACAAAACATGAATTAACTCAAAAGAAATTTGTTGATTACTTCAAGAATAATTATGATATCAGGAATAACAAATGGGCACTTTTTCACAGAACAAAACGCGAGTATGCAAATACAAATACAAATATGTTTGTAGAGAGTTTTCATAATAAATTGAAAACTTTATATTTTGGAAAACGGAGAAATCGACGTCTTGACATTCTCATTGAAACTCTTCTCCAAATTGAAAACCACATTTTTATAGACCATTTCAAGAGGACAAAGTACAACTTGCCCGCTGCATTTGACATTGATACATGGGACAGACATTCAAACAGCCTAAATATTGCAGATTCTTCAATTGCCCAGGTAAATGAAGTGACTTTCACCGTTTTGTCTTCCAATACCAAAACCTATTATACTGTAAATGTTCAGAAATCTGTTTGCAAAGAGGAACATTGTTATATCAAATGTAGGCAGCCGCCCTGCTTAAATCTTTGCTTTCACATTGTATTCATGTTCTTGTGAAGATTTCAAAAGGGGTGAGACAATATGCAAACATGTGCATAAAGTTCACTCTTTGATAAATAAATTATCAGGAAAAGCTGAAAACCACATCGATATCAATCTATTTACAGCAGAAGAAAGAGAAGACAAACGGGGTGGTATTAAAGAAAATAAACAAAAAATTAAAGCCATTCGTGACATGTTAAATGAAATTTCACACCAAATAGAACAACCATCTGTTCAAAAATTCAGGCTTGATGCAATTGAGACATCATTGAAAAACATTATATCTGCTAATAATGGCTGTGATCTCCTTCAAGAAAATGATGCATCACTCAAACGCACTGAAGTATTTTCATCAAATGCTAAAAATATCCTCCAGCCAAGGTTTAAACCATATAAAAAGAAAACTTGCAAAAAAAATCAAATTTTAAAAGCCCCAACTGAAGAAGAGAAAAGAAAGTTACTAGACCCTAAAAGAGATCAGAAAAAGCAAAACAAAGAATCTGCCCAAACAGTGACATCATCTTCCACAGAATTTAATCTTAATGCTCAATATATAATTAGTCCTTCTTCATATAATACACCAGTTCAAATGCTTATGCCTGATGGTCGCAGAATTGAAGTAGTATTTTCAAACACATTTGCATCTACATCTGTAGATAAACTATAAAGTCAATAAATTTTAACATTAATTGTTATGCCCTGAACTTAATAGTGCATACCACATTTGCTATATAACTCTATGTAAAACATGTGGGCCCCTAAAAAGGGTCATTTTGGCCCAAGGGCTGTAATTTGAACAGCTTTGGTACAGGTCCAGGAGATGGAGATTCATACCAGATATCAAAGACCTGGCCCTTCTGGTTTTAGACCAGAAGATTTTAAAGGGTTTCCTTATAAAAGCCCATGTTAAACATGTGGACACCTTGGTGGGGCCATTTATGGCCCAAGGACCATGATTTGAACAATCTTGGTAGAGGTCAACTAGATGAAGCATCATATCAAATATCAAAATAGAAGTTGAAAAACCTGGGCCTTCTTGTTGCAGACAAGAAGATTCTCAAAGTGTGATGGCAAGGCACATGCAAATGCAAACATGCACGACCTAGGTGACAACAATAGCCCTCCATGTACTTCGTACAGGTGAGCTTAAAACCACTAAGATTTAATCCAATAAACTTGAGTATATGTCCTTTAGAATTTTCTGGCAGCTGGAAACAAAAAACCATGCTGCCTCAAATTGGCTCGAGAGGCTTCTGGATTTTTTCCGTCAAGGGCTTCCATCATGTTTATGGTGGCATTCCTGAAAAAGTAAGCAAAGAGTTCATTAAGGACTAATTTTAACTGATAATGTACATTTAATTAAAGTTGTATGCTCATTTCTAATTTTGCATCCCACAAAAAAAAATAGAAATGGTGTTTGTAAAACAAACAACCCCCAATCATATGCTTGCTCCTAATTCCCAATTTTCCAACGGCCAAAACCAAAGAAAATTTTTCAGAGTTTTTTCAAATGTTTCTCAGGTCATGTACTTGTCATTCTCTATCAGCTTGTCAAATTTCTAGGCAACAATTGAAACATGATTTTCCATGAGAATCCCATATATGTAATTTCAAAACCCTAACATACACGGTAGTGGCAAGGCAAACATTTCCATCAGGCCTAAATCTGAATTCCAAGCATTTATGCATGTTCTGGTTTCTTGCAAAGTTGATGACGATCCTATTACATCCCATTATGTCCCTAAGGGAAAATTTTCAACACTCAGCAGCAAATCTCTCTAAATTGAAATCTAGCTCGGTGGCATTGGAATAAGTATTAGATTTTATGCATATTCTCCTTTACTGGAAATTAAATAAATATCCAACAAAAAATTAGTTGAAGTAATCCATTCCAAGTTCTGATTATGTGCCTTTGGAAGAATGGACCATATAATATGCCAATATGCGAGAAATGGTTTGAATAAGAGTATGGGGGCTTTCACTTGCAATGAAATCAAATCCCAGTGCAGCCTTTACCTAATAGACAGTACAGGAAAATTCTTATCCGAATTGTCCCACTGGCATTGGAAAGAAGACGGTCCCACCCTAAATCCTTTCAAATCGGGAAGGGTGAAGCTGGAAATTTTCTGGGCTCGACCCTCCGTGATCTAACTGGTGGTTTTCTTCTGTTCTGACGTCGGATTGTTGTTCAGTCCT
The DNA here is from genome assembly GCA_963580285.1 of Lucinisca nassula. NCBI lineage: Eukaryota > Metazoa > Mollusca > Bivalvia > Lucinida > Lucinidae > Lucinisca > Lucinisca nassula. The sequence continues at coordinate 30,591,296 of OY757020.1, forward strand.
CAACCCTGATTCATGATAATATGAATCAATACATAATCATTTTACCATATATTTTATCATAACTCACTGCTGAGCTAGAAAGCCTCCACGCAGATCAATTTTGTTATTGTTATTTTGTTTGATACAACACTGGAACTGAGGGCGAGGGTTGAAGTTTCTTAAACTCTGACTTGAAGCCCGCACTCATACACCCCACCATATCCAGGAGTTTTACTACTGACCATCCTAAGACGACGTTCTTTTGCAGTGTCTTATTTGTTATTTGGCTTTGTGCCATTGGTTTATGTTTCGTCTGTTTTTGTGTGAGCCTCTGTATCACTTTCATTTGTGTGCGCCTCCATATCATTTTCTTTAGGCGACTTGAAACGACTGCGTTCTTAGATTTTGACCTTTCCTGGGGGTCTTTTCTTACTAGTTTGGAGTTAATCTTTTTTTGAAACTTCAGTTGGATAGTGGCAGACTAAATGATGACCTCAACATGTAAGTTAGTTTAGGCCTGATGGAATGTCATTTGCTGAAACAACGGTGGGTTACCTAGTCATTTCTCTATCAATGACTAACAATGTTAGGGCTATTAACTGACAGCCTTCTTCGTTTCACCTAAATGATTGAAATTGATTAATACGTGTTTGTGATGAAGCAGAGATAGGAAACCATTATGCAAACCCAATATTTTGTGTTTAATTTTGCGAACAGCACCTGGCCCCAGAGCCAAGATTGTGGATGGTAGCTCTTTATTTTTTCCCCACAGATGAGAAAAAAAGATAATTAACTTTCACAGGAATTTCACCACTTCATGCTGAAGACACACCTTACAAATTGTCTGTCTCTTTCGTCTACTGACTGACACAGATCTTTGAAAAAGCCCTCCTCTTCTATGATCTGGCCGAAGTCTGAGGCCAAATCTGTGGCTTCACCTTCTGTTAAGGCGGGAAAAGGCTGTCTTTACTTTTTTTGCCTTTTGGCATTCTCAGGTCTGTAGGAAGGCTTGAGCTGTTCCGCCGTCTCTGCAAACGAAAGATTAATGCTTTAAAATTCAGATAAGGTTATGGTATATGTTTTGGAATTTTAAACAAATACAGCCAAGCTCTGCAATGGAAGGTCAGGTGGTGTTTCTCTGGGTACTCCAGTTTTTCGCCAACCTCTGATTAATGATGGCCTTGATATAAGTGAAATAATCTTGAAAGGGTCGTACAACTAAATAAAAAAAAACAAGGGCGGTCGCATAGATAATCTTGAAAGGGTCGAACAACTAGATATAAACAAGAGGACACAGAGGGCCCTGGTTCGCTCACCTGTGTGTCATTGTCTCAAGTAAATTCTATATTTAGCTGTGGTGGCCATCTTGTTCATCAGCTGAGTGACTTTAGCTTATTTGGTAGGGAGTAACCTAGGCAACATTCCTGTGAAGTTTGAATCAAATTGGCCTAAGGGTTTAGGAGGAGTTCACGCATGAATCAAATTTACAATATTTGTCTAGTTTTACCTCCAGTGGCCATTTTGTTCATCGGAGCGGGACCGTTTTAGCCTTTTTGGTAGAGGGTCATCTAAGCAACATTACTTCGAAGTTTGAATGCAATTGGCCCAAGGGTACAGGAATTGTCATTTGAAGATTTTTTTTACATTTTTAGCTCTTGCAGCCATCTTGTTCATTGGAGTGGAATAAGTTTAAACTATTTTGGTAGGGAGTTACCTAGGTTACATTCCTGTGAAGTTTCAAATCCAAATCATTTTTGTATGAATAGGAAGCCCTTGTCATAAGGAAACTACTTGCCAAATATGAAGGCCCTATTTCAAATGCTTCAAAATTATTACAAAGTGGGTCAAAGGTCAAGGTCATAAGACAAATTTTTTGTATGGGTGGGAAGACCGTTTCACAAATAACACACATGCCAAATATGAAGGCTCTATCTCATATGGTTCAAAAGTTATGATAAGGTAGGTCACAGATAAAATCTTATATGAGTGGGAAGATTGTGTCACAATGAGCCTACATGCCAAATATGAAGGCCCTGTCTCAAACGGTTCAAAAGTTATGACAAAATAACCTACTGATCTACTTTATGATTTGACATGACCTATATTTGAACTTAACCGAGATATTGTCCAGATGATCATTCTGAGTAAGTTTTATGATGATTTGACTAAAACTATGGCCTCTTAGTGTTCCAAACGTTTTTCTATGATTTGACCTTCTGGCCTACTTTTTGACCCGACATGACCCATATACAACTTGACCCAGATATTGTCAAGATGTTCATTCTGTGCAAGTTTAATGATGTTCGGACCAAAACTGTGGCCCCTAGTGTGTTCAGAAGATTTTTCTATGGTTCGACCTACTGACCTAATTTTTGGTCCGACATGACCCATATTCGAACTAATATCCCACGTATGACATTTCTCTAATAAATAGTCTTCAAGATATAAGGTAAAATCAATGGATTGTGAAATGTAGTTAACTTGTTTTTTTGTTTAATTTCAGCTTTAACATCCCCGTCAACATTGTAAAGGTCATTTTGGAGAAATTGCTTCCAATTTTGTGGGACTTTTACCCGACACTGAGATGTTATGACATCTCAAGCCCAGTCGCCAAATGAAACCAATAGGGTTTGTAAGCATGGATTGTCCATCTCACACCGCATCGCCCTGGCAGGCCTAGATCCCCCAAGCAGTTCACCAGTACTCGTGTGCAGGTCGGTTTCAGCTCTGCCTGGAAGCATCATGCAGCCCATCTATTTTTCAAGCCCCCATGGGCGAGGGCTATTTGTTAACTTGGACTGCGACATGTAGGTGACAATGACTTTCACTCTTGTACTCAAACCCATGTCACATAGTTGGCTGATGTATAACCAGTTGAGTCTATAACTTGTAAGCATAATAGAAATGCATATACATATATATTATATATATATAGGCTTAATGGATAAAAGCAATGACTCTTAATCATTACATCTCTCACCCCTGGGGTTTGGGCCCTGCTTGGGCCATATGGCATGACAAACACAGACCCAAAAGCAATATAGATATGGCCCTTTGTCAGAATGTAGGTCTTGTGATGGTAAGTATGAATGTGATGTTTCACGAGAGTAGGACATTTACTTTTGAAGTTATGACCTTTGGTCAGGTGAGCTAAAAAGCTTCAAGATTCCTGTTCAGAAACTAAGGGATGAAATTTTCATTAAAACTGTAGGTCATAAAGCCAGATATATGTAGCTGTTGGCAACATGCAGTTCCTGGCAAATACACTCTTTTCAGGATTTGGCATTGAGTGGCTATGTGTAAAATTCAACAAGCATGTTAAAAATATAATGAAATCGGTGTTATGAACTTGAAGGATGATCAATGCTTACTCCTATACTGTCATGTTTGTTTGTTTGATTTGAAGTTTAACATCCCTGTCAGCACTATATGTCATTTTGGAGACATTGCTTCCAATTTTGTGGGACTTTTACCCGACATTGAGATGAAATGACTTCTCAAGCCCTGTCGCCCAATGAAACCAAAAAGGTTTATAAACATGCACTGCTTTGCCCTGGTAGGTTTACCAGTACTCCTATGCGGTCAGTTTCAGCTCTGAGAGTCGGACCATCCATGCATATAACCCATTTTGGATTCATTGGGCAGCAGGGCTTGAGCGGTCATTTCATCTTCATGGTTGGGTACAAGTTGAACTTAATTGGAAGTAGCGTCTCAAGAATGACATATTTAATATTTATGGGGACGTTTAACCTCAAATCAAACCTGTCCTCGTATATACCTTTAGGTACTGGCAAACTGCAGATCCTGATAAATGTTCCGGTTTACCAGTCCTTCTCAGCATTTCTGCTTTCTGGACCAAATATGTCTTTCCCCTCTTCGATCCTGTCAAGCCTAATCGTCCCATCACTCTAATTGGCCATTCTGTATCTAAAAAATATACAATGTCATGATGCCTTAAAATCTAAGTTAAAAAGAAGCTGTGTTAGTAAATGTATTCAAAGCACCGAGAGTACAGATGGGTTATGTTATGCCACATTATATGGCATCTGCACATGATAATGTTTCTTCTGTTTGCCTATGCCCCAACTACAGAGGGCAAGTCTAGATTCAACATTTTACACAAGGCTCTGAAGTCACAGGAAGATGAATAGTGCTGCTATAAATAACCAGTACCTGAATTTTGTACATTGTCTGTGAAAGGCATGTGGTCAATAGCAGGCAGGAACCTGTAAGTAGCTTTGGGTTGACTGGTAATTCAATGAGCCAGTTCACGAGCTCAGTTCATATTTTACAAAGAAATTGACATCACAGGGAGAAGCCTATCGCTGCTATAAATAACTGATAGCTGGCTTCTGCATATGGTCACTGAATCACATGGACAATAGCAGGTGGTTAGTAACTCTGTCCTGTAACCTTAAATGTGGGAACACTAATTATAAGTAAACTATTTTTTGTCTTGTGTTGCACTGGTAGCATTTTCCATGAAGCTTTTCCAAATTATTTTTTACTATCTACTGATGTATTTTTAGCTTCATAATATATGGCTCATGAGTGTGTGTAGGACACACTTTTAGTTTAGATGCAGCTAAGGAGTGAACATGACAGCACAGCTGTCAAAAAACCTGAACTGAAACTTCTACTGTTTCATTTAACCCTTGGTCTACACCTTTGCCAAAACCAACCAGATTCTTTTATAATCCTCTTGCACAAACCCCTGCCCTAACATTTATATGGCTTCCAAAAGTCAGTGAGAGTCACATGGGTTCAAGCACTGAAAGATTTGGGTTGACTGATATCAATGAATTCTAAAAGTGAAATAAGAGTGCTACAAGCACTGCCCCACCACTGCAGTGCCATAACACTGACAAAAAATGATTTCAAAGTATATGCGCATAAGCCTTTCACTCAATATATGACTATGGCTATTCAATGTTAAAAGGGGCTCCAAAAGTTAGTAAACCAGACCCTGAGGTTAAAAAAGTTTTCAGCTGAGCATGAAATTTATAACTGCTCATAAATATTAAATACAAATGTAACAGGCAATTTTCCTGCTCAGCACTGCCCCACCACTGCAGTACCATAACACTGACAAAAATGATTTCAAAGTATGTGTGCATAAGTCTTTCACTAAATATATGACTATGGCTATTCAATGTTAAAAGGGGCTCCAAAAGTAAGTAAACAAGGCCCCGACAGTAAAAAAAGTTTTTTCATGCTCAACTCAGCTGAGCATGAAATTTATAACTGCTCATAAATATTAAATACCAATGAAACAGACAATTTTCCTGCTCAGATAATAGCATAAAATGTTATAATTTCCTGCTCATAAATTTTAAAATACAAACAATTTTTGGCATTTTAAAATATGTGAGCAAGACAAATTTCATGCTCAAGGGGGTTAAGCATGAAAAACGCTTTGTCAACTTTGACCCGGACTGAATTGTATTCCAAAAACTATATGATTCTGGATGTAAACTCAAACATTGAATGGAGCCTGACAATGCTGACGTAGACACTGAATCACTGATGTCTGTGACAACATTAGCTCTTCTCAACAATCCTTCAGGCACGACATAAATAGTTGAATACTCACTCCTCTCATTGGCAGGCACCATTTCTTCTGCTCCAGCTAGCCATTTCTTCATTTGCTTGTTCTTGTGAGATGGTTATGATGTCTGTATCTTAAAAGAAATTATACAAAAAATAATTTTTAAGGCTGTGTGTTTGTTTTATAAGTCTTTAACTTAATACATGTATGTTCCACTCACAAGTTCACAAGGATTCTTTACTGCCCCCCGAAAAATGAAAAATAATCATAACTTTACTCAGCTGTGACCACACAAATTGAAAAGAACAAGAGGGCCATGATGGCCCTGGATCGCTCACCTGATCCATATTGTACAAATGAAATTGTAGGTAATATATGGTAGAGTAGAGGGTTTGAGCAATTTTGGTTGACCCAAGGTGCTTTTTATAATTTTAGCCATCTTGTTCATCCAAGCACAATGGGTTGAGCAATTTTGGAAGAGTGTCACAAAAGGAACATTCCTGTGACATCACATGAACAAGTCCGTGAAATGAAGACCCCCTAAACCCCACTCCATATAGAGCAAACTGGGATATATGGGGGTATACATTATTTTTCTTATTTCCACCCCAAGAAATAGGTTGTGGGTACTCGTTAGAACGACCTCAATGAGGCCATTCTAACGAGGTCCAACCTATGTTTTGAGCATTGATAAGAAAAATATCATGGATTTTCACCAGAAAAGTTGCCATTTTGGAGTTATGAAAAATGCACTAAGTCACACGGGTGTGTTATCATAATGAAATTAATTCAAAATCCATCCACTGGTAAAGCATGAGAAGTTATTTAAAAGTTTTTTCTATTATTAGCTCTAGCGGCCACCTTTTTCATCCCAGCAGAATTGTTTGAACAATTTCACTATAGGGTCACCCATGAAACATTCCTGTGAAATTATATCATAATCCATCAACTGATTAAGGACCAGAAGCTGTTTTAAGTTTTTTTGTTGTTGTTTTTTTAACCTTGGTGGCCATCTTGTTCATCCGAGCAGAGCAGTTTGAGCAATTTTGGTAGAGGGTCCATCAAGGATCATTCTTGTGCAGTTATTTCAAAATCCAGCCAATAATTAAGGAGAACAAGTCATTTAAAGGTTTTTCTATTTTTAGTACTGGTGGCCATCTTGTTCACCCGAGCTGAACAATTTGAGCAATTGTGGTAGAGGGTCACCCAAGGAACATTCCTGTGAAATTATTTTGAAACCTATTGACTGGTTAAGGAGAATATGTCGTTTATAGGTTTTTCTACTTTTAGCTCTGGCGACCATCTTGTTCATCCGAGCAGAACGGTTTGAGCAATTTTGGTAATGGGTCACCAAAGGAACCTTCCAGTGAAATGATTTCAAAATCCATGCACTAGTAAAATGGGAGAAGTCGTTTAAAGGTTTTTCTATTTTTAGCTGTGGTGGCCATCTTGTTCACCAGAGCGGAACGATTTGAGTGATTTTGGTAGAGGGTCACCCAAGGAACATTGCTGTGAAATAATTTTGAAATCCATTCACTGGTTAAGGAGGAGAAGTCGTTTATGGGTTTTTCTATTTTTAGCTCTGGGGGCCATCTTGTTCATCCAAGCGGAACCATTTGAGCAATTTGGGTAGAGAGTCACCAAAGGAACCTTCTTGTGAAATTATTTCAAAATCCATGCACTGGCTAAGGAGGAGAAGACGTTTGGAGGTTTTCTTTTTTTAGCTCTGGCGGCCATCTTGTTCACTCGAGCAGAACGATTTGAGCAATTTTGGTAGAGGGTCACCCAAGGAACATTCCTAGGAAATTATTTCAAAATCTGTCCAGCAGTTTTGGAGAAGTTGTTAAAGCAAAAGTTGACGACGGACGGACGACGGATGACAGACAAAGACTGATCACAATAGCTCACCTTCAGCACTTTGTGCTCAGGTGAGCTAAAAATATAAGCAACAGCTATAAAACAGTGCCACAATGGATATACCTTTTTTGGTGCCAAAAAAAACACAAGAGGGCCATGATGGCCCTGGATCGCTCACCTGATCCATAGAGTAACAAGTGGGCCCCGGGGAGGGCCATTATTGACCCCAAGGTTATAATGTGCATAATGTTGAGGGAGGTCTAAAAAGGTGAAGCTTCATACCAAATATCAACAAAGGCTATAACTGTCCACTAGATGAAGCTCCATACCAAATATCAAAGACATGGGCCTTGCAGTTTCAGAGAAGAAGATTTTTAAAGATTTCCCTATATAAGTCCATGTAAAACCAAAGGGCCCCAAGGCGGGGACATTTTTGGCCTCAGGGCTATAATTTGAACAATCTTAGTAGCGGTCCACCAGCTGAAGCTTCATTCCAAATATCAAAGACCTAGGCCTTGTGGTTTCAGAGAAGAAGACTTTTCAAGATTTTCCCTATATAAGTCTATGTAAAACCAAAGGGCCCCGGAGGGGGGGGGGGGGGGCATTTTTGGCCCCAGGGCTATAATTTAAACAATCTTGGTAGAGGTCCACAAGATGAAGCTTCATACCAAATATCAAAGACCTGGGCCTTGCAGTTTCAGAGAAGAATGTTTTTAAAGATTTTTCCTACATAAGCCTTTGTAAAACCAAAGGGCCCTGGGGCGGGGGCATTTTTGGCCCCAGCACTATAATTTGAACAATCTTGGTAGGGTCCACTATATGAAGCTTCATGCCAAATAGCAAAGACCTGGGCCTTGCAGTTTCAGAGAAGATTTTTCAAGATTTTCCCTATATAAGTCTATGTTAAACCAAAGGGCCCCGGGGCAGGCATTTTTGGCCCCAGCGCTATGAATTGAACAATCTTGGTAGGGGTCCACTAAATGAAGCTTCATATCAAATATCAAAGACCATGGCCTTGCAGTTTCAGAGAAGAAATTTTTTTTAAAGATATTCCCTATATAAGCCCATGTAAAACCAAAGGGCCCTGGGGTGGGGGCATTTTTGGCCCCAGCACTATAATTTGAACAATCTTGATAGGTGTCCACTAGATGAAGCTTCATACCAAAAATCAAAGATCTGGGCCTTGTGGTTTCATAGAAGAAGATTTTTGAAGATTTTCACTATATAAGCCCATGTAAAACCAAATGGCCACGGGGCGGGGGCATTTTTGGCCCCAGCACTATAATTTGAACAATCTTTGTAGGGGTCCACTAAATGAAGCTTCATACCAAATATCAAAGACCTGGGCCTTGAGGTTTCAGAGAAGAAGATTTTTTAAGTTTTCGGTGAAAAAATCTATTTTTGGCTCCTGTGGCTATAAGTGCAACGGACCGGAACCATTTGAACAACTTTGAAAGGGGACCCCCTAAAGATCATTCCTGTGAAGTTTGGTCAAAATCCGATTAGTGGTTTAGGAGGAGATGTTGTTTGAAGAAATTGTTTACGTACGGATGACAGACAAAAAGTGATCCTAATATAAAACACAAGAGGACCATGATGGCCCTGGATCGCTCACCTGATCCATAAAGTAACAAGTGGGCCCCGGGGAGGGCCATTAGGGATCCCAGGGTTATAATGTGCATAATGTTGAGGGAGGTCTAAAAAGGTGAAGCTTCGTACCAAATATCAACGAAGGCTATAATTTGAACAATCTTGGCAAAGGTCTACTAGATGAAGATACACACCGAATATCAAAGACCTGGACCTTGCGGTTTCAGAGAAGAAGGTTTTTTTTAAAATATTCCCTACATAAGCCTATGTAAAACCAAATGGCCCCTAGGCGGGGGGCCTTTTATGGCCTCAGGGCTATAATTTAAACAATCTTGATAGAGGTCCACTAGATGAAGCTTCAACCCAAATATCAAAGACCTGGGCCTTGCTGTTTCAGAGAAGAAGATTTTCAAAAAAATTTTCTATATAAGTCTATGTAAAACCAAATGGCTGTGGGGCGAGGCATTTGTGGCCCGAGGAATATAAGTCGAACAATCTTGGTAGAGGTCCATTAGATGAAGCTCCATACCAAATATCAAAGACCATGGCCTTGCAGTTTCAGAGAAGAAGATTTTTCAAGATTTTGGCTATATTAGTCTATGTAAAACCAAAGGGCCCTGGAGCGGGGGCATTTTTTGGCCCAGGGCTATAATATGAACAATCTCAGTAGAGGTCCACTAGCTGAAGCTTCAGAACAAATATCAAAGACTTAAGCCTTGTGATTTCAGAGAAGTTTTTTAAAGATTCTACCTATATAAGTCTATGTAAAACCAAAGGGCCACATGACGGGGGCATTTTTGGTCTCAGGGCTATAATTTGAACAATCTTGGTAGAGGTCCACTAGCTGAAGCTTCATAACAAATATCAAAGACCTAAGCCTTGTGCTTTCAGAGAAGAAGAGTTTTCAAGATTTCCCCTATATAAGTCTATGAAAAACCAAAGGGCCCCGGAGCGGGGGCATTTTTGGCCACAGGGCTATAATTTGAAAAATCTTGGTAGAGGTCCACAAGATGAAGCTTCATACCAAATATCAAAGACCAGGGCCTTGCAGTTTCAGAGAAGAAGATTTTTAAAGATTTTCCCTATATAAGCCTATGTAAAACCAAAGGGCCCCGGAGAGGGAGCATTTTTGGCCCCAGCACTATAATTTGAACAATCTTGGTAGGGGTCCACTAGGTGTAGCCTCATACCAAATATCAAAGACCTGGGCCTTGCGATTTCAGAGAAGAAGATTTTTAAAGATTTTCCCTATATATGCCCATGTAAAACCAAAAGGCCCCGGGGCGGGGGCATTTTTGGCCCCAGCACTATAATTTGAACAATCTTGGTAGGGGTCCACTAGATGAAGTTTCATACCAAATAGCAAAGACCTGGGCCTTGCAGTTTCAGAGAAGAAGATTTTTTAAAGATTTTCCCTATATAAGCCCATGTGAAACAAAAGGGCCCTGGGGCGGGGGCATTTTTGGCCCAGCAAAATTATTTGAACAATCTTGGTAGGGGTCCACTAGATGAAGCTTCATACCAAATATCAAAGGCCTGGGCCTTGCGGTTTCAGAGAAGAAGATTTTTAAAGATTTTCTCTATATAAGCCCATGTAAAACCAAAGGGCCCTGGTGTGGGGGCATTTTTGGCCCCAGCACTATAATTTGAACAATCTTGGTAGGGGTCCACTAGATGAAGCTTCATACCAAATATCAAAGTCCTGGGCCTTGCGGTTTCAGAGAAGAAGATTTATTTAGGTTTTCGGTGAAAAAAATCTATTTTTGGCTCCTGTGACCTATATGTGCAATGGACCGGAACCATTTGAACAACTTTGAAAGGGGACCACCTAAGGATCATTCCTTAGAAGTTTGGTCTAAATCTGATTAGTGGTTTAGGAGGAGATGTCGTTTGAAGAAAAAGTTTACGGACGGACGGACGCACTGACGACGGACGAAAAGTGATCACAAAAGCTCACCTTGTCACTACGTGACAGGTGAGCTAAAAAACAAACAACAAGACACAGAGTAAAATTTGGAAGAATGCAAGCCGAGGTAGCTCAGTTGGATGTGCTTCTGACTGGTAAACAGCAGGCCGCGGGTTGACACCTCCCAGATCCGCAATATTCTTTCGTGGAGATTGATCATGAAACCACTAGGGTTTATATGCATGGATTATCCAACTCGCACTACTTTGCCTTGGCAGGATTAGACCTGAGCAGTTTACCAGTACTCGTGTGCGGTCGGCTTCAGCTCTGCATGGAAGCATCATGCAGCCCATCTATTTCTTCAAGCCCAGATGGGCGGTGGCCGGCTTAAGTATAAATATGTTCTGAATAATTGGATCCTTTAGAAGCAAAGAATACACCAAATAAATGAAAATAGCAGACTCGATTTTATCGAGTCTGTTCATGACCAGCAATGAAATGTGCAACACCGGGGGAGACCTCTAACACCGCCTAGTATAAGCCTGCCCAGGAAGTGTGGATAGGTTAAACTGACAGGCCCAAAAAATACCTTAATAGTGCGGACTAGGCCGTAAAGCTCCAAAACATAATAAGGATTATTCTGTGACATGTTTTTCATTGTCTCTCCATTACATGCCATGTGTGTAATTGTCAGAATGAGACAGGAAGTGCTATTCTAGGGAATACTCACAACATATAAAAATAAAACAAGGAAAGATAAAGTATTTATTTAGTGTTTCTCATTAAATATGCTTATTTGTACCTCTGAATATATTAAACAGTCTGTTATCTCCTTTTGTCTCGTTAGTTTGGTTTTAATCGAGATGGTGACTTGCTTTGTGTGTGGAGGTTTACGTTCCCATAAACACGATTTGGTCATTTTGGAGATGTTGCTTCCGATTTTGTGGAATTTTTTTTTCGTTTTTCTTTTACAGCCATTTCAAGACAATTTCACCCTATCGAGCCAATTGTTAATCATAGAACTGGAATACCCAGAGAAAACAAGTATGTTTGTTAAAGATAAACAACATTTCCTCAGCCATGTTTTCATACTTCCCCTAATTCAAATATTCCTAATACAAGAGTGCAATGCTGGCCCTAAACTGCTCACATGTTTTCACTCTGCAATTTAACTCATGTAAGATACCCGACGTGGCCCATCCTCCACGGAAGTCCCTGGCATCAGGAAGGAGATGTCCAAAGTAGCGAGACTTGCAATCTTATCCGATGAAGCATTACTGTTGCACTTCTAAAGATAAATGGTCACTTGGGCAACATTCTTGCGAAGTTTGAATGTACATGTAACTGGTTTCAGAGAGTTTAGATGAGGTTTTCATTTCAAGATTTTCCACTTTCAATCCTGCCAACCAGCAGCGGCAGGATTCCTGTGAATTTTGAGTAAAATAACACCATTGCCTATGGGTACAGGACTTTTCTACTGTTAATTATGGTGGTCATCTAGGCAACATTCCTGCGAAGTCTGAATTAAACTGGCTCCAAGCTTTAGGAGGATCTGGCATTTAAAGCAGATTTCTGACACTGCATGATTGACGACAATCATTGACAGATTATAATAGCTCACCATAAGCATTTCCAGCTCAGGGAGCTAAAAAGAAGTCCAACCACCCCTTGGCCTACCAGCCAAGTCATTAAAAATAACTGCTGTAGACCATAATACAATACCTGTTTCATTACTCTCCTCTACAGCTGATGGTATAGCCTTGGCTGGTCTCTTGTGTTTGTCTTTGTATTTTGCAAGCCTTCTGCATCAACCACCGACTTTTGTGATCTCAAGGATGCTGGCATCTTTCTGCAAAAAAAATGTTCATGTATCATTTATCATAAAAGCAAAACTCACTAGTTAATAAGACACTGCATGGTAGCTGTTTGCACAGCAATCTTTGTGGACAAAAAGGCTGGACTAACTAACCTGACGTGTCCAGTCGATATTTCAATTATTTTGAAATTAGTCATATATATTAACAGGTGGTCCGACTTAACAAGGCCCAGTTGCCTTAAACTTTATCATTAGCACCCACAATTGAGAATCAAAGCACTGACAACACTTGTAGTTCTACTGTGTCTTAGTGTAGGTAGTCTTGAATGGAAAATGTAAATGTTACATTTAACCCTTCAATTCCCCTATGTTAAACAAACATTGCAGATCCCCATCAGATGATGCATTCTAATTTCTATGGTGTCTGGTCATGGGTCTACACTGTTTGCTAATGTCCCAGCATATTAAGCCAGTCCATGTTTTATAGCAAGCTTTCATTTACCCAGTAGCATCAACAATATCACGTTGGATTTCGTACATTGTTAGCGATGGTCGTATGGAATATGGAATATAGCAGATGGGAAGGTTCTGAAGTTACTAATTTTTAGTCGATTGATAAACAATCTACCCCACAAAAATGCTTATGTGTAGACATGAATCCTATGTTGACCTTGTAAAATGGGCCGCAAAGGTGCTTTCCTATTTCAGTCTTCGCTAAAACTTTTTAACTGACGCAGGACAGCTGTCAGACAGACTGAAATCTTTTGTGGGACAGAATAAGTATGTGCAGGACTGAAGGCTTTTGTTTGTATGATTTGAGGCTTTAACGTCCCCATCAACACTGTAAAGGTCATTTTGGAGACGTTGCTTCCAATGTTGGGGGCATTTTACCCGACATTGAGATGAAATGACATCCCAATGAAACCAATAGGGTTTTTTAGCACGGAAGGTTCGCCTCACACCACGGTTCCTGTAGTCTGACTGGTGATCAGGAGGACGCGGGTTCGACTCCCGCCGGGGTCGGCAACATTCTTTCGTGGAGACTGATCATGAAATCTTTTCTACGGTCATTCTCTCCCTTCCTCTGATTCAAGAAGGGTATTTGTAAGTTTCTGTCGAAAGAATGTGCACTGTACTGGTTAACCGCTTACGTATAAGCATGCCCAGGAAAGTGTTGATAGGTAAACTGACCGGCTCAAAAATGACCTAAATAGTATTGACTGGGCCGTAAAACTCCAATACAAACAAACAAACAAACGGTTCCTGTACAGGCTTAGATCCTCTTAGCAGATTACGAGTACTAGTGTGTGGGCCCCGATTCAGCTCTGCGTGGAAGCATCAAGTCCCTATGGGCGGGGGCCGAAGGCAGGACTGAAGGCATATTTATTGTCGGAATATTATTTGTTGCAAAGATTCAAAAAACATTTGTCAGACAGACCGAAAGATTTTACGGAACAAAATACAAAAATGCCATTTTTGTCAAACAGTGCTGTGCTTTTCGTAAATACGTCAATTTGAATGTATATGCAACAAGTTTCAAGACTGCCAAAAAAAAACCGATCAGCAAACTGCTGGAAAACCCAACCCTAGTCACTGAACTAGAAAATTAAGAGGCATGATCCTATAAAGTGTATCTTGGACACCCGGTCCCACATAGGGCCCTAAGGGGCTTGAAGAAATAGGTTGGGCCACATGATGCTTCCATGCAGAACTGAAACGGAGTGCACATGCGTACTGGTAAACCGCTTAGAGGGTCTAAGCTTGCCCAGGCAAAGTGGTACGAGTGAGAACCTCTAAGCATAAATATAAACCCTATTGGTTTCATTGGGCGACAGGGGATGAAGTGTGATTTCATCTCTATGCCGGTTAAAAGTCCCACAAAATTTGAAACGTCTCCAACATTGCCTTTGTAATGTTTGCGGGGCTGTTAAATCTCAAATCAGACAAAGGATCTTGGACATATATATCACGTGTATTTTGAAAACATCTTCTCAAGATATTAGTAAACAAGAGGTCTATCAGGCCACTATGCTCAACTACCATGTTTTTAACAAGATATGATTATAATTTACTGACTATGAAGTCTCCAGTGTATCCAGGATCTACAGCAGGCTGTGTATTCAGGGTAAATGTCCCCTAGTTAATAGTAGGCCACAGTGCATAGGGCCTACATCGGAGTTTGTAACCGGGACACATGCCGTCTACATAATAATTGGACAGTCACAACAGGGCATACACAGTGTATCCAGGGTCTACAACAGGGCTTGTACTCAGGGTACAGTATCCAGGGTCTACAACAGGGTTTGTATCTAGGGTACATGTACATGTTCCCCGGTTAGGCCATAGACAATGTATCCATGGTCTACATCAGGGCTTGTATCCAGGGTATATGTTGACTACATAGTTAAACTTAGGATAACAGGGCATACACAGAGCATCCAGTGTTTACTGGATGTCAGGGCTTGTATCCAGGGTACATGTCCCAGAGTTACCAGTAGGACAACAGGGCATCAGGGTTTGTATCCACGACGCATGTCTCACAGTTAATAGTAGGACAACAGGCATACACTATGTATCCAAGGTCTACATCAGGGTTTGTGTCCAGGGTTCATGTCCCCTGTTAATATGAGGACAACAAGACGTTCACAGTTAATCCAGGATCTACATCAGGTTTTGTATCCAGGGTACATGTACCCTTTTTAATAGGACAACAGGACATACACAGTGTATGCACGGTCAACAGAGTACATGCCCTCTAGTTTATAGTAGGACAACAGGGCATTCAGTGTATCCAGGGTCTACATCAGGGTGTGTTAAGTGTTTCTAGGGTACATGTCCCCCAGTTAGGACATACACAGGGTATAAAGGGTCTACATCGAGGTTTGTGTCTGGGGTATATGTCCCCTAAATAGCAGGACAACAGGGCATACATCTTGTATCCAGGGTCTACATCAGTATTTTTGCCCGGGGCACATGTCCTAGAGTTAGTAGTACGACAAAAGGGCAAACACAGTGTATCCAGGACTACATCAGGGTTTGTACCCAGCATACACATGTACAAGTTCCCTATGTAACAAGTTGGACAACAGGGCATACACAGTGTATCCTGGGTCAACATCAGGGTTTACACAGTGTATCCAGGGTCTGCATCAAGGTTTGTATCCAGCATACATGTCCACTAGTTTATTGTAGGGCAACAGGCCATATACAATGTATCAAGGGTCTAAATCAGGGTTTGTATCCAGGGCACATGTCCACTAGTACATAGGACAACACAGTATACACAGTGTATCCAGGGTTTACATCAGGGTTTGGATCCGGGTTACATGTCTCCTATTTAGCAGTAGGCCAACAGGGTATACACAGTGTATCCAGGGTCTACATCAGTGTTTGTGTCCAGGGTACATGTCCCCTTGTTAATACATGTAGTAGGTCAACAACAGGATATACACACAGTGTATCCAGAGTCTACATCGGGATTTGCATCAAGGTCTACATCAGGGTTTGTACCCAGAGTACATAACCCTGAGTCAATACATGCAGTAGAACAACAGCGCATACATAGCGTATTCATTGACTACATCACGGTTTCCATCCAGGGTACATGCCCCTAGTTAACAGCAGGACAACAGGACATACATTGTATCCAGGGTTCGCATCCAGCGAACAAGCCCCCTAAATAGCATACACAGTGGATACAGGTTCCACATCAGGATTTGATTTTGAGGTTTAACGTCCCGGTCAACACTGTAAAGGTCATTTTGGAGACGTTGCTTCCAATTTTGTGGGACTTTTACCCGACAGTGAGATGGAATGACATCTCAAGCCCTGTCGCCCAATGAAACCAATAGGATTTATTAGCATGGATGGTCCGCCTCACACCACGGTTCCTGGACAGGCTTAGATCCTCTTAACTGTTTACCAGTACTGGTGTGCGGGCCGGATACAGCTCTGCGTGGAAGCATCATGCAGCCCATATATTCCTTCAAGCCCCTATGGGCGGGGGCTGACATCAGGATTTGAATCCAGGGTAAATGTCCCCTATGTAATAGTAGGAAAACAGAGCATACACAGAGTATCCAGGGTCAACATCAGGGATTGTATCCAGGGCACATGTTCCCTGGTTAGAACTGACATACAGTGCATCCAGGGTCTACGTTAAATTTTGTATGCAAGGGTACCTGCCCCCCTAGGATAACAGAGAATACAGTGTATCCAGGGTCAACATCAGGGTTTGTATCCAGGGTACATTATGCCATAGTTAATAGAAGGACAACAGGGTATACACAGTGTTTCCAGAGCCCACATAAAGATTTGTATCCAAGGTCTACATTAGGGTTTGTTTTGTTTGTTCGACTTGAGGTTTAAGGTCCACTTCACCATTGGATTTCCATTAGGGTCTGTTGTTTTGTGTTTGTGTTTCTTTCCCTTTGGTGTCTCTGATGGGAGCTGTGGGTTGATTGTATCGATTCCTGATCATAGCCTCTACTTCAATTTTTTATGTCCAGGGTTTCCCCCAGTAAATTGTCGGACAATATGCACAGTGTATCCAGGGTCTACATCAGGATTTGTATCCAGAGTACATGTCCCCTAAATTGTTGATCAGCAGGCCATACACAGTGTATTTACGGTCTTCATCAGGGTTTGTGTCCAGAGTACATGTCCCCCAGTTAATACATGTAGTAGGACAACAGGACATACACAGTGTATCCGGGTCTACATCAGGCTTTGTGTCCAGTGTACATATCCCCTAGTTAAAAGTAGGGAAACAGGGCATATACAGTGTATCCAGGGTCTACATCCGGATTTGTGTCCCCTGGTCAATAATACTTAAAATAGTGGGACATAGATAGTGTACCCTTGTTCTATATTGGGATGTCCCTTAGTTAACAGTAGGACAACCGGGCATACACATGTCCCCCAGTTAATTGTAGGACAACATGCACAGTGTATCCAGGGTCTACATCAGGATTTGTATCCAGAGTTCATGTCCACTAAATTGTTGATCAGCAGGCCATACACAGTGTATTTAGGGTCTACATCAGGGTTTGTGTTCAGTGTACATGTCCCCTAGTTAACAGTAGGCAAACTGGGCATACACAATGTATCCAGGGTCTACATCAGCATTTCTGTCCACTGTCCAGGGAACATGTCCCCTGTTCAGTAGTACTTAAGATAATTGGACATAGTGTACCCCTGTTATACATCAGGATGTCCCCTAGGTAATAGTAGGACAACAGAGCATACACAGTATATCAGGGGTGTAAAATTCCACTTGCTCGCTTGCATTTGCGAGTAAGTTTTAAGGCAGGGCAAGTAAGGTTTTCAAAACTGACCTTACTTTTTCTTCATATTTAGCATCTAAATGAAAAATTTAGACGATAAGGGCGAGTAAGTTTCAGGGAAATATCCAGTGTCTACATCAGGGTTTGTATCCAGGGTACATGTCCCCTAGTTAATAGTACAATATACACAGTGTATCCAGGGTCTACATCAGGGTTTGTATCCAGGGTACATGTCTCCTGATTAATAGGACAACAGGGCATACACACTGGATCCAGGGTACATGTCCCCTGATTAATAGAACAATTGGGCATACACAGTGTATCCAGGGTCTACATCAGGGTGTTAAACAGAAAACACAATGCACCGAGGGTCTACATCAGGGGTTGTGTCTGTGTTTCATCTCCCCTATTTAATAGTAGGCCAACGGGGCATACACTAGTTTACAGTAGGGAAATACAGCATACACAGTGTATCCAGGGTCTACATCAAGATTTGTGTCCATGGTACATGTTCCCTAGTCAATAGTACTTAAAATAGTGGGGCATAGACAGTGTACACGGGGTCTACATATTAAAGGGTTTATGTCTTGAGTGTACATGTCCCCTAGTTATAAGTAGGGAAACTTGGTATACACAGTGTATCCAGGGTCTACATCAGGATTTGTGTCCAGGGTACATGTCCAATAGTTGGTAGTACTTAAGATAATGGGACAGGGACTGTGTACCCTTGTTCTACATCAGAATGTCCCCTAGGTAATAGTAGGACAACATAGCACACACAGTATACCCAGTGTCTACATCAGGGTTTGTATCCAGGGTACATGTCCCCTAGTTAATAGTACAACATACACAGTGTATCCAGGGTCTACATCAGGGATTGTATCCAGGGTACATGTCTCCTGATAAATAGGACAACAAGGCATACATAGTGTATCCAGGGTCTACATCAGTGTTTGTAAAACTTTGTATCCAGTGTAAATGCACCCTAGCTAATAGTAGGACAACAGGGCATAAACAATGCATCCAGGGTCTACATCAGGGTTTGTGTCCTTGTTTCATGTCCCCTATTTAATAGTGGGCCAACAGGGCATACACAGTGTATCCAGGGTCTACATCAGGGTGTACAACACAGAATACATAATGCATTCAGGGTCTGCATCAGGGTTTGTATCTGAGGGTCACTGATGAGGCATTATTGGCCAAAACTAGCTAATCTGGCCCAGAAAACATGTGCACTCCATATTTTTCTGTTCTGTGGTGTATTCCTTGCTTCCAAAGGATAACCCTTTTAAAGAACATATTTGTGTCCGTTATTCAGGTCCTCTATTTAATATTGGGCCAACAGGGCTTACACAGTATATCCAGGGACTACATCAGGGCTTAAAACAAGCGTACATGAACCCTATGTAATAGTAGGAAAACAGGGCAGGCACAATGTATCCAGGATCTACACCAGGGTTTATGTCCAGGGCACATGTCCCCAAGTTAATTGTAGGACAACATGGCATACACAGTGTACCCAGGGTCAACATCAGGATTTGTATCCAGAGTACACGTCCTCTAAATTGTTGGACAGCAGGCCATACAAGGTGTATTTAGGGTCTACATCAGGGTTTGTGTCCAGGGCAGATGTCCCCAGTTAATACATGTAGTAGGACAACAAGGCATACACAGTGTATCCGGGTCTACATCAGGCTTTGTCCAGTGTACATGTCCGCTAGTTAGGAGTAGGGAAACGGGTTATACACAGTTTATCCTGGGTCTACATTAGGATTTGTGTCCAAGGTACATGTCCCCTAGTCAATAGAACTTAAATTAGTGGGACATAGACAGTGTGACCTGGTTCTACGGTGCACTCAAAGTGTATCCGGGGTCTACATCAGGGTTGTACCCAGGGTACATGTCCCCTAGTTAATAGGACAACATGGCATACACAATGTATCCAGGATCTGCACCAGGTTTGTTCATGAAGCGCCTGGTATAGAGTTTGTTTTATTTGAGGTTTAATGTCCCTGTCAACACTGTATATGTCATTTTAGTTGACTTTTACCTGACATCGAGATAAAATGACATCTCACGCTGTCGCTAAATGAAACCAATAGGGTCTGTAAGCATGGACGCATCATGCTGCCCATCTATTTCAAGTCCAGATGGGCGGGGCGGACACCTGGTAAACAGTACATGTCTTCTATTTAACAGTAGGACAACAGGACATACACAGTGTGTATCCAGGGTCTACACCAGAATTTGTATCCAGGGTACATGTTAGCTAGTTAGGGCATACACAGTGTATCCAGGGACAGTATCAAGGGTACATTTCTCCTGGTTAATAGTAGGACAACAGGATTGACATATATAGTGCGACCACAGTCTACATCAGGGTTTGTATCCAGGGTAACTGGAAATACACGGACGTACATGTCCCCTAGAAAATAGTAGGACAACAGGGCATACAAATTGTTCCAGGGTCTATATCAGGGTTTATATCCCCTTGTTAGGACATACACGGTGTAACCATGGTCTACAATGTTTGTGTGAAGGGTTCATGTCCCCTAGTTTTGTTTGTTTGATTTGAGGTTTAACGTCCCCGTCAACACTGTAAAGGTCATTTTGGAGACGTTGCTTCCAATTTTGTGGGACTTTTACCCGACCTTGAGATGAAATGACATCTCAAGCCCTGTCACCCAATGAAACCAATATGGTTTATTAGCATGGACGGTCAGCCTCACACCGCGGTTCCTGGACAGGTTTAGATCCTCTAAGCTGTTTACCAGTACTAGTGTGTGGGCTGGATTCAGCTCTGCGTGGAAGCATCTTGCAGCCCATATATTTCTTCAAGCCCCTATGGGCGGGGGCTTTCATGTCCCCTAGTTAACAGTAGAAAAACAGGGTATACACAGTGTATCCAGTGTCTACACCAGGCTTTGTATCCAGGGTACATGTCCCCTAGATAATATTAGGACAGGACATACAGTGTACCCAGGGTCTAAATCAGGATTTGAATCCAAGGACTACATCAGGGTTTGTATCCAGAGTTAACAGTAGGACAACAGGGCAGATAGTGTATACAGGGTCTATACCACAGGGTTTGTGTGTCGGATACAATGTCCCTTAGTCAATAGCAGCACAACAGAGAACACATAGTGTATCCAGTGTCTACATCAGGGTTTGCATTCAAAGTACATGTCCGCTAGGTAATAGTAGGACAACAGAGCATACACAGTATGTCCAGGGTCTACATCAGGGTACATATCCCCTAGATTACAACATACACAGTGTTTCCAGGGTCTACATCAGGGTTTGTATCAAAGTACATGTGCCCTGATTAAAAGGACCACAGGGCATACAGTGTATCCAGAGTCTACATCAGCGTTTGTATCCAGGGTACATGTCCCTAGTTAATAGTACAACAACAGGGCATACACTGTATACAGGTTTTACATCAGGGTGTATCCAGCATGTTCCTTAGTTGGACAACAGGAAATACAAAAATACATCCAGGGTCTACTTCAGGGTTTGTCGGGCCCCTCACCGGGCTCCATCTTTGGTCGGGCCCCTCAGAGTCTAACTGTTTGTTTTCTTTTGCTCCAGCAATTCTGTTGCTGTATGCTGTTGAGTCCACAACCTTGTTTCATCTCTGTAGTTTTTTGATTTGTATGTCCTCGGAGATGTTACACTGATGAGTTAGGAAGCCTTCATGCGGACTAAACAAAATAAGTGTATACCGCGACAGAGGTAAGGGCGAGGATTATGGCCATGTAAAATCGATTTAAGCCCCCCAGTGGAATTCTTTCCACTGACCGTTCCAAGGCGGTTCTTATGTGGCGGTTTATTTATGTTTTTGTTTGTTACTACTCACTGTGTGTATGAATGCGGCTAAAATCACTGTGTGTATCACTTGTGTCTTTTTATTTTGGATGGCCATTTGGCCATTTTGTGGGAAAGTAACTGTCCATATGGCCTTCCTTTGTTTAGGTAACCTGGTTTCCATTATGGTCTGGTCACTTCATGTTTATGTTTCTTTCCCTTTGGTGTCTTTGATGGGTGGAGTAAGTTAATTGTATCGATACCTGATCTTTGTTTTGCTTCTACTTTGTGTCCTTGTTACATGTCCCCCTATTAAAGAAGGGTTTAAATCCTGTGCACACGACTCCTATGTAATAGTAGGAAAACAGGGTATACATAATGTATCCAGGATATACACCAGGGTTTATATTATTTTATTTTGGATAGCCTATTGGCCATTTTGTGGGAAAGTATTTGTTTGATTTGAGACTAAGCCTGCCCAGGCAAAGCGGTGCGAGTCAGATCGTCCAATGCATATAAGCCATCTGGTATCATTGGACGGCAGAGCTGGACTGGAGATGTCATTTCACCTCAATGTCGGGTTAAAGTCCCACAAAACTGGTAGCAATGCCTCCAAGATGACCTAAATAGTGTTGACGGGGACGTTTAACACCAATTCAAACAACACAAAATAATAAGACAAAATTTATATAAATATTTAATGGAGTATATCTAAAAAATATGAAGATTTTTTTTTCAATAAAATTTCATCTATTCAAGTTGTTTCTTAAATTGATCAGTGAACAAATCTTCGAAAAAAGGTCTAATTATTTATCAGTATTTTCCTGTTTCTGGAGAATACAATACTGACGTTTTTTTTTTTTTGTTCTGTTTTTTTCTAGTTTGTTGGATCAGCCAGAATATGCAACCTTTTTTGTTAACCGGTTGGTCCCTGTGGCGTGCCTACTGCAGCTTCACATTACATCGAGACACCACTGCAATAATGCGAGTTCAGCTCGGCTGGGCAGTCATGGGTAGCAATGAGTCCCAAACATATGTTTACAGCTTTTCTGAATTAACTGCCAATCATCATCTGATTAATCAGATAATTAGTGTAGCAATTAAGTCATATTCAGAGCCTATTAAGATGATTTTTTTTTAGAAAAAAAAATGCAAAAAATAAACTAGAAACTATTCAATTCAAATAAACTAAAAATGCAAAAAATAAACTAGAAACTATTCAATTCAATATGCATATATAAATATTATAAAATAATCATCATCATCATCATCAACGGATTTTTGATTAACGTGCAGGTACAGGGGCAACGTCCACATAAGTGGGCCCCCTTCCAGGTAGCTGGCTTGCTGCACGCATGGCAGATCTTACACCAGATCTCCAGGCTTGTCTATCATGAGGATCGATAGCAGAGAGCTTCCATTCTCTGCAATCTCTTTCTGTTAGCTGCTTCCAGGTCATCTTGGGCCTTCCTGGCCCCCGCTTTCCACTTACCTGTATGTCACAGGCAGTCTTGACTGCACCGTTGGAGCGTTCCACATGTCCATACCAGCGAAGTCTTCTCTCTTTCAGGATGAGGTCCAGGTCCTCAATGCCAAGGCGCTCAAGTAACTCACTGGACCTGATGGTGACAGTGTCCTGTGGCTTGACATTGCAGATCTGTCTGATCATTGCCCTGTCATTTCGCTGTAGACGTTGGAGGTTTGGCTTTGTCAATGGCCATGTCTCACTGGCATGGAGCATTGCGCTCCGCACACAAGAGCTATACACACGGCCACGTGTCTTGAACGAGAGGTGGCGGGAAGAGAGAACTGGTAGCAACTCCTTGAATTTCTTCCAGGCTGTTTTCACACGTGTTGTAGTTGAAAGGTCGCAACCACCCGCTGCTGAGAGCATATCACCTAGGTAGCAGAAGGAAGCTACAACCTCCAGCTTGTCGGATCCGACTTGGACTTCCCTCTGTGGTCTGCCATCTAAGGGGCGTGCAGTTCCTTGGCACCGTGTACACCTGTAATCAGGGTCCTCTATCAAGCGTTTGAGCCCACTGCATTTCTTGTGCACCCAGAACTTGCAGCCATTACAAAAAATACTGTTGCTGCCCACTCCAGTGCGACATACAGCGCATGGGAACTGGCCTGTACTCTGCAAGAGGTCCAGACCTGTACCACAGATCATGATCTTTGTCTTTCCTGCGTTCACTCTCAGCCCTTTCGCCTCCATTGCGTCTTTCCAAGTTAAGAGCCTCCTGACACATTCCTCAAGGGATTCAGCTATGATGACAAGGTCATCAGCATACAGGTCCTCCCAGGGGACTCCAGAGCGGAACTCGCATGACAAGGCTTCAAGCACAATGATGAAAAGCAGTGGGCTGAGAACAGAGCCTTGATGAACACCCACCTTCACCTCGAATTCTTCACTGTAACCATCACCAACGCGGACACGGCTCCGAGCATTAGCGTACATCCCTTGGACCAGTTTCACAATCCACTCGTCCACTCCAAGTTTTCTTAGTGCCCACCAGATGACTTTCCGAGGCACTCGATCAAATGCCTTCTCCAGGTCTACAAAAGCCATGTAAAGTCTCCTGTTGGCCGCCAGATACTTCTCTTGCAGCTGTCGGACAACAAAAATTGCATCTGTTGTGCCTCTTCCTGGGACGAAGCCAAACTGGGAATCGTCGATGGACACCAACTGTCTAATGAGGCCATCCACAATCCTCTCCAGGACTTTCATGACCTGTTCTGTCAGCTTGAGACCACGGTAGTTGCCCCGTTCCAATGCATCGCCCTTGCCCTTGTAGAGACAGACAATGAAACTCTGTTCCCAGTCAGAGGGTACCTTCCCATCACGGATGATTGCAGCTGCAAGGTCGCGGATCATCGAGGCACCCGCATCACCTGCAGCTCTTATCATCTCCACCACTATGCCAGAGGGACCCGGTGCTTTGCCAGTCTTCATCTGAGAGATAGCCTTCTTAACCATATCAATAGTGATTGGGATTGGTGGCCCTTCCACTGGTGGTTCATCAGACAGGTGGTCTGGGTCCCAGTCGAACTCAACATTGAGTAGCCTTTGGTAGTGTTCTAACCAGGCCCTCTGCTTTGAGTCTTCACTCATTGACATCTCCCCTGCATCATTCTTTACTGGTTTGTCACCTACAACATCGGCATTCTCTCTTCTCATCTGGTTAGCAAGACGGTATACTTCTGAGGACTTAGGATCAATATTCTAAAATAATAATAATAAAATAGGAAAATAAAGTATTAATGTCGGCTTAATAAACGTAACTATTGTGGGTCGAGTTTGTTATGTGCCAAGTTTGCATGGGCCGAGTTGGTTATGTGCCGAGTTGTCCTGCTACCCCTGAGGCTCATGAAGTAGACTGTCAGATACAGATAACATTTAACTCATTTTGAACCAGAAACCCCAAAACAGGTGATTGGCAAACAGTGTAGGCCCAGATCAGACCCTGCAGAATGTGGCCTCTGATCAGGATCAACACTGTTTGCGAAAAGTTACGCCTTTTTCCAAATAATTTCGAAGAAAACACAACCTTACACTTACGTCAGGAAAGCCGTAACAAAGGAAAGATGCATAGCCTGAAAAAATTCCCACCTGTGGCAGAATTCAACCCGGGCCGCTCGGGTGACAGTCCACTGCTCTTACCCCTGAGCCAAAGAGTGGACTCTCTGACGCAGTTGTCAGAGTGGTTATAAACCTAGAAGCTATGCATATGATCTACCAAGGTAGGTAATGGAAGGGAGGTATTTGTTTGTTTTGAGGTTTAACTTCCCCGTCAACACTGTAAAGGTCATTTTGGAGACGTTGCTTCCAATTTTGTGGGACTTTTACCCGACATTGAGATGAAATGACATCTCAAGCCCTTTCGCCAAATGAAACCAATAGGGTTTATAAGCATGGGCAGTCCCGCCTCACCGCGGTTCCTGGGCAGGCTTAGATCCTCTAAGTGGTTTACCGGTACTAGTGTGCGGGCCGGATTCAGCTCTGCGTGGAAGCATCATGCAGCCCATATATTTCTTCAAGCCCCTATGGGCGGGGGCGAAAATGGAAGGGAGGAAACACACCCCCTCTTCAAGGAAGTCATCATTTATGATGATGTGAAGGATGCCAACTTTGGCATGAAGCCAATTCTCGCATGTGAAGTCTGCTCCCGGACGAGCACCCATCTTACGACATGAAAGCCGTAACAAAGGAAAGAAGCATAGCTTGAAAATATCCCCATGGCATCTATGGTGGGATTCGAACCCCGGCCGCTCGGGTGAGTCCACTGCTCTTACCCCTGAGCCAAAGAGCCGACTCTCTGACACAGTTGTAAACCTAGAAGCTATGTATATGATCTACCAAGGTGGCTAATGGAAGGGAGGTAACATTACACTACACAGGTGGGGGTGGGGGGCTCAAGAAAAAAAATTACCATCCGAAGTGCAGTTCATTTTGTGGCATTCATCCCTGCAAGCGATCATTTGCATGTGAGACGCCAAGTTCAGCAACGGAAGGTCAGGTGGTTTTTCTCTGGGTACTCCGGTTTTCGCCCACATCTGATTAACGAATGGCTCGATATGAGTGAAATAATCTTGAAAGGGCCGTAAAACCAAAAATAAAAAAGTGATCATTTTATGATGCCAGTAGGGCATGTTCTATAGGGGACCGGCAGTTAAACGTCATGATCCGAAGCCTGGCGAAGGACTGTTCATTTTGTGGAAGGCCTATTTATCCCTGCAAATGATACCAGTGGTGCCGGTTCAGACACCACAATTTATTATCATTTTAATACATAATATTATTTATTATTCATTGCCAGGAATCGAATGAGGGACATCTAGCATCTAGCATCAGAGACAAATGCACTAACCACTGAGCAACAACATTCCTGTGCCTATCTTTTGATACTTTCTTTCTTTCTACTGATACTGCGATCAGATACTGCACACCCTACCCTCATCTCTGAGTATAATGTCTGACTGCCATCTCATAAGTATTTTACTCACAGGATGTTTGTTAAAAGTGTGATCGATTCAGAATGTCCGAATCCGCAACCTACACGAATAAGCAACGAAAAATTTAAGCAGTGGCGATGAGTATAACGTAGTTGTACTTACACCGACTTCTGTTCCCTGTTCTCTGTTCTCTAGTTAATGCTTAGTTGTAAGTTGAATTTGTTATCTTCCTTTTTCTGTCTTGCTTGATTCTTAGAACTTTTGGTCTCGTCTCCGATGTTAAATATGGCGCTGGTTGCTTTCATTTACGAAGAGTTCTCCGCTGATGACACGTGACTAGATGTGTTTTTTGGTGCACACTAATGTCCGGGAATTGTCCGGGAAATGTCCGGGAATTCGCCGGGAAATGTCCGGGAAATTGGAGGTAGTGATGTGTTGTCGCTAATATCTCCACTTCGGGTTGTCAGAAATTAATTAAATTAGTATCAAATAAAATTTCTAGCTCTATTATAAAAGATAAAAAAATAATAATTTACTTTTTTAACGTTTTAGGGGTCCATTTTTTAAGTTAATTTGTCCGGGAAATTCTCGGATTTTGTCCTGGATTTTGAGGTAGTGGTGCGTTAACCCTAATATCTCGACTTTAGGTGGTCAGAAATTAATAAAATTAGTATCAAATAAAAATTTTAACTCAATTTTAAAAGATAGTTAAAAAATATTTTTCATTTTGAATATTTTAGGGGTCCATTTCTGAAGTTAATTTGTCCGGGAAATTCCCGAATGTGTCCTGGATCTTGCGGTAGTTGTGCGTTTTCATAATATCTCGGTTTGTGGTGATCACATATTGATAACAATTGATATATGTTAAAATTTTAAGTTCAGTTCTAAAAAAATATAAAAAAATCTCTTTATACACCTCAATGAGGCAGTTCTAATGAGTACCCACAACCCGGATTGTATCCAGGATGCCGGGGTATTGGTTCGTTTTCTTTAATATATCGACTTGTGAGAACGAAAGAAAGACTGCACACCCCTTGCAAATCATACTTTTCTCCGTATAAAGTTGGATTTACATGGGTTTCAATTACACAGCTTTCTATGATGTCACACATGTTGCTGCTCTCAAGACGGACACTGCCATTGATTTGATGATGAATTCAGACCTAAACATATTCTATAAAACCAAATTTTGCACTTACGATTTTCACAGCAAATCATGTGGCACTTTGCAGAATCACCAGGCTGGAATTTTTACGATTTTACAAGTGAATGAATGAAGTCTTTCTACTATTTCAAGCCAGGTAAGCAGCACACGCCAACTTTTTATGAGTTAAAGCAATTAACTTAACACATTTTAATCTCGTTAGAAAATTAATGGCCCGTAAAATCGCTCAAAGTCCGTACACCTAATTCATCGTCAGGAAGAAATGGATGCGCTTAAATTTCGCTGTTTAAGCAAACAGTATAGAACTAGATCAGATGTCGCATTTTGCGGCCGAGATCAGACGCAAAGTTTTGCAGCGTCTGAGCATCATGGTCCGTCAAATCAATCAAAGTCCGTACATCTAATTCATTGGCAGCAAGAAATGGATGCGGTTAAATTTCGTCGTTGATTAAGCAAACAGTGTAGACCAAGATCAGACGTCGCACTTAGCGCCCCAGATCAGACGCCAAGGTTTGCGCAGCTACTGATCATAATGGCCCGTCAAAGTCCGTACACCTAATTCATTGCTAGCAAGAAATGGATGCGGTTAAATTTCCTCGTTGTTTAAGCAAATAGTGTAGACCCAGATCAGATGTAGCATTTTGCGGCCCAGATCAGACGACACGTTTTGCAGCTTCTGATCATTTGAGTCTACACTGTTTGACTATGTCCCACAAATGGGACGCTAGGCATATATGGATTAAATATCTGGGTTAAGTATCTGATCTGCCAGTGGATCTACACTATCTGCCAATGTCCCACAAGTGGGACTCAAGGCATATATGGGTTAAACCTTTGATCAAGATCTACACTGTTTGCCAATGGCCCAACAATGAGGCGCTATGCATATATGTGTTAAACCATTGACCAAGTTCTACACTGTTTGCCGTAATTAAAGATTCTTTGAGATCTTCTATAAATTAGTCATGTTGTGTGCACTCATTAGAACTGCCTCATTGAGGTGTATGAAAAGATTTTTTTTTATATTCTTTTAGAACTGAACTTAAAATTTGTATATATATCAATCGTCATCAATTTGTGATCACCACAAACAGAGATACTATGAAAATGCACAACTACCCCAACATCCAGGACACAACCGGGAATTTCCCGGACAATTTAACTTCAGAAATGGACCCCTAAAATATTCAAAATGAAAAATATCTTTTAATAATCGTTTAGAATGGAGCTAAAAATTTTATTTGATACTAATTTCATTAATTTCTGACCACCCGAAGTGGGGATATTAGGGTTAACGCACCACTACCCCAAAATCCAGGACAAAATCCGAGAATTTCCCGGACAAATTAACTAAATAAATGGACCCATAAAACGTT
Organism: Lucinisca nassula; assembly: GCA_963580285.1. Taxonomy (NCBI): domain Eukaryota; kingdom Metazoa; phylum Mollusca; class Bivalvia; order Lucinida; family Lucinidae; genus Lucinisca; species Lucinisca nassula. The sequence continues at coordinate 30,620,581 of OY757020.1, forward strand.
TAAAAAGTACATTACTTTTTAATAATCTTTTAGAATGGAGCTTAAAATTTTATTTGATACTAATTTTATTAATTTCTGACCACCCGAAGTGGAGATATTAGGGATAACGCATCACTACCCCCCATTTCCCGGCGATTTCCCGGACAATTCCCGGACATTAGTGTTCGCCGTGTTTTTTCCGTGTTGCTAAAAATAGCTGCGCATAGAGCTCCCGATAGCCGCATTCTGTAGCAGGTATCTGATATATAGTGACCGGGATCTGCCGATCCCGAGCACTTCGGCCGTCTCATCATTCTAGTCCGGTTACAAATGTATACCCCTGCAAACCCCAGTTTTACTATCTAAAAGTGGGGTTTGAGGGGTTCAAAATTATATAGGCATGTTTTCGTGAGAGCGTTGTAAAGCAATGATATTTCTCGCCCGCGTCTCAGTACTTTGATCTTATTAGTTTGCAGGTTCGTCACATTTGTAGCGGCGTGTTTTACTCTGTTTTACTTAACATTACGTCTTTTCTACGGAATGGGAGGCAGTTCTATCTGGGATAGTTCGGTTTAAACTTATTTATTACAGCAGTAACATCATTATGAGATAAGTAATCACAGTTTGGGATTAGAACGAAATCACAAATAATTATCTAGTTCTCCCAGAAACAAACGTCTTGAAAACATATTGGCGAGTAATAAGCAAAGCACATTTTCTTTCTACATATACGGTCGGCCTACAATACCGGTCTATCTATCTATCTTCATATACTGAGTCGGTCAAACTTGGCCATTACCTCAGTTGGGTGGTGCGCTAAATTTAGAATTTAGCAAAAAAAAAAAAAAAACACATCCACTTAAAACTATTTACAATCTGCTTTCAGAGGTGTACTAAAACGCACACCTCTGGATCCCAATCTACACCATGCGGGCTTTGAACTCCTCTGCAGTTTTGGCATTTACCACAGAGGAGGGAAGACTATTCCACTGAGGAATAGTTCTAGGGAAGAAAGAATTCTTCAGGGCATCACTATAGGCCTGGTACCTACGATATTGACTGTTGTTTAGTTTTGATGCCCTTGTTTGAGTTGAAGTAGTCACAGGGGTCAAGTATTTATCTTTATTAAGAGACACTGTGTCAGAGTGTATCTTATAAAAGAAGGTTAAAGAGGACTGCTCGTGATGGGCCTCCAAGGATGGCCACTCCAGCTCATTGAGCATTTCACCAACACTGCTTCTGTTCCGCCATCGCCTGCAGGTCCATCGGGCAGCCGTCCTCTGAACCTTCTCAACCTGTTGAACCTGAGTTTTAACATGGGGATGCCAAACAGGTGATGCATACTCTAATTGAGGTCTAACCAATGTTTTGTATGCAACATCCTTTGTCTGCCTAGGTGCAAAAGCCAAATTGCGTCTACGAAACCCTAATGTCCTAGTTGCTTTGGAGGTAATCTCAGAAATATGTTGACCCCAATCAAGATTATCAGTAATGGTGATACCAAGATATTTTGCGGATTGGACATGTTCCAAAGTATGCTGATGTAATGAGTAGTTGAATTTAATCTGCTTGTCTGGAGGGTGCCGTGACACCCTCATTGAATGACATTTGGCCACATTGAACTTCATTTGCCAATCGGCCTCCCAACGTGCTAGGCTATCCAGGTCATCTTGTAAGATAAGACAGTCAGAAGTAGTATATATGTTCCTATACAAAACACAATCATCAGCAAACAAGCGAACAGATGACCTGATATTATCAGGAAGATCATTAATAAATATCAAGAAAAGGACCGGTCCAAGTACCGAACCTTGTGGGACACCGGACAATACGGGGACTGGATCCGACGCTTGGCCGTCAAGTACAACTTGTTGAGTGCGTCCAGAGAGCCATGAGCTAACCCACTTAAGTGTGGATCCTCTAATCCCATAATGATCTAGTTTGTACAATAGCCTCCTGTGAGGTACCTTGTCGAAGGCCTTGGCAAAATCCATGATAATCAGGTCAGTCTGTTTGTGGCCACGATTAATGGCCCCATCCAGATTGCTCACTATGTCATGGTAGAACTGAACTAATTGAGTTTCACAAGACCTTCGACTTCGGAAACCATGCTGGCAGTCAGCAAGAATGCTTTCAGAGGCTAGGTGCTTGTTAATGTTGCTAACTAATATATGCTCCAGGGTTTTGCAACAGATGCATGTGAGCGACACCGGTCTGTAATTCGCAGCATCATATTTTTCTCCTTTCTTAAAGACCGGGGTTACGTTTGCTTGTTGCCAGTCATCTGGTACAGGGTCCCGAGCAAGTGATTCATTGAAAATAAAGGCCAGCAGGGGAGATATTTCAGCACTACATTCCTTAAGCACCCTGGCATGCAGACCGTCAGGCCCAGATGCCTTATGTGTGTTGAGCTTGTCCAACAGTTTTGCGACCCCTTTGGGGTCAACTGTTATGTCCCCCATAGAGGGGAACGGACTTGTACCTTTTGATGGTAGCTCACCGTCAGCTTCACGTGTAAACGCCGATTGATAACTAAAAATCAAAAATGAGTTCCTTTAAGAGCAATGAAAACATTCATAAGAAAGAAGATGGGTCATACTACGTAGTTTCGGCTAATAAAGCCTCATCAGTGACCCTGTAATGATCCGGCAAAGAAAGCCAGAGGAAACATACTGCAATTTTGCGAATTTCGAATAGGCAGTCGATACAAAGACTGATAGAAATCAAAATGGGGTTCCAAATAATTAAAAAACCTGTCTAGAATACAAGTCTAAACCAATAATTTATTTCTGAGTTCTCAGAATATTCACGCTGATCTCAAGGAAACTGCTTATTACACATATTTGCCTTTTCACGCGATTCAGTTTTCAAAATTCCATTTTCCCTAAGTGAAGTGATCCCAAATGATTCTTTTTTTCAGGGACTTTACAAATGACCAAAATTTCTTAACTTTGCCATTCTTCTGGGGGCCCTCGGGATCAATATTTTCATCATCAAAGGTAAAGATGCTGGAAACATGCTTCCAATATGCATCTCTAATTACCTTTTGTACATGTGCTCTGAACCTTTTGTAATGGTTCTTCACGTCGGGATTGCTAGACTTACGAGCACGAAAGTATATTCTGTCACGTCTTCTGATTAGGTGTTTGATCGTGTTATCGATCCATGGTACACTATGCTTTGATTTGGTCATTTTTATTGGTATGCACCTTTCCATGGCCGTCGTAAGTTCGGTCTTAAAACTGACCCTAGACGGGCCTCCGTGGCCTAGTGGATAAGAGCGCTGACTCTTAGCCATTAGGTCTCTCACCGCCGTAGGTTCGAGCCTCGCTCGGGCCACGTGTGAGACGCCAAGTTCTGCAACGGAAGGTCAGGTGGTTTTTCTCCGGGTACTCCGGTTTTCGCCCACCTCTGATTAACGATCGGCTCGATATGAGTGAAATAATCTTGAAAGTGCCGTAAAACCCAAACCAAAAAAAAAAAAAAAATAAAACTGACCCACAAGTCATTTACTGACATGCGAGAGAGGTCAGAGGAAAGGAAGGAATCCTTAAATCGCGCCATATGGTCTTGCAGACCATCCATATCCGCACGCTTATATAAATATATTTTACGCGGGACCTGTCGGATTTGCTTTGCTTTTATGTCATACTCAATTAGGTCTCTCACCGCCGTAGGTTCGAGCCTCGCTCGGGCCAACAGACTTTCGGATGAGTCTTTAAACCGAGGTCCCGTCTCCGTATGACCATAGCTGTTGGTGGGACGTAAAACTAAAACTCACTCACTCACTCGCTCGGGCCACGTGTGAGACGCCAAGCTCTGCAACGGAAGGTCAGGTGGTTTTTCTCCGGGTACTCCGGTTTTCGCCCACCTCTGATTAACGATTGGCTCGATATGAGTGAAATAATCTTGAAAGGGCCGTAAAACCCAAACCAAAAAAAAAAAAAAAAAATGTCATACTCAATGTAAACTATATCATGATCGGCCTTGCCGATCGGGGGCATCCCTTTGACACGACTAACTGGGGATGGAGAATTTGTAAATAGCAAATCTAGGGTTTTTTCTTGCCGGGTGGGTATATTTACGACTTGAGAGAGGCAATGTTCTTTTACTATATCCAAAAGCTGTTGTTGTGTTTGCCTTTTAGACACCCCATGGGGTACCTGCTGGTTGCTCCATTCAATATCACCACAATTGAAGTCCCCTCCTACCAATATGTGGGCATTTCCATTTGACATTATCCTAGCCAAGGATGTATTGAAAGCCTCAAGATAATCTGGGTCAATCTGATCTGGTGGACGATAAAAAGATCAAAGGTACAGAGTCCTACACCCAATAATGTTCAACTTACACCAAACTATTTCACAGTCGGTGTCCAACTCCGGAGTTTCTGTGCAGAGCAGGTCTCTTTTAAATGCCACGAAGACACCACCATGGGCATCTCCAACTCTGTCTTTCCGGATGGCCTCAAATGAATCTGGGAAAATTTCCGAGTTTTTGATATCTGGGGTTAACCAAGACTCATTCCCCAAAATGATGTCTGGTTTAGCCGAGTCGATAATTGTGTGAATTTCAGCCCTTTTATTCTTAATTGACTGACAATTCATAATCAAGATTCTGAGGGGGTGGTTGAGGACCGCTTTTTTGGTCCTCGGTTTAGCTCCTATTGGTTGCTGCACAATGGGCGAAGAAGCTGCAGTAGGTGGACCAATATTGTCTGGTATCGGACTATCAGGCTCGGACAGGGATGATAATGGATCAAATCTATTATGAGTATCTAAAGTTGGTGAATCACCAAATAGCGATGTGGAAAAGTTAGGCATTCCACATTTCAAGCAATCCCATGCCATGCTTGTACTCAATGGACTAGTATAAATGCTATACATAGTTAAGACATGCCTTGACAGCCTATATGATACCAGACATTACAAGTATCACAACAAATTCCTCGGTCATCCCAACCAACACTTTCAGTACAGACCCCACATGGGAAATGTGTACTGTTACTTCGGGAATCTGGACCAGAATTAGTTTCAACATCCCAAGCATTTCCTATCATCACTGTAAATATGTATAAATAACAAAGTTTATTAGAGCCAGGAAATTCCTTAAACCTAAAAGATTTCTTCAGAATTGATACCGTGCACAACTGGGGTACATGAAACAAAAGGTTATGCTGGTTAGCTGTTGTACCTCTAAAGTCAGTGTAAACAGGGTAGAAGTCAATTGGAATTTCCTGTAGGTCTTGTCCACTGCAGTTAAAAAGTGAAACAAAACGTGTTGCCAACAGCAAGCAACACACCTCAAATAGGATGTCAAACACAAAATGACACATCATGGATGGTTTGAGTACTGACTTCCTGGGGTATGAAGGGCAAAAGTTACTGTGTGTGTCTTGGAAAATCTCCTCTGGTGGGCAATATCAGAATGAATAACTTTTATTCTATTTTTTCATTATATTGTTTACCTATTTGTGTCCAATCCGCGAACCGGAACTAAATTAAGTTCCGGTGACCTGTGCAGGGTAGAAAATTACCACTACAAAAATGACCGGGCTACACACTTTACAATTCACCAAACAAAAAAGCTAGAGCTGAAAAAGAAGACTCAGGACTAAGATAAATAGCTAAACAACTCATCCAGGCTATTCCTAATTATTCCAAAAAAATCCAAAGTTTGTCCCTGAAAATAGGAAAGCGCACAATTCGCGCGCATGCGCACCACCACCCCGCATGCGCACCACCACCGGTTATAAAAGCCTACGCCGAGCCAAAAAAGGCGACCCAAATATTTTATATTTCGTCTCTTGTCACAATGAAGATATTTATTGTAAACTCCGTTCAGAAAATCTGAATCATCGATTTTTTCGTTTCTTCCTTTTAACCCTTGTCCTGCTGAGAATTCAAATATGCCAGGGCACAGCCACTACTGATTATCAGCCAATCAGATTACTTGATGCAAATTATTGCAACAAATTCATGAGCTGAATGACAATGAAGATCCTGATCAGATGGGTTCTTCAGAAGCCATCTGATCTCGATCTTCATTATTTGAAAGATAAGACATAACCGGGCTCTGCGGGACAAGGGTTAATACTCATTTTAGCCCATACATCACTATAGAAAAGTTGTGGACCTCACCCTCCGCTGATTTCTCCAACAAGTCGTATGCCTCAGCGACAGCAAGGAAAGGCTGTGATTATTTTGAGAAAATTGCAAAATCTAAATTTTCGTTCACAGACTAAGACATTCTGACAGGTTCGACACACCCTTTTAAACCATATATAGAAGTGGTTACTGCTCTTGTAAATAACAAGGGCGTCATTTATTGTATTTTCATGATCACTTCATGGAAAATCATTAGCTGTGACACCACATCTGATATCTGTATAATTCATTTTGACCACTGTTGACAGCACATCGCCCTAGTGGCTTCCCGTGCCTAGTGAGCTTCTATCTGGCCATTCGAATGTAAGGTATGTTGTAATTGCATATCTATTTATAAAGTGTATCACATTTGAATATGTATTATTTTACCTGACAATCATCATCAAATGGACTTAGTCTGTGGTCTCATTTCTTTGTTTTGCAATTTTCTCCAAATAATCACAGCCTTTCCTGACTGTCGCAGAGGCATGCGACTTGCTGGAGAAGTCAGCGGAGAGTCAGGTGTAAAACTTCCCAATAGTGATGTATGGGATAAAATGAGTATTAAAAGGAAGAAAGAAAAAAATTGATGATTCAGATTTTCTGAACGGAGTTTAGTCTGTTTGGTATAAAGTTATTATTGAATAGCGTATTTGATAACTGCATAAAGGATCATCTCTCTACATTATGGAGAGACCTACTGTTTTTCCTCTTTAGCTTCTGTCTGTCTGTCACAAAATCGTGTCCGCTCTATAACATGAAACCCCCAGCTATGACTTCCTGCCTTGCTGTGGCCCTGGGGGCTCAATTCCCACTGGGCACATTGCAGCTGTGGTCTCTGTGTCCACTGGGAAGAGCTAAAGGAAGTACCACCCGTTTGCCGTGGGTCGCGTCCTGTAAGCGGGAAGAAGGGATCCTGGAGGTTGAGGGTTACCCGAGGTGGCGGTGCTTCAGGTGCCCAACACGCCTCTTTGGCCTGGCTTTTCGGTGTAGACGGGTGGCCGTGCGGTCCGGCATGGTCAATCGGCTGGTCACGACAAGCCCTAGAGATACCGCTTTACTTTCTCTTCAACTCTTTTTTAGTATCTTTCCTGATACCAACCATATGCCCATTTACCTTACCCTTTTCTGTCTTTTTATCTCTAGAAGGCAGTGGCTAAACGGATCAATCGTGTAGGCATTTTGTTTATACGAGTATATCTCACGTGTATCTCTGACACCTGCGAGTTGGATAAGCACTCCATTATGGTGTTCCCTTGTAGGGCTCCACGGAGGGCGGAGAGCACTTGGGACGAAACTAGGATTTTGTTCTTACGGCTAATGGAAAGGACATCATGCATTTAACGTTTCGGGGAGCATCTAACTAATATGCATATTTAATCCACTAGTGGATTATCGAATTTATTACATGGTGTTATTACATTCTCAGACGCGACGTTATATGATAAATATTTGTTCATCAAGCACGCAAGTGTTGTAAGTAATTTGCGCTTACCGATTACAATTTCATTATAGTTATCTTGCCAGTCTTTTTGAAAAGTGACATGTACCCCTTGACAAGCCTTAACTTGGAATACAAATGCCTTTTGGCTCCACAAACAGGAAAGGGATGTTTACATACGTTTTGATAGTATCGGTTTCTCTCCACTGCCGGACACCCTAAGAGTATAAAACAACTCAAATCGGGTGATCTTCTCTTGGAAGTCGAGAGAAAGCAGCAAGTGGTAAATAAAAATCAAAAATGAGTTCCTTTAAGAGCAATGAAAACATTCATAAGAAAGAAGATGGGTCATACTACGTAGTTTCGGCTAATAAAGCCTCATCAGTGACCCTGTAATGATCCGGCAAAGAAAGCCAGAGGAAACATACTGCAATTTTGCGAATTTCGAATAGGCAGTCGATTCAAAGACTGATATAAATCAAAATGGGGTCCAAATAATTAAAAATCTGTCTAGAATATGAGTCTAAACCAATAATTTATTTCCGATTTCTCAGAATGTTCACGCTGATCTCAAAGGACCAAAAGTAAAATATAAACTGCACTATGGTTTTATTTATTTATTAGAAATTTCATGGTAACATACATACACACAAAAAGAGTATATATATGTACGATTGGATTGGACGTAGGCGTTGCCTATTTTGGTCCTTTGCACTATGGTTGATGTACGGGGAGACGTTTTACGGCCGCCACACGGCACAACACCAGCTGCAGTGAAGGCAAATAAAAATAAAAAATGAGTTCCTTTAAGAGCAATGAAAACATTCATAAGAAAGAAGATGGGTCATACTACGTAGTTTCGGCTAATAAAGCCTCATCAGTGACCCTGTAATGATCCGGCAAAGAAAGCAAGAGGAAACATACTGCAATTTTGCGAATTTCGAATAGGCAGTCGATTCAAAGACTCATATAAATCAAAATGGGGTCCAAATAATTAAAAATCTGTCTAGAATATGAGTCTAAACCAATAATTTATTTCCGATTTCTCAGAATATTCACGCTGATCTCAAAGGACAAAAAGTAAAATATAAACTGCACTATGGTTGATGTACGGGGAGACGTTTTACGGCCGCCACAGGGCACAACACCAGCTGCAGTGAAGGCAAATAAAAATAAAAAATGAGTTCCTTTAAGAGCAATGAAAACATTCACAAGAAAGAAGATGGGTCATACTACGTAGTTTCGGCTAATAAAGCCTCATCAGTGACCCTGTAATGATCCGGCAAAGAAAGCCAGAGGAAACATACTGCAATTTTGCGAATTTCGAATAGGCAGTCGATTCAAAGACTCAAATAAATCAAAATGGGGTCCAAATAATTAAAAATCTGTCTAGAATACGAGTCTAAACCTTGTAAGCCTGCTAAACACCAACAACTCTTTGATCTTAAAGTTAAAGCCCCCAGGTATTAGACTTCCTGCCTTGCCGTGGACCTGGGGGCTCAATTCCCAATGGGGCACATTGCCGCTGTGGTCTCTGTGCCCAATGGGAAGAGTTAAAGGAAGTACCACCCGTTTGCCGTTGGTGGTGTCCTGTAAGCCAGAAGAAGGGATCCTGGAGGTTGAGGGTTACCTGGGGTTGTGCTTCAGGTGCCAAACACGCCTCTTTGGCCTGGCTTTTCCGTGTAGACCGGTGGCCGTGCGGTCCGGCACGGTCAATCGGCTGGTCACGACTAGCACTAGAGATTCCGCTTTGCTTTCTCTTCAACTTTTTTTGTATCTTTCCTGATACAAACCATATGCCCATTTACCTTACCCTTTTCTGTCTTTTTATCTCTAGAAGGCGGTGGCTAAACGGATCAATCGTGTAGGCATTTTGTTTATACGAGTATATCCCACGTGTATCTCTGACACCTGCGAGTTGGATAACCACTCCATTATGGTGTTCCCTTGTAGGGCTCCACGGAGGGCGGAGAGCACTTGGGACGAAACTAGGATTTTGTTCTTACGGCTAATGGAAAGGACATCATGCATTTAACGTTTCGGGGAGCATCTAACTAATATGCATATTTAATCCACTAGTGGATTATCGAATTTATTACATGGTGTTTTTACATTCTCAGACGCGACGTTATATGATAAATATTTGTTCATCAAGCACGCAAGTGTTGTAAGTAATTTGCGCTTACCGATTACAATTTCATTATAGTTATCTTCTTGCCAGTCTTTTTGAAAAGTGACATGTACCCCTTGACAAGCCTTAACTTGGAATACAAATGCCTTTGGCTCCACAAACAGGAAAGGGATGTTTACATACGTTTTGATAGTATCGGTTTCTCTCCACTGCCGGACACCCTAAGAGTATAAAACAACTCAAATCGGGTGATCTTCTCTTGGAAGTCGAGAGAAAGCAGCAAGTGGTAAATAAAAATAAAAAATGAGTTCCTTTAAGAGCAATGAAAACATTCATAAGAAAGAAGATGGGTCATACTACGTAGTTTCTGCTAATAAAGCCTCATCAGTGACCCTGTAATGATCCGGCAAAGAAAGCCAGAGGAAACATACTGCAATTTTGCGAATTTCGAATAGGCAGTCGATTCAAAGACTGATATAAATCAAAATGGGGTCCAGATAATTAAAAATCTGTCTAGAATATGAGTCTAAACCAATAATTTATTTCCGATTTCTCAGAATGTTCACGCTGATCTCAAAGGACCAAAAGTAAAATATAAACTGCACTATGGTTGATGTACGGGGAGACGTTTTACGGCCGCCACACGGCACAACACCAGCTGCAGTGAAGGCAAATAAAAATAAAAAATGAGTTCCTTTAAGAGCAATGAAAACATTCATAAGAAAGAAGATGGGTCATACTACGTAGTTTCGGCTAATAAAGCCTCATCAGTGACCCTGTAATGATCCGGCAAAGAAAGCCAGAGGAAACATACTGCAATTTTGCGAATTTCGAATAGGCAGTCGATTCAAAGACTCGTATAAATCAAAATGGGGTCCAAATAATTAAAAATCTGTCTAGAATATGAGTCTAAACCAATAATTTATTTCCGATTTCTCAGAATATTCACGCTGATCTCAAAGGACAAAAAGTAAAATATAAACTGCACTATGGTTGATGTACGGGGAGACGTTTTACGGCCGCCACAGGGCACAACACCAGCTGCAGTGAAGGCAAATAAAAATAAAAAATGAGTTCCTTTAAGAGCAATGAAAACATTCATAAGAAAGAAGATGGGTCATACTACGTAGTTTCGGCTAATAAAGCCTCATCAGTGACCCTGTAATGATCCGGCAAAGAAAGCCAGAGGAAACATACTGCAATTTTGCGAATTTCGAATAGGCAGTCGATTCAAAGACTCATATAAATCAAAATGGGGTCCAAATAATTAAAAATCTGTCTAGAATACGAGTCTAAACCTTGTAAGCCTGCTAAACACCAACAACTCTTTGATCTTAAAGTTAAAGCCACCAGGTATTAGACTTCCTGCCTTGCCGTGGCCCTGGGGGCTCAATTCCCAATGGGGCACATTGCCGCTGTGGTCTCTGTGCCCACTGGGAAGAGTTAAAGGAAGTACCACCCGTTTGCCGTTGGTGGTGTCCTGTAAGCCAGAAGAAGGGATCCTGGAGGTTGAGGGTTACCTGGGGTGATAGCGATATTTATGGATACTTACGTGGTTGTGAGAGTTCAAAATGTAACAAATCAAAGCCAGATCAAGGCCTGCCAGTTGGACAGAACTTAGGAATGTTTACTGGTTTAATAAGAATATTTACTGGTATAATAATAATAATAGAAAACTAAATTGAAGATGATTTGTTTTTTGTTTTTTTTTTCAGTGTTACTCTCTTCTTAATTAGAAAAGCATGCTGTGGATGCATTGCAGTAAGGGCTCATGATTGCTAAATATTCAGGCTTGAATGCAGCCTGATTCCTAATGTAAAAAAATGATTTTGGGCTGAAATGCAGGCCGATTCCAAATGGAAACGTACTTCTCTAAATTCCACGTGAAAAGTCATATCTGATCAATCCAACTTGTTCCGGAAGAATATATATATTATATATATATATATATATATATATATATATATATATATATATATATATATATATATATATATATATATATATATATATATATATATATATCAAGCCTTATGTTTGTCAATTGGTTGTCAATTTCGGAATATAAAATAAAATCTGGTAGTGTTACAATTTTTTCTATCAAAGTACTAATATCATCAGCAAGAATGGGGGTCTTTGGTGCTTTTCTATTATTATTCCATAAAAGGTGTTTAGATATCCATCTTTCAAATTCTACATACCTATTATTATGTAATTGGGATTGCATGGTTCTGGAGGTCTGCTGAGTGCATTATCGCACATGCATGTGCAAGAACCATGCTATACCTGGCTTATACCATAATAACCCAATGGTCAATCTATTTGAATCAGTGGTAAAATTACAATAAAAGGACCATGGATGGTCCTGTATCGCTCACCTGAGCTAACAGATTCAAAGTTTCAGGAAGTTCCAGTTGTTACTCAAGGAGTTGTGCTGATGACAAGGTCCAAAACAGGCAAAAACAGGATTTTTCTGCAATCGAAGGGATATAACTCTATGTCAGGTAGGCTGACTTCGTCAATTTTCAAACATATATAAGTAAGTCAGGGATAAAAGATCAAATAAGTTTCAAGAAGATCTGATGAAAACTAAGGGGCTACGGTGATGACAAGGTTACAAATAGGCATTTTCTGCAATCAAAGAGATGTAACTCTATCTAGGATAGGCTGGCCACACTAGTTTTCGAACTCAACTGAGCTTCTATCTGAACTCATCTGAGCTTTTATCCCCAGCCACTTTACATATAAGTTTCAGAAAGATCTGATCAAAACTGATGGGGCTACGGTGAATCGGCATTTTTCAGTGATCAAAGGGACGTAACTCTGTGATAAATGGGCCTACATGGCCGGTTTTCGAATTCATCTTAGTTTTTATCCACTGCCACCTTACATATAAGACTCAGAAAGATCTGATCAAAACTGAAGGGGCTACGGTGATGACAAGGTAAAAAAATCAGCATTTTCAGCAATCAAAGGGACGTAATACTGTGATAAATGGGCCGACTTGGCCGGTTTTCGAACTCATCCAAGTTATGAACTGCAGCCACCTTACATATGAGTTTCAGTAAGATCCAATCAAAACTGAAGGTGCTACAGTGATGAGAAGGACAAAACTAGGCATTAACAAAGGGACGCAACTCTACGATAACTGAGCAGACATGCCCAGTTTTCTAACTCATCCGAGTTACTATCCGCAGCCAACTTACATATAAGTTTCAGAAAGATCCGATTAACAGTGATGGTAAGGTCAAAAATCGGCATTTTCAACAAACAAAGGGACGTTACTCTATGATAAATGGGCCGACTTGATCTGTTTTCCAACTCATCCGAGTTTTTATCCCCAGCCACCTTATATATTTTATCCCCAGCCACCTTATATTTAAGTTTCAGAAAGATCCAAACAAAACTGAAGGCGCTATGGTGATGACAAGCATTTTCCCATTGTAAGTCAATGGGACCTTGTGGTAGCAACCTAAGTGGTTGCCATAGCAATCTTAGTTTTCATGCGAGTTCGAAAAGCTTATGTCATCAATGCTCCACCAGAGGCATGCTACAAATCAGAAATGCTTCAGATCAGCCTGCAGGCTGCAGAGATATAGCTGGTAAAAAGTGTGGACGGACGGACGACTACCATCCTATAAGCTCCCCTGGAGCCTTCGGCCCAGGTGAGCTAAAAAGTCATTCTATTAGGGGGATAACTGTTTTCAAAGGACTTCTATGACTAAGGTGGCTATTCTCCACATACTTCTATGATAGTGTTGGTCGAGATTACCAATTGTCCGAGTGCAGTTGAATCTTGCAAATTATGTAGCTAATTATCTCGGTTTGAAGTCAGCATACATTATTTTAATATTGCTATAATAAAGAGAAGTAGAAATGTGTCAAAAGGACACGGATGCCCCCGCCTGAAAATATGTCTATGTTCGTATTCATCCATAGAAAGTTATTGACCGTTTTAAGTTCTTGACCTTGGAGGTAAGGACCTTAGATTTGTGTGAGGCAGATTGTCTCATGATGGCCAACATTTCTGCCAAGTAATTTCAAAATCCATCCAGAGATAAGAAAGTTATTGACCTAGTTTAATTTTAGGACCAATTTTTTACCTTTGACCTCCAAGTGTGACCTTGACCTTGGAGGTACGGATCTGGATTTGCACGTGGCACATCGTGTCATGATGGTTAACATTCCTTCAAAGTAATTTCAAAATCCATCCAGAAATAAGGTACGAACCTGGGTTTTGCACGTGACACGTGGTCTCATGATGGTTAACATTTCTGCCGAGTAATTTTAATATCTATCAAGAAATAAGGAAGTTATTGACCACGGACGGACGGACGGACAGGGGCAACGCTATATGCCCTTTCCACCATTCTTCGAATTGCGGGGGCATAAAAAGTAAATTTTTTGGAGGCACCAAGTTTCGATCCATGTCAGACCTTGGACAGTTTCTGGATCTGTAAACATCTTTCCGCCAAGCTGCTTATGCTTATACAGGTATGTTGGCTAGTATGGCTACTAATATGCCTTAAATAATTAAATACGAAACAGAATATATCTGCGCATGTTGGTCATATTTAAGCTGGCATACCAAAAAATACATAACGAAACTAGAGTAAGTGACCAGGTCACATATACACCCCCCAGGTATAAGACTTCCTGTCTTGTCGTGGCCCTGGGGGCTCAATTCCCACTGGGCACATTGCCGCTGTGGTCTCTGTGCCCACTGGGAAGAGCTAAAGGAAGTACCACCCGTTTGCCGTGGAAGGCGTTCTGTAAGCCGGAAGAAAGGATCCTGGAGGTGGCGGTGCTTCAGGTACCCAACACGCCTCTTTGGCCTGGCTTTTCGGTGTAGACGGGTGGCCGTGCGGTCCGGCACGGTCAATCGGCTGGTCGCGCCGAGCCCTAGAGATACCGCTTTGCTTTCTCTTCAACTCTTTTTGTATCTTTCCTGATACCAACCATATGCCTATTTACCTTACCATTTTCTGTCTTTTTATCTCTAGAAGGCGGTGGCTAAACGGATCAATCGTGTAGGCATTTTGTTTATACGAGTACATCTCACGTGTATCTCTTAACACCTGCGAGTTGGATAACCACTCCATTATGGTGTTCCCTTGTAGGGCTCCACGGAGGGCGGAGAGCACTTGGGACGTAACTAGAATTTTTTCCTTATGATTAATGGAAAAAAACATAACCGCAACCACGCACATAACCGCAACGCAGCTAAACGTAAAAAAGACGAGGATTCATCCGAAACGGATGAACCCAGTCAGCAGTCAAGTCAGCAGTCAAGTCAGCAGTTTAAAACTCCAAAGCTCAACAGTTTTCCACGCTTCTTGGTGATGACATCACGCGATGTATCACGTACGGTGTCAGATTTATCACCTTTTGTTATCGAAAAGAGTCTAGTGTCCATTGCCGGACATCCAAAAAGTATAAAAAAAAAACTAAAGTCAGGTGATCTCCTCTTGGAAGTCGAGAGACAACAGCAGGTCAAAAACCTGCTTGGTACCACAAAGCTGTTCGATCTGAATGTCAAAGTATCGTTGCATAAAACACTCAATTCATGTAAAGGTGTCATCCGCAGCCCAGAGCTACGTCCGTGCAACGATACCGAGATTGTTGAGAATTTAAGAGATGAAGGCGTCATTGGTGTACGTAACATCCAAGTTCGTAGAGGTGGTGTATTAAAGCCAACAAGTACCTACGTGTTGACATTTAATACACCAGGTCTGCCCAAGAAAATAAAAGTTGCATATCTATCTGTTAACGTAGAGGTGTATATACCAAAGCCTCTCAGATGTTATCATTGTTAGGTTTTTGGTCACCACGAAAGCAGATGTCAGAAGAAACAACTCTGTCCAAACTGTGGTGAGGAAAAACATGTCGATAACCATCAAAACTGCAAGAATGAGGCCAAATGCGTCAATTGTGGTGACAAGCATGCTGTTTTCTCTCGAGATTGTCCGGCATGGAAAAAAGAAAAAGAAATACTCACTGTCAAATACTAAAGGGGGATAACATTCCCAGAAGCGCGGAAAATTGTTGATGAGCGATACACAACACCAACCACCAGTTACGCCAGCATCACAAAGGGTGCTGGTGTAAAAGTTTCCAGCTCCGCAACACAGACTGCTGAATCATACATAGCTGAACTGAAAAAAATCTGGTGCATGGAGTAAATCCATCCCAGCACCACAAAGTTCAACCAATTTATCAAATGGCGAAATCCAGGTTGCTTCGGATCGGTCGACAGCGACCGTACCGAAGCCAGCGCCGCGTGCAAAAGAGAAACTCGACTCAGGTCGAACTAATAAGGGATCCGAAGATCCGAAGAAACAACACTTGTCTCAAAAACAAACAGACAGTCTTAATCTCTTCATAAATGGATTTAAAACACAAAATAATACAATGGAATTGTCGAGGTCTTAAATCAAATTATAATGATCTCTTATTACTTATTTCGTTATTAAACCCATCGGTTTTTTGTTTGCAAGAAACTTTTTTTAAAAACAGATAACAACAAATTAAAAACAGACCTACAAGCTGTAGCAGTATCGGTTTCTTTGGATAAAGAAACTACAATTTGCTCTCTATATATACCACCCTCATTTTCTTTAAAGCCCAAACACCTTGACTCATTGCTGAGTCAACTTCCATCGCCATATCGTTTAGTTGGCGACTTCAATGGTCACAATATTCTATGGGGCTGTAAAGATATCAATAACAGAGGAGCACTCGTCGAAGATTGTATTGCAAAAAGCGATCTTTGCTTGATGAATGATAAATCTTATACTTACCTTCACCCTGCGACAGGTCATTTGTCTTCTTTAGATCTCTCTTTGTGTCACCCATCTCTCTTCTTGGATTATGACTGGTCTGTTCATGATGATCAGTGCGGAAGTGGTCACTTCCCTGTTTTAATTGAGAGCCTAAACGAACCAGATGAGGACTGTAACCAGAAATGGAAAATGAATAAAGCCGACTGGGAATTATTCCATAATTTATGTGAAGAAGAGTTATCAGTTGATCACTTAAATGAATCATCCGACATTGTTTCTGATTTCACAGATACACTTATTAATATATCAGAACAATGCATTCGAAAGACCTCCACAAATACTAAGAAAAGCAAGCCTTGGTTTAATAATGACTGTAAAGAAGCTATTCAAAAGCGCAAACAGGCTCTAAATAAGTTCTGCAAAAGTCCCACTTCAGAAAAGCTAAACGAAGTAAAAGTTTTTAGAGCTAAAGCTCGGAGAACAATCCGAGCTTCAAAACGAAAGTCATGGAGGGAATATGTTTCAAAATTGAACTACAAAACCCCCATTAAAAAGGTTTGGGATATGGTACGAAAAATTTCAGGAAAAACAAAGCCCGCTAGTTTTACACATTTAAATACCGAATTTGACACAATAGCTTCAACAAAAAAAGATATTTCAGATACTCTTGGGAGCACATTCTTGCGAAATTCATCATCGCGTAATTATTCTGACTCTTTTAGAAATTAAAAAAAAGACCAAGAGAAAAAAATCTCAACTTTAAATCCCTTAATCACGAAGAATACAACAAACCTTTTAACTTATCCGAACTTGTTGAAGCCATTGAAAAATCACATGATACGGCAACCGGTCCCGATGAAATTCATTATCAGATGCTTAAGCATCTGCCAAAAAGTTCTCTTTCAACACTTTTAGATATATTTAATAATATTTTGGAAACGGGGGTCTGTCCTGGGAGCTGGCGTGTAGCTACAGTTGTACCAATTCCGAAACCAGGGAAAGATCATGCATAACCTACAAATTATCGTCCGATAGCTTTGACAAGTTGTTTGTGTAAAACATTGGAGAGAATGATAAACAAGAGATTAGTCTGGTACTTAGAGTCCAACAACCTCATTTCAGAATATCAATCGGGTTTTCGTTCGGAACGTAGTACCAACGACAATTTAATAAGACTGGAAACATTTATACGAAATGCTGTTATTAACAAAGAACACGTAGTAGCTGTCTTTTTCGACTTGTAGAAAGCATACGATACAACATGGCGCTATGGAATATTGAAAGATCTCCATAACATTGGCTTAAGAGGAAAACTTCCCAGTTTTATTGAAAGCTTTTAGGGGAGCGCATGTTTCAGGTGCGTGTGGGGTCTACCGTGTCAGATTTCTATGATCAAGAACAGGGTGTCCCACAGGGTAGTATTCTTTCAACTACGCTATTTAACATCAAAATAAACAATATCGTACAATGTTTGGACGACAAAACTGATTGTTCCTTGTATGTTGACGATTTTTTTGTATATTTTACCGTTCAAAAAATATGAAAACAATTGAACGAAAGTTACAACAAAATTTAAAAAGAATAGAAGAATGGACTGATAAAAATGGTTTCAAGTTCTCCAAGTCGAAAACGCAGTGTGTTCATTTTTGTAAGCTACGGAAGAAACACGAATAACCTTCCTTGTTTTTATAAGGATCACAAATTCCTGTTGTTGAAGAAGCCAAATTTCTTGGGGTCATATTTGATCAAAAGTTATCTTATATTCCCCATATTAAATATCTTAAAGCGAAATGCTTAAAAGCTTTGAATCTTTTGAAAGTTTTAGCTAATACAAGTTGGGGAGCAGATCGGTACACTTTATTACATCTTTACCGGTCTCTGATAAGATCTAAATTAGATTATGGGTCTATTGTTAATGGTTCTGCCAGAAAGTCTTATTTAAAATCTTTGGATACTATCCATCACCAAGGCCTTCGTCTGGCTATGGGGGCCTTCCGTACTTCTCCAGTATTAAGCCTTTATGTGGAAGCAGGTGAACCATCTTTAACTTCGCGCAGAGAGAAACTTTCTCTTCACTACGCTATCAGACTTGCTGCTAATCCATCTAACCCGGCATTCAAAATTTCATTTCCACCTGAATTTGTAGATAAGTATGAAACTAAACCCATAGCAATCAAACCTTTTGGATTACGAACTTTACCACTGCTAGAAAATTCAGGTATCGACCTTAAAAATATTCAAAAACATGAAACGGCCGAAGTTCCATCTTAGTGTATTAAAAACCTTCTATTCTGTTTGACTTAATTGGTGGTAAAATATCCGAATCAAATCCAATGCTACTGAAACAAAACTTTCAGGTACTGCAGTCACGTTATGATAGTTACCAGCAAGTCTATACTGATGGTTCCAAAGAAGGAGAAAAAGTTGGTTGTGCGTATGTTTCTCAAGATACGCACCAAACATTGCGCCTTCCAGATGGTTCATCTATTTTACAGCTGAAGCCAAAGCAATAGACCTAGCTTTAGATTTTATCAGTTCTTCATCATTTCAAAAAGCAATTGTATTTTCTGATTCACTTTCTGTGCTTAAGGCTTTAGACCATTCATCATCTAAAAACCCTCAAATACAAAAACTGATCGAAAAACATCATGAAATTTCTAAAACGCACCAAATCTTGTTTTGTTGGCTTCCGAGCCATATTGGCATTGTCGGCAATGGGTTTGATGACAAGAAAGCAAAGGAATCGCTCAATCTTGATCCGTCTGTTTTTAAAATTCCTTTTAATAATTTTAAACCATTTATCAACAGATACATCTTGTCGGAATGGCAAGGCGAATGGGACCGTGCAATAAATAACAAACTCCATGCCATTAAACCTGTCGTTGGAACAAAATGCTCTCCTCCACAGTTTTCCAGGAAAGAGGATGTAGTATTAACACGACTGCGCAGTGGCCATTACTAGAGTTACTCATTCTTATATTTTAAATGGTGATGAACAGCCTTCCTGTGTAGGCTGTGATCAGCCATTCACTGTGAAACATATTTTAATTGAATGTGTAGACTTTTCACAGTCCCGTAACTTATTCTTCAAAGCTGACACTTTGCAACAATTGTTTCAAGATGTACCTTTTGAAAATATTATTATACCCCCGCAAACGAAGTTTGAAGGGGGTATATAGGAGTCAGCTTGTCGTCGTCGTCGTCTGTCGTCGTCGGTCCGTTACAAAAAACTTTAACATTGCTCAGAACTTCCTTATTCTTTGACCGATTTCTTTAATATTCACACACCACACACCTTGCCACTAGTACTTAAGATTGATATACACAAACCTGACCTTGACCTTTACGTTGACCTTCCTCAAGGTCAAATACTTGTAAAAATTTGTCTGACAACGCATGCGGGGGTATAATTGGCGCCCGTTAGGCGGCAGCTCTAGTTTTATTCTTAAAATAAATTGGACTTTTTCATAAGATTTAACTAAGATTTTTATACATATCAAACTAACTTTTTTACTTTTAAATATCCTCATAATTCCCAATGCCGTTAACCATTAACCGTTTGACACTAATGACCCACAAAGAGGGTTGACGTGTCGTTAAAGACGAAATCATCATCATCATCATAATTCTCAATGCCGTTAACCATTAACCGTTTAACGCTTATGACCCACAAAGAGGGTTGACGCGTCGTTAAACACGAAATCATCATCATCATCACATATACACCCGGTCAGTGCCACCGCCTGATATATTTAAAAGCTTCATCATAATCACTGAATTATGGATTATAGGTCACATTAACATTAGAGTATCTTGACATTATTTACCATGTCAAACTGAACAATCATATGTATAATGAATGTATAACTTCTATAATCTTAACTAAGAACATACAGGTAGTCTCCAAAATCATATCACGTTAAATTGAAAGAAGGTTCATTTTAAAATTTGTGAAACGAAACTAAAACGTCTACAAAAACGCTGAAAATGGGGAGAAAGTATGAGTATTTCATTCAGAAACTTATTACTCGTACAACAGGTGCATGAACATGAAACGGGCATAAATTCGTGTTAAGGAAGAACTCATGTCTTGGTCATATATGTCCTTTGTCATTTGGGGAGGTATATCAGGGGTTTTACGGTCGCAAATTCAATTTTATGGCGATGCATTGGCGGAGCTTTAAAATGATATTTGTGACCGTAAAACAGCTGATATACCTCCCCAAATGACAAATTTAAACAGTTATCCCCATTCTAATGCACGTTTTCATTTATTTCTCATTAAAACACACACATTTTGATATCATTTTCGCATTTTCAAACGAAGAGCAAGCATTCATAGCAGTGTTAAACCAAACGTCAGCCATTGAAAACTGAGATTACGTAATGAAGTCTGGTTTCCTGCAGTAAATTGCAGGATTGAAATTTTTTGATGCGTCCAATCAAACGTTGCGTTATATCCCCAAGTGCATTAGAATTACATATAAAAGTTGACAAACATATGAATTTATGGATAAATAATCATATAACTGGACAAATAGAGGATACCTTTGTTGTACAGTGTTACAAGGAAGTGCAACAAAATACAAATATCTAATTGTAACATAAAATACTTAAAAGTATGAATGTGAATATCTAACTAAATATGAGGTACACTATCTCAAACATAACATTAAATACTATACTTGAATACTTGATAAAACTTAGCCCCCGCCCCGCCCATGGGGGCTTGAAGAAATAGATGGACTGCATGATGCTTCCACACAGAGCTGAAACCGACCCTCACATGAGTACTGGTAAACCATTTAAAGGATCTAAGCCTGCCCAGGCAATGCGGTGGGAGTCGGCCCGTTCATGATTATAAATCCTATTGGTTTCATTGGGCGGCAGGGCTTGATATGTCATTTCATCTCAATGCCGGGTAAAAGTCCCACAAAATTGGAAGCATTGTCTCCAAAACGACCTTTACAGTGTTGACGGGGGCGTTAAACTTCAAAACAAACACACAAACAAAATTGATAAAATAACTGTTTTGCAAAACAGAGAAGCAAATTTCAATATTTTTAATCGCTTAAAGCATTTTCGAAAGTGTAACCCTCCAGATTTTAAATTTCATTCCAGTAAGTTAACCCATAAAAATTTCACCATACGGTCTAATGTTAAGTGTTTGGTCATTTTACCTGCAGCTCATTACACCATGTTATACTGAATATACTGAAAGTCAGATGAAATTTAACATTAGAGCGCATAGGGAAATTTTTTATTCGTAAAATTACAGGACTAAAATTTAAAAGTGTTCATTTTTGAAAGTTTTTAAACACTCAGAAATTTTGAAATCAATTTCCGGTTTTCATGGTTTTTGTGCTACAGTCTTATCAAGTATTGCTATGTACAGTCTTCTTATAAAGTATGAAAGAATCTGGGATGCAGTATAAAGTATATTAAAATGACAATATATCTAAATAAATCTGAGGTAGACTATGGGCAGATCTGAGGTAGACTATTGGGCATACAACATGTACAATGAGAATTATTTTGAATTAAACATGTTAAAAACATACAATACTCAAGACTTAACTGTTCAGAATGCTATCAGATTCAACTCGAGGTAGTCAATATGGCTGTTTTCATTTCTAAAAAAACAAAATACAAAACCTATGGTTATGGACAGAACATGCAAACAACAGTCCTAGATGAGACTTGTTCTTGAGATTTGGCTTGGTGACCTAGTTTTTGACCCCAAATGACCCAGTTTCGAAATTGACCTAGAAATCAAGACAAACATTTAGAGCAAGGTTCATGATGATTACTTAAAAATGTGACTTCTAGAGTGTTAACAAGATTTTCCATTGATTTGACCTGGTGACTTACTTTTTTTACCCCAAGTGACCCAGTATCGAACTTGTCCGAGATTTCATAGGGGCAAATATTGTGAGCAAGTTTTATTAACCCTTATCTTGCTGGATATTCATTTAAGCCACACCCATTTCTGTCTATCAACCAATCAAATTACTTGATTTAATTTGTTGCTACAAATTCATTAACGGAATGCCAAGCAGTATAGATCCTGATCAGATGGCTTCTACACTGTTTGCAAAGGGTTATCGTGAACAGCAAGATAAGGCTTAAGGTTAGGTTTTATAGTGTTAAACTAATTGTTGATGCCTTGACTGAGGGTGATGACAACAGTTCACCCTTAGCTTTCGCTCAGGTGAGCTAAAAATTAAATGTTGCACTGATGAGTTAGGAGGCCTTCATGCGGGCTGAACAAATTATTTGTCTAAATCGCGACGGAAGTAAGGGCGAGGATTGTGGCCACGTAAAATCGATTTAAGCCCCCCAGTGGAAATCTTTCCACTGACCGATCCAATGCGGTTCTTCTGTGGCGGTTTATTTATGTTGTTGTTTGTTACTTACTGTCTGTATCACTTGTGTCTTTTTATTTTGGATGCCCATATGGGCATTTTGTGGGAAAGCAACTGTCCTTATGGCCTTCCTTTGTTTAGGTTTCCCTTATGGTCTGGTCGCTTAATCATGTTAATGTTTGTGTTTCTTTCCCTTTGGTGTCTTTGATGGGTGGAGTAAGTTAATTCTATCGATTCCTGATCTTTGTTTTACTTCTACTTTTCATACTTGCTTTTATCCAGGACATCATAATGATAGAACTCGACCTCCGCCGATTTCTCATATAGGTCTGACTTTTCGTAAAGGCTGTGATTACTTGGGCGAAACTGCAAAATGCAGCAATGTGTCCGGAAACGACGATTGTTTGACAACTAAGGCACGCTTTTCAATACCATATACAGACTTTCTAATCTATGAAAGACCAGATAAAGGCGGTATCATTTACATTCATGATCTGTCCTTAGAAAAGCAGTAAACTTTAACAAAGTATTATAAAATTCGAGCGCACTGCCCCCCCCCCCCCCCCCACCCCCCCCCTCCCCCTGAAATTCTACTTGGGGCGCTAAATTGAGGTGGCACAAACATGAAGACTCACAGAAACATCGAAACTGTGATAAACCAATAGAAGAAACCCGTCAAGTAAATCATGGTTTGCCCGACACCAGACAAACATGAACAGATGCCAGACGCCACCGACTACTTTGCCGTCATAAAGTCGTAGATAAAACAGTTTTAAAGTTTCTGTATGACACGCGTGTCACAATAAGAGCTAATCGACCGTGCTGAACACGTGTATTATAAATATTCATATCATGAAATGTCAGTCTTTGTCAAACAAACTTAGTGTCCGGACACATTGCTGCATTTTGCCGTTTCGCCCAAGTAATCACAGCCTTTACGAAAAGTAAAACCTGTGTGAAACCTCTATCAGAAATCAGCAAAGGTCAAGTTCTACAACTGATTTATTATCATGATTATGGTGTCCTGGCTAAAATCAAGTTCTAAGACTAGAAACGTGAAAAATGCTATCTCAGCATTGATGAAAGGACTTTAATGCACGAAAACCCTAAGCCAATTTCCAAATTGTTGAGTGTTTAAAAACTTTTGAAAAATGTATCTCTGAAGATTTTTAAACTTTAATCTGGGTGGGTTCATTAATATTTTTATGAAATGACATAGTGGCTGATTGTAATAACGTCATGTAATAAATTCGGTAATCCACAAATGGATTGAATATGCAAATTAGCTGGTTACATTGCATAACATTACACGATTTGTCCATAATGTCTCATTTTCTTAAGGCGAAATGACAACATTTTCATGCAAAAAATACGGGTTAGAGGAAATAATTTCGTCATATGATAAAAAGAATCTTGCATTCGTGCTCATGTATTATTGAATTTATTAAACTCGTTGTGAATTTGGTATAAAATGCTGCATAACCTCATATTTTATCCCCTTTTCTCAACTTATTTAATAAATTCAATAATACATGAGCACTCGTTTTCCAGAAAGTAACAAAAAATGGAATTGGACTTTAAATAAGACCAGCTTTGATATGAGCCAGCGCATGACAAAATCTACAAAAAGTCTTGAGCGGCCAGCAAACACTCAGATCAGCCTGCACATTCGCGCATTCTGATCAGAGTCTTCGCTGATCGCTTGTACTTACTATAGGCTAATATCTGTACAACAGGCCTCATACTGACCACGATTTTCCATGCTTGAAAGGCCCGTTTTTGCAGCTTCAACCCTTTTGCAGCTGAACAAGACACAACTATTACCTTTGCAAACAGTGTAGACCCAGATCAGATGATCAGGATCTACACTGTTTGTAATGCAGTTTGTGAAAATATCAATTAATTTGGCAAGTTATAGTCAGAAATGGGTGTGGGTAAATAAATTTATTCATCAGGATACGGGTTAAATAGTTTTTTATACGGACTAAAGGAACAAAAAATCTAAAAGCCTGAAATCAAGAAAGATATCAAGCTATCAAAGCCTGAAATCCTGCAAATGCCTGAAAAATATGAGGCCTGGTACAAAGAGACACAAGCAAAAGGTCTTTTCATAGTGGATGGGTGCGCAGGTCGATTTGAGTCTCTCTTGTCGCACCGGTCTTATTGTAGGTTCTGTCATGTGCCGGCTCATATTATACTTCAGCACTGTGACAGGTAGGTCTTGGTTAACAGTGTAGACCAAGATCGAACTAGTTTATATCCTAAATTGTTAAGCCATGGCGAAAAGCATTGTTAATTTTCGAATGTGAACAAAAAGGTTTCTTCGACTGCTCTTTTGGCTTAATGAAGGTTCATTCAACAATCTTATTAATTTGCCTTTTTCCAACCAATGCACATCATCTTCACTAGGCCAGTAGTAATAGCACTTATTCTTCAGTTCCTTTTCACCCATGTAGGAGAGTTTGTAGTCATCCCCATCTAACTCCAGCACTCGGGCAACAAACTCTTTCGCTATAACCCTTCTCCCCCTACTGCTTCTACTAAGACGGGCTAGTACATAGCTTCCAACTGTGGGCTGGATATTTTCACTGAAAAAGATTTCTATTGTAGATGGATTTGTTTCTTGCAAAATTTATGATAAACGTGATGATTTTGATTTCGAAATTGTAAATTTTCCGTTTTTTGGACGGTGATGTTCCTCGTGCGACATCGTACGGGGTTTATATTTCGCAGTTAATTCGATTCGCTTGAGTGTCTAGTCATGTATCCGACTTCAACACTTGTAATAAATTATTAACCGCTAAACTTCTTAATCAGGGGTATCGGTATCATAAACTACGTAAAGCCTTTTCTAAGTTTTATAGACGTCATTCTGATTTGGTTTCAAAATTCAATGTTGGACTTGAAACACTTATGCAACAAGGCCTATCGGAACCCGAATTCTATGGTGACTTTGTATATAAATTTAGAAAAATACATGCCTGTAATGACTTTAGTACCCAATTTCGTAAAATCGTTCGTCGATATATAAAGATTGGGTACAACATAAATGTTATAAAACAGACTGCATGCATGGTGGTTAACCCAATCACGGTTGGCAACTTTGCTTCCCTCTTTGAGTCATTAACCGCTTGACGCTTATGACCCACAAAGAGGGTTGACGCGTCGTTAAACACGAAATCCTCATCATCATCACCAGCAACTTTTTAAAGTACATTTTCTCTGAAACTGCTACGGCCAATTTCAAATAAAATGCTTATGCAGCTGCCAATGAATGAAAGATTGTTCAAATGGGCCCCGTCAAGCGAGTTTGGTACTTATCGCCTATGCGAGCAGTGAATCAAGAGGAACCTTCAGACAGAAAGCCATATCCCTGGCCCCTCTAAATGGCTGGGCATGCACAGTTGAAATTTGTCATGACGGAATGCTCGAAGACACAAATTCGCTTGGCGGGGCTCAAATGGTCAGGTCACATATCTAAAATGGCTGCCATGTAATAAAAAGAATCTTCGCCAGAACCCCACAGCCGATTTATTGAAACTTCGTATGCGCCTTCAATGTGACAACAAGGTGAGTACTACAATATTTTCTATAAATAACAGGAGGTTGACATTGATCTATTACGAGTATCATAGATCCTAGTCACTCAGATAGGAAAAAGGACCAAATAATTCTCAAGTATCAGGGGAGCAATCAGCACCTCACGACTCTCTTATTTTAACACATTTTGAACCGGAAACCCCTAAACGGGTAGTCGGCAAACAGTGCCGGCCCAGATCAGACCCCGCAGATTGCGGCGTCTGATCAGGGACTGCACTATTTGCAAAAACTTCAGCTATTTTCCAAACCAGTTGAGAAGATAAATTAACCTGTCACCGATAAATTTTGTAATGGACCCCTGCTATATTATAAGAATCTTATATGGGTGTGAGGGCTGGATTGAAAAATCCGTCCCGAGGGACACTGTCCGGCATCACGAGGCTTGCCGAGTGATGCCGGACAGTGATCCCGAGGGACGGATTTTTCAATCCACCCCTCACACCCATATTGGATTCTTTTTCTTGCATACCTTCCATTTCTATTGCGAATTTTTAATGCTGCTGTCACTTCGGTTAGCGACTTCCGCCATTTTGTGATGACACAACAGGAATGTTTAGTGACGTCACGCATGACGACGCCGCGCTTGTGGTCGTAATCAACCAGTGCATTTATCAAACACGCGATTATACTCGATTTTGGGTCGGAACACCAGGGTCAGAACATAAATTTCTACACCAGGGTAAAATCACGGATTTCCTTGTCTGGTGTGCAAGAAATAAGCAGAAATACCGCGTTTACTCTAAATGTTCGGACACCTCAACTCCTGGAACAATTTACTACCCCACGTTGTGTCCAAGAATAGCTGGATGAGAGGCAAACAATAGCCCCCGATGCGTTCTTGGTACAAAAAGGGTTAATCTGTTGTGTTTGATTAAAGTAACAAAAGATAACAAAAATACCGCATTTACTCTTAATATTCGGACACCTCAATATTCTAAAATTTGAACAAGTACAATTTCCTACCCCATGTTGTGTCTTAGTATAGCGGGATGAGTGACAAACAGTGAAGCCCATGATGCGTTCTGTGGCGTCTCGTCTTGGTCTACACTGTTTACTCAGGCCTGTCCTTCCGAATACATACGGTAAATATGGCAGTCGCGCAGACGTTATTTGAATCTATTTTGAATTTTTAATCGTTCCATTTTTAATACAAAAGGTGGTCTTGGATGGGCCAACTTTTAAACTTTGATCTATATTTTCTTTTTTTTTTTTTTTTTTTTTTTTGGTTTTGGTCAAGATTGTTTCACTCATATCGAGCCGATCGTTAATCAGAGATGGGCGAAAACCGGAGTACCCGGAGAAAAACCACCTGACCTTCCGTTGCAGAACTTGGCGTCTCACATGTGAACCGAGCGAGGCTCGAACCACAGCGGTGAGAGACCTAATGATCAAGAGTCAGCGCTCTTAACCACTAGGCCACGGAGGCCCGTCTGATGTATATTTAAACATCTCTTTAATTAAAACAGTTCTGCTGTTGTAAAATGTTTTTCATTCTCAGCCCATTTAAGTTAGCATTAAATTCTAGTTCTCATAAATCTCAAAATTCTAATTGATAAGCTACGAGTATTTTCTTGCTCATCACGAAAACACGCCTATATAAATTTAACCCCATTGAACCCCACTTTATATATACTACTCAAAGTTTGATAGGGATCACTTTTTAAATGCAAAATACTTTTTGGTTAAATTAATCAGCTGAATCCAAATTTGATATATAATGATAGAAAACATATCCTCTACAAAGACTAGTGATTAATTTTGTCAACTGGCACTGCATTCAAGCGTGACAATAGCAACCGTCTTGGCACCCACAAAATTTGCCGTAACACGAAGGGATTTGGACAATTGATTTTTCACAAATTTCCAAATTTGTTTGGACAAACGTGCCTAATAACGTGTATGGCGTCGACGGGCATCAATTATAGCACGACATCGCCTGCGCATGCTCGTAATCAGATTGTGTATCACGCTGAAAAAAAATAACTAGTACATTCGACTAGTTTACCTAGTAAACACAGAGGGTCACCTAGTCGTCTGTAGGTTGACTGAGCATTCTTAGTCAATTTAACTAGTCTCTCTAGTAAGCGTAAATCAATAATCGTTGACAGGGCATCTGGTCATACTGACTACCCTTTCTAGTCAGTATGACTAGGGTGTCTAGACAGTTTTCCCGCCGAATGTTGATTGACAGCTTGCAGAATGTGTAGAGGAAGCGTTCCAGACGCCATCTTAACGTTTAGGAGAACATGCTCCAACATGCAGTGGGTTGATTCTGATATTATTTCACCCAAAATACAGTGGGTTGTTGTACTCACCTTGAGCACTTTGTTCTTATTGTTTGTAACTCTGCAGGTAAGAAATATTCTTTTATTTCTTAAGCACCTAGTGGTTATAAGCAGCGTTATAATGCTTACAAGATAAACAACAACAACAATGTCAACATTCAAATATACGTCCAGAAGCTCTAAAGTCGACATTTCCGTGAATCCAAGCATAAATAATGTGCAATATGAAAATATAACTCTGCAGGTAAGAAATATTCTTTTATTTCTTCTCTTAGCTTCCTAAAGGCGCCTTTACACAGCATGTTTTTCCATATGTGTTTTGAGTACTAGTAATCAGTACTCAGAATCTAGTAATCTACGACTAAAGCAACTAGTAATCAGTACTAAGAATCTAGTAATCCTGACCATGCTTGCTAGTACTTTTGACAGTCACACCAGTACATTTGACTATTTAGCTAGTACATAGGACTAGCTTAAACCAGTGAACTTTGACTAGATGAAGCTAGTCAAATGTACTAGGCTAAGTTAAGCTAGTCAAGTTGACTAGTTTTTTCTAGTCAAAATGCTTGACTAGGTCTTCCTAGTCACATCGACTATTTTGCATAGTGCTTTTTTGGACAATCATATTGACTAGGTTCCTTAGTCGGCATGACTATTTTTTTTTTTTCTCAGTGCAGGTTTTGTGGAATCAGCCTCCATTCAGCAACCAGTGCATCTTTGAGCTCCTGTAAAGTCTTCGGCTGCAAAGGTCGAGCTGAAACAGCACGCTGTAGCATGTCCCACGCATGCTCAATCGGATTTAAGCCCGGGGATCGAGCAGACCAGTCCATACGAACGATTATCTCACGTTCCAGATAGGCATCAGTGACGTTGGCAGGATGGGGACGGGCATTATCGTCCATTACAATAAAGTCCGGGCTGATAACACCGGCGAAGGGTCTCACAAACTGATCAAGAATCTCATTACAGTACCTAACTTCCGTTAACTTTCCTTTTTCAACGACGTACAAGTCAGTTTTACCATTCACGCTTATCCCAGCCAAAACCATGACTGATCCCTTACCATAGCGGTCATGCTCTGCCACATTCAAGTCATCGAATCGCTCTTTAGACATTCGCCAAACTAATTGACGTTTATCAGTGACGTCTAGACAGAATCTGGACTCAACAGTAAACAGTACTGGCGTCTAGTCATGAATCCTCCACCTGACGAAAGTTCTGGCAAAGTCCAACCGGTCTTGCACGTGCTGGCTTGTCAACGGAACACGTACAGCAGGCCTCCTGGCATTCAGTCAGAAAGCGTGGTGCCTGTTTCTGACAGTTTGTGTAGAAATTCGTACTCCAGTTCCGTTCCTAATCTTGTTATTCAACAGCGTAGCGTTCAGGATCCATTGACGTCGAGACTGAATCAACAAAAAACGGTCTTGACTTGAGTTGCAGCCATTTCTCGACCCCCGCCGTGTCTGTGTGAAGGATTCCCATGGGAAAGATGCTGACTCCACATTCAGTAAACCACACTCTGAGACACATTCAGAATCCCAGCAACACGACGTTGAGAGACGCCATATTCCAACATTCCGACGCCACGGTTCATTTCTTCGGTGCTCAGGCGGTTTTTTAACTGTCCCCAAGGCATTTTAAAGTTTCACAAATCAAATGAATTCCCTTTTGCGCTTAGTAAAAAAACATTGACAAGTTTGATTTTTCTGTTGGAATGCAGTGTTACGCAAGATTTTTGGGGTGCATGAGTTCATTTGCTAAGTGTGAAAAGTGTGCATTTTCATAAGTACTGAATTTGCACATAAGTTTCTTCTTAAGATATTTATCAATATTTGGAGTACAAATTCTGTCATGAAATTTTAAATTTTCTGTGCAAAATTTGGTATTTAAAAAGTGATCCCTACCAAACTTTGAGTAGTATACTAAAACGGGGGGGGGGGGGGGGGGGGGGGAGGGGGGGGGGTTACAGGGGTGAACCTTATTTCTGCTCAAAACATATAAATTGTGGGTACTCGTTAGAACCGCCTCAATGAGGCGGTTCTAACGAGTACCCACAATCTATATTTTGAGCAGATATAAGAAAAAATATCACAATTTTTCACCTTAAAATTTAAGTTTTTTCGGCAGTAAGGTTTACAATGTATTTGTATAGACGTGTTTTCATAATGTCAAATCAAGAGAGAATATTTGTTGTACTTCTTCTAAATTATAAGATGCCGAAATTATTTGCATTTTAAAATTTTACTTCAAGACAGTTTATGCTCAAGTCAGTTAAGCTTGAGAGAAGTTGGTACCAACTTGTTTGTATTGGAAAAACACAAAAAAGATGGAAAGAAAAAGACAATAATTGTCATGCGAGCGAATGGTATACTAATTTGTTTCTATTTTCTTCAAGTTAAGTAGTGCTTTATTTAGACAATGCATAAATACCGTATTGTTTTACAGAAAATGGCTGTCGAACATGTGATTTTCCGTTTATTTAAATAATACCATACTTATTGATACGAAGACAGACCGCCAGACATAGATTGATTTAGAATGAATGATCACTCTCTCTCTCTCTCTCTCTTTCTTTTGTCTATGCAGAATGATTCTCTCTCTCTATCTCCCTCCCTCTCTTTCTCTCTGTCTCTCTCTCTCAATGTACTTTTTGTTTGCCTTGAACTCCTGACCTTTTGTTTCCCCATCTCTAATTCCTGAAGCTTCTCTTATTCATCTAGATCTAATTGTTTTGTTTTTGAGTCGACTGTAAGACAGCCCAAAGTTCATAATGCTGCTGGACTTTTACTGCTGTCGCTCACGTGACTATCACTGAGTAATGAAGTTTAACCGCGCGCAGATAAAAATAAAACAGAGCGCAATGAAAATAAAGAACCAACAATTACCGACAATGTTTGTTTTTACTTGCATAGAGGTAGCCATAACGTGAACAAATCCGTGAAACCACACACACGCACACACACACACACACCCTTAACCCCACTCTTTATAGAGACAAATGGAGTTTGTAGGGGTAAACATTATTTTTTTCTAATTTCTACTCCAATGCATAGGTTGTGGGTACTAGTAAGAACCGCCTCAATGAGACGGTTCTAATGAGCACCCATGGCCTATGTTTTAACTATACTGACTGGAAATAGAAACTATTCATTTTTAAATTGTCTTGCCTGACAAAACAAGCGGATAATTCAGTTAAAAATTACCGATAAAGGATTTGACTAACTATAGTCCCGTAACAATTTAAAGAAAATCTGGTGTTCAAAATAAATGTTTTGGGGAAATCGTAAAAAAGTGCATTTTTATACAAAATCTATTTGTAATCGAATTTTGATTTCAACATTTTTGCGTGTAGATCATAAGTTAAAAGCAAGGAATAACAAAATAACAGAACATCTAAAGATTATCGAGTAACAAACATTTCATTGAAATCTCAAAACCTGCATTTTCAGCGCAATTTTCAAAATGATGTTTCAAGCCAAAATCGGCCTAAAACTGCTTTCAATCGTTTTAGCATCTTCGGTTGTGTCGTAAACATTGATTAAAACAAAAACCTCAATCAGAAATGCCATACGTTTCGCTCACTTCCGGTGGTTTGGCCCAATATTTAAAGGTCCATAACATTTCAACCATTGTGAAAATTTTCATTTTGAAAACAATATTCCCACGTTAGATGGTGAGTAACAGTTGGTAAAAATGGGAATCACATTCGCGACAAAATATTTTGACTCTATGGAACTTTGAACAGCAATAATTTGGCCCTTGCCTTTAATCTGTAGCATTACCCTTTAAATCGTAGCTGCCATTAAACATTTTATTCGATAAATCAGACATGCCACTGATGATCATTTACATAATTGGAATTCAAATTTCGTTAAAATGTTTTGCCAGTGACAATTTAAAAGTGAGTGTATAGTTTCTATTTCCGGTGAGTATATAAATAAGAAAACTGTCACACATTTTCTTTAGGAAATTAACCGTTCTGGAGAT
This sequence comes from Lucinisca nassula, assembly GCA_963580285.1. Lineage (NCBI taxonomy): Eukaryota > Metazoa > Mollusca > Bivalvia > Lucinida > Lucinidae > Lucinisca > Lucinisca nassula. Next base: position 30,653,297 of record OY757020.1, read on the forward strand.
ATGAAAGAATGAACTACAGTAAAATTCCAATATTAAGACCACCTTTGTGACTGTTCAAAAGTGGTCTTTAAGACCACTTTTGAACAGTCCCAAAGGTGGTCCATGACCAGAGAATACTGTGTGCGGAAATCACAAAGGAAAATTAAGTGAATTAAAAATCAAAAATGAGTTCCTTTAAGAGCAATGAAAATATTCATAAGAAAGAAGATGGGTCATACTACGTAGTTTCGGCTACTAAAGCCTCATCAGTGACCCTGTAATTATCCGGCAACGAAAGCCAGAGGAAGCATACTGCAATTTTGCGAATTTCGAATAGGCAATCGATTCAAAGACTGATATAAATCAAAATGGGGTCCAAATAATTAAAAACCTGTCTAGAATATGAGTCTAAACCAATAATTAATTTCTGATTTCTCAGAATATTCACGCTGATCTCAAAGGACCAAAAGTAAAATATAAAATGCACTATGGTTGAAGCCTTCAAAATAAGCATTTTAAAGCAGATTTAGTCTAAATTTTAGGTGGTCTTAATAGCGGAATTTTACTGTATGTTACATGGATGTGTTATCGAAATGGTCCAAAAATTGATTATGGCAAACAATATAGAGCCAGATCGTAGCCACAGAACACAGCGCCTGAGCAGGATCTACCAAATTTACACTACAATAAAATTAAGGATTAAATCATTTTCGGGACCATCGCCCCAGCCTACAACTCACCAGTGATTTGGTTTTTCTTTACCACACTCATCTTCGCCAAGTTTGGATTTTGAGAATGTCTTATTGGGCAGGAACTATGTTGTCAAGACGGTTTATGTTAATTTTAAGAGTAAATTAAAGTTTCATAGATTACTTTCGTCTGAACATATCAACATGAATCACGTTTATCAGCTATGTCGTATTGCGCTCTTTGGTGGCAATGCGTTGGCCTTTGTTATTTTGCTTAATGATGGTCAAAAACAGCCAATTCTGGAGCAAAACGTAGAACCAAGAGAAGTGGCAGAGCCTAGGCGAGAGAAGAGATCAAATGATTCTGGTAAGTTTTGTTTAAACGTATCTTACTTTGAATCATCTAATCTAAAACTGACGTCGAATGTTTGTAGATTCTCAAAAATATTCATTTTGGAATTGCCGTCGACTCGAACACTGTTTGGCATCACGAAAATACGCCTATATGATTTTGACCCTCTTGAACCCCACTTTTATATAGTAAAACTGGGGTTTACTATTGTAAACCTTACTTTTCTTATTTCTGCTCTAAAATAGAGATTGTGGGTATTCGTTAGAACCGCCTCGATGAGGCGGTTCAAACGAGTACCCACAATGTATATCGAGGCGGTTCCAACGAATACCCACAATCTATATTTTGAACGGAAATAAGAAAAATATCTAAATTTTTCATTTTAAAATTTTCGTTTTTTCGGCGTTAAAGTTTACAATGTATTTATATAGGCGTGTTTTCGTAATGGCCATGAAATTTGTTCGAGACAACGGTAGATTGAGCCACTGAGGGCCAGTCATAGTGTCAGGTCAGGCGGAAAACACGCTTATACAAATGCATTGTAAACTGTACCGCCGAAAAAAAAAACACGAAAATTTTAAGATGAAAACTTATCGTGGCGGTTCTAACGAGCTCCCACAATCTATATTTTAGAGCAGAAATTAGAAAAATATGGTTTAAGGTTTACCCCTGTAAACCCCAGTTTTACAACATAAAAGTGGGGTTCAATGGGGCCCCAATTATATAGGCGTGTATTTATGATGGGATCAATGCTGCCCGATTGTATTTATTTAAAGCCTAGTGGTTAAGAGCGCTGACTCTTAATCATTAGGTCTCTCACCGCTGTGGTTCGAGCCTGGCTCGGGTCACATGTGAGACGCTAAGTTCTGCAACGGAAGGTCAGGTGTTTTTTCTCCGGGTACTCCGGTTTTCGCCCACCTCTGATTAACGATCAGCTCGATATGAGTGAAATAATCTTGAAAGGGCCGTAAAACCAAAACCAAAAAATATATATACATTTAAAGGTTGTTCGTTATACCCTGAGCAATATGATTAAGAATCTTATCATATTTTTGCGTAAATATTGATATTCGGGAGATGTTGATACTTCAGAAAAATAAGGGTCCAAGCATATAGTTTTTCCCCTTTGTTTTTCTTTAACAGCTGTCTGTTACACTTTTTTCCAACGTTGAATTTTTCTGCATATTTTGTTTAATAATATGAGCCAGCGCATGGCAAAACCTGCTTTATCATATGACGTCGTTGATAAGCAGTGGATAACGTCGTGTAATAAAAATCGTATGACCACACGTGTAATAACACTTTGGCGGGATTAGGTAACGTCATGACGACGTTCATGTCAACAGTGCATTTTTCGTAGAAAAAAATGTCAAATTAAAAGGCGATAAAATCCAATTTAAAGTTGTCATATGATAAAGAGAATCTTACACTCGTGGTCATTTCATATGATATTTATGAAACTCGCCGAATGACCACTCGTGTAAGATCCTCTATATAAGACATGTGCGTCCAGCTAGTTTAAACACATTTTATTTCCATATTATACATGTACAAAACACACTATTACATGGAAAAATTTTGATTAGAACGAAAGCTTGAAAGCTTATTTTGTTCTTCTCCAGGCGTCCAACTAAGAATCAGATCCACATAGAGACTTCTCTTGCTGCATGAAGAAGCAGCGGGTACTTAGTTATCCTAAGCGCACACAGCGAAGACTCTGATCAGCCTGCGCGGATGCGCAGGCTGATCTGAGTCTTCGCTGGGCGCACATATCTTATTGTAGGTTTTGTCGTGCGCTGGACCAGCTTAAGTTAATGAAGTTTTATGCAACAGGGCCCTGAACTGTTATAGTTATTTCCATTTTATAATTCTTTGGAAGTTGTCTCTGGCACTTTTGTGTGCGTAAAATTTTTTCCTGCTAAATAATTCTAGGATTCCTATCATATTTTGCATTAATGTTGATATTTTATAGGATGTTATTGCAAAGGAAAAATCAGCGTCTAGAGATAAATGCCTACATATTTATTTCCCTTACGTAGTTGTAGAATAGTAGAAGTGGGGGCAATGATCAGGAATCGATACAATTAACCCACAGCTCCCGTCAGAGACACCAAAGGGAAAGAAACACAAACATGAAACAACAGACCCTAATGGAAACGTCAATAGCGGAAAGCCAAAATGACAGTTACTTTCCCACAAAATGGTCAATAGGCTATCAAAAATAAACTAATATAAGCCACACAAACACCCAAAGACAAACCATAACAAAAATAAACAGCGGCAGAAGAACCGCCTTGGAACGGTCAACGGAAACGAATTCCAATGTGGGGGGGGGGGGGGGGGGCGGTGTTAAATCGATTTTACGTTGCCACAATCCTCGCCCTTACGTCCGTCGCGATTAAGACAAATAATTTATTCAGTCCGCATGAAGGCCTCCTAACTCATCTGAGCAACAGCTCCGTGAACACAAAAATCAAACAACCACAAAGATGAAACAACGGTGAGGACTCGACAGCAAGAAACCACTGAAACCTGTTTTTTTCTGTATTAGTTGATAAATAATGTTAAATGTGTCATATTTTGCATTGATGTTAATATTCATGTGATGTTGCTGCTACAGTAAAACAGTGGTCAAGGGACCAATACTGTTATAATTATTTCCTTTTGTAGCTCTTTAGTGTCCATAACACTTGTTTTGCCTGTCTATCTTGCTTATTAGTTTTAGGAATTATAAACCTTTAATGTTCCATGGATCAAAACTTATATTAGTTATTCCCATTGAAGTTCTTGAAAACTATTTATATCCTACATATCTAGATAATAATATTAGGAATCTTATCATAAATGTTGCTATTCATGAGATATTGCTGCTACAGAAAAGGTTCAAGGGATCTTACTTTTTAAAGTTATTCCCCTTTGTGAAATTCATCTGTTTTCATAACACTTGTTTGTTCCATTAACTTGCAGGAGACACCTGATAAGCAGTACTTATTCATATTTTTTAATTTTCTTTTTTTTTTTTTTTTTCTTCTTTTTCTTTTTCATTTTGACAGGCGGATTGGATCAAATCATCACGTAAACAAGTGCGTGAAATGAACGCCCCCTAAACCCCACTTTATATAGAGAAAACTGGGGTTTACGGGCGTCAAACATTATTTTCCTTATGTCTGTTCCAAGACATAGGTTGTGGGTACTCGTTAGAACCGCCTCAATGAGGCGGTTCTAAAGAGCACCCGAAACCTATGTTTGGAGAATTAATAAGATAAATATCAGACATTTTCATTAGAAAAATTGCCTTTTTTGAGGTTTGAAAAATGCACTGTGTCACATGGATGTGTTAGCGTAAAGTTAGGTCTGAAGCAACTTAATCTGGGTCATTTTGATGCTTTGGGAAAACGGGTACCCGTACAGTTCCCAGCAGAGACAGATCAAACTGCATGTGTACACAGGATCAGACTGCATGGGTACGCAGGATTAGACATCATGTGTACACAGGATCAGACTGCATGTGTGTGCGCAGTATCAGACTGCATGTGTGCGCAGTATCAGACTGCATGTGTGCGCAGGATCAGACTGCATGTGTGCACAGGATCAGACCGCATACGTGTGCAGTATCAGACTGCATGTAGGCGCAGGATCAAACTGCATGTATGCACATGACCAGACTGAGAGTGTGCGCAGTACCAGACTACATGTGTGAGCAGGATCAGACTGCATGTGTGCGCAGGATCAGACTGCATGTGTGCACAGGATCAGACTGCATGTATGTGCAGGCCCAGACTGAGAGTGTGCGCAGGATCAGACTGCATGTGTGCGCTGGGTAAGACTGTATGTGTGCGCAAAATCAGACTGAGTGTGTGCGCAGTATCGGACTGCATGTAGGCGCAGGATCAGACTGCATGTGTGCGCAGGATCAGACTGCTTTAGTCTGCAGTATCAGACTGCATGTAGGCGCAGGATCAGACTGCATGTATGCGCAGGAATCAGACTGAGAGTGTGCGCAGTATCAGACTGCATGTGTGCGCATAATCAGAATGCATGTGTGCACAGGACCAGACTGAATGTGTGCGCAGGCTGACCTCGGGCTTTACTTGAAAACAAAAGGTTCCTTTTTTAAAAGCAGGAAAGTGTAGGGTTGGACGTATTTTAGGAGTTCATTGGCTGGAACATCTTTTCATGCACATTAGACATAGCAATCCGTAGTTTTAACCTGGGATAGAAATTATATTCTTAGCCTGGTGTTCTTATCCAGGTATACTACATAAATATAATGCGCGAAAAAAAAAAAAATAAAAAATACGTTAAATAAAGAAAAACGAAACTTTTTAGTGGCGTTGTGCAAGAAAAAAATCCAATACGGGGCTCTATTGTAAATGGGCGTGTCTAACCCTCGGGATGACCGTGCTGATTGGAACCGAGGCCATGCCAGGATGGAAACGCCCATCTACACCATATTCTTATATGGGACTATGGGCCTTTTGTTCTAGACAGTGGGAGTTCTAGTACTGAGAAGTAACCATAATGTTAGGTTGTGGGTACACGTTAGAACCACCTCAATGAGGCGGTTCTAACGAGCACCCACGACCTATGTTTCGAGTATAAATAAGAAAAATATGAATTTTCTTCAGACAAGTAGCTATTTTGGAGATGTGAAAAAGCACTGTGTTGCACGGGTGTGTTGTCGTAATGAACGGCTTTTCTCATTACGCAAACAGCCTACACAAATATGTTGCCACCTTTATCGCCGAAAAAAATGAAAATTTTATGATGAAAATTTGTGATATTTTTCTTATTTCTGCTCAAAATATAGGTTGTGGGCACTCGTTAGAACCGCCTCATCGAGGCGGTTCTAACGAGTACCCACAATCTATATTTTAGAGCAGATATAAGAAAAATAAGGTATACCCCCCGGAAACCCGAGTTTTACTATATAAAAGTGGGGTTCAAGGGGGTCAAAATTATATAGGCGTGTTTTCGTGATGTCTTTAGTTGCACCAAGAAACAAATGTGGACCCTTGGCGAGGCGATTCTAATAAATAGTCACAACATTTGTTCCTTGGACAAATAAATGCAATATTTTCAATCTCTTTATTGGCCTTTTTCACCACGGGCCATGGATTCGTCCAATCCTAATTGTTGTTGTAAGAAGTTTTGTCGTTAAAGGAAGTGGCTATTGACAGCTGGCTGTCTCCTGCCAAAGTTCGCTGGAGATAGCCGGCTGCCTCCAGCGCGAACTTTCGCTGGTGACATCCAACAAAAAAAAACATTGATCTTATATTGACCAGTAATAAATAATATAGGCATTTATTGACTTCCCCCATATTAAAGCAACCTTTGTTAATATCAAAGGCCCGGGCCTTCTTGTTTGAGACTAGAAGATATTTTTATGTCCCCGGTAGCGATAGCAGGGACATATTGTTTTTGCCCTGTCTGTTTCATGGTTTGTTTGTTTGTTGGTTTGTACGTGAACAACTTTAACGTTGGTCATAACTTTTCAACCGTTGGAGATAGAGTATTCATATTTGGCATGCACGTTCCTTGTGACAAAAGCTTCACATTCATGCAAAAAAATTTGACCTGTGACCTTGACCTTTGACCTACTTAAACGAAGACATTAACATTGGTCATAACTTTTGAACCGCTTGAGATACAGCCTTCATATTTGGCATGTATGTTCCTTGTGACCCCCAGGTATTAGACTTCCTGCCTTGCCGTGGCCCTGGGGGCTCAATTCCCACTGGGCACGTTGCTGCTGTGGTCTCCGTGCCCACTGGGAAGAGCTAAAGGAAGTACCACCCGTTTGCCGTGGGTGGCGTCCTGTAAGCCGGATGAAGGGGTCCTGGAGGTTGAGGGTTATCTGGAGTTCAGTGCTTCAGGTACTCAACACGCCTCTTTGGCCTGGATTTCGGTGAGACGGGTGGCCGTGCGGTCCGGCACGGTCAATGGGCTGGTCGCGCCATGCCCTAGGAATAACCTTTTCCTTTCTCTTCCTTGTCTTTTGTATCATCCTGAATACACACCGTTTGCTCATAAAGTCTTTTCACAACCTTTCCATTACTAGAAGGCGGCGGCTTAACGGACCAATCGTGCAGCTTTTTGCTCGTGCGAGTATATCTTCCGTGTATCTCTAACACTTGAGGTAGGAAATCCACTCGCTGAAAGTGTTCCCTTGTAGGGCTCCACGGTGGGCGGAGAGCACGGAGGACGAATCATGCCATCTTTTCATCATGGCTACTATAAATAAAAGGAAAAAAACTGACCAGTATCTTTCAGAGTCTGATGATTCAGACAATGAAAACAATATTCAACATTCGACCACGACATCCAACGACACGTCTCAACATTTTCCACGTTTTATCATCATCGAAAGCACAGAAGAAAAAACTATCACATCGTTGTCTCCGTTTATTATTCAAAAAGTTATAAACGGCATAGCTGGTGAACCTCAAAGTATCAAAAAGTTACAAAGGTCCAATCAACTCCTTGTCGAAGTCAACCGCAAATCCCATGCAGAGAATCTCCTGAGGACCACAACTTTCCACAATTTGAAAGTTCGTGTGTGCCCTCATACCTCACTGAATACCTCCAAAGGAGTCATTCGTTGCCCGGAATTGAGGGAATGCAGTGAGGAAGAGATCCTGGATGGTACAAAATCACAAGGAGTCACTGCAGTCAAACGGTTTCAGGTACGGCGAAACGGTCAATTAAAGGACACAAACACTTTTGTTTTTACATTCAATACACCAGTGCTACCGAAAACCGTCAAAGTCGCTTATTTCCGAGTTAACGTAGAAATTTACATCCCGAACCCGTTACGTTGCCATCAATGCCAAAAGTACGGCCATCACGAGGACAGATGCACAAAAGATCCCGTCTGTCCCAAATGTGGTGAAATAACGGGTCATAGCGAAAGAGTTTGCGATAAAGAACCAAAATGTGTAAACTGCGGAGGGAAACACAACGCAAACTCAAAAGACTGCAAAGTTTGGCACCAAGAAAAAGAAATCTTAACAATAAAGTTCACCAGAAATATATCATTTATAGAAGCGCGGAAAATCGTTGAGTCTCAACACCCAACTCATGGAGTCAGCTATGCCAGCGTCACCCAGTCAACACCTAAGAAGATGCCTGGCACCGATGCTGTCACTCAAACAGATCCGATTCCTGGCCTGGAACCTCTACAAAAATTAAAACCAAAAAGTCAAACAGAAACCCCTAAAACACAAACCGCTAAAGAACAAACAGAAACCCCTAAAACACAAACCGCTCAAGAAACAAACATCACAAAAAATCAAACAACAGCTCAACCTTCCAAGGAAACCAATAACCCCGAGAAGGTATTGAAAAACGCCACACTTGAGATGATAAAGAAAGATTAAAAAAAAAAAAAAAAAAAAAAACAAGCATCTCAAAAACAAGCATCTCAAAAACATTCAGATAAACAACACAAAAACTCAAGAGACCATTTGAAAAATCGAAATCGATTCGGATCGTTGAGTGATAGCAGCGACATGGAGTTTCTTGTAACTCCAACACCACAAAGTAATAACAGATCGAGGTCACCTGTAATACCCCCATGATAGTTTCTAGTCTTAAAAATCTCTCCTGAAAATGGATTTAAAACACAAAATAATACAATGGAATTGTCGAGGTCTAAAGTCAAATTATAACGAACTCTTATTGCTTCTTACTTTATTAAACCCATCGGTTTTTTGTTTGCAGGAAACTTTTTTGAAAACGGATGACAACATCGATATTAGAGGTTTCAATTCATACAACTATATCTACTCTGATGGTAACAGACCATCTGGTGGCAGTTCAATTATTGTTAAATCTTGTTTACCACAAAGAGAGATCAAATTGAAAACAGAACTACAGGCCGTGGCAGTGTCGGTTTCTCTGGATAAAGAAACTACAATTTGCTCTCTATATGTTCCACCCTCATTTACTTTAAAGCCCGAACATCTTGAGTCGTTGCTGGGTCAGCTTCCATCGCCATATCTTTTAGTTGGTGACTTCAATGGTCACAACACTCTGTGGGGTTGTAAAGATAACAACAACAGAGGAGCACTTATTGAAGATTTTATTGCACAGAACAATATCTGTTTGATGAATGATAAATCTTATACTTATCTTCACCCTGCGACAGGTCATTTGTCTTCTTTAGATCTCTCTTTGTGTCACCCATCTCTCTTCTTAGACTATGACTGGTCTGTTCATGATGACCAGTGCGGAAGTGATCACTTCCCTGTTATAATTGAGAGCGTAAACGAACCAGATGAGGACTGTAACAAGAAGTGGAAAATGAATAAAGCCGACTGGGAATCATTCCATAATTTATGTGAAGAAGAGTTATCATTTGATCAATTTAATGAATCATCCGACATTGTTTCTGATTTCACAGATACACTTATTAATATATCAGAACAATGCATTCCAAAGACCTCCACAAATACTAAGAAAAGCAAGCCCTGGTTTAATAATGACTGTAAAGAAGCTATTAAAAAGCGTAAACAGGCTCTAAATAAGTTCTGCAAAAGTCCCACTTCAGAAAAACTAAACGACGTAAAAGTTTTTAGAGCTAAAGCTCGGCGAACAATCCGAGCTTCCAAACGAAAGTCATGGAGAGAATATGTCTCCAAATTGAACTACAAAACCCCCATTAAAAAGGTTTGGGATATGGTACGAAAAATTTCAGGAAAAACAAAGTCCCCTAGTTTTACACATTTAAATACTGAATTTGACACAATAGCTTCAACAAAAAAAGATATTTCAGATACTCTTGGGCACACATTCTTGAGAAATTCATCATCGCGTAATTATTCTGACACTTTTAGAAATTTCAAAAAGGACCAAGAGAAAAGAAAACTAAACTTTAAATCCCTTAATCACGAAGAATACAACAAACCTTTTAACTTATCCGAACTCGTTGAAGCCATTGAAAAATCACATGATACGGCAACCGGCCCTCTCTTTCAACACTTTTAGATATCTTTAATAATATTTGGGAAACGGGGGTCTGTCCTGAGAGCTGGCGTGTAGCTACAGTTGTACCAATTCCGAAACCAGGGAAAGATCATGCAGAACCTACAAATTATCGTCCGATAGCTTTGACAAGTTGTTTGTGTAAAACATTGGAGAGAATGATAAACAAGAGATTAGTCTGGAACTTAGAATCCAACAACCTCATTTCAGAATATCAATCGGGTTTTCGTTCGGAACGTAGTACCAACGACAATTTAATAAGACTAGAAACATTTATACGAAATGCTTTTATTAACAAAGAACACGTAGTAGCTGTCTTTTTCGACTTGGAGAAAGCATATGATACAACATGGCGATATGGAATATTAAAAGATCTCCATGACATTGGCTTAAGAGGAAAACTTCCCAATTTTATTGAAAGCTTTTTAGGGGAGCGTATGTTTCAAGTGCGTGTGGGGTCTACTCTGTCAGATTTCTACGATCAAGAACAGGGTGTCCCACAGGGTAGTATTCTTTCAACTACGCTTTTTAACATCAAAATAAACAATATTGTACATTGTTTAGACGACAAAACTGATTGTTCCTTGTATGTTGACGATTTCTGTATATGTTACCGTTCAAAAAACATGAAAACAATTGAACGAAAGTTGCAACAAAATTTAAAAAGAATAGAAGAATGGACTGATAAAAATGGTTTCAAGTTCTCCAAGTCGAAAACGCAGTGTGTTCATTAGGGCCCCGCACTGAAAGTGTGGGTGCCCTATAGTAATCACTCTGTCCGTCCGTCTGTCTGTCTGTCTGTCTGTCTGTCCGTCTGTCCGTCCACAAATTTTTTTATCTTCCATAACTTTCTTATTCCTGGATGGATTTAAATATTACTTGGCAGAAATGTTAACCATAATGTGATGGAGTGTTGCGCGCAAGACTTAGGTCCGTACCTCAAAGGTCAAGGTCATACTTAGAGGTTAAAGGTCAAAAAAGGGTCTTTCCTGTGTCCAATTAATAACTTTGTTATTATTCCTGGATGGATTTAAATATTACTTGGCAGAAATGTTAACCATAATGTGACGAAGTGTCACACCCAAGACCTACAGCCGTACCTCAAAGGTCAAGGTCATACTTAGAGATAAAAGGTCAAAAAAGCGTCTTTTTTATTGTGTCCAATCTATAACTTTCTTATACCTGGATGGATTTAAATATTACTTAGCAGAAATATTAACCATAATATGACAGTGTGTCACGCGCAAGACCCAGGTCCGTACCTCAAAGGTCAAGGTCATACTTAGAGGTGAAAGGAAAAAAAAAACGTCTTTTTTAACATCAACATTTTCCTACTCCTCTGATAGCGCTGCCGGGGCCCTAGTCAGTTTCACTGACAGCTCTAGTTTTTGTAAGCTACGGAAGAAACATGAACATCCTTCCTTGTTTTTATACGGATCACAAATTCCTGTTGTTGAAGAAGCCAAATTTCTTGGGGTCATATTTGATCAAAAGTTATCTTTTATTCCCCATATTAAATATCTTAAAGCGAAATGCTTAAAAGCTTTGAATCTTTTGAAAGTTTTAGCCCATACAAGTTGGGGAGCAGATCGGTACACTTTATTACATCTTTACCGGTCTCTGATAAGATCTAAATTAGATTATGGGTCTGTTGTTTATGGTTCTGCCAGAAAGTCTTATTTAAAATCTTTGGATACTATTCATCATCAAGGCCTTCGTTTGGCTATGGGAGCCTTCCGTACTTCTCCCGTATTAAGCCTTTATGTAGAAGCAGGTGAACCATCTTTAATGTCGCGCAGAGAGAAACTTTCTCTTCAGTATGCTATCAGACTTGCTGCTAATCCATCTAACCCGGCATTCCAAATTTCATTTCCACCTGAATTTGAAGATAAGTATGAAACTAAACCCACAGCAATCAAACCTTTTGGATTACGAATTTTACCACTGCTAGAAAATTCAGGTATCGACCTTAAAAATATTCAAAAACATGAAACCGCCGAAGTTCCATCTTGGTGTATTAAAAAACCTTCTATTCTGTTCGACTTACATGATGGCAAAAAATCCGAATCAAATCCAATACTTCTCAAACAAAACTTTCAGGTACTACAGTCACGTTACAATGATTACCAGCAAGTCTATACTGATGGTTCCAAAGAAGGAGATAAAGTTGGTTGTGCGTATGTTTCTAAAGATACGCACAAAACCATGCGCCTTCCAGATGGTTCATCTATTTTTACAGCTGAAGCCAAAGCAATAGACTTAGCTTTAGATTTTATCAGTTCTTCAACAATTCAAAAAGCAATTCTATTTTCTGATTCACTTTCTGTGCTTAAGGCTTTAGACCATTCATCATCTAAAAATCCTCAAATTCAAAAATTGATCGAAAAACATCATGAAATTTCTAAAACACACCAAATCTTATTTTGTTGGCTTCCGAGCCATATTGGCATTGTCGGAAATGAATATGCTGACAAGAAAGCAAAGGAATCGCTCAATCTTGATCCATCTATTTTTAAAATTCCTTTTAATAATTTTAAACCCTTTATCAACAGATACATCTTGTCGGAATGGCAAGGCGAATGGGACCGTGCAATAAATAACAAACTTCATGCCATTAAACCTGTCGTTAGTACAAAATGCTCTCCTCCACAGTTTTCAAGAAAAGAGGACGTAGTATTAACACGACTGCGCATCGGCCATACTAGAGTTACTCATTCTTATATTTTTAATGGTGATGATCAGCCTTCTTGTGTAGGTTGTGATCAGCCATTCACTGTGAAACATATCTTAATTGACTGTGTTGACTTTTCACCCTCACGTATTTTATATTTCAAAGCTGACACTTTACAACAACTGTTTCAAGATGTACCTGTTGGTAATATTATTTTATTCTTAAAAGAAATTGGACTTTTTCATAAGATTTAACTGTTTGAGATTTTTAAACATTATCATTCTGACTTTTTACTTTTAATATCATCATAATTATTCATGCCGTTTAACCATTAACCGTTTGACGCTTATGACCCACAGACAGGGTTGGCGCGTCGTTAAACACGAAATCATCATCATGTTCCTTGTGACAAAAGCTTTACATTCATGCAAAATATTTTGACCTGTGACCTTGACCTTTTACCTTCTTAAAATAAAAAAATAACATTTTGGTCATAACTTTTGAGCCATTTAAGATACAGCCTTAATATTTTGCATGTTCGTTCCTTGTGAAAAGAGCTTTACATTCACACATTTTTGACCTGTGACCTTGACCTTTGACCTACATAAAAGAAAAAGTTAACATTTGTCATAACTTTTGACCCGTTTGAGATACAGCCTTCACATTTGGCATGTAGGTTCCTTGTAACAAGGGCTTTACATCCATGCAAACTTTTTAACATGTGACCTTTGACCTTCTTAAAAGAAAAAAATTAACATTTTGATCATAACTTCCGAACCGTTTGGGATAGAGCCTTCACATTTGGCATGTAAGTTCCTTGTGATAAGAGCTTTACATTTATGCAAATGTTTGACCATGACCTTGACCTACTTAAAAGAACAAATAAAATTGATCATAACTTTTGAATGGTTGAAGATAGCGCCTTCATATTTGTCATGTAGGTTCCTTGTGACAAGAGCTTTACATTCATGCAAATTTTTTTGACCTGTGACCTTGACCTACTTTTAAGAAAAAAAATATTATTGTTCAGAACCGTTTAAGATAGAGTCTTCATATGTGGCATGTAAGTTCTTTGTGCCAAGGGCTTCCCTATCAAACCAAAAGTCTTGACCTGTGACCTTGATTTAGAACTGTGACCAACTTTGAAAACAATGACCATGCCCGGGGACATGTTCGTGTTTCACAAACACATCTTGTTTAAGTTTTTTTTCCTCTTATGGGTCTATGTAGAACAAGTCCCCTGGTTGGGGCAAGTTTGGTTCCAGGGCTATAATTTGAATCAACTTACTAGAGGTCCATCATATGAAGCAGCATGTCAGGACCAGATATCCAGACCTTCTGGCTTCAGACAAGAAGATATGCAATGGTTTTCCCATATAAGCCAATGTTAAACCAGGTGACCCCTAGGGGTGCTATAATGAGAACAGTATTGGTATAGGTCCACTGCATGTAGTTGTAGTTGCATTCCAAATAACAAATGCATGGCTACTTTTGATCCCCGGGGGCTATAAGTTAAACAACTTTGGTGAAGGAACATAGACGAAACTACATACATGTATCAAATATCAAGGGCCTGGGCCTTGACAAGATTCTTTAAAAGGTTTTCCTGTTTTAAGTCCATGTGAACCCAATGGCCTTCGGGCCTTCTGGTTTCAGGCAAGATTTTTATATTCATTATACGGGTTTACAGACTGATGTTTACTCACAACGACAACAGGCGATGGCCAATCCAAATAGCTCCCATCACCTCCCCCACCCCCATCCCCTCAAAAAGTAATGTTAATGTTTATTTAAGGTAGAAGAAATGCATATATAGGAATTTCATCATGCACATTACCATATGATGCATATACATTCTGCAATTGGCCCCGGCAACGGGGGCTTGAAGAAATAGATGGGCTGCATGACGCTTCCACGCAGAGCTAAAACCGGCCGCGCACACGTACTGGTAAACCGCTTAGAGGATCTAAGCCTGTCCAGGAAAAGTGGTGCGAGTAGGATCGCCAAAGCTTATAAACACCCAAAACCTATGTTTGGAGTATAAATCTTAATCATCAGGTCATTGGGCGACAGGACTTGAGATGTCATTTCATCTCAATGTCGAGTAAAATACCACAACATTGGAGGCAACGTCTCCAAAATGACCTATACGGTGTTGACGGGGACGTTAACCCTCAAACAAAACAATAAACATTCTGCAAACAAGGGGTACCAAGTGCCTATATACATGTATCTGAGGTTATAAAATGCCCAAGCTCATAATGTGGAAAAAGTGACCTAACATTATACCAAGGCACATGCATAGCCTCATACCATGAAGACAACTTGTTTTTTTTTTTTTTTTTTTGTTTTGTTTGATTTGAGGTTTAACGTCCCCATCAACACTTTAAAGGTCATTTTGGAGACGTTGCTTCCAATTTTGTGGGACTTTTACCCGACATTAAGATGAAATGACATCTCAAGCCCTGTCGCCCAATGAAACCAATAGGGTTTATTAGCATGGACGGTCCACCTCGCACCGCGGTTCCTGGACAGGCTTAGATCCTCTAAGCGGTTTACCAGTACTAGTGTGAGGGCCGGATTCAGCTCTGCGTGGAAGCATCATGCAGCCATATATTTCTTCAAGCCCCTATGGGCGGGGGCGAAAAGACAACTTGTCATGCAAAGTTTCAGACAGCTTCGTACAAAACAGTAAGCGGAGTTACTTTCAAAAGAAGTACCCACTGTCTATATATTGAGGATGAAAATTAACTAAATTCAGAAAATTAGTGACAAACAAGAGCTTTTAACAGACAACATAGCTCGCCTGTGGCCATGGGTATAGATGGAGGTATTGCCTAATGAACCTTTGGACCTATATCTAACATCACACCAAATACCGACCAAAGCCACTGGAAAATATGAATTCTAAAATAACTTTAACACCAAACGTCTATGTCCGTTACATTGACCTTAAGGCCATGACCATGAGCGGGGAAATGCTGAATAAAACTTTGGACCTATATCTTATATATATATCATCAGTCCAAATATGAACCAAATCCCTCATTTGGTTGGAAAAAATAGCTCTTAAAAACTTTAACATAAAAAATCTATGTCTGTGACTTTGACCTTAAGTCATGCTTGAGGGTATTGTTGAATGAAAGTGAGAACCTTTATCATCATTCCAAATATGAACCAAATCCATCATATAGTTCGGAAAATATGACCTGTTAAAAACTCTTAACAAAATTCTAAGTCCATGACCTAAGCTGTTTATACAAGTAGTCAAATTCATTCGGTTTCAGCTCTGCGTAGGGCACCATGCAGCCAGATCTATTTGTCCAAGCCCCGATAGGCGGGGCGTGACTTTCATTTTGTAGGTAATTTATTATTTTTTTCTGCAGGTGCCAGAAGTGTTCAAACCAATGACAAGGTGAGCCTTGGAGCCGGAGCGATGGACATCGTCAGAACCGGACAATTCGGGCAACTCTTATAATCGGACAACTTCGTGTGTCACGGACTTGTTCACGTGATGCTCCTGTTCTGAAACGAGTCGGTTATCCATCCACTGCCAGATGTGAACCCCTGTATGTTCTTCCCTTTAGCTTTTTATATACAGTAGCTTCACGAGGTTAACGAATCCATTAAATGAAGACCCCTCTAAACCCCACTTTATATGTAGAAAACATGGTTTATGGGGTATATATTATTTTTCTTATTTCTGCTCCAATACATAGGTTGTGGGTGCTCGTTAGCACCGCCTCAATGACGCGGTTATAACGAGCACCGGCAACCTATGTTTGCAGTATAAATAAGAAACATATCACGGATTTTCATCAGAAAGTAGTCATTTTGGAGATGTGAAAAAATGTACTATTCCACACGAGTGTTATCGTAGGCTCGACAAAGTTAGCAGGATGGCAGGACAGCAGGGTAAAAAATAATAAGTGAGCAGGATGGCAGGACAGCAAAATGAAATATTAAGTCAGCAAGATGACAAGACAGCAGGATGAAACTAATAATTTAGCGGGATGGAAGAACAGCAGGATGAGAAATTGAATTTCAAAATATTTATCACAATGTTGTAGGCACCATAAAGCTATGTAAGAAACTAGAAATTAAATTTAGCCCCTTCCCGTCTTTAAAGCGTACGGCCGCAAAAACCCAGTTTTTGTCCTGCCAGAAATACACCCAGATGAATAATTGTTTCAAATCACAGAACTTTTACCATCATGTTGTAGGCAACTAAAATCTATGTAAGAAAGTGGAAATTAAATTTGGCTCCTATCAGCATTTAAAGCGTACGGCTGTAAAACTCAGTTTCCATCCTGCTGGAAATGCATCATAATGAACTATTGAACGGACTTTCAAAACTTGCACCACTATCGGGAAGGCAACACAAAACGATGGGAAAATTTAGCAGTCAAATGCGGCCCAGATCGTCCTTTAAAAGGTAGTACTCAAAAGTACCAATTTTCATCCTGCTGAACCTGTCAAGTTAGCAGGATGGCAGCACAGCAGGATGAGAAATTCTACTGAATTTCAAAATATTTGCCACAATGTTGCAGGCACCTAAAAACTATGTAAGTAACTAGAAATAAAATTTAGCCCCTCCCAGTTATTAAAGCGTACGGCCGCGAAAACCCAATTATCGTCCTGCCACAAATACACCTACGACATGATGGTAAAAGTTTTGTGATTTGAAACAATTTTTAATCTGGGTGCATATATTTTATACCTGCCGGGGTCGGTAACATTCTTTCGTGGAAATTGATCATGAAATCCTTTCTACGGTCATTCTCTCCCTTCCGCTGATTCAAGAAGGGCAGTTGTCAATTTGTGGCGAAAGAATATGCACAGTATTGGTTAACCGCTTACGTATTAGCCTTCTCAGGAAAAGTGTGGATAGGTGAACAGACCGGCTCAAAAATGACCTAAATAACTCCATTACAAACCAAACCAAAATCTAGTACGATTGCACATCAACCCAACGATTATACAATCAGAATGCAAAGCATACTATGTAATTCTAAACCCTCTTTCGAGTGTCATTTCTTATAAGAACTTGTGATCAACAGAATATTTTACGAAGGTATATTTGCCATATTATGATATAAACAACTATGTCACCAGAAGATGACGTCATAGCAATGTCGAATCAGCCTCATTGTGCGGCATTCATACGACGGTCCATCACGAAAACAAGCCTGTATAATTTTTACTCCCTTGAACTCCACTTTTGTGTAGTAAAACTAGGATTTACAGGGGTACACCATACTTTTCTTATTTCTGCTCTGTAATAAAGATTGTGGGTACTCGTTAGAACCGCCTCATCGAGGCGGTTCTAACGAGTACCCACAATCTATATTTTGAGCAACTAGAAAACTATTACAATTTTTCATCTTAAAATTTCGGGGTTTTTTCGGCGGTAAAGTTTACAGTGTATTTGTATAGGCATGTTTTCGCAATGTATCTCATAAAGACTGAGAGAACATGACTGCTGGGAATCTAGTATGAAAAAAAAACAAAAAAAAAAAAAAAAAAAAACAATACTCAGTAAACATGATAATTGTGTTAATTTTCAGCTCTGGGATGTGACATCAGATGAACATGGCGATGACCCCACCGGTAACTACCATGGTGACTCCGACCTTCAGCTGAGGAGACTTGACATTGTCTTCGATGAGGCCACTGGTAAGTAGTGAAACTCTTTTTGTTCCAACGAAAAACAGGGTGGGAAGGGGCAGTACTATTATTGTGTGCGCAGCTGAAACGTTGCAGGGTTGCAAGGTTTTATTTTTTGAGGGGGGGGGGGGGGTAGGGGTGGTTACGGCCCTTTCAAGATTATTACACTCATATCGAGTCGATCGCTAACCAGAGCTCAGCGAAAACTGAGGTAACCAGAGAAAAAACACCTGACCTACCGTTGCAGAAATTGGAGTATCATTGTGATCCGAGCCAGGCTCGGAGACCTGATGATTAAGTGTCGGCGCTCTTATCCACTAGACCACGGAGGCCCGTAAACTTTGGAGGTGTTTTGCATCATGGATTGCATCATGGATTGAACTTGATATGCGATTGAATTTAAAACCATTCAATTTTCTTCCTTTATTCAAAAGTTTATGGGTGACAGATTGTTTTATCTTTAATATTAATTTGGAAAATAACTGAATTTATGCCCTGAAGCGTCTAATCTGGGCCTACACTGTTTGCCAGTATCCCGCCTTGTGGTTTCATTTACCAAATTGGTTATCCATTATCCTGCTGTTCACGACAAGTCCTGCCTTTGCAAACAGTGTAAATCCAGATCAGACGGCTACTAGCTCATACATCACGAAAACACGCCTAATAGCTAGTATATAATATTGACCCCCCTTATTTTTCTTATTTCTACTCTAAATGATAGATTGTGGATACTCATTAGAACCACCTCGATGATGCGTTTCTAACGGGTACCACAAGCCACAAGCAGAAATAAGAAAAATATCAACAGTTTTTCATCTAAAAAATTCGATTTTTCGGAGGTAAAGTTTACAATGTATTTGTATAGGCGTGTTTTTTCGTAATAATAACATAAGAAATTAATGAGCCCATAGCCCGATAGTGGAGTGACAATAGGTTGTTGCAGCCTACTTTGTTATCGACTCCGAAAAGCCTGTCCAACTAGCCCTGTAGGCGCATAACTTTGCCTCAACAATAGATCAACTTTTCAGCATTATTTCAACGTTAACCCATTTAGTACCAGAAACCCCAAAACGGGTACCCTGGCAAACCGTGCAGGCCCAGAACAGACGCCAAAGAACGCGGCGTCCATTCAGGACCTACACTATTGCAAAAAAGTTCGGCTAGTTTCAAATATATTTTAAAGGTAACACAACCTGTCATCCCTAACTTTTGAAAATGGACTCCAGCTATATATAAGGAGGAAGATTCCATTTGGTACAAAAAGGGTTATAGCAACATTGAGTGCCTGTTAGGTTCTTTTTCTTTGTCTTTGATAGTATTGTATAACGATACTACACCCGTGTGATATAGTGCTACCTTTTCACATCTCGAAATTGGATACTTTTCTGATGAAAATCCGTGATTTTGTCTTATTTATACTGCAAGCATAGGTTGTGGGTGGTCCTTAGAACCGCCTAATTGTGGCGGCTATAACGAGTACCAACAACTTACGCCTTGAAGCAGATATAAGAAAAATATTATGTACCACACCAAACCCCAGTTGTCTCTATTTAACATTACGATAACATACCCGTGTGACATAGTGCATTTTGTTCACATCTCCAAAATGGCTACTTTTCTGATGAAAATCTGCGACATTTTTCTTACAAATACTGCAAACATAGGTTGTGTGTGCTCGTTAGAACCGCCTCATTGAGGCGGTTCTAACGAGTACCCAAAATCTATGTCTTGGAGCAAAAATAAGAAAAATAATGAATACCCCCGTAAACCCAAGCTTTCTCTATATAAAGTGGGGTTTAGTGGGGTCTTCATTTCACGGACTTGTTCACGTGATGAAGTTGGGTTTAGACGGGTCATCTCACGGACTTATTCACATGATCGAGTCGGTTATCCATTTACTACCGGAGTTGAACCCAATTGCACCCTCCAACCAATGTTCTACCCTTTAGCTTCTTTACGCGTTATCATATTTTATTGAACGGGCCTCCGTGGCCTAGTGGATAAGAGCGCTGACTCTTAGTCATTAGGTCTCTCACCGCCGTAGGTTCGAGCCTCGCTTGGGCCACGTGTGAGACGCCAAGTTCTGCAACGGAAGGTCAGGTGGTTTTTCTCCGGGTACTCCGGTTTTCGCCCACCTCTGATTAACGATCGGCTCGATATGAGTGAAATAATCTTGAAAGGGCCGTAAAACCCAAACCAAAAAAAAAAAAAAAAAAAAAAAAAAATCATATTTTATTGATTCTTGTATTGGTTTATTCCTCAGGTGGCAGGTACATGTATGTACCACGTGTAGTCCTGCTTGACCTTAAACTCGGAATCGTGGATCACGTCAGAGCCGGCCCATTTTTGTTCCGCCGGGACAATTTTGTTTTCCGACAGACCGGAGCTGAGAATAACTGGGATAAAGGTCCCTATCCAGACGGTGCCCGACCCATTGACAGTCCTCCCACATATGAGCGTAATGATGAGACAGAGAGAGGGGACTCATCTGACGGGACATCCGAATGACATAAAGGCTATGCCTAAAGATTTGAATGGATTTTAAGTTGTTCCGAGTGTGAAATTTGTCTTGAACCAAAGCTTCGAAATAAAACAACAATGCTGTCTATATTTTATTTTTATCATTATGTGTTCTATGTCACCATAGCTAGCTTCAAAACGAGACAGTCGATCAGCAATTACTTTCAGTTCTTTAACCATTTTTGTAGCAAATGGAATCTTCCTCCTTATATATGACAGGCGTCCATTTCGAAATTTAGGGGTGTCAGGTTGTATTTTCTTCAAAATTTATTCTTGCCCCCGCCCATAGGGGCTTGAAGATATATATGGGCTGCATGATGCTTCCACGCAGAGCTGAATCCGGCCCGCACACAAGTATTGGTAAACCGCTTCGAGAATCTAAGCCTGTACAGGAACCGCGGTGCGAGGCGGACCGTTCATGCTTATAAACCCTATTGGGTTCATTGGGCGACAGGGCTTGAGATGTCATTTCATCTCAATGTCGGGTAAAAGTCCCACAAAATTTGAAGCAACGTCTCCAAAATGACCTTTACAGTGTTGACGGGGACGTTAAACCTGAAATCAAACAAACAAACAAAAGGAAATTTATTCGAAAAAAGGCTGAACTTTTAGCAAACAGTGCAGGTCCTGATCAGACGCCGCGTTCTGCGGCGTCTGATCTGGGCCTGCACTGTTTGCCAGTGTACCCGCTTTCGGGTTTCTGATACTAAATGGGTTAATGATATTAATATCAAATAAGAAACAGTATAACATCTAGGAACATATTAAACAGAGGCGTTGCTAAACATAAGAGTTGATTTCTTATATCCAGAACAAGCATTTTTCCGATCAAAATTAGTGATCTTTTCGTGGTTTCTAAGGTGTACCCACAATCTATGTCCATCAGCAATAGAGAATCTAAAACCTAGTATTCACAATCTAAAGTTGGATTTACCAGGGTTTTCATTTCAAATACTTTTTAAAATAATGCCATTTCCGCCCATCAAGTATCAGCTCAATAAAAGTCCGATTCATGAGATGATGTGAAAATTTGACAAGCTACATGTACTGACACACAAACAACAGACAGGTCATGTCATAACTTGGGCCTATAACTTGGGCCTATAAGATGATCTGTAGCTTTTGAGCTAACAACTAGCCAACAAAAACGAAAACCATAATTGCCCACTGTACATATGTTCAGTAGAACATCACTCCCCGATACGGGGCCCCTGCCCATCGGGGCTTCAAGAAATAGATGGGCTGCATGATGCTTCCACGCCCGCACACGAGTACTGGTAAACCGCTTAGAGGATCTAAGCCCGCTTAGAGGATCTAAGCTTGCCGAGGCAAAGCTGTGTGAGTCGGACCGTCCATGCTTATAAACCCTAATGGTTTCATTGGGCGGCAGGACTTGAGATGGCACATCATTTCAGTGTCGGGTAAAAGTCGCACAAAATTGGAGGCAGCGTCTTCAAAATAACCTTTGACGTGTTGGTGGGGACGTTAAACCTCAAATCAAACAAACAAAGAAACAAACAAACAAAAAACTCCCCGATACAAGATACAAGAAACTTTATTTTGTGATGGTTATGTAATAGATATATCCATTGTTTTTGTGAAATATTGGTTAATATTTGTACTGATTGATATCTGTACAGGATAATTTGACGAGCCCGCCAGGGCGAGTCTAATTATCCTGTACAGATGTCAATCAGTACAAATATTTACTAATATTTCTCAAAAACAAATGGATATTTCTGTTTTAATCCACAGCTTATTGTAGCTTCCACTTAAAGGTAATAGATAAACAAATATTAAAACATATTGAAGCATATTTGTTTTATTTACTGTTAATTTCAATTTCTTTTATTTGACCTGGTTTACCCCGTCTGGAAAATGGATTGTCCTGTCTGAAGGACACTGTCAGCTGTTCTGCTTCATTAATATTCTATTGGATTTGATTGGTGTAAATCCAACTGTAGCCATATGTGGCCAATCAAAATTCTTCTTTCTGACCACAGGCTATTTGATCATGTTTTTTTA